>CM060389.1:145045586-146286806 GCA_030545235.1 Helianthus tuberosus
AGAAAACTTGTATATGACTCATATGGTTACCCGTTACGCACTTTTCGCGTTCGGATCGGCTTATGTAACCAGTTTGCATATATTAGCCGAAACGGGTCAAACCATATCGTTTTCATCTCAAAATCCAGAATGCGTTTAAGTTACCCATATTAAACAAGCATACAAGCTTGTCGGGTCAAAACCACATTCTAAACCGGTCCTCGCTTTATCATGCGTTTGAACCGTGTCTTCCTTTTTGAAACTAACCGGTCTAAGTATAAACTTAATTAAGGACCCGTTAGGATTCTAATAGGTTATTAAAAACCTTCGTTCCAGATTTAGGAGCCCAGTAAAAGCTATCTGTACTTGCTGATTTGAGATACGGCTGGGATTGAATTTATATTTAGCTCAGGTAAATACTTTTAACTTATTTTCCCTTATACGGGCTTGGGGTACGGTATATAAAATACCGCTTGGTCGGGCATTGAATTTTTAATGTTGTGAAAGTTAAATCATTGAAATGTCCCGTTTAAAAATGTTTGTTTGCTTAAAGACTTTGGGGGGTTAATGACCATGTCCCGGATATCCTTGGCATCATTCAAAGAAATGGCCACGACCTTAATACACGGGTGTAGGCGTACACCCGTTAACGTATTTATAAATAATAAGGTATAACCGCCGGTTTCAGGAATAACCCGCCGCGGGACTATATCATGTGGTGTGTCAATTAATCTTTAACCCGGTATTCAACCCGGGCTACTGAACGTATAAGAAACATGTAATCCTTTTACAAGATTATATATATATATATATATATAAATAATTATCCCAAGTTATAAAAAGTTTTGTGCCACGTGCATTCAAATCAATTTTTTTTAAACTTTTCAAAATGAGTCAGTTAATTCTATTTACCAGTGTAAACTGACGTATTTTCCCAAAAAGGTTAAGTGCAGGTACTACTCGTAATAGGCTGGCTTTCTCCTAGCATCCACAATAAGTCTCGCAAGCTTGGATGTCATAAAACTGTTGAACAATGTTCCTTTTTATTTTGATCCGCCTGTGGATCTGTTTCAACTATTTTGTGATACTTAATATTACAATTTATTAAAGTTGAAATGAATCTATCTTCTGCTTCCGCTGTGCATTTAAATTTGTGTTGTTTGACTATGATGATATCAACTACGTCACGATACTCCCCACCGGTAATACGTGGAAATATCGGGGTGTGACATACACCCCTGACTCGACCAAGCTAGGGCCTAACCTACCCATCTCGCGGGCCGCGAAGGCCGAAGCCAAAGGAGCCGAGGGCCGCGACTCGCTGTCCGATCAGTGCTATAAATTGGTGCTTCAGGCCTCATTTGCAAACCGTTCAAAATTCAGATTCTCTCTCAATCTCTAATAATCTAAATACTCGGGTATTATACCCCTATAAAGCGAAGCTCTGCCTCGTTGTAAGTATTATAACCCTGCCTGTTACCCTACACGATCGATCTAGGGCTCCATAACGCATGTCAAGGCTCTGCCTGACTCAGTCATTGGAGTTTTGTCTCGTGTTACACCCGATTGATCTAGGACTCCGTAATGCATGTCAAGGCTCTGCCTGACTCAGTCATTGGAGTTCTGTCTCGAGTTGTACGGTTAATGTGATTTGGGTTATTTTACTAACACTTGTGCATTATTTAATTTTAATAGATAATAACGAGGAGATTCACCAGGAAGCTTTAGTTTTACCTAAGTAAACAATGTGAGTACATTCTCTTTTTGTCACCTTTTTAAATATATTCTTGTGAGTCAAAATGTTTTACCAAAACCTCAAATGTTTTAAATTACACTTAACAGTAATTGAGTATTTGTGATTCTACAATTACTGCCGGTATGTTGGGTTTTGTATACATTACTTGAAAGACGTTACCATTGGACAAAGAGTTAGCCAATGAGTAATATGACCCACAAGTCAGGTGTTGACAGTACTGAATGAGTAATTGAGTAGATATAAACAAATGTAACTGTGGATGCCCTCAATACTGTAAAGTGATAAAACTGTTTTGATTAAACTGGGATGCACTCGCCAGTATTTCTTGCTGATAAAACCTTTTTAAACGCGTTTCAGGTAACAAAATGTGAAAGCCAATAGAAGCCAGCTGGAGAGCACTGAAGGCTTGGAAAGTGGCTATAAAAGTTACCTAAATAAAAAAAGGAGTTTTGTTTTCAAGAATTAGGGCTTATCCCTACAAATGTATTGTCAAATGAACTTGGGTTTTATCCCAATTATTACTATAAAGAGTTTGGTGTTTAACTCTGATAAAAATATTTCCTAACTACGGTCCTAATGTATTCCGCTACCAAATTAATAAACACCGATACCATCTGACTGGCTCACGGCACCCGCTCCCGGGCAGGGGTCGGGGGCTGCCACAGACATCCAACCACTCTATCACCTTCTTCTTTACAGCCTCGCGCATGTTGGGGTTCAAACGTCTCTGTGTGTCCCGCGCGGGCTTCACATCTGCATCAGTAATAATTTTATGCATAACAATAGAAGGACTAACACCTTTCAAATCTGCGAGTTGTCACACCCCGACCACGTAAAACATCAAATCGTGGCGGAAACGTCGGGGAGTGTTGTAACAGAATTAATTGTTTCACAACCATGGAAATTAAAGTTGCATTTTATTTATTATACAAGAGAGTTACATTGTCTTGAAACAAGAAACAAAGAGTACATAACATAAATTAACTAGTTCTTGCTTTGTTTTAAGTCACTAAGGCACAGGTCCGCCTAAGTGTGTCTCGATCATCCTATGCAACATTTCCTGAAAACACATGTGAAAATAGGTACGTCAGCATAAAAATGCCTGTGAGATACATAGGCTTTGTGAAAATAGGATTCATGACTTAGGTTTAAGAAAATGTTTAATAAAATTTAGTTATGAACCTTGTAAATTGTTTTGTTTTGTAAATCCTTTGAAAAGCGATAAGATCAGATGATATGTATAAATAAAAGGGTAATACATGGTTAAATGAATAAGCAAGTAAAATGAGTTGTATAAAATAACTGTTTTGTAAACCAAAGTCTTGTGAAAAAACATGTTGCTTGTGTAAAATGTATAAGTCCAAATTGAATGATTTAAATAACGCTATGATATGTAATATTATACAAGCACTTATATATAGGAAGTACCAGCGGCGTATCGACCATGCTTGTATCATACTACTCACATCTCGTTACTTAAGTCACTTAAACAAACCACCAATGTATAAAGTTCATATTTAAACAAATTGTCAAAAAGTCCTTGTATAAACCATGTCAAATGTTAAAAAGTCCAAATGTAGTCAAGTAATGTGTAACAAATGTTATGTATGGTAAGTAAAGTGTTATCACATAAACTAAATGTAAAAATGTACAAAACAAAGTATTTTGAATATATCAAAAAGTTATGTTTTGCAAAGTAAATGCATGTTTTATTGATACAAACACTTATGTGGTAAGTTAACGCATACATTCAAGCCTTGAGACAGACGGATAACCCTAAGTCAAGGTTATCAAAAGAAATGTTTTCGGATTCAGTCATTCCTTACACCCAAACAAACCTAGGATGTCAGGAACGGGATTTGTCAAGTCCTATGGTACCATTACTTACTACCGAGCGGCGTAGCAAATTTTAATGAACGTATATAAGTCCCGTTTATTCAAACCAAATGTTATACCAAATGTAAACATCTTATATGAAAACAACATACTAAGTATGCTTAGTTAACATACAAAGCAGAAAAGTCATGTAAATCAATGTGCTAGCATGCTCAGTCAACATACATAGCAGAAATGTAAATTAAAACAATGTACAAAGTATGCTAAGTTATCATACAAAGCAAAACAATGTAATGTAAATGATGTGTGCAAAATGCAACATATAAATTTCATCAATTGTGGCATAAAACTAACCCTTTTTTAGTACTAATGTTGGAAAAAGTGTGCTTTTGTCTTCCTTTTGTATTTTCAGGATTAAATGAGCTCAAATTAACAAAAGAAGCAAAAATACATCAAAATCTAACATAAATACAAGAAAAGGAACAAGACGTGACATGCCCGACCCCACGACAGCATCTTCCCAAGCAAAACAAGACAACAGAAGACTGAACACGCCCCGTGCTCAGCCAGCACGGGGGCGTGCCCTAGTGTCAGCAGAAAAGACAAAGTGGTAGAAGCTTCTATTGCCCACCACGGGGCCGTGCTCAGCGGCACGGGGCCGTGGTCAACTATAAGATTCGCACAATCTAAGCAAATCTTCATAGTACAAAGATTCTTCTGCACACGGGGTCGTGCTCAGCGGACAGGGGGCGTGGTCAACTAATAAGACAAAGCTGCATTAAATGAAGAAAGAGAGGATGTGGACACGGGGTCGTGCCCACTGGACACGGGGCCGTGCCCGAGCTTCTGTTCAGTCTATAAATAGAAGTGCTTGGCTCAAACTCAAACCATCCCTTGGCACACCACCTCTCTCACACTTCACCCACCACCCACCACCACCATAACACCATCATCCACCACCATCATCCATTGTCCATCGTAGAGTGTGTGAGTCATCTCAGGATCCAAGATTGATCGTAAGAGTTCTTGACAATCAAGGCCATGTTTGTCTAAGTCTCTTACATCACTTGGTGAAGACAAAGTGTCTAGTGTAATACTTTTTATTTCTAATCTTTTCGCACTTTTTACTTGGTTTTGTATTAATGACTTTAATAACTAGTTGCTTATGTTGAAGGTGATCTTTCCTTATCGTTTGTCCGTGGTGTCTTGGCATTATTTTACTGTCTATATAAAATAAAAGATTTTCACCATTCATATCTCCACGGTCTATATGGAGGTATGTTGGCTACCTGGTCGGGGGTTAAGGGAACGGTTTGGTAAGGGTCTTGCCATTGTTCAGCGTTTAGAGGTCCTGCAATGGACCTGGGTCAAATTTAGTAGGACCTCCTTCAATGCTTAACGGTATTGGATGGCGGGGGTCCAAACTCTTTGATCCCCTCATAAGTTAACTACTATTAATACTATAACCCGGCTATTTAGGACTGTATCCCTGCTGACTCAGACTACTTAGTCGAGGGTAACGTCACCTCCAAAAGAGGGGCCTACCATAATTTGCATTAATAACTTAATTAATTATCTTCCAATAATCCACCCTTTTAGGATTGTATCCTTGCTGACTCAAACTACTGGGGTGAGGGTAACGTCACCTTCAAAAGTGGGGCCTACTACAATAACTAAGATAATCTCTTAAAATAGTGCAAAAGTGCGGAAATAATCAAATGTTACACTAGATACGAGTCGGAACCAAGTGATTCATCTTGTCTATCTGTTTTTATTTTTATTTTTATTTTTCAGCATTTTTAGTTAGTTTTTATTTTTCTTAGTTAAAAACATTTTTCTAAACTTTTGGATTTGATTAGACGTTGAGGATAAACCGGTACTAAAAGCTCTTGTGTCCTTGGACGACCTCGGTATCTTACCAACACTATACTACGCTCACGATGGGTGCACTTGCCCATATGAGTGTCTAGTGTTAGTGAATATCGTGTTTTATAAATTTAAAACTTGACTAAAGAGTGTTAAAGGGGCTTAAAATATACACCTAATATATATAACACTCGACACGCATCAAGTTTTTTGGCGCCGCTGCCGGGGACACAAGGATTTTAAGAAAGTTAGGAATCAACGGCCTAATCGTTTTTTCGTATTTTTCATTTTTTTTAGAATTTTTTTTTAGTTTTTCTATTTCTGCAGAGCTCAGCACGGGCCGTGCCTGGTCGGACACGGGCCGTGCCCAGCATCATCACTGGCAGTTTTTATTTTCCGAGTTACAGAGGGCTGAACACGGGGCCGTGTCCAACTCCCAGTAACAGGGATCCGGAGAACACTTACTGTAAACCTGACCACGGGCCGTGTTCACTGAGCACGGGGCCGTGGTGAACCTTCTGACCAACATTCTTTTCTGTTTTTATCGCAGGACTTGGAACCTTGGTGCCACATCTAAACATCCTACGTAGTGCATGAGCTCCAGTTCCAGTAGAGACATAAAAGAACCTCTTGAAGAACCCGAGCGCTTTCTCAGAAAAGACTTAAAGCTAAAAATCAAGAGAAAGTTTCGGGGGACCCATTTCCAATGGCGGACCAACGTACCCTCATGGATTACCTACGGCCCACCGTAGGTAATCTCGGCGCCGCTATCAATGCACCGAATGTCGAGGCCAATAACTTCGAACTTCGGCCACATTTGATACAAATGCTTCAAAACTCCGCAACCTTCCATGGGCTTGCGGACGAGGATCCCCATCTACATATTACTAATTTCTTGGAAATATTTGATACCTTTCGGATCAATGGAGCATCAAACGACGCCATTCGCGTACGGATGTTTCCATTTTCACTAAAAGACCGAGCTAAGGCTTGGCTCAACACCCTCCCAGTTGGCTCGGTAAACACCTGGGATGAACTTGCCCAAAAGTTTCTATATAAGTATTTCCCTCCAGCTAAAACGGCTAAATTAATGACTGAAATTAATACATATTCACAAGAGGATGGGGAATCCTTATATGAAACTTGGGAAAGGTTCAAGGAGCTACTAAGAAAGTGTCCTCATCACGGTCTTGCGGTTTGGCAACAAGTAGCCACTTTCTACAATGGGTTGTTGCCACACACAAGACAAACACTTGATTCTAGCTCCAGGGGACTTTTAGGTAATCGTCGCCCAAATGAAATATATAATCAAATTGAGGAAATTGCTCAAACCAACTTTCAATGGCACACTCCCCGAGGTAATAAATCTATTGCCCCGGGCGCCCATAAGGTTGATGAAAGCACCTCTCTACAAGCCCAAATCGAGGCCCTCTCTTCGAAAATCAAAAAGCTAGAAATGACAAAAACGGCATCGGTTATGGCTTGTGAAGGGTGTGGTGGGCCACATGAAAATTGGAGTTGTATGAAAGAATTAGATGAACAAACAGAAACGGTAAACTACATTGATAACAGACCTAGGCCGTCGGGTCCTCCAACGGGTACCTACAACCAAGGATGGCGTAACCACCCAAACCTTGGTTGGAGAGATCCCGGCAATAGTAGTAACCAACAAAACCAACGAACTAACTTTCAACAACCACAAAATTTTTCTCAACAACAAGGTGGAATAGAAAGGCTTGAAGATACTGTATCTCGCCTCATCTCCGACACCGAAAAGAAAAACTCGGATCGATTTCAACAATTGGAATCGAATTTTAGAAATCAACAAGCTAGCATTCAAAACGTCGAAAAACAATTAAATCAACTAGCTCAAAATTTCTCTGAGAGACCACAAGGCGCGTTACCAAGTAATACCGAAACCAACCCAAAGGCGCAAGTACACCTCATCACATTGAGAAACCGAACCATGGGTCCCAAGGATGCCCCAGTACCACCGGTTGAAGGAAGTAAACTCAGCGAAAGCACGACTTCACCCACACCGCAACCAGAAAAGGCTTCTTCACCAATTCAAGAGCCCACTAAGGCTCCTCCAATTCCGTACCCCGGTAGGTTAAATCGTCAAAAGACCGATGAGCAATTCGCAAAGTTCAAAAATTTACTAAAACAATTGCATGTTAATATTCCTTTTATTGAGGTCCTAACCCAAATGCCTATGTATTCAAAGTTCATGAGGGATTTCCTCACTCACAAAAGGAAAATTGAATCATTGCAATTAGTTAACTTAGGCGAGGAATGCTCCGCCTTAGTATTCAACAAACTTCCACAAAAGAAAATCGATCCCGGAAGCTTCACAATTCCTTGCTCGATTGGGGATTCCCCCGTTCGTAATGCATTAGCCGATCTTGGGGCTAGCATTAACCTCATGCCCACATCAATGTTCAAACGACTCGGCCTAGGAGCAACAAGCCCTACAAAGATGAGCATACAACTCGCCGATAGATCCGTAAATTTCCACAAGGTGTCGCTGAAAACCTATTGGTCAAGGTTGACAACTTCGTTTTCCCAACCGACTTTGTCATCCTAGATATGGAAGAAGACAACGATGTCCCTCTCATCCTTGGGAGGCCATTTCTAGCCACCGCCCAAGCAGTGGTGGATATGAATGACGGCACGTTAACATTAAAGTTTGGGGACAAGGAAGTAACGTTTGAATGTGGAAAGAAAGTAGAGGACGAAGACCCGGTCAACTACATGAAGGTCATAGACTCAAGCTTGGATGACGCTCTCCGACGGTGTAACATGGGATGCAATACATCCCACTTGGGTAACATATGACCAGGCTTTGGGTCTAGCCAAGGACCCTTATAAACGTGGCGCACCACGGAGGCATTCCGCGGAACTATCCTTAGTTTAGTTTAGATTAATTTTCATGTTTTCTAGTTAGTTTTAATTTTCAGGAATAAAACACACTTGAGATGACAAAGGATGCAAGGGAAACTTGAACCAGCACTCCATGCAGGAAAAACAGGACCGTCCGACAATTTTCTTCGTTTACAGTAAGCTCGGCACGGGCCGTGTCCACCCAACACGGCCCCGTGCTGCACAGTCTGCAGAAAAAGACCCAGTTCAGGTAACTGGACACGGGCCGTGTTCACCCAACACGCCCCCGTGTCCAGGCTTCTGTTTCTCTTGATTTAATTTTTGTTACTGGCACTTGAACACAGGGCCGTGCTCGGATAACACGGGGCCGTGTTCAGCGCCCAGTAACACAAAATTTTTGCTTAAATCACACCTTTTACACATTCAATCAACCTAAAAACTTATTTTTGGGACACATTGAGGACAATGTGTAATTTAAGTGTGGGGGGGATGCTAAAACCTTGAATCTTGCAAGTCCTAAATACAAGCCTTACACAAAACTCTATTGGAACCGCTAATCACCCCAAATTTTTTTCAAAAAAAATTTTCATTTTTTTTACTTGTCTAGGTTTAACTCGGGAAGTTCAAGTTCTCAAAAAGGTTATATTTTTACAAATTTACAACCAATAGCGTCGTGATAAAAAGAACCAACATAAGAAAATTATGAAAAGGCATGACAAGCTTAGTTAAAATTTGATTATATATATACTTGATCACACAAAAACCCATTCCCACAAAAGTGAGTTTTGAGCCTTTATTGAGCATACAATTACATATCATTAGACTAAATGCTCATTTTTCGTTTCTTGTGTGAATAGCCGCTTGGTTCTTACGACTCTAGAACTTGCCATGACGATACATTCCCGGTCCTTACCAACTTAAACCCGAGTAAGTAAATGATAGAGGCATTAGGACTAACTCTTTTTATTTTCTACACCATTATTTTGTTTTTTTGTTTTTACCACCTACCCAAAATCCCCCTAGTTAGCCCCTTTGAGCCTAAACCTTTTCATTTCATAACCCAAACCAAACACCCTTTTACCCACCAAAACCTTTTTCATTTCTAACCCTTTGTTTTAGTAACAAGTTCGATTTTTTGTATGACTTTTCAAAAAAAAAAAAAAATTGTGTGTTGATGATGAAGCAAAAGAAAATAAACAAACAAGTTCATCAAAAATAACTTTGTTTGAAAAGTAGCTTCATCAAAATAAAAGTTACAAAAATAAAAAGTCTTACGAAAACCGACGCTTGTTACGCTTTTCGCCCTTTTTCTACTAACCACTAACCCAACCACCTACCTTTAACCCAAGCCTAACCCTTCACCCAAAAGTCCTCTTGATATTTACAAAGGTATATAAGTTAAAAAGGAGGAGGATTGATTGCTTGGCAAGCCTACGGTAGGAGTAAGTTCCATGCCGCTCTCGAGTGATCCACAAAAATACATTTTCGGCCGAGTGTTGAGTGATCCCCGTGAGGTATGTGAACTTGTATATAAATAGAATTTTAAAGAGGCATGTTATGCCCTAATAAGTAATTTATCTTATGAAAAGTTTTAAATAAATCATGACGAAGAGGATTGTAAATAAATAAAAATAAAACTAAATAAAGAATCTTGGACATCCCGACACTCTACGACAAGCCCAAAAACCTTCTTCTCTACCCATTCCATTTGTGAGTGTAATAGCCACATATTAAAGAGTTTTGCTTGAGGACAAGCAAAGATTCAAGTGTGGGGGTATTTGATGTGTGCAAAATGCAACATATAAATTTCATCAATTGTGGCATAAAACTAACCCTTTTTTAGTACTAATGTTGGAAAAAGTGTGCTTTTGTCTTCCTTTTGTATTTTCAAGATTAAATGAGCTCAAATTAACAAAAGAAGCAAAAAGACATCAAAATCTAACATAAATACAAGAAAAGGAACAAGACGTGACATGCCCGACCCCACGACAGCATCTTCCCAAGCAAAACAAGACAACAGAAGACTGAACACGCCCCGTGCTCAGCCAGCACGGGGGCGTGCCCAAGTGTCAGCAGAAAAGACAAAGTGGTAGAAGCTTCTATTGCCCACCACGGGGCCGTGCTCAGCGGACACGGGGCCGTGGTCAACTATAAGATTCGCACAATCTAAGCAAATCTTCATAGTACAAAGATTCTTCTGCACACGGGGTCGTGCTCAGCGGACACGGGGGCGTGGTCAACTAATAAGACAAAGCTGCATTAAATGAAGAAAGAGAGGATGTGGACACGGGGCCGTGCCCACTGGACACGGGGTTGTGCCCACTGGACACGGGGCCGTGCCCGAGCTTCTGTTCAGCCTATAAATAGAAGTGCTTGGCTCAAGCTCAAACCATCCCTTGGCACACCACCTCTCTCACACTTCACCCACCACCCACCACCACCATAACACCATCATCCACCACCATCATCCATTGTCCATCATAGAGTGTGTGAGTCGTCTCGGGATCCAAGATTGATCGTAAGAGTTCTTGACAATCAAGGCCATGTTTGCCTAAGTCTCTTACATCACTTGGTGAAGACAAAGTGTCTAGTGTAATACTTTTTATTTCTAATCTTTTCGCACTTTTTACTTGGTTTTGTATTAATGACTTTAATAACTAGTTGCTTATGTTGAAGGTGATCTTTCCTTATTGTTTGTCCGTGGTGTCTTGTCATTATTTTACTGTCTATATAAAATAAAAGATTTTCACCATTCATATCTCCACGGTCTATATGGAGGTATGTTGGCTACCTGGTCGGGGGTTAAGGGAACGGTTTGGTAAAGGTCTTGCCATTGTTCAGCGTTTAGAGGTCCTGCAATGGACCTGGGTCAAATTTAGTAGGACCTCCTTCAATGCTTAACGGTATTGGATGGCGGGGGTCCAAACTCTTTGATCCCCTCATAAGTTAACTACTATTAATACTATAACCCGGCTATTTAGGACCGTATCCCTGCTGACTCAGACTACTTAGTCGAGGGTAACGTCACCTCCAAAAGAGGGGCCTACCATAATTTGCATTAATAACTTAATTAATTATCTTCCAATAATCCACCCTTTTAGGATTGTATCATTGCTGACTCAAACTACTGGGGTGAGGGTAACGTCACCTTCAAAAGAGGGGCCTACTACAATAACTAAGATAAAAAGTGTGCACTTGCCCATATGAGTGTCTAGTGTTAGTGAATATCGTGTTTTATAAATTTAAAACTTGACTATAAAGTGTTAAAGGGGCTTAAAATATACACCTAATATATATAACACTCGACACGCATGAGTAAATCATGTACTATAAGTGTACTAATGAACATAGCAAGTATATGATGTGAAAACAGGAAAGCACGAAAGTAACAAGTAGGCACATGTGTTTCACCCCAAAACATTTGAAAAACAGTAAAAGAGGGGACTATGTACTCACTTGAGATTGCTCAATAGACTTTAGATATCCACCAAGCAAAGCTAGAAGATCACGGATTCAAACGGCACCTAATATAGGTATCTACATTAATAAACGGACCTATTTGCAGGATCGGGTAGCATGAGAGTTCGTAAACCAAATAAGCATGGGAACTTATGTAATATGGTTTAACAAAGCCTACATACTAAAACGAAACCTATCCTAAGTGCTTTTGACCCGTTATGACCCGTTTAGGTAGCTTATGCTACTTTAACGCATCGTTCGCGTAAAACGCGTTCGGAATGCCTAACTAGCCCTATGATAAGTAAAATATGCCTTAACATGTCTAATATGGTTGCTAAATCAGTTTAGATATCAAGAATTATGTTACATAGGCTTAAAATGAATTTTGGCGTAAAAAAGGGCATTTTGGTAATTTACCTAAGGCATATAAACTACCTATCATACAACTAACTAAACGTCGTGACCATAAGGTATAACCTTGGAAGGTTATTCCCTATACACTATGGTCACCTAATGTGTTTGGTCGGATCCTAAATATCGACCAAACGGGTCGGGTTCGAAAGTATAAGCGTTGTTTATATCGCTTACCTTACGACCCTACATAAGCACTAAACTAAAAGTATGTTAAAACATGCTTAACTAAGTTAGAAAACAAGTTTTGGTATCAAAACAAACGGTTTTGATACCCAATAATAGTTTGGTTACAAAATACGCACAAATACGCATTTTGGCCGAAACTACGACTCGTCACTTAGTCTAGATAACGTGGTAATCAGTAGGTATAGTCACAAGGGACTATAACCATCGTGATTACGCTCACGTTGCGAAGTTCAACCGAACTTCGTGTTGACCATAAACTGTTCAACGCAGAAAACGCTAAAAGAACAAAAGAAGACTTACAACGGGTCCAAGAACGGAAGTTTTGATCCGAATATTCTCAGGTATGAAGTGATAAACACATCAACTTAGAGAAAAAATTCAGATTCAAAGGTGTGGGTTTTGAGTTGTGAACTTGAGGGGTATTTATAGGATTTCTAGGACCGTTAAGATCGTTCCTCGAAAACCGTGCTTCAATCTCATCCATACACCTCAAGCCCATAGTTTTATAAAACCATTGGAGCCCCTAGTATTGCCCAAAACCATGTGCAAGTGAGATTAAAGGTGGTTAACAGCTGGATCAAGCTGGAAAACACATGATGCTGATCTGGTGCAGCCTTAGGGACCATATGGTCCTCCCCTTACGGACCGTATGCTGGTCTGCAGACCAGCAACTTTCAAAGTTGACAGTTTTGGTCCCTTTGTGCGTATGGTCGTGTTTTGGCACTTCCAACAACCGTCAAACCCATTTTTAAGCTCCATAAGGATGTTAAAGTATAGGGAACATGAAACATGCTCAAAATTATGTCGGATGTCAGTTCGTTTGGCCGTACGGTTGCGTTGTTTGGTTAATTACGACGGAAGTCGTAACGGACGCAAAAACGGTCCAAATTGCGCGACGAATGGATTTTTCTCATGCCAATCACTAAAATAAAATATTTTAATGATTACATAAATTTTTGGATGTCCGGATGTATTCAGAATGTAAGTTTTGCGAGAAAATGCAAACTTATGCACTTTTTGACGCTTTTAGTCCCTGAATGGCCCAAAAGTTTATTTTAGCACACCGAACCCCTCAAAGCCTATTTCTAAGCTATGTAAAGGATATTTATGGTATGTTTAACTTATGTTCATGTTCCAAAATGTCTGTTCTAGTATGAATCGTCATACTTTTGCAGTTTGTCGAATTTAGTCCTTGTAAGCGAATTAACTTGATTTTGCCATACCAAAGCCTTCAAAACTTATTCCTAAGTTATGTAAAGGTTATTTAAGGTATGTTAAGTATATGTTGATGTTCCGGAGTATTTGTCACGTTAAACTGACTACGTTTACGCACCAGTTTGCGTATAACTCTCCAGAAAGCGATATAGAGTTTGAAATTGAATAAAAGTCAAAACATGAAAGATGTTAAACATAAACAAACAAACATTGGGATTAAATAACATTGTTTTATTGATAATTGAACTGTTTACAATGATTACAAGCACAGGTGTCACACGAGTGTCCATCCGATTGCTGCACGGTGATCTTTCAGCACCTTTAGTAGTGTTATCTCTTGCTCTTCTTCCAGATTAGCTGCAATGATAACCGGGAGAGTCTGATCCTCTCCAAGGAACGCATATTTAAATGTTGTGGCAGTTCCTTCAGTTGTCCATTCTCTCTGAGTGCAACAACGCACCTTTCGGGTGTGGTATTGAACGGCGTTTCATATTTAATAGGGAAATTGGCGTGTAATAATCCAACCTAGACCTTATTGGCCATTAATAATCCCACCTCAGAATATTCCCCCACCAGTCCCACCTTTCACCTATTTTTCCTACAATGGTCCCCCGTTAAAAAAAACTTAACGGAGTTAAGCTTTTTACCAAATTACAAACAGATTTTTTAGGGCTTTTGATTAGAACGACGATACGGGTCCATTGATGTAAAACTTGCCTCGAAACGGTGCTCCAAACGTTGAAAACGGCGCTTCAATTCGGGTGTTTAAATTTCCAATTAACCAAAATCAAGTCACTTGGAGCACTATTTCGAAGTAAGTTTTACATCAATAGACTCGTATCATCGTTCTGATCAAAAGCCCTAAAAATCTGAATGTAATTTGAAAAAAGCTTAACTCCGTTAAGTTTTTTTAATGGGGGACCATTGTAGGAAAAATAGGTGAAAGGTGGAACTGGTGGGGGAAATATTCTGAAGTGGGATTATTAATGGCCAATAAGGTCTAGGTGAGATTATTACAGGCCAATTCCTCTATTTAATATTGTTAACCAATAATCTTTACACAAATCAAACTTTAATTTTTATTATTTATTTAGTTTAAACATTTTTTAGTTAGTGAAATTAAAGGTGTACAAACCGGTTTTTTTGAGTAACCGAAACCGGTTATTAACCGGACTGGTTTTTCTGGCAAAAAAAAATCGGTTTTTCATTAACCGGTTACGGTTTTTAACCGGTTTCAAGTAAGGAAATCTCTAACCGGTCCTAACCGGTTATAACCGGTTGCTAAAAAAACCGATTTTTTATCTTCAAGTTAACCGGTTAAAAAAACCGGTTTGTAGAAACCGATTTAAAAAACCGGTAAAAAAACCGGTCCTGCAGAAAATGTTCACAGAAGCTGTTTTTTTGCTGTTTTTTGTGTTTTGCTGCTGTTTCAACAACTTTTTTTTTAAATTCATTTTTTAAGTTAAAAACTTAACAATAATGAAAGTATAAAAAGTTGAAACATTCATTAAGTCTCGCAACAAATGGTTTTACATAATAATGGAAATACAAACGATAAACGTAACAAACGATAAACGGTTTTACATAAACTTAAAATATTAATCCGCAAGAAGGTCCACTAATATATATATATTTTTTTAGTGGAACTATAATATTGAGAACCCGAACCCTCGTTTAATCTTCTTCGGCCGAACCCGAACCCGAACTATTGCGTAGGAATTCATCTAATTCGGCTTCTTCGTCGGTCATTGGGGTTGTCAATTCGGCTTCGACCTCGTCCTCGTAAACTTCTTCTTCGTAATCTAATTCTTCCTCGAGTGAACGTTTGTCTTGAACTCTCACCGCCGCATCCAAGTAATCTTTTAAGCAAATCGACATCTCAACCGCCTTAGGTGTTAGTCGAGTCCTCCTTATCGAAATCACCCTACCACTAATAGAAAAAAGCACTTTCCGAAGCTACCGTGGAAGCTTGGACCGTTAGTAAATCTCGGGCCATTGTGGCTAAGATCGGAAATTGATCTTCCTTACTTTTCCACCAAGCCAACAAATCAAAATTTTTAAAGTCTTGTGAACTCATCATTTGTAGAAAGTTCTACCCACTATACCGACCGAGTTCACTACTACTAGTGTTACCACGATGCATTTGACTCGACTCATCATACAATTGGTTATAAACATACAAATCGGTATCTTCCATTTGACTTGAACCTTCACCGAAAGCGGCGTTTCTCATTGACGCGTGAATGTGTGACGAGGTTGAACCATATTTTGTTACATAAACATCAAACAATTTTGAAAGTTGATCGTTGAAACGAGATTTTGCGACTTCACCAAAGTTTGGTTCTTGAGTGGTGTTTAAATTCAATTGGTGTGCAATTTTTTCAATCAAAGACCCGGTTCCCAAAATATTAAAACAAGGGTTTAGAGCGGCGGCACAAGTGAAAACCGTCGGTAGTTCTTTAAAATATTTTCTTAATTTTTCCTTCATTGTATCCGCCATGTCACAATATGGTCTACCTCTAACCGACAACTCGTTTACTTTCAAACACATTTTAAACAAATTGTGAAGTACCAATGAACTTGTTGGATAATAAACCCCCGATAAAGTCTTTGTTGATGTTTTGAAAACTTGAAGCACTTGTGTAACAGTTTCAATAGCTTCCCAACCCGATGGGTGGTAAGGCGAACACTTTCCACGACTAGCCAAAAGGTTATGAAATTCTATTAAACTTTCCTTTTGCAAAATAGCTTTCTCAAACATAATGCAAGTCGAGTTCCACCTATGAGCAACGTCCCAATTGGGTCCTAAGCATATTCGACCCGCTTCCTTACAAGTTTTAATATATTTTGAATGTCTTTGCGTGTTACTAAATATACTTCGTAACATTCTTTTGAAAGCTTCTTTTTGTGTTTCAATAACCCTTAAACCGTCTTGAACGGCCAAATTTATGATGTGTGCAACGCATCGGCTATGGAAAAAAGTACCCTCACAAATCGGATTGTATTTTAATTTTAAACGCATTACCGCGCTCATGTTGTTTGAGGCGTTATCAAAAGATATTGAAAAAACTTTATTTTCCAATTTGTATGTTGTAATACATTTGTCGATTACTTTATATATAGCTTCACCGGTGTGAGGGTAATCGAATAATTTAAACAAAATCGTGCGTTTCATCATTTGCCACGTCGCCGGTTCAATCCAATGGGCGGTGACACAAATATACGAATCGGGTGAACCGTGCGGTGCGGACCAAACGTCGCTAGTCAAGTTAACACCGGTTTCTAATTTTTCAAAATAAGAAATTAATTCTAGTTTAGCTTTTTTCCACAATTTTAAACAATCCCTCCTAAGAGTAGCACGACTTACATGGGTGTATCGTGGTTGGAGAGTTCGTTGAACCATCTTTGTATAGCGTTGGTTGTCGAAGTGGTTGAACGGCAAACTTTCTTGGATTACAAACTTCGCCATTTCATTCCTAACCATATTGAAATTGTAGTTGAAAATATTAGCGCCATCACTTGCCATGGAAGCTTGACCACCAACGTGTTGTTGTTTCAACGCCTTCCAAAACGGTTTTTCGATGTGTTGCTTCAACGTGGAGTTTGCGGTTTCGGCGTAAAAACCTTGACAATGATGACAATGCGCTTTTTTTTTTACCGTTGGCCATCTCGCACAAATCAAAATGTGACCAAACCTCGGGGTTGCGTTTTGTTGGAACAACACGAATCACCGTGTCGGTTGTAGACTCGCCGACATGGACCGAATCATGGGCACTAGACATTGCCATAGCGTTTTGAGAGTTATCGAACAAGAATGAGGGACTTTTTTAGAGTTTTTGAAGGTTCTCAAGTGTTGTGAATGAAATCTAAACACCAACAACCCTTTTATACTAGTTGGAGATGAGTTTTAGCAAAAAAAAAAAAAAAAAAAAAAAAAACGGCTACATTTGCATTCAAACGGTCATATAACCGTTATACATAGCTGGGCGAAAATAACCGGTTAAAACCGGTTTTTTTAACCGGTTTTTTATAGACGTTATCGGTTAACCGGTTTTTTTAATTAATCGATTATTTAACCGGTTTTTTTATAAACCGGTTTTAAAACCGGACCGGTCCAGAACATGTGTAACCGATTGATAACCGGTCAAACCGGTTGTAACCGAACCGGTTATAAAAAAAAACCGGTTTTTAAAAAAACCGGTTCCGGTTTTTTACGGTTTCGATTGCGTAATCAGTTTTTTTGTACACCTCTAAGTTAAATCATTACAAATCACTAACTAAACATAATTAAATTAAATAAACAATAAAAATAAAAGTGTGATCTGTGTTAAGTCCTCTTGACGTTGGTCGGTTATGGTTAATACGGTTTCTATGCCTAGTCGATTATGGGTTACATAAACTCCTCTTGATGTGACAATACTCTTTAGTGAAACCATATAATGTAGGTATTTATTTTTAGTGAAACCATTATACCATAAGTATAATGTAGGTGCACCAATTAGAAAAAGCATGCCTATAATATGAATTTAGTGAAACCATATAATGTAGGTATTTATTTTTAGTGAAACCATATAATGTAGGTATTTATTTTTAGTGAAACCATTATACCATAAGTATAATGTAGGTGCACCAATTAGAAAAAGCATGCCTATAATATGAATGTAATAAAAATTGAAGGATCTCTTCTCTAGCATTGTCGAATGTGTAAATGGACTTTGCTTAGGATAAGGGTATGGTGATGGTGCTTCAAGGGAGGATGATCCGTCACGTAGGCGCCACGTCATAGTCCTCCCAAGGATGGTCCATCCCACAAAACTAGAGGGTATGGGAGGATGGTCCTAGATGATCATACCTCATCCCACTATGTACAAGTAACCATGCCTAATGTACAAACACAAACAAAGGGGGCACACCATATTTGGTTCGTCGCAAACGGCGACATCTCGACGATGAGGACGGACCAGGATGAGGACGGAGAGGGGCTGCGTGGAGAGGGTTTCGTCGCCGGATAGAGGACGATGCTGGACGGTCCCCATACCGTCCAGCCTTACACAGCAATATAAACATGCAAACTATCTTTCTTTGTTATGACATCATTAAACCCCACATCACCGTCATCTTCATTTTAATTTATCCTACGTATTTATTAGTTTCCCACCTTACTATATATAATTTTCAGAGCATTCTCATCCAATCCATCAAATTATACATATATTCCACTAAAAAACAACTCCTATATCAATATATTTTCACTAAAAACAAATACTTTTTCTCTCTCATTTTCAATTAAATAATATTATCATTACATTTTTCTCTCTCCTACACTCACAACCACTTTCAATATATATTAAAAAAATTATACTAGGTGAACAGTGTCCCCCCAAATATACAGATGAACAGTAACATTTTCTCTCTCCTCCACTCACAACTATTTTTTATATCATTTATAATATAAAAACTACCCCTCACATATTTTGATGGTTTGGATGAGAATGCTCTCAGAGGACCTAAAATTTAACGTCCCAATATCTAATATTTAATAATGCATCATGTGGCTCCCTCGATTATAGGATAGACCCTTAAAAATGTCAGGGTCATTGCATTGTGCCAAATTTGAACATACCTCATACTTGGACTTTTCCTGCTTGTTAAAATCTCTCATTACTTCAACCACGTGTATTTTCGGTCCACAACGGTTATCCTTTTCTAGTCTTTGCTTTGTCACACTTTGGTTTTAGAAATAAAAAATGGTTTTCACACTATGAAGCTTAGAGGATTGAGAACCCATGACACAACATTAAAATAATTATATTTTAATTGATCGGTATAATTTGTGAATGAAAAGGCTCAACTAGTACATAATAGGGTTGTAGAAAACCGAATTAACCGACTACAATTGAATTAACTGAACCGATATAATTGAACTGTATCAAAAACTGGTGGGTCGATTTTAGGGTGCAAACAAACTGAGCAACTCGAGTAAAAGCTCGAAATGAGATAGACGTTATTGAGCCCGAGCCGAGCATGAACCTAAAATAAAGCTCGTTTATTTATCGAGCCCGAGCTCAAGCTTAGCATGTGAAGCTCGTCAGGCTCGTCGAGCCTTAGTGTAATATAAATTTTAGTTAATATTTAATAACAGTTACCCCTTATTTATGTTGTCTAGTATACGAGCCGAGCTCGAGCTCTGTCTCGGCTCGTCTGGACCCCTAGTCAATTTAATGATTTTATGAAAACCGATAATAGTGGGTCGATTTTATGATTAACACGGTTTCTATGCCCGCTAAAACCAAACCGAACCAATTATATATATTTTTTTGATCATAGAACAAATTGTTATTCCCACAACCTGTTTTAAGGACAAAGTGATTCATTTTGCTACACACATAAATACAACACGTGTAAGCTTAGGGTCATTTTGTCATACGCCAAATTTTCAATTCGAAAGAGGATTATAAATATACTAGGTTAGAAACTCGTGTATTACACTGGTTGAATAAATGTAATTTTATATATTCAATAATAAAAAGTTATATCATTATAAACCCCGTATATTATAAGGGTTAAATAAATGTAATTTTATATATCAAATAATAAAAAAAATTATATTTTTAAAAACCATGTATGTTACACAGATTAAATAAATATTGTTTTGTATACTAAATATTAAAAACGTCGTATCTTTAAAAAATCTGTATATAATCGGGTTGAAAAAATCTACCAAATAATAAAAAAATTACATCCTTAAAAATCTCGTATATTACACGTGTTGAATAGATCTAAAAGAGAGTTATATCTTTAAAAATCATGCGTATTACACAGATTAAATAAAAGTAATTTTGTATATTAAATACTAAAAACGTCGTATCTTTAAAAAACCCGTATATAGTCGGGTTGAAAAATCTACCAAATAATAAAAAAAATTATATCCTTAAAAAACCCCGTGTATTACACGTGTTAAATAAATCTAATTTTACATAGCAAATGGTAAAAAAAATTATATCTTTAGAAACTTCGTGTATTACACGAGTTATATAAATGTACTTTGTATAGTAAATAATAAAAAATTTATATTTTTAAAAACTTCCGCGTTTTACACGAGTTGAATAAATATAATTTTGTATACCAAATAATAAAAAAAATTATATTTTTAATAAATTAGGATAACATTTAATTTATTATTTATATATTTAATTAATATAAGATAAGTATGAAAGAAAGGTATTTGTTTTAAAAATATATTAAATTAACAATTTAGATTTGAGGATAATATTTTATTAAAATATGATAAGATTTAATATTAATTTATTATTTATGTAGTTAATATAAGATAAGTATAGATTTAAGGATACCTTCAATGAATGACACGTGTCCAAAATTGGTTTCTTTTATTATAGTAGATAGATTTGAAGGGTTAAGTTCACATACAAAGTGCCTTATCGTATAAAACGTACGAAAGATATGAAAATGTCAAAAAACGCGATGACACTTTCGTAATTATTTGCTCATAGGGTAATTATCAAAATTACTCTAAAATGATCTTGTAGAGTGATTTTGATCTTGTAGGGTAGTTATCAAAATTACTCTATCTTGTAGAGTAAATTTGATCTTGTATCAAAATTACTATACAAGTGTATCAAAACTACTATGTAAGTTTATCAAATAACATACAATTCAAAATTACTCTACAAAATCATTTATAAAGTAATTATGATACTCTACAAAATTACCTTACAAGATCAAAATTACCATAGAAGATCATTTGTATAGTAATTATGATAGTCTACAAGATCAAAATTACCTTACAAAGACATTTTACAAGATCAAAATTAACCTACAAGATCATTTATAGAGTAATTTTGATAATTACTCTACGAATAAATAATTACGAAAATGTTTCGTATGATAACAGTATTTGTATTTGATCTTTTGTCTATGTTTGAATTTATTTTTTTATTTTTTGCATTAATTTATTTTGTGATTTTTTTTTATGTAAGGCTTATCTAATTAGGTCCAAGGAGTTGTATATGTTGTAAGTGTTTTGTTGGCGGCTTTTTTTCTAACGAAGTTCTCTTAAAAAAAAAAAAAAAAAGTTCAAAGGAATCGTGGAGATAGGTTAAAAGGCTAAAAACAAGTTGTAATTGGTATTATGCGCATTAAGTGGGATAAGATATACCCGTAACACAAACATAATAAAATAACCAGCTGGCATTAATACTAAAATTAACCCATACCTAAAAAATTCGATGGGAAGATGATTCCCATTTCCACACAACTTACGCAATACGCACAAATATTTTTAATATAAAATATTGTAAACATAAAAGGAAAAGAAAGAAAGAAAGGTAGCGTAAACCTTTCTTTACCCTAATTCTCTCTCGCCATTTTCAAACTGATTTCCCCCAATTCAGTATCAAAACGAACCCTAATTCAATCAAATGGTTTCCGATAAGATTGATCCCGTCGTCAATAAACTAAAAAGCGTGGCACAGAACTTCACCAATGGCATCCTTGACATCTTCGGGCTCTCCAAGCGTCGTCGTCATCCGGTATACTTTTACACTTTACTTGTTGCACAAGTCTTCTGCTTATTAATTGATGGATTATGAAAATGTAACCTCACTACTGTAGTCAGCTCACAGTTTACTGAAATTCATTAGGTTACGTTTAATGAGGCCAGTACTCGTGTGAAAATGGTTGAAGCGATTAGTCGAATGGGGGTTCATACTTCTCGGTTTAGTTTTGAGACTACAGTTCGGGAAAAGGATTTGGTTACCGCGGTTGAGTTTGTGGTGAAAGGGCAAGTGGATGGGCCGCTTTCATCAGCGAAGGTGGTTTATTCGGCAAATGTTAATGATTGGTGTCATTTGATTGCTGTTCCGTTGGGTGCTAAATGCAGTGATGTTGGTCTTACTAGTCGTTTATGTACTGGACCTCCGTTGTTAAAGCAGCATATTGGGAGTGGTATCGGATGGACCGTGAAAACGTCAAACTGTATCTCTTCGTTAGCTCAGTTTGTGACTCAGTTGGAATCTGCAGGGCCCTCGCATTTGTTAAGCACTTTCGCGCAAGTTACGTATCAACTTTCATGGGGTACAAAGGTCTCGTTTTTGGGTCTAAACAAAACACCAAAGTTTTCAAGTCAAATTGCATCTCTTGGTCCAATTGCTCTACCAGTTGGTTTGTTTAGACGTCATAAAGAACCGATGGAGGCAAGTGATGGAACAGTTTGGTCTACAGCTCTGGTTCTTGAGTCGGATCTTGATTTGAGCACCAAAGTAGGAGGGTGGGTTGAGATGAATAGTTTGGATTCTAGATATTTGCAATGGGGCACGTCGGTATCTGATCTACCTAAAGATGATATTGGATGGGGGTTGAAGATTGGTGGTGGTTCAAATGTTTGGGATCATTATCAAGTTGAAGCATTTTCTAGAGTAAAGTTCGGGGAAAAGTTTGTGTTACAACCATCACTTATGTATGTGAAAGATGGTTCTACGCAATTTCATGCATTAGTTATGAAGTCTAGTTGGTCGTTTTGATTGCATCGCATTTATGGGTTCCAAGGAACCTAGTGCGTTTAGAGAAAATGGAAAATATTACTGATAACCTTATAGTATTTAGAAAAAAAAAATAGTGAGAATTAAAAAGAATTTACCAAAAAGAACCCACTAGAATAAAATATTGGATCCACCACTGAACCCAAGAATTATTATATACGGGTGCAAACAAAGAGTTTAACCAAACTTTAAAAGAATTTTACTTACATGCATCTACGCTAGGGGCGGACCCACCCCAAGCGGTGGGTGGGCGGACGCATCCCTTGAAGAAACATAATTTAGTGTTAATTTCCGCCAAAAATCCTGACCGCACCCCTTGGAAATTTTCAACCACACCCCTTGAAACTTTGCTAGAATAGTAGAAATGAAGAGATGAGAGTGAATATAAAATTTTCAGACAGCAGCGACGGTAGCTTTAGTGCAGTTTGTATGGAAGCTGCTGGTTTTTAGGTTATAAAATATAGAGAAGATAAGCATGGTGGGTCATATATTATGTCAATTGGGCTTTTAAAAAACTTAAGCCCATACAAAAGGGTCATATATTATATCAATTGGGCTTTTATAAAACTTTAGCCCATACCTAACTAATTATATGTTTTAACTTTTCTTTTCTAGTTAGGAGCTTGGTAAAGTTAGTAAGAGCCAATGCCAAACAAATATTCTACAATATGTAAATTATAAATAACACATAACACATTAAACATAAAAGCATGAGCTAATGGCTATGTCTAATACCCAAAAAAAAATCAAATACAACGAAAACTATTAAATAGTTATTTTTGTTAGTAGTTTATTTGATCTATTATAAAGAAAATGATTGTTATATTGTTTGATATTGTTATTTCTTTTTCTATCACTTAAAAAAATTTATTTTATATTGAATTTTAACATTTTTTACTAGTTTATTTAGTTCATATAATAAAGATCCATTTTTATTTTCTTTACGTTCTAAATCAACATAATATTATTTTATTTGCTTGAATTTCTTACTTTATATAGTTTTCTGTTAATCTTCAAATACACACACACATAACATTTTCTATAAGTAAAGACGTCTTATTAAGAAAATATTAAATAGCAAAATTAAATGATATACAAAGACTATCAAATTCATTAAGTATAAACTAGTTATAAGACCGTGCGCATTGCGGCGCGGATACATTGCAAACATCGAATAGAATAGCGCCGACGTTATGTGATGCGTTAATTAACCTTATGAAAAGGTGTGTTTCGACGCATCCAATTGAATTTAATGTAACTTATATAAGCATTATAATTGGATCAAACCATAAAGTAATTATCGCTTGCATTCCATGTGATGATCCACGTGCGTTCAAAGACAATGGAAAACCGTGTTATAGTTAATGGTAAGCATATGAAAATGAATATTCTGGGCATGCTAACTAAACTTAAAGTAACTATATGAAAATGAATATTCTGGGCATGCTAACTAAACTCAAAAACACATCGTATTTGATTTGATACAAAAGTATAATGTTAACTTTTTACAATTGGACGAACGATGAACAAACTTCTCTTCATCATTATAAGCAAACTATTTCCCTTCAAATTAACGCATAAGTAGAAGTAATGTAAAAAAGAAAATAAAAATATTACAAATTCAAAGGCATACGATCCATAAAGCAATTATCCAGCCCAAAACTGGGTTTAAAAAAGCGAGCTTTAAGCGTGAAGCGATGAAGCGTTTGAAATAGCGCTTTTTTTGGTCTGAAGCGTCACAACACGTGAAGCGTTTTGAGGCGAGCTTTAAGCACGAAGCGACCATGGTTTGAGGCGACGCTTCAGCCCAATCAGGTCACATTTGGGCCATTTTTAGGCCCAATAGTCTTTAAATAGGGTTTAAATGAGGCCCTACTTCTTTACCCTAATAATCAGCCGCTATCTTTACTTGATTATGATGATTATTGATTAAAGACTATTTTTATGTTTATGTTTTTAGTGTGTTTCGACTTTAATTTATGTTTTAACTATGTTTTTTATGTGTTAAATGTGTTTTTTAATCATGTTTTTGTGTTTATTATTGATTAACAAGTAGAATAGGTCATATTGATGTGTACAATATTTTTTTTGAGCGCTTCGTATACGTGAAGCTCTCTCTTCGCGCTTGAAGCTTCGCTTAAAGCTTTTGGAACCAAAACGCTTCAGAGCGCCTCACGCTTTTTTAAACCAAATATGAAAAAATAAAGATGAAATAACAATACTAATAATAGTTATAATAACAATAATAAGTATACAGAGAAGGCAGGAATCACTAAAAGTATATGTACATAATACATCATTCTTGAGATTTGTAGAGTGGACCAAAAATAATCATTTCTACATTTATAATATAACATTTATTTGAATAATGTTAAATACTTGAAGTCAGTTACCCTATATTCAAGAAGTTGGTTGGTGCACCAAGTTTGCCTAGTTTAAGTGTGGATACCATTTTGGATGTCTACCTTATATTAGAAAAAAAAAAAACGCAAAGGGTCACTCTGCCTTTGATAGAACTTTGGTCTCAAAAACCTCCAGTGATTCGCTAGATTTTAGTCCTGCCATGAGAATAAGAAGTCAATAAGTTTAAATTACTAAATGAAGCATTAAAGATAATTCCTAAGACCACTGTTTATATAGCTTTGAAATTAAGTTGCAACAGGTAAAATGAGTTGTTGTGATTATCTGCACATTTCTTCGAAGTTGAAATCGAATCCGTGCTTGTTGAAGATGAAGTCTGATGATTTTTGATTTTTTTTTGCATTTTCGGGAAATAACTTGCTCGCCCAACCCTTAAAAATACCCCTCTTTTGTCTCAAGTAGAACAATTTCCCTCACTTGTAAAATTAAATCCGCAGAACATATTTCAATATACTTCAATCCGCTGATTAGATTGTTATATTTCCTATAGAAACACAAATGAAAAACATATATACATAAATGCATAGGTCTTTGCCTTATGAGTTATGACAAAGTCAAATATGTTAAAGTCAACATACATTGAGATTATTTCAAGAATGTAAGATTCGTTTTGGTACTGGTTCATCATATTTTGCAACACTCGCGCTTCAATCATAATAAGTACAAAACAATTATACACGTTTACAAGAGTGATAAGATGGTGTACATTGAGCTAGTGATCTACGGTTAGCTAAAGTCAATCTATGACAAAGGTTAAGCTTGATGCTATCTTCAAATTAAACGAAATATGAGGAAGTAATTTCGACCCATTTGCTCATAAAGAGGATGATTTGAGTTTTGTTTTATTTTAAACGGGTCCCTGGGGTGTTCATCGGGCTGTTCACATAGGTTGTTTAGGTTGACGTTTTCAAAATCGAACTGGAATGCAAACTGGATTTTGAACCGAATAAGAAACTTCATGTTTTTGTAGTACCATTAGTTAAAGAACCATATTCATACAAACAAAATCCAATGTTTATGTTTGATGCAAAACGAATTAAGGTATCATGCATTCGTAATATTTTCTCACAACTTTGGACCATTTTGAGGCAAAATACTACCCAAATCAGCCTCGTTTTTATGGGTTAAACGGGTCAAAATTATTATCTATCAAGGCAAAGAAATATAAACTTAAACGTCATGAATAAACCTTTGTAAAGAGATTTGAGACCGTTCTACAAGAAGTGATTTCTCAACATTTGAATTAAGATACTTATTATCGACTACACATAACTCATCAAGATCTTTAATTGCTTCCGTTTCATCAAACTAATTTGAGCAATATTCATTAAACAGACTGAAATTAAGAAATTAGGGATTATCATATCTCTAACCTGCATCGGAACTCATACAATCATACGATTTGCAATTTGTTTGCTTAATTGAAGCCTGAACTTGATGATCGGAAATGAAATGTATACCATTTGAATTGAGGAGGATGTGCAGAAGAACATGGGATCTTAGATGAGCAAATCTGGAAGGCGGTTACAGCCATAGAATCCATCGATGGTGCTTCCCATCCACCTTGGGTACTGTTTTGACGAAGACCAGTGACCTATTACACCGTCGAACGTCGTCACCGACATTGTACAATGGCGTTGCCTCCATGGCGCCGTCGCGGAACAACTGTGGCCGGACCCTCCTTTGTCACTTTCTCATCTCTTAACTCTTTCTCTTTGAATCGCTCTCTTCCTATCTTCCCGTTTCTCATCTCTCTTCTGATGGAGTGTGGCACAACGTGGAGGACTAAAACGTGTTTGGTCGGTGGCGAGGCCACCGACTTTGTGCTTTAAGTATATAGGGTAATAAACAATAATATTGAAAGAAATCAAGAGGAAAAAGAACTGAATTAGTAAAAAGATAAACATATTTGTAGGAATTTTTTTTAAAATTATGACCCTCCAATAAAAAGATTCTAGTTCTGCTACTACCGCCCCTTATGACTTTTGAAAACGACCCCTAATAAAATTTATAACAAAATAAAACATAAAACATAATAATATAAACGCTAGTTAATTAACTTCTGTTATAATAATTACCAATTAGCCCATTACTTGAGTCTATCACCTGACCCGATTTGACCCGCTACGAACCGAAAGAAATTATTATATAGCTAGGGGCCTAAAAATCTTAAAAAATTTCGCACCCCTTGAAAAAAATTCTTGGGTCCGCCACTGATCTACGTAACACGTTGGTAAAAAAACCACGTAATAATTAGAAGGAATTGAAAGCCGATTACAAGAAATTAACTTATCCCCTCACAAGATTTATTTGGGCCTTTAAAGCTACGTTATTTTAAGAAAACCCAATTAAGTTCTTCATACAGCCCATATGAGTTATCATAGAGCCTCATTCAAATTTGGATCAAGTAATGTTACATTACAACCCACGTGGCCCATTAACTTTTCCATCTTTTTTTTTAAATGTGTGAATTATTTGCGAATATCAGGAGGTCTAGCATACGTTATCTTAACCGTGTCCGCGTTAGTGAGCCCCCTCGCATAATAGATCCTCAATTTAAATTCTTCAATGAGAAACCGTTATCACTCAGACTCGAACTTGAGACCTGGAGGGGAAGACTCACCCAGATCAAACATAGGTGGAACTTAAATACCCTTCAACTTTCTCTCTCTGTCAACCCTCGTCGCAAACAACCACAACCCACCACCATTCTGTCTCCGTTAACCACCACTATCACTCCACCGCCTCCCAACGAGGGTAGTACTGTAATTTTGCTAATTGTAAAGGGCAGTATTGTACTTTCTCGTCAAATTTTAAACATAAAAGGAAAAGAAAGAAAGCGTATACCTTTCTTTACCCTAGTTCTCTCTCGCCATTTTCAAACAGATTTCCCCCAATTTAGTATCAAAACGAAACCTAATTCATTCAACTCAGGGGCGGATTTACATTCAGTTAGGGGGTTCCCGGGAACCCGTTCGATCCGTAATTTATAGTGGTAAAGTAGATACACTATTATGAAGGAACCCCTTAATATTTTGTGTAGGAACCTTAAAAACAAACGTCTAGAGTGCTTCATTGGTTAATGGCTGCGCGGATTAACTTAAAGTCGCATGTTCGAGTCTAGTTAAAACCCGTTTTTATGTCTTTTGCGTTTTTTTTTTGTTTTTTTTAATGAAAAACGAATTAGCGACTTAGGGTTTTGTTCCTTAGTCGCCTTTTCCCCTTTCCCTTATACCCTCAAAACCAAAACACACAGCCATCCTCTCCACTGTCCAGCCACTCATCTACCATTATCACTATCACTCATCCACCATCTCCACTCTCCGATCTCCACTCGCCGGATGTCGAATAACTATGTGTTCGAAACAATCCAAATTTGCACTCTACAATTGATGGCGTATAAAATTGATTTTATAATTAGTACGAACTTGGTTTTTGATTGATTATTGCGTAGGGGGGGTAATTCTGACCCAAAGTCTTTGATATGGGTCATTTTGGGTTATTTATAAAATACTATGGGTGGGTTTGGGTAGAGTAATTTAAGTCAAAGGGTTGAAATGGGTTAAATAAAAAACAAAAAAAGTTTCTACGGGTCCAAACGGGTTGAGAAGTTTAGAGGAACGGTTCTTTTAGGGTTCTTTACCTCAACCACGGGTTCACTGAGCGACACCCCAATCTCCAGTTCTCCACCCTCTCCGCCATCTCCTCCGCCACAAACCCCCCGCCCTCCGCTGGCATCTCCGCTTTACCACACTCCGCCGATCAAGACGACGCCATTCACCATCTCAAAAATTCACTTGTTTCCAGATTACAAGGCCTAAAGCGGAAGGTAATCTCTTTTTTTTAAACCTAATTTGCAATTAGTTTGCTAGGGTTTCGATTATCTTAATGCAGCACTTGATTATTGTTGTATTCATTTATTGGGTGGGGGTTGAACTGATGAAAAAAATTGAAGCAAGAAGTTGTGGTAATTTGAAAACAGGGTGGGAGTAGTTGGAAATAATTACACTTTGACTGCATTTTAGTTCAGCGACCCCATTTGATAATTGACAATTATCATTGTTTGTTTTACTCAATATTGGTGCAAATTATGTATGTTTAGTTTGTGTTTTTCATTTTTTTTTTGGATTATTTAAATGATTAACGTGGAAATGTGGATTAGGTTTGCTTTGTTTTGACACCAGAGAGTCAGAGACTTGGTTTGATATGGTTCTGTTTGAACTTTGAAGTATAGTTAGTTTGTGTGGTTCAGTTAGGTTTAATATGGGCGTGCATAGGTTGGCTTTGTGTGCAAACCGAAGGTTCGTTTTTCGCTTTTTTCGTATGGGTTGGATGGGTCGGTTTTCGGTTTTAAATTTAGCTTTAGAAATGATAGGACCCAAAAAAAATTTACCCGAAAGTAGTGAACCTGTTACTGAATTTGGGCCATTATAACATATACGGTTGAAGTTTTTTAGGTTTAACAGGAATGTTGATGTATACATTAATTGTTCTGTTTGTTAATCTTTTACTCGTTTTGTTGTATTTGAGTTTGATTAATATTTGCTTACATGGGTGTGATTAGATTTAATTTATTTAATTCAGTTTTGGATCTGTTTGTTAATCTTTTAATAGTTTTGTTTTATTCGAGTTTGATTAATATTTATATGTGAATCTCCTTAATTTTAGGGAATTTTTTTTGGTCTGATCTCATATGGTTTCTGCTCTTTAGTACCATGATCCTGGTTTTAAAAAACGTTTGAGGTGTGCGCCTCAAGGCGCGTCTCGAGGCGAAACGGCCAAAAAACGAGTCTGAGGCGCGCCTCATGGTGTTTTTAATGTATATGCGCCTCAGAGGGGCTGAGGCGCTAAGAAAGCTGCACCTCAGGTGCGCCTCAAGGGTTTTTGATAGTTGTTTTTGATGTTTTTGACTTTTTGTGTCAATTTCAAGTATTTCATGTCTTTTTTAAGTGTGTTTTTGATGATTTTGATGAATCTGATGATGAAAGTAGTTAGTATTATTATTTTTATAATATATATAATTTTTATATATATGAAGGTACATACCCTGGATGAATGATTGTCTTGACACTAAATTGTTGATTTTACACTTTGTTGATATGATTATCTTGACCACCCCACCCCACCCCCAAACACTATTGATAGGAGCAGTACACATGTATATGTAATTACTTGAAGCAGCAAAAAAACAAAAGTAGAAGAAAAAAGATGAGAGGTAAAAGAACTCCAATTATAAGTCATTAAGTCATGAAAATAACTTTTGTATTTGAATTTTGTTTACTGAGTTACTAGAAGATCTAAAAGAAATCATTTAAGAATAAAAACTAGTTGTTAAACATATCAAATTTCCTCAACTAAAAGTCTAAAACTATCTACAAATTAAAAAACTCATAAAAATTACTTTAAATCCAATTCCTTGGCATTCAATGATCGTAGAAGTAGATAAATCTGGAACATCTTGACAGTTGGCTACTGGTGGCAGTCTTTGTTGACCTTCTTCAACAACAGCACCAGTATTACCTGAAGAAGCCCACTTTTTTGACCCGAACCCGTCCCGACCCGAACCCATTCTCAACCCGAACCAATCCGGACCCGTTTAAACCCGATAAAATTGCCCCTTGATGTACAATCTCTTTAAAAAAACATTTTTTTAACTAACCCGACCCGAAACCCGTTCCGACCCGAACCCGTTTTGACCCGAACCAAAACAACCCTTTTTTTAATTGACCCGTTTTGACCAGAACCCATTTTGACCCGAACCCGTTTTGACCCGACCCGACCCAACCCGACCCGTTTGCCAGGTCTAATTATTGGCTTTTTAATGTAGTCTGCCACAGGAAGTTATTGTATTGAATTCTCCATTAGTTTATCTCTGTTAGTTTTGATATCATAGTGACTTTGGGTAAATTGATTTTGAGATAACGCCTTGCAATTCTCTATTTAGTTTAATCTATTTGATATTATGATTGGATCATTGGACGGTTGATGATGAAAATTTGTAATGCAACCTCGTTTTCAAAAGATGAAACCTCGTAGGGAACAACTCTAGGCATGCTTTTTTTTATTCGTAAAGACCATCTTATTTATGTTACATGTTTTAAATTTATCATGACGTTATATCGTATTTTTATTATGTGATGAACCTTATCCAACCCGAACCGTCGAACCGACCCGTATTTTTTATGTTCAGACGTATGATATTGGAACACTTAAAAAAGTGAACCCCTTGGAAAAAATTCCTGGATCCGCCACTGATTCAACTTCAATCAAATGGTTTCCGATAAGATTGAACCTGTCGTCCATAAACTAAAAAGCGTCGCAAAATCCACACAGAACTTCACCAATGGCATCCTTGACAACTTCGGGCTCTCCAAGCGTCGTCATCCGGTATACTTTTACACTTTACTTGTTGCACAAGTCTTCTGTTTATTAATTGATGGATTATGAAAATGTAACCTCACTACTGTAGTTAGGTCACAGTTTACTGAAATTCATTAGGTTATGTTTTACAGATTGAAATATTAAAACGGTTGCAGCGGGAAGCGTTTTCGGATATTATGAAACTCAGGGACAGGCAGGATAAAGTGGAGCGGTTACTGTCGTTTAAGTCGTCCAAGTTGAGCCCGTTTAATGAGGCTAGTACTCGTGTGAGAGGAGAGATAGAGGCCTTGGGGATGTTGTTGATGGTTGATGGGATTCATGAAGGTAATCATGAAGCGATTAGTAAAATGGGGGTTAATACTGGTGTGAATTCTCGGTTTAGTTTTGAGACTACAGTTCGGGAAAAGGATTTGGTTACTGCGGAGTTTGTGGCGAAAGGGCAAGTTGACAGGCCGCTTTCATTAGCGAAGGTGGTTTATTCGGCAAATGTTAATGATTGGTGTGATTTGATTGCTGTTCCGTTGGGTGCTAAATGCAGTGATGTTGGTCTTACTAGTCGTTTATGTACTGGACCTCCGTTGTTAAAACAGCATATTGGTAGTGGTATCGGGTTGACCGTGAAAAAGTCAAACTGTATCGCTTCGTTAGCTCAGTTTGTGACTCAGCTGGATTCTGCAGTGCCCTCGCATTTGTTAAGCACTTTCGCGCAAGTTACGTATCAACTTTCATGGGGTACAAAGGTCTCGTTATTGGGTCTAAACAAAACACCAAAGTTTTCAAGGCAAAATGCTGATCTTGGTCCGATTGCTCTACCAGTTGGTTTGTTTAGACGTCATAAAGAACCGATGGAGGCAAGTGATGGAACAGTTGGGTCTACAGCTCTGGTTCTTGAGTCGGATTTTGATTCGAGCACCAAAGTAGGAGGGTGGGTTGAGATGAATAATTTGGATTCTAGATATTTGCAATGGGGCGTGTCGGTATCTGATCTACCTGAAGATGATATTGGATGGGGGTTGAAGATTGGTGGTGGTTCAAATGTTTGGGATCATTATCAAGTTGAAGCATTTTCTAAAGTAAAGTTCGGGGAAAAGTTTGTGTTACAACCATCACTTATGTATGTGAAAGATGGTTCTACACAATTTCCTGCATTAGTTATGAAGTCTAGTTGGTCGTTTTGATTGCATCGCAGCCTCTTTATGTCCAATCTTATATTGAAACATTTTTCTCTAAAAACCGAGACTAGAACCACAATGGGTTTGGATGCATGATGTACGCGTTAATATACGTCGGTTGTTTACATGCGTAAAACTTGTTTTTGCACTTGGTACATGACAAACAATATAATATAGAGATCTACAAAAACATTGAAAACAAACCAAAATTCATCACAAATTGAGCTACAAGAACAATCTTTTACAAAGGTCAGATATGTTCAAAAGTCAAGACATGTCAAAAGCACCATACCCATTCAAAAAGACATGTAAAAATCCAAGTGATTAAAGATTTAAACCAACAAATAATGGTTAATAATCATAATCATGATCTTCTTCTGTAAACACCAGCAGCATAACTTCCAACCAAAAGCATCTGATTCTACGCTCCACCAATCATCAATCCCCAACAGCAACATATAATACGGCAAACTATACAAACCATCAAGACTCATTAGCCGATAATCCAAAGCTCTTTTTTTTCAGGCACCCATTACCTATTTACTGAAAACTGCAAAATCTGAGCACAGTCAAAGCTCAAAAATATGATGTTGACTTTGACTGCATAAACAAAAGTTTCACTTTAAGAACAGGGGTCCTCAGGGCTGACATCCCCATTGGCTAGCGCTAGTTCTTCGTTTGTAGGCCCGTCTTCCAATGAGAGCTTCTGTAATGAAGCTTCTTCGACAGAATTCTCAATTACTTCACGCCGTGTGTGTATCCATCTTTTCCAGTCAGAGCGTCTTCTTACCTTGTCATCCTACAAGGATAAACCGCATTTCATAATACGATAATATGTAGACACAAACGACAAATAACTTCATCTGAATGTCATTTGTGAAAGGAGTACCTGAATTTCACAAGTACTTGAATCTCTCAAGACGCTCAATAGCCTTTGAATGTCATTTGTCAGAGCTTGAACCTGAAATCATTTTCAGTAAAAAACTGTGAATGTAAGTGATACAACATATTGGTTAGCCAGTTGCTATATTAAAGCATATAAAAGGAAAAAAGCATGGTGTTACTTAAGTTTTTATATTAAATTAAATAATTATTATTAGTCAACTAGTTATTTTATAGGCAATTACCGAATATACATACAATAAAGATTTGAAAACTAGACATGAGATTGAAAATGACAAATGAAAGTCGTTACCTACAGAAGTAAAAGTGAAAAAACACTTACTTTAGGAAAACCGGCTATTAATGTGATAGATACCCATCCCTCTTCATCCATATGAGACCTCAAATAGTTGTCTTTTACCAAATTATCATCACTGTGATTAACAAAAGAATTCCATGAGCCACAAATAAGAACAAATCCCACCTACTAAAACAGTAACACTCACCTGAAATAATATTCAATCTGTTTAAGTATCTCATCATGCAAAGATAGATCCACAGAACTCATCGGCATTGAAGAAACCGAAGCTCCATGAGGATAAACAGGCGCACCGCCCCTATAAGGGGCTGGAGCTAGTGTAGGAAAATATACATACGACCCCCCCATTTCTGCAAAAGATACAAAATCTCAGTCCCAAATTTACACACATTACCCGATAATATCAAAAAACGGATCAAACAAAACTTTACCATAACCCATTGGAGCTCCATACGGTCTTACGGGCTGAGGAAACAAAAAGGGCGGTCGAAAATACCCCCTAAAAGGCGGGGGAGGTGGTGGGGCCATTTGATGGGGTACATTAACATCTCTAGCAGCACCAGCAGGACTTCTAGGTCCATGATGCTCGCGCCTTCCACCGTAACCGTTATTAAACGGCCTAGGACCAAAGTTATTCCTTCGGGCTGGAGGCTGCCTATTCGAAGTAGAATCAACCAGTCTAGGAGACCAATTATTAACCTTAAACGGAGCCTGCGGCGGTTCTGGGATTGCCGGTAACAAATTACCATACATGTCAAATACAGGGAACGGTGGCGGAAGTGGCGGAGGCTGCGGTGGCCTGATATATCCCGCAGACGCACCGCCAGCACCAGCAGCAGCATTTCCAGTTCCACCGCGTTTAAATGATCGCTGACGGCCATGATTCGGATTGTTATTCGAGTTTAAATTAGGTTTTGCTTGCTTCTGTGGTGGTTGTGAAATTACAGGTGCCTGTAACATAAATCAATAAACATACATCACATGATCATAACTATTCATAAATTCCTATAAAATAACAATTCACACTAGAAACATAATCTAAACAAATTTAGTTATAATTTAAATAAAGTAAAAAACGATAAACAGAAAACCTAAAAATCAAACCTGAGCTGATGCATCAATAGCCGGTTTAGATGAAGACTCTGAAGAAGCAAATGACGATTTTACCCCGGGGCGAGTCGACTCAGACAAGGCGGGCCACAAATCAGCACCCATCACCGGAGAAACAGTTACACCTTCCACCACACCATCAACCAAGGGTTTACTCCACGCCGATTTCACCACACCATCAGCATTGCCATCGGAGACCTCCGGCAGCGGCGGAGCCACCGGATCGGAAGAAACAGAAACACGTTCATCAGCCAGCGGCGGCGGAGAGATCGAATCCGGGTGGATTGGTCCGCGGACAACGTGGAGCCACGGCGACGGTAGAGTTTTACCGGCGTCGTTGTCGGCGGAGTGGGTAGCAGTGGCGGTGGAGGAATCGGCCGTCATGAAATTGGGAATTAGGGTAAATTAATAAGGATGGTGTAGGGTTTGGAATAATAATAATATTATTAATATTAATTAATAGGGTTGAATAATAATAATAATAAACATGATGGTGGAAGGAAAAGGTGTGGAAATTAGGGTTTGTGAGGGGAAACGGAAAAGTTGACCAGCGAATGCTTACCTGTTTCTTCTTCTTGTTGTGTTCAGTGATCAAACGGAAAACTTGAAGAGAGAGAGAGAGAGAGGGTGAATTGTGAAACGGAGAGGGGTTTGTTTCACAGGGTTAGGGCTTTTACTATAAGGGCTTTGGCCCATTATGTGCTTTAACTTGGGCTTCGACCAAATTTACGCTGGTTTTCTACTCTAACTGGGATTGGGCCGAAGTTGCATGCAAATACATAGAGGTGCACAAACCGGGTTTTTTCATTATCCGGTTTTGGTTATGGAAACGGTTCCGATTATAATCGGGTATCACTTATACCAGGTATTGAAAGAAACGGTTCCGACTCCTAGCATATAAAAACAGGGTTTTCTCAATACCCGGTTTCGGTTATGGAAACGGTTCCAGGTATTGAAAGAACTGGTTCTTCAAAAACCGTTGAAAACCGGGTATTTCGGGGATTAAAAAAAACCCGGTACGGATACTAAAAATCCCGGTTTCGGGGCAGGCTCAATTTGAAGTGTTGTATGAATTTCTACCACTGTTGCATGTTCATACAACAATTTTTTATATGTATAATGCACTTATACATTACCCAACTACCACTTACCTGTCTCCTGCTCTCTTAAGATCTAGCAATTCATGACTAAACTCCTCTAAATCTCTCATGGCTAAACATTAATTTTATGTTGCAAGCCAAAATTACTAAACTGTAGAAACCAAATACCATCTTCAAGATCAAAATCATAAAGTCCGAGAAGTTCTATTGTGCAACCCAAGATTAAACAACTAAGATTGGCTACAACAAACTAAAATCATAAATTCTAATTCATACTTATTATGTTGCATAATATATCATTAGAAATTATATTAGTTTTCTAACAAATAAAATCCCTATTAGAGTGTCTTAATTAGTTGATATTAAAAAGTAGAGTTTGTAGAGTAAAGGAGACAATCAGAAAAAATAGTGGTTTTCGGAAAAGTGACCAGAGAGGTACCGAAGCTGTGTAGCTCTGATACCATAAAGGAAACCAGATTCAGGTAAATTGTTCATTCATTTCACATTGACATTTATGATCCATACATCTCCTATATATAGACAACTCAACTAACTCAAACTATAATCAACTCATATAACAAACTCTCAACTAACTCATACACTCTAATAATCACAATATTTCACTATTAAACAATAAAAGGAAAAACATATAATCATTAACTCTCAACTAACTCATACACTCTCATAGTCACAATATTTCATTGTTAAACGATAAAAGGAAAAACATACACCCATTAACTAGGGATGGCAATCAAACCCGAACCCGCTAGGTAAACCCGAAACCCGACACATTTGGGACGGGTTTGGGGTCGGTTAATCGGGTTTGGGACGGGTTTGGGAATAGTTTTTATTTTTTCGCGGGTTTGGGACGGGTTTGGGATTTAGTGATATACCCGTTTACCCGACCCAATTACCCGATAAAGTGTACCCGTTTACCCGATTGTATACCCGATATAATTTCTTTTATATTATTAAATATGTATGTGTGTGTATATATATATATATATATATATATATATATATATATATATAGGTAAAGGGTACTGTACAAATTCCCTTATCGTACATTACGTACGCTACAATCTCAGCCGTCAGATCATCTTCCCGCATTGAAAATCGCATATTGTTTTTTTTTTTTGTAATAATTTCGCATGTGATAATTTTGATGAAATAGCAGGTTGTTTTTTTGTAACAATTTCGCATGTGGTAATTCAATTTCGCATGTGATAATTTTGATGAAATAGCAGGTTGTTTTTTGTAACAATTTCGCATGTGGTAATTCAATTTCGCATGTAATAATTTTGATGAAATAGCAGGTTGTTTTTTTTGTAACAATTTCGCATGTGGTAATTCAATTTCGCATGTGATAATTTTGATGAAATAACATGTTGGTTTTTTGTAACAATTTCGCATGTGGTAATTTTGATGAAATCGCATGTTAAAAAACCAACATGCGAAATTGTTACAAAAAAACAACATGCGATTTTCAATGCGGGGAGATGATCCGACGGCTGAGATTGTAGCGTACGTAATGTACGATAAGCGCATTTGTACGTTAACCAGCCCCTATATATATATATATATATATATATATATATATATATATATGATACATCCATTTTTTACACATATAGGTATTCTATTCCGTATACATTGTAGTTATTTGATATATATTTTTATAATGACAATACAAAATGTAACCGGTTAGTAGTTACCCGATAAATACCCAATGGGTTTTGAGATGAGTATACCCAACGAGTAATATTTTTAAATTAATGGGTTTACCCGAAACCCGCGGGTATACCCGATACCCGATGGGTATTTACCCGCTAGAAACCAGACGGGTTTTGGGACGGGTTTGGGACAAATTTATCTAACCCGGGTTTGGGTTTGGGATTACCTAAACCCGTCCCAAACCCGACCCATTGCCATCCATACCATTAACTCTCATTCTTTGTTTATCTTGTATAAAAAGAACGTGACTGTGTTTCTACTTGTGTATGTTGATGATATTGTATTAACAGGAAATTCTGATGTTGAAATTAAAAATATTAAACATGTCTTAAATGAAACTTTTAAAATCAAAGATCTAGGAATTTTAAAATACTTTCTGGGAATTGAAGTGTTGTATGATAAAGATGAAGTTTGTTTTAGTCAAAGAAAATATTGTTTGGAACTCTTAAATGAGTTTGGTTATTTAGGTTGTAAGCCTGTTAATACACCTATTGAACAAAGTTATTTGGTCACCTCTAAAGTTGGTAAAAGTCAACAGTTACTTAAAAATGTCACTGGTTTTCAAAAATTGATCGGTAAATTGATATATTTGTCCCTAACAAGACCTGATATTAGCTATACAGTTCAGTTTTTGAGCCAGTTTATGCACAGTCCAAAAGAGGTTCACTTGTCCTTAGCTTTAAGACTTTTAAGGTACTTGAAACAAAATCCTGGTAAAGGAATAAGTTTTAAGAAAAGTGATAAATTAGATTTGTATGGATATGCTAATTCTGACTGGGCAAAGTGCTTGTCTACTCGAAAATCAGTTACTGGTTATTGTGTTTTTTTAGGAAAGTGTCTTGTTTCTTGGAAAAGCAAGAAACAAACCACTATTTCTAGATCGACTGCAGAGGCTGAGTACAGAGCTATGTGCTCAGTTACTTGTGAACTTATGTGGTTAAAAAATTTGTTGTCTGAATTATGTATAAATTGTCAATTACCTATGGTTCTGTATTGTGATAGTCAGGCTGCTTTATCAATAGCAGCCAACCCAGTTTTCCACGAAAGAACTAAACATTTTGAATTAGATTTACATTTCTTATGGGAAAAAGTTGCTGATGGTATTATCAGGCCTGAGAAAGTTGACTCAGATAGTCAACTTGCTGATGTCTTTACCAAAGGTCTCAGTGTGATTCAACATGAGGCTGCTTGTAAAAATCTGGGGATGATTGATTTATTTCGCCCAATTGAATGAAGGGGGGATGTTAAAAATATGTTTGGTTAACTACATATTTTTTCTCTTGTTCATTCATTTGGGTTCATTTGTTGGGCTCTAGTTATGGTCTATATCTGTATGGCTTCTTGTGAGCCTTAACAGATTGGGCTTATGCTACTAATAAGTTTGTTACAGTTGTTATGTTGTTATAACAGAGAAAATATCTAAAGGAGGCGGTATGTAAATATGGAGGGCTGCTTTGTCTATTCTTGATAGATTTGGGCTGAAGTGAAAGATCAAAAGTTACTCAGTATAAAAGAGCTTCATCTCTCTTCAATCATTTAACTCACTTCATTTTTACGCATTATTCTCTTGTATTCTCTCTGTTAGGGTTTCGGTTAATCTGAACTTTTGTTACAATCTCTCAACTGTATCTGAGAGATTTGTCTGGTTATGTTGATGATCATCAGTGGATGATCATCTTGATATTGTTTGTATTTTGTACTTGTTTAGATCTTACTATTTTGTAAGATCTAGGGTATTTTGGGGGGTAAACATCTTTGGGTTGGGTTAATAAGATTTTGTCACTTGTTTTGTCGCTATCTTCGTTGTTGATCTGTATTTTGTGATTAAATCATAAATTTCTACATGGTATCAGAGCTAATGCTCTTGATCTGTGTTTTTTTCTTTCCGCTGTTGATCTGTTTTTTGTGTTGATCTTGTGTTAGGTCTGCTTCACGAGGTTGCAGTTCTGTTGTGGTGTTGTATAGATCTCCTAGATCTTGGAAGTGGTGTTATCCGCTGAAACCCTAATTCGAGTCTCTTGGTCCTGGTGGAAGATTTCTCCTCTTTCGGTGATTTCATAAGCTGTGTTAGTCTCTAAACTCTTGAAAGTTTAGGGCAAACTGACCAGTAGTGCTGTTTGATATTGTCTATATTAGATCTGTTAGTTCTTGAAAACTTCAGATCTGATATTATTTGGAGTTTGCTTGCACCCTCTGTAAGACTGTTCCTCTCCTCTCTTTGTTTCTGTTGATTGGCTAGTTGAAGTCGGGGTAGTGAGGACCGGCACCTTCTATTGTTTGTTGTTGTTGACTGTTTGTCTATTTTTTCTGTTGGTTTCTTCTATTGTTTGTTGTTGTTGACTTTTTGTCTATTTTTTCTGTTGGTTTTTTATTTTAGTGTGTGGCTCCTGTATTAAGACCTGTCCAGGCACTATAAGTGACGAACCTAGAATCTGGACACTGATACAGCTTCGCCTTAGGGTATTGGTGTACTTGTCTTGGTTGTGTAGTTTTGTGATATTTGTGTTCTATTTGCTGTTGTGTTTGTTCTTGTTGATTCTTGATCATGACTGGTAAAGATGATAATGCTGGTTCTTCTCAAACCTTGATTAGCAAATTGCATATAGGAGATCCTTTGTTTTTACATCCTAGTGACTCGAGTTCGTTAACTATTGTTGGTATAAAATTAAAAGGAACCGAAAACTATAGGGTCTGGTCTAGTGCTATGAAGTTGGCTTTAGAAGCCAAAAACAAATTTGGTTTTATCGATGGTAAATGTAAAAAGAATTCTGATGATGCTGTTTTAAGTAGTCAGTGGGACAGATGCAATTCAGTTGTCTTAAGTTGGTTATTAAATTCTGTCTCTGAAGAGTTATACTTAGGACAAGTTTTTTCAAAATTAGCCTCTGAAGTCTGGACAGATCTAAAAGAAACTTATGATAAAGTTGATGGCTCTATAGTATATGATTTGTATAAAAAAATTAATTGTGTTACTCAAAGTGGTAGTTCTGTTTCTGAATATTATCATAGACTAAACACAATGTGGAAACAGTTTGATGCTGTGCTTCAACTGCCCACATGTTCATGTCAAGCTGCGAGAGATTATAATGATTTTTCAACTTTGATTAAACTAATGCAGTTTCTTATGGGTTTAGATGATGTCTATCAACCTGTAAGAACAAATTTATTAACTAGAGAGCCATTACCTACTGTCAAAGTTGCTTTTTCAGTTGTGTCCAGAGAAGAATCACATAGAAATGCAAGTATAAGAACAAAAAATCATAATGTGTCTTTTGCTTCTAAAGGTAATCAGTCTTTTGATAAAAAAAAAGAAAGAGTTTAGAGGACCTAATCCTAACCTTAAATGTACATATTGTAATAAACTTGGTCATACTAATGATAGATGCTATGAGTTAATTGGGAAATGTACACATTGTAATAAACTTGGTCATACTAATGATAGATGCTATGAGTTGATTGGGTATCCTTCAGGGTTCAAAAGGAAGCCTGGAGGTCAGGTTAGGAAAAAAATTTCAAATAATAAATCAAATGTGTCTTCTGCTCCTTCTGTATCTCCTTTTACTCCAGAACAGGTAGCAAAACTATTGAGTCTTGTTGGTGAAAAACCAGTACTGATCCTGAGAGTTCTAATATGGGAGGTGAGTCTAGTTGTGCTTTTAATTCTTTGGATAAATTTGTGTGTTGTTCTAGTTTAATTAATTTTGTAATTGGATCTGTGATTCTGGTGCTAATCAGCACATGGTCAAAACTGACAAAGATATGTTTGATTGTGTTGATGTGTCTGAATATGATTTAACTGTGTCTCATCCTAATGGAACTAAAGCCAAAGTGTCTAAAATTGGTAGCATTAAACTTGCTAAAGGGGTCATTTTGAATGATGTGTTTTTTGTTCCTGATTACAGTGTTAATCTTTTATCTGTGTATAAGTTGTCTAAAGATAGTAACATTACTGTTGTTTTTAATGAACACTCTTGTTTACTTCAGGATTCGAAATCAGGGAGAATCCTGGTGACTGGTAAACAGGATAATGGGCTATACTTTGTAAATAAAAATGGTAATTCTATTAATCCGTGTTTCAATAGTTTGAACAACAGTAACTTGTGGCACAGTAGGTTAGGTCATCCTGCTGACCAGGTCTTGTCAATTTTAAAAGGTGAATTAGGTGTTACTGATGTTATTAAACATCCTTGTGAAATCTGTCATAGGGCTAAACAAGTCAGGGTTCCTTTTCCCTTAAGTGAACACAAACCAAAAAGTATAGGTGATATTATTCATTTAGATGTTTGGGGTCCATATAAAGTTACTAGCAGATATGGATTTAAATATTTCTTAACTATAGTTGATGATTATTCCCGAACTGTTTGGTGCTATCTGTTAAGAAATAAGATGGAAGTCTTTAAAAATGTTGAAAATTTTTATGAATTATTATTAACTCAGTTTAAGAAAAAAGTCAAAGTATTTCGAAGTGATAATGGCACTGAGTTTGTAAATAATAAAATGGATAGTTTTTGTAAAACAAAAGGTATTTTGCATCAGACATCTTGCTCTTACACACCTCAACAGAATGGTGTGGTTGAGAGAAAACACCGACATCTTTTAAATTTGGCAAGATCCCTGTTGTTTCAAAGTGGTTTTCCACTTAGTTTCTGGTCTGATTGTGTGTTAACTGCTGTTTATCTTATTAACAGGTTACCCTCTTCTGTGCTTTTAGGAAAAAGTCCGTATGAATTAATGTTTGGCTTTAAACCCTCTCTTGCTCACCTTAGAATTTTTGGTTGTTTATGCTTTAGCACTGTTTTAAATGACTTAGATAAGTTTTCTTTTAATTCTGAAAAGTGTATCTTGATTGGTTATTCAAATGTTAAAAAAGGTTATAAACTATGGAGTTTAGACAATAAAAAAGAGTTTTATTCAAGAGATGTGAAATTTTATGAAACTGTTTTTCCTTATAAATCAAATCAATTGACCAATCAAGATAAAACCTTTTCTGATAGTGTAAATCATTTGAATTTTTTTGATAGTGTTGAAGCATTAACCATTAATCCTATAAGTCCCAATGATGAAGAGGGGAGTAATGGTTCTCATGAGGTTACTGGTGATGATCAGCAACCAATCCCCTCTACATCTGCCACTCCAAGTGATGTTGAACATCAACATTCTAGAATTGGAGTTGAAAGTAGTAGTAGTGAAGGGTCTGGTAGGGCAGAGGACACTAGGACCTCAAATGATGAGATCAACCCATCTGAGGGAACTACGCCTAACCTTAGGAGATCAAATAGAAATGTTGTTTTGCCAAAAAGGTTTGAAGATTTTGTGCTTAATAGTAAGACTAAGTATAGTTTGGATAAAGTTGTTAGTTATTCTTGCTTATCTGTTGAAAATCTGTGCTTTACTACTTCTCTAAATAAAACAATTGAGCCATCTTGCTATGAGGAAACAACTAGTGATCCTAGATGGGTAGAGGCAATGAACAAAGAAATGGAAGCTTTGTTCAGGAACAATACCTGGATTCTAGCTGACCTTCCTCAAGGCAGAAAGGCTATTGGATGTAAATGGGTGTTTAGGGTTAAATATAAATCTAATGGAGAAGTTGAAAGATTTAAAGCTAGACTTGTTGCTAAGGGTTTTAATCAAAGAAAAGGTCTTGATTTTGGAGAGACCTTCTCACCTGTGGTCAAAATGGTCACTATTAGATCTGTTGTTACCTTAGCTGTACATTTTAAATGGCCTTTATACCAACTGGATGTTGATAATGCTTTTTTGCATGGTTCTATTACTGAAGATGTATATATGAAATTACCTCAAGGGTATTACTCTAAAAATGAAACAAAAGTGTGCAAACTCGTAAAGTCCTTGTATGGCCTTAAACAGGCACCTAGGAAATGGAATGAAAGATTAACTGGTGTCTTATTGAAATTTGGTTTTATACAAAGCAAATGTGATCATTCTTTGTTTATCTTGTATAAAAAGAACGTGACTGTGTTTCTACTTGTGTATGTTGATGATATTGTATTAACAGGAAATTCTGATGTTGAAATTAAAAATATTAAACATGTCTTAAATGAAACTTTTAAAATCAAAGATCTAAGAATTTTAAAATACTTTCTGGGAATTGAAGTGTTGTATGATAAAGATGAAGTTTGTTTTAGTCAGAGAAAATATTGTTTGGAACTCTTAAATGAGTTTGGTTATTTAGGTTGTAAGCCTGTTAATACACCTATTGAACAAAGTTATTTGGTCACCTCTAAAGTTGGTAAAAGTCAACAGTTACTTAAAAATGTCACTGGTTTTCAAAAATTGATCGGTAAATTGATATATTTGTCCCTAACAAGACCTGATATTAGCTATACAGTTCAGTTTTTGAGCCAGTTTATGCACAGTCCAAAAGAGGTTCACTTGTCCTTAGCTTTAAGACTTTTAAGGTACTTGAAACAAAATCCTGGTAAAGGAATAAGTTTTAAGAAAAGTGATAAATTAGATTTGTATGGATATGCTTATTCTGACTGGGCAAAGTGCTTGTCTACTCGAAAATCAGTTACTGGTTATTGTGTTTTTTAGGGAAAGTGTCTTATTTCTTGGAAAAGCAAGAAACAAACCACTGTTTCTAGATCGACTGCAGAGGCTGAGTACAGAGCTATGTGCTCAGTTACTTGTGAACTTATGTGGTTAAAAAATTTGTTGTCTGAATTATGTATAAATTGTCAATTACCTATGGTTCTGTATTGTGATAGTCAGGCTGCTTTATCAATAGCAGCCAACCCAGTTTTCCACGAAAGAACTAAACATTTTGAATTAGATTTACATTTCTTAAGGGAAAAAGTTGCTGATGGTATTATCAGGCCTGAGAAAGTTGACTCAGATAGTCAACTTGCTGATGTCTTTACCAAAGGTCTCAGTGTGATTCAACATGAGACTGCTTGTAAAAATCTGGGGATGATTGATTTATTTCGCCCAATTGAATGAAGGGGGGATGTTAAAAATATGTTTGGTTAACTACATATTTTTTCTCTTGTTCATTCATTTGGGTTCATTTGTTGGGCTCTAGTTATGGTCTATATCTGTATGGCTTCTTGTGAGCCTTAACAGATTGGGCTTATGCTACTAATAAGTTTGTTACAGTTGTTATGTTGTTATAACAGAGAAAATATCTAAAGGAGGCGGTATGTAAATATGGAGTGCTGCTTTGTCTATTCTTGATAGATTTGGGCTGAAGTGAAAGATCAAAAGTTACTCAGTATAAAAGAGCTTCATCTCTCTTCAATCATTTAACTCACTTCATTTTTACGCATTATTCTCTTGTATTCTCTCTGTTAGGGTTTCGGTTAATCTGAACTTTTGTTACAATCTCTCAACTGTATCTGAGAGATTTGTCTGGTTATGTTGATGATCATCAGTGGATGATCATCTTGATATTGTTTGTATTTTGTACTTGTTTAGATCTTACTATTTTGTAAGATCTAGGGTATTTTGGGGGGTAAACATCTTTGGGTTGGGTTAATAAGATTTTGTCACTTGTTTTGTCGCTATCTTCGTTGTTGATCTGTATTTTGTGATTAAATCATAAATTTCTACAATGTTAAGACCGAAGACTGAAACAAAGATGGTACAAGAGATGGATTCGGTCCTAATTTTTGGAATCGCATTAAGGATAGATTTTGATATAATTTCGTGGGTAGATTGTAGTTTCTTTACATAGTTGTTTTTATCTATTTCTTCATCTTTAAGATGAGTAGGAATATGTTAACAGTCTATAATGTCTATACCAAGTTTTATTTCAATTCTATTGGTTTAAGTGAAACAGTACAACTAGTGTTAGTGCATATGTGTGTTGCCTACGTAGTTTGGTTCCTTAAGTAGATTGTGGAAAGTGTAATTCACACTATTGTTTTTTGCAAAAAAAATGCCCTTATCATTTTTTTAATTATTAGTTGAAAACTAATAATAAATTCTTGAGAGTGTTTAATTAATACTGGTACTTGGTTCAGTTCATCAACCTTATTACAAGTACTTGAAAAAACACTTTCCATGTTCTTGTTATTAAACTGTAGATGCTTGGAATAGTTGAAGTTTGGATTAGTAGATATGTTTGCTATTTGAACTAGGGGGGGGGGGTGTTAAAATATTAATTCAATAGCAAACATTTTGTGGTTGATATTTAACTTGATATGTTTTATATACTTGTTTTGTATGTCGAGGGACTAATGTTGCTGTACTGGAAAGTTGAGGGACTCATAACGATTCATTGAAGCTAGGTAGGACTAATCATGCTTATTTAGCACTTGGAAGGGCTACTTCTGCGTTTGACTTGAGAGTTTCACATATACATGTGGATATGTGGGCTGCTGAACATAATTGGGCTGTAGATAAAAGATGGGCTAAGGAGCTGATGTGGAGATTAGAAGGCCCAGGTCAGGTTCCGGGTTATGTTACAAGTCGGTATGATGGGTATAGGCTGATATAAAACACACTATATCCAGATTTTACATTCATTCACAATTATTGTCCTCTGACAGTTGAGTGTTTCTCTCTCTAAGGGTTTCATCCTGAAATCCTGTAGATCTAGGGTTAGTCGATCTTGGTGTGTTATCAAGTTCTTCAGTAGTCTGTGTAGATCTTGTAGAATGTGCAGATTATCTAGTTGATGATCTGTTTGTGAGTTTTTCGGTTGTGAGAGTGAGAGAGTTGTGAATCTTTGTATCCTAAAAGTTTAGTGTTAATAAAGTTAGTCTTCTGGTTGATACCAAGGTTTTGACAGATTTGACGAGGAACTAAGGTGGTGTTTGTTTTTTGGCCAGAAGTGCTTCTGGCCACTTATGTCTGCGTCGCGCAGACGCGTACAGACATTTGATGTCTGCAGCTTGTTTGTTTTCTGGAAGCACTTCTCACCAAAAAGGTCTTCCCCACCTCTTCCCCACGCAGACCTGTCCATATGTCTGCAAACCTCTTCTCATATTCAAAACACAGACGCCCTCCACAGACCTCTTCTCTCTTCTCACCTCTGCATCCCCGCCACTACCTCCACCACCACATCTCCGCCACCATCATCTTCATCTTCATCTGCATCTTCATCTGCATCCATCTCCGCCACCATAGAAGCAAAACCCCCAAATCGGTGGTGGTTGTTGGTTGTGGTTAACGGCTAGGGTTTGCGGTGGTGGTTAACGGCTAGGGTTTGCGGTGGTGGTTAACGACTAGGGTTTGCGGTGGTGGTTGTTGGTTGTGGTGGTGGCAGGTGGACGGTGGAGGAGGTGACGGTGGTGGCTGTGGTGTAGTGGTGACGGTGGTGGCGGTGGTGACGGTGGTGACGGTGGTGACGGTGGTAGTGGTAGATGAAGGCAGAGGGAGGAGAGAGAGAGATCGAGGGAGGAGAGAGATAGATATATGGTGTTGTGTGTGAAGTGTGTGTGAAGATCTTTTTGTATAAAAAAAACAAACCCTCTTCTCCTTGCAGACTGCAGACATTTGGTCCACCTCTTCTTCTGCAGATGCCTGCAGATGTGGTCCGCAGATTGCAGACTTTTTCCCGCAGAAAAAACAAACAGCACCTAAGTTTTACAACTGAGCGTACCAAGGATCAAATATTTTCAAAGATGACGAGTATATCAACAATGCTTGAAAGATTTCACAAAATCTATCGTAGACTGATGGTCAATTTGGGAAACGATCAAGTTGTTGAAGAATCTATAGCCGAATATGCGCGAGTTAATGGAAGGTCATTTACTAAGTTAGAAATATGGAAGCTCGACGTCAATTTTTATTAACTAGTTTTTTTTTTCCGCACTACGCTGCGGGTGCTTGATTCCCGTGGTACGCAACGTGACTTTGGTCGTTATCAACTTGACTCAACAAACAATAAAAATAACTAATGATACCGATTCCGATAATACCAATTAAAACAAAAGAAAAAAAAGTTTCACCCCCATCATGCTACGTGACGGGAGTATGATCGTGGAAAAATAGTACTACACCATCATAAACCATTTAAGTTAGTTTTTCTATACAATTCGTTTGTCATTATCGCTTCTGAGTCATCAAATTACAGTTTCGTGTTTGTTGTATGTGGGCTCGACAAACAACGTGATTACTAAAGTTATTAAAAATTAGTATCATTTATTTTCAGAAGTTATTACATTTCATTATCATCTTATATCTATGAGAAAAATAAAAAAAATGTTCAAAATAGAACTGTTCTTGACTATATATAAAAATATAAAAAATATTTTTTAATTCGAATAATAATCCCAATTATCTGTTTACATTATATTTACCAGTTTAATTGATTTTACCAGTTTAATTGATTTGTTTACATTATATTTACCAGTTTAATTCGAATAATAATCCCAATTATTTGTTTACATTATATTTACCAGTTTAATTGATTTTAGACATTCCAGCTCACTTGGGTGGAAGTAGCTCCAAGATTTTCGGAATGACTAGCCGGAAATTCACAATTCCGGCAAACATTCAAAAAAGACTAACGAAGGTTTTCATCACGAACTTGCCGGATAAGTGTAGCGGCAATGATCTCTCAAGGTTTATTCAGGAATTTGGTGATATCTATGATCTTTATATTGCTCGGAAGCGAGACAAATCAGGGAACCGATTCGGATTTGTTTCTTTTCTCGACGTTAAAGATGTTAAGGATCTGATCAGGAAGATATGCAACACTAGGATTGGAGATTGTTGGTTGATAGCAAACATCGCGAGATTCACGTTTGAGGAAGGAGAAATAAGGCCGGATCCAGCCCCTCCGGTCAGAAAGCATTCGGATCAAACTCAAGAGAGAACTCAGCCTAGGACTACGTCGGTGTTTCACAACGGTGCTCGCTCCTATTCAGATACTCTCTCTGGCAAGACTGACGGAAAATCGCTCAACATAGATATTAATATTAACGCGTTCAGCGGGCTGCATGGAAGGGCATTGGTGGCTCGTATGATCGATTTGGATGCGCTCAAAAGTATCTATGTTATTTTGAATGACATTTGTCCAGGGTTGAGTAAGGTTCAATATATAGGAGGTCTTTCAGTTTTGATATCCTTCGAGAATGAGGAGGTGATGACCAAGGCAATGGAGGCTGCCAAGGAGGTGATTGGCAGGTTCTCGGCGATCGATGTATGGCAGGGTCAATCTTTCGGATTCGAGAGACTAGCTTGGCTAAAAGTTTCGGGGCTTCCTTTACATTTGATATCTAATGAAGTGCTAGAAGTTATCGGTGGTTCTTATGGTAAGATAGTTCACAAAGCGTCTAGATCGGATTTTGACGATGATCTTTCGTACGATTATATCGGTGTGTTAGTTGGAGATGTTAAAAGGATTGGAGAAAAAATTACTCTGGTTTGGAGAGATAGAAAATTTTGCTCGTGGGTTGCAGAAGAGGTCGGAGACTGGGTTCCGGAATTTTACAAGGTCCCTACGCCATCGTCGAATACGGACCTAGACCCTGTGAATGTAGATGAAGATGACTCCGGTAGGGATGCTGTTAAGAGTAATATGGAGGTTGAAGCTATTCCTTCCGTCGTATCCTCGCCGGTTTCGGCAGACAGAGAAGAGGTGGCAAATATGGTAACTCCTATAATTAATGAGGACATTCATGGCCCACAATCTAAGGAGAATTTTCAGGAAACTGATGGCAATTTAGAAGGCTTTATCCCTGGAAACTTGTTTGACTTTGAAGAGAATAATGGGGAATATTGTGAAAATGTGGGCCAAGGGAATGTTGTTAATAAACGTAAAAAGAAATCAGGTATTGGAAATGAGGCCCGGCCCAATCCTGCTTATTCAAGCAGCTTAGAGAAGACCAAGGCTGGTAAAAAGTCCAAGTGTGTTGAAGACATCTTTGGGCTGGATCCATTATTGGGCTTAGAGGGTGATATTGGGCATCAGGTGGATAGTGAAAACCCGGGTCTTTTCGATGAGCATTTGTTAAACGAGAAGGATGGTCATAATGCTCCTGTTACTTCAGTTATTCAAACAACCGTCCCTTTGAGGTCCCAAATGGAGAATGAAGTTGGAGCTACTATAATGTTGGGTGAAAAACTGGGTGCGAATTTACAAGACTCACATCATTTGATTCAAGAAGCGATTGTCAATGAAGGAGTACAAATAGGTATATCATGAATTGCCTTTCTGTTAACATTCGTGGGGTTGGGAATCAAGGCAAAGCGGGGTGGATTAAGAATCTTAAACAGGTGCACGGGATTTCTTTCATGGGTTTGCAAGAGACGATGGTTAGTAACATCTCTTCGAACTCGTTGTCGGCTTTCTGGGGAGGTAATGGTTTTGACTGTGAATCTATAGATGCGGTTGGTAATTCGGGTGGTTTAGTTTGTTTATGGGATCCCAAAGTTTTTGCTAAAGATGCCGTGATAAAAGATCGTTTTTTTCTCCATGTTTCGGGTTTGATTTTAGCCGGGTCTATTAGACTTAATTTGATTAATGTATATGCGCCACAAACCAACGAAGGTAAAAGACTTCTATGGCTGAAATTGTCTAATGTGATTAGTTCGAACCAAGGGTGGTGGATTGTGTTTGGGGATTTTAATGCGGTTCGTAATCGGGAAGAAAGAAAAAATTCGGTTTTTGACCAGGTCTGTGCTCGTAATTTTAATGACTTTATAGATGAAAGTGGTTTGCGTGAGTATAATCTGAAGGGGTTTAAGTACACGTATATGGTCATTCGTAAAGGTGTATGTAAACTTAGCAGAATTGACAGATTCTTGGTTTGTGATAATGTGTTCAACAACTGGCCAAATGCTTGTGTTCGTGTCTTAAAGAAAGAATTTTCGGATCATTCTCCAGTGGTTTTCTCGGTTAATAATTCAAACTTCGGACCTAAACCGTTTAGAATGTTTGATTCTTGGCTTGAGAGACCCGGTTGTATTGAAGTTATTAATTCGGTTCTGGGTGGGTGGTCTAATAGAGGAAGCGCAGATATTAATCTCCTCAACAAGTTCAAATGTCTCAGAAGTCGCCTAAGAGAATGGTTTGATACATACAGTGCTAATGAAAAAGAAGAAGGAGGTTTATTAAGGAAAGAAAAAGAAGACCTTGATTTGTTATTGGAAAATGACGATCTAGATGAATCCGAGATATGGACTTGGACATAGTGCAACAAAGCTATTGAGGAAATCGAGTCCCGCAAGGCTCAAGACATCCGCCAAAAGTCTCGGGTCAAGTGGGCTTCCTTGGGTGATGAAAATACAAATTTCTTTCATGGCGTCGTCAACGGGAGAAAGGCGCGAAACTCAATACCGGGTCTTATTATACATGGGGAGTGGGTCTCAAAACCGTCATTGGTGAAGCGTGAAGTTTTGAGTTTTTTCAGAAATCACTTCAAGGAATGTGTTAGTAACCGGCCGATGATAACATGTTCAGGTATTAACAAGATAAACGAGCCGAATCGTGATTTGTTGGTGGCTTCCTTTTCTAGGCAAGAGATAAAAGACGCGGTGTTCGGTTGCGGGTCAAACAAGGCTCCCGGCCCGGATGGTTTTAATTTCCGATTTATCAAGCGTTTTTGGGATTATTTTGAAGGGGATTTCGTTAACATCTTGGCTGAATTTCATACGACTGGTGTGATTAATGTGGGGTGCGGGTCTTCTTTCATTACACTTGTTCCAAAAACTAAAACTCCTATGGGTCTTAAGGATTATAGGCCCATTACTCTAGTTGGGGCGATTAGTAAAGTCATTTCTAAAATTCTTGCTAACCGTCTTAAAAGAGTCATGGGTCAGATTATTTCGGAGTCTCAGTCGGCTTTTCTCTCGGGCCGCTTTATCCTTGATGGTCCTCTCATGGTCAACGAGATTATTGATTTGTTGAAAAGTAAAAAAGAAAAAGGCGTTCCTCTTGAAAATTGACTTTGAGAAGGCCTATGACAAAGTCAACTGGCATTTTTTGTTGTCAATTTTATCTCAAATGGGTTTTCCTCCTTTGTGGTGCGAGTGGATCAAAGGCATTTGCTACTCCTCTAGAGCTACGGTTTTGGTCAACGGGTCCCCTACCTTCGATTTTAGATGCGAGAAGGGCCTCCGTCAAGGCGATTCGTTATCGCCTTTTTTGTTCCTAATAGTTATGGAAGCTCTGTCTTGGCTTCTTGAGAAAGCTAAACGGCTTGGGGTTTTGAAAGGGATTAACATTTCGCAAGATGGTTCGGATATCACTCATCTTTTTTACGCTGATGACGCTCTTATATTGGGTGATTGGTCGAAGGATAACATTAGCAACATTGCTAGGGTCCTTCGGATTTTTTATCTATGCTCGGGTTTACGTATTAATCTTCATAAATCTAATATTTTCGGGGTTGGTACGGAGAAGTATGAGGTCGATGAGATGATGGAGTGCCTTGGGTGTAAAAGTGGAGGTATTCCTTTTACTTACCTTGGAATTCAAGTTGGGGCTAAGATGTCGCGCATTCATAATTGGGACCCGGTCATTGAAGTCATTAAGAACCGTCTTGCATCTTGGAAAGCTAAATCCCTTTCTATTGGCGGTCGCCTTATTCTCATTAAATCGGTTTTAGAAAGCTTACCAATATACTACTTTTCTCTTTACAAGGCCCCAAAAGCGGTGATTGACTCGATTGAAGCTATTATGAGACGTTTTTTGTGGGCGGGTGCTCAAGTCGAAAGGAAGATCCCGTGGGTTGCGTGGGAGACGGTCACTACTCCAAAAAAATATGGTGGTTTGGGGGTATCGAAACTTCAAGCGGTTAATGAGGCTCTTCTCTTAAAGTGGACATGGAGATTCAAAAAGGAGGGGGATTGCCTTTGGAAAAAAATTATTGTGGGTTGTCATGGTGCGAGTAGACCTTGGGCTTTGTTGCCATGTAAGGCTACATCTAATGGGTGTTGGAAACAAATTGTTAAAGTTGGAGAATCAAAGTCTTCGAACGGCTCTCTTCTTAATTCTTTTTTCAGCGGCGTCCTTGGCGATGGTAATGCTATTAGCTTCTGGTGTGACAGATGGTTGATGGAAGAGCCGCTTAGAGTTGCCTACCCCAACCTTTTTAGACTTGAAAAAAATAAATGGGTCAAAGTTTCAGCACGGCTTCGGGTGATTAATAATGAAAAAACTTTGTCTTGGGAATGGAAAAACCAACCAAATATGGCTGCTGAAGTCTCGGAGTTGTTCCAGCTCCTTTCGGCCATTCATGACTTTGCGTGGAAGGGTGGGGTAGACGAATGGAAGTGGAGCCCAGCTGTGGACGGTATGTTTTCTGTTAGAGATGCTAAACGGTTGCTGTCGACTAACAATACGATGGGGCATAGTTCGATTATAAATTGGAAGGTTTGGGTTCCTCTCAAATGCAAAATTATGGTCTGGAGGGCTGCTCTGAATCGGCTGCCGACGGTTGAAGAGTTGTTGAAGCGAGGGGTGAACATTCAACAGTCTCAGTGTGCTCTGTGTGGAGACGTTTTAGAGTCAGCTAATCATATATTTACAGGTTGCTTTTTCTCTCAAGAGGTGTGGAATCGGATTGAGGCCTGGTGTAAGTTAAGTCCCAACTTTTTATTCGAAGTGCTGGACGTTTTAAACATGCCGAAAGAGCAAGCCAAAAACAAGAAAGCGAAGCAAGTTTTAAGAGGTATTGTATATACTACTATGTGGACGATTTGGAATGAGCGCAACAATCGTATCTTCAATAACAAGCATCGGCGTCCGATCGAGATTGTAGAATTTGTTAAATTTACTTCTTTCTTTTGGATTTGTAATAGGTCTAGATGGAAAGACGTAGATTGGTCTATGTGGCGTAAGTATCCGTTGGATTGAGGTTGTTTCGTTTGTGTTCTCGCAGGCCTTTCGTTTGAGGTTCTGTTGAGTTCGTTTTTGTTTAATGAAATTCTCTTTTTAAAAAAAAATTGATTTTAGACGTCGTTTACTCTTTTTGCTCATTCAGGTCAATGATCAACTTCAGATGACGATTAATGAAGTCAAAATTGAAATATAATACGCATTCTACAAATAGCATGTTCACCATTTGGAGTTCTTAATACATCCACACTATTTTCATGTAAAAGAGCAAACTTTATAGTGATATGCTTACACAATATCTCCTTATAGACCAAAAACTTTACGTCGACTTTTCACATTAATTTTTTCGATTGACACAATAATTTTTAATGAAAAATGAAGTAATTTAAGTTTAAAAAATGAAACAAATAGTTCTTATTTAACTGAGATTTACGTTTTCTTTTACACATATATGTAACCAACTTATTAATGACAGTTATATCTGAATGATTAAAAAAAAAACCTTAAACGTAAATATTCAATATTATACTAATTAATTTTAAAGGTCTACCAAATTTCAAAATCATTGTCTTACTAACTAACCAAAAAAGAGCTATAGCTTCACAATCAACTAAAGCTTTTTATTGTATGTATTGAGACAGAACATATTATGATCATCAACAACACCATGCATCTTAAAGATCTTTAAACACCTTTGTAACTAAGTACAAGGCACCATCTCTTCCACAAGGGCCCTTCTTGATCTATTAACATTGAGCAAACACAAGTATATATGATCCTTTAATTCTTCCATCTGCTCCATGAAGCGACTCTCGTGAACCCTAAACTCCTTCATTACTTCCTCTAACGTGTCGGACTTTAGATTTCCAACACAATTACGAGCTACTGCCCTCCCGAATTCAACTTCATTGTGTAATCTTCCGGCTAGTGAACCAATTGTATCAAAGTCTTTTATCAATGTGTAAATCCCTTTAGCAGCCACATCTAGTAACACACTAACTCGTTTAAGGTCACCCGTATTTAGACCTTTATGGGTCATCTTTGCCTTGTTGGTTAAACCTAATGAACAAGCGAACAATCCTGAAGATGTTACAATCCCAACCAACCCATGAAGCGCAAGAACTAGAAGTGCAAGAACTAACACGCTATAGGAAGCTACAAGTGCACAACCAACACCCTTTTTCAAACATATGATAAGTTTTCGCTTTCTTTTTATCCTTGTGCAATGAGTGGTTAACCTCTTTAGCAATGGTTTAAGATGGTGGTGCATTTTGGGGAACTTCTCTGGGCTGAAATCCGATAGGGGGTTCGCCAACGATGAATACAAGGCTAACTCTTTATATACTTCAACATGTTGATCATCTTTTGGGACTCTTTCGGCTACCTTGATGACCCTTTTGATTCTATGATAATTGGATTTTGCTTGATGGACAGATCCAAGAAGTTTTTCACATATCTTCCATGATTCTAATCCAGCACTTAAAAAATCAAGGATCAAGCAGTGCATGTCAAAGGTCTTGGCTAAGTTAGCCATGGTTTCTTTTTCGGGTTCGCATAGGATATCAAACTGGCGAATGTAACGATCACACGATGAAGATGATTCATTATCCAAGCCTATGTGGCTTTGAACTTTGTGGCAAATATCTATGTAAGATTTGGTCCTAAATACATCTAGATACTCTTTGCTAACATTTGTTTCACTGACTAACCTACTTGTGGATTGTTTCTTGTGTTTACCTGAAATTAGTAACAAAGAAAAAGAAATTTAGAAAACTAAGAATAAGAATATGTTGAGAAATGTATAATCCATGTGCATATAAAGTACATGAGAAGCCCTTAAAAAGGTTAATGATGATGGAAAACATGGGAATTTACCTGTTAACTTGAATTTAAAGGGAAATTTGAATCTGATGGAACTCATCTTCTTTGAAATGGAACTGAACATGCAAAAAGATTTCAAGAAGATTAATTAAGAAAGCATACACTTGGCAGCCATCATGTGTATTTATAGCTAGGCCAACAAGAAACAGTTGGAAAGTTTGTTTCTTTCACACGTTTGCTTCCATCTTACGTTTGCTCACTAAGATATATATGTGCATACGTATGTACAACTATACAATACAATACATACACGTATGAATAAACATGCTTCTAAAAATAAAAAAAATTTAGGACAATACAGTAGATTATATATAATTATATGTACAAGTTCATTTCACATTGGATCATAAGTTGATGATGGGACTTAATCATCCAATGATCGATGTTTTGTTTGCAACGTTCCAATAGGTTGATTTACTTTGGGACAAACTTCATTTGCTTTGCTTCTGCCAAACCTTAATATGGCCGATTATTTAGGATTTTTTCTGAAAAAGGAAACAATTTAACATTAAACAATGACAATTTGTTGTGGGATTATCCTTAAAAGCAGTTCCTTCAATTAATCTAGAAAAGGAAAATCTCCAAGGAACAACAACTTATCAATTTTCCTAAGATAATCAAAAGCTAACTTCTAGTTTTAGTTTTTGATTTATAATGAATCTTTTTTGGGAAGATGCTTAAACAACTTGTGGTTGTAAAATATCAATATGGTCAACAATTTCATCAACGACACTATTTAATTCCGGGACCAACTTCAAATTCTTGTCTTGTTCTCTAAATGACATAAAATTAAAGAAACGTTTACTTGCCATCATTATGATATCCAAGTCGGGTCGAAAGAATGGAAAATGAGTCAATACGCGAGAAACAACATGGAATTTAATGGGATCTAGTGCTTCGGATATAAATTGATAGAAGAAATAAAGGCGGATTCTTTCCCTTGGTTAAAAGCGAGATCAAAGTTTGGTAATTTAGTATGGAATAGGTGGACAGATTTTAATATAAGAGATATAATGCAATAAGCAAGATCTGGGTAGCGTTTTATTTTCTTTCTTGTAACCGTACTATTTGGGTTTTTATCTGGCCAGGTCTATGATCATAGAATCCCAGCGTTAAAAAAAATTATCATCAATGTGAATATTGTGGGTAGGCTCTTGAATAGGAATGACAATGGGCCGGGTATTGGTAATCGCAAGCCCGTACCAGGTTGTATTTCTTTGTCCCATACCCGACCCATTACTCGTCGGGTATTTTTTCGAGTTATTACCCATCGGGTATGGGTATACCCGTTAATTTGTTAAAAATACCCGTTGAGACTCCTATGTGCAATTCTTGCTCTAATGTTTATATAATTTTCTACTTTAATAACCACAACAAAGGAAAATAACAAATAACATACATACATATCATATTCAAATGCACATTTGAAACATATATTTACATAATTAACTAATTAAGGTACTGCTAATGTCAGTTTATGTATTGTGCCTTTAATCGAACCAACCGACATGAAAAATAGTAGCATTAATAAGTTCAAATCTTTTCATGGAAATATAATTGTAGAGATGACTTGTTAGTGCTGAGGGGAGTAGTGCTAGAGAAGTAGAGGTAATAAGTGTATGCACCATGTTTATATAAATGGGAAACTAAAATAAATATTTTTTTGGGTATTATTCAGGTAAATGGGTCGGGTATCGGGCGGGTATAACTCAATCCCTACTTGATTTTTATTTTTATTTTTGAATCTCACACCCGGCCCATTCCCATCGGGCTTCGGGTATACCCTGCCCGTATTTCGGGTTTCGGGTATACCCATCTGGCTTGGGCTTTTTTGCCATCCCTACTCTTGAATCAACTGATCATTATATTATATAGTTATATTATATATTATGTATTATATATTATATTATATAATACTATAATTTACAACATTGTTGTGCAATGTTGCTTGTACATTATGCTTTCTTTGTTTTACTTGCATTTGCATATTGTGTTTGTATGGTACAAGTTGGAAACTTAAAGTTTCTTTTGGATGCCTTATCTTATATATTTATATATACACTCAACATTTGTGTAAAGAGAGAACCTTGGAATTCTCTGCCTCTCTCTAGATATAACTCGTCGTCGTCGTTAACGGTTTAGGTGCGACACGCACTGCTACTTCTGCAGCACACCAATGCTCTTTTATGTTTTTTTTACAGCTTGAGAGGCAGTAAACTAGTGGCGATGAAGTCGGTGTGGTGGCGGTGGGTGTGTAAGGCATATATTGTCCATCTTCACCGGTGTAGGGGCGACGATTATGAAACCAGGAAAGCCACCAATTTTGATGCGGTGTGGTGGCAGTGTATGCATTGGCGTTTGTACTCTTTGCCTTTTGTGTTGTATGGTGGTTTTCTACAAAATTTTGTGTTGGTTTGGTGGTTTTGGTTTGAGTCTAAAAACTCTGGGTGAAACATCGGATTCTGGTATTGATGAACATTGTGTGGTGGCTATCGGTCAATCCGTCGGCTGTACAGTGATGTGAGCGCTTTCTGTGTCGGTTTTTTAGCATCTCTGTGTTGATGATTGTAGTCGGCGATGATGGTTTCCCGCCACTTGGCTTGCCAACTACGATTGCAGCCGTAGCGGGACTGAGCCGCACTTTGTTTATGATGGTGATGTGTAACTTGAAGATGATGATGCGAGTCTACTGGTTATAATTTTTTTTCTTTCATTTTTTTCTCTCTTTCGTTTTTTAATTGAATCTTGCAGTAAAAAACCAAGTAATATTGATTTTGTTTTTGGGTTGGCGAACAAAAGACGTTGATGTTTAATTTTTCGTTAAGTTTTTTTTATATATATTGTGACTTTGTAGTTTTTCTATAATTTATGTGGATTGGTTTTTCTTGAATTCATGGCATTATATGCATATGGTCTAGCTTTATTTTGATAAAATATAAAATATTCAACATTCTATTATGTATTTTTTGGTTATTTGCTGAGTAATTGTTTTTTGATTTACTACAAGAAGGTAATTAAAAATGATAGTTTTTGGCATTTTGAAATAGAAAATATGTCAAACCGAAAGCAATATGCATAGTATTGTCTTTTCCAATCTTGATTGTTTTTGGTGTAAACTGTACATTTTTAATTCTGTATATTGATTGATGTATGCTACCATTTGATGATAATTTTTGTAATCCAATAAGAAAAAAAGAATTTATAAGCTCAAACTTGTCTTAGATTTGAGACAAAGTAATATTCATATTCAATGTTTCTATATATAGTTGAATGAAGAAAAAATATATTACAAAATCATTATTATTTTTTCTAGAAACATGTAAAGAAAAAATTGACATAAAGTTTGGCATATAAGGGGAGGAGGGGTGGTTCACTAGTGATAGATTCTATCACTCCCACTGTCCAATAAAATCATGCCATGTCATCAACCAAATTTCTATCACTAGTGATAGAAATGTAAGGGGGGTGGTATCACTACTGATGGAATTCTACCACTCCCAAATTTTAAAAATATTTACTCTCACAAACAACACGTGTCCAGAGCATATGTTTCGCCCTTCCTTTCTCTTTCATGAAACACACGTGTCATCAACATGCAGATGCCCACATGCAACATGCAGAGCCCACATGCAACATTCAACGCGTTATACAATCAACGCGTTTTGTTTTTAACGCGTTATGTTTGGTCCGGCGGCGGTGTTTCGTGATGGTTCAACGAGTGATGGGGTGGTATAACGGACCACCCCGTGTGGCCTAAGTGAAAGCATATGCATCTACGGAGTAAGACTTCCCAAGACTACAAACTTTAATAGTTTCTTGAAAACTGTTTTATATTGAAATTTTTCGTAACGTTATTCATGGAAAAATGGTTTTGTTTTGTATAACTAGAGTAATTATGCTACTTATAACTAGAGTAATTATAACCAACCCTAAAACTAGAGCAATTACAATAATCACTCTAGTTATACAAAGTTGGCAATATTCACCATTTTGTCACCATGAGATTTGTTAATTACATTCAATTTGTGATATATAAAATATGGTCTATAAAATTTACCTAACTTAGACATGCTAGTTAAACTTAGACTCCTTGTAATGCTAGTCCACAAGACAAGCAAGTGTATCTATCAAAAGTAGTAAAGCCATATGAAGTCTGGATATTAAACCCACAAGACACTACCGACGCTAAAATAGACTCTGACTCAACTAATTACTTAATTGTTTTTAATTCATTTAAGTTTTGAAGTGAATTTAACCTAACTAAACTAATATTAACTAACGAACTAAGATAAACGCAAGGGTAACAAACAAATAAAGTGTAACCAGTAATGATGAAAAACCACCTAGGCAGGAATCCCTAATGACATGTAGTTGACTTCTAAGTTTTACAATCTACCAAGCCCTGACTTTCTAACATGACTAATCCTCCAGCTAGAGAAGATTAAGTCCTATAGTAACTAGTCAGGTAGGAGCAGGACCCTCACTCTCAAGATCCTTGAAAGTGAGCTATGAAGAACAACCAAAATAGGTCCTCTAGTGATTAGACAACTATGAATGTGACCCACACTCTAAAGAGCCTAAAAACCAATCTGTTAAGAATAACCAGAATGTAAATGAAGTGCTAGATGGAAATGACTTGATCTATCGACACGGAATCTCACAACCTAAGTAGTTAACGTGGTAAAATATCAGATATCAGTCAAGGACCGATATTTGATATATTGATTATCATAGTGGGATATCAGTGGGATATTGCTAATTTTAATATCATGCTAAATTTATACATATAGCAATTTAACACTAATAAATCAGTATACTCTCCTACCATTAAAAGATATAACCTTTTGAAACTTGCAAAACACTAACAACTATAGCAAGTAAGAACTGACTAAGACTTAAAACACTAAGATATAACAATAACAATAACAATAACAATAACAATTAATAATTAAGACTTAAAACACTAAGATCAGCAATAAGAAGAAAGACGAATTGTAGAACTAAGAAGAAAGGTACTAATATCTGGAATATTGGGTAATATCGCTGATATAATTGTTATTGATATTAGACCGATTTTTACACCGATATCTCGGCAGGGGACCGATAACCGATATATCACTGATATATCTGATATATATCGGGATTTTAACTACATAGCTCACAACTATTAGAATTCAAAGAATGACACTCTTACAATCTTCTAGATGTAAAGGTAGTTCTAGGATTATACACTAACTACCTAGGAAATAACTAAACGCGAATAAACAGTTGAACCCGAGATATCGACACCTAAACCGTTAAACAACAAAAAGTTAATAACCTAGCAATCCTAAATCATATCTCTAATCAATGGAATTGGATGTACACTTTAGTTTACTGGTTTTAGTTGATTGATTAACCGATATTATTTCTGATGATAGGATTAACACAAAACCTAGGGTGAATTTCTTCTTTCCAAACACATAAAAACCAACAATCAATCAATCAATAATCACAGCAACACATAAGCATACATGATCATAATTAGCAAAAAGATAGAACCATTGTAAAACAAACACAAACTTGGATAGAAAGTCAAATCGAATAGTTAATGCATATCAAAAGTCCATCAAACCAAGGCGGCTTTAAATATTTAGCCTCTAACTATGTCTAAAACATTAAGCAATTATAAAAATCTGAAAACATAGTGTTCATACCAGAAAAAATCAAAGATTAACCAAAAAGTAGACTAACGGTTCTATAAATCTTCAAAGACACAATTTTCTGATAGATCTTTGTTCCTAACACTTTCTCCCGCTTCAATATTTCCCTATGATCGTTATAAGTCGTCTGGTATCGAAAGTGTACAAGCTAGGGTAAAAACGATGTTTAAATATGACAAAGCATCCTAAAACTCGACTAATTGCTCCCATGCGCATCGCGAGGGAGACTTAAACTTGTATCGCGATGCGCCTACCATCCAATACATGCCAAATTAGTCAGTTAACAGAGTTTAGGTCCTGGTCAACTTTATCACTGCCTCGCGTGTTGCGAGGCATAAACACTCCCTCTCGCAACACGCCTAAGTATTAAAATCTTAGAATTTTCAATTTACACCCATACACTTCATTGGATGCTCATGGTTGCTCGTTTCTTGTCCGTTTTAGCTCTTTTTCGCTCCTTTAAAGCACCGAGACCTGCAAATACATAAACTAATATAATAAAAGCTAAAATCTAATAAAAACGACACTAAACTACCCGAAAATGTACAATGTACATAGGTTAAATGTATGTGTTACGCTCAATACGTTTAGTTCATTTATATCGGAACCTGTATACATACATATATATATAGGCCGGTTATTATACAATACCCCTTATCCTACAAATTGTACGCGATGACCCCAACCGTTAGATCTTCTGTCTATCAAACCCGGACTTCACAAACCTGGACATGTTCATAAAGTCGCATGGGACTCACAAACTCTGACTCACAAAAATGGTTGTTCGCATGTTATGTCCAAAATCGCATGGCTTCACAAACCCTGACATTTTCATAAATCGCATGGACTCACAAACTCTGACTCACAAAAAGGTTGTTCGCATGTTATGTCCAAAATCTCATGGCTTCACAAACCCTGACATTTTCATAAATCGCATAGACTCACAAACTCTGACTCACAAAAAAGGTTGTTTGCATGTTATGTCTAAACCCTGACTCACAAACCCTGACATTTTCAAAAATCGCATGAACTCAAAAACTCTGACTCACAAAAATGGTTGTTCGCATGTTATGTCCAAAATCGCATGGCTTCACAAACCCGGACTCACAAACTCGGACACTAATCGCGTACGCATAGGAAAAATGAATCAGGAACACGTGTAGGGCTATTATCGTCGCGTACGTAATGTATGATTAGGGGATTTGTATTCTACACTTCCCCCCTCCCTCTCTCTCTATATATATATATATTGGGTCAGGATTTAGAGAAAACACCCAAAAGTGTGAGAACAGATAGAACGCTTATGGATCATCAGATCAAAAAAATCTATGGACTAGATGACGCGGTGGCGTTTTCGTAAATAAAATCACTTTTATTAATCTGGCGCGCTTCATTAAGGGTAAAAGGGTCTTTTGACTTCTCTACACAAAATGCCAAACTCACGCTATTAAAATCCCGCCTTAACACACATAGCACACTTCATCATAATATAAACGCCATTAGATACAAAACGCCAAACTTTGTTTTTAACCGATAAAGCTGAATAAACAGTACTGAAACGACGGAACCTAATTACTAGCATTTACTGTAATAAAAATTGTGCCAAAAACTTCCTATATAAACAACTCTCATAACTACTAAAATCCACACCAAAACCCCAAAACCTATATTTTCCCCTATACTATTCATCTTAGAAACGCCAAAAAAACCCAAATATCAAAGATTCCAATCCATGTTTCTTTGATATACACTATTTTCTCAATAAACTTTCGCTCTATGTAATGAGCAAGATCCTCAATATAAACGCCAAAACATACAAAAACCACAAAAAAATAAAAAACGCAATTTCATGGAGATTCAGTTTTTGTTCTCAATAAAGTTTAGCTAAACGGGATGGATAACATTGTTAGACATCTTTCTGGACTGAGGCTTAACAATGTTATCCATCTCGTTCAATAAAACATTATTGAGTTTAGCATGACCAAAATTAGAAGTTTATGGTAGTTTTATTTAGTGGCGTTGTTGTTTTTTTTTGGCGTTTGATTTGCTTGTCCGATCTTATATTGTTTGTTATGTAACTTCGAAGTAGCATGTTATGAACAAATAGGTAGAAAAAAATGATGTATAAAAATGATGTAAAACGCCAAACTGAGATCTGTCTGTGTTCTATAGGATTGAAATATACAAAACACCAAACTACTCTACACTGGCTCTTAAAGACCATTTGTGTGTGTTCTGTAAGAAAGAAAAATACAAAACGCCAACCTACTCTTCACTAGCTCTCGAAGACCTTGTCGATCTTCTTTTAATTACGGCCTGTTTGCATGTCGATGCGTAGTGTCCATAGCCTTTGCAGTTCTGACACTGTCTTTCTTTGGCCCCAGATTTCGACTTTGATTTCTTTCTGTCGATTGGTATCTCCTGTTTAGATTTCAGACGCTTCCGAGAACTAGAACCTTTGGATTTATACCCAATAGGGACTCTTATCGGATTCTTGTCATTTTTATATTGACCGGTTATCTCGGTAAATCTATCTCTAGTACTAGTGGGAGGAGCAACAATTTGCATATCTTGAACCTTCTTCATATAAGATTGAACATGATCCTTGTATAAGGGTAGCTCCTCTTTATTACTAGATAAACGGTTTAAAGTATATTCCGTTGAAAAAATAATATCTCGCATCATACTTTGCACATCAGGATCAAGGTCGGTCATATATTCACGACTAATTGAGTATTCAGGAGAGCAGTTTAGGGAAGCTTCTTTGTGCCATCTATTCAGAATGTATTGTTTTGGAAATTTCCTAATGTCCATAATTCTCAAAACATAGAATATATGTCTACATAGCAAACCAAACTGTTCAAAACGCCTGCATGAGCAACTGCATGTGCAATCAGACTTACGGAACATTACCTGAAAAACGCCAAAAACAATATCCCTGTAACGCCATGCAGAGAATGTTTGTCTAAAAAAATAAAAAAATACACTGCATATGATAAAACACCATTAACAGAAAATGCCAAAAAAAACAAAACGCCATTATTTACCTCAAATAAGGATGTACAAGGCTGTTGAAAGTCATTTATGTAAAACTTAACAAACCCATCAGGCTGGTCTTCGTAACGTTGATTTATGCAATCCGCAACTCCAATAATCTCCGCTTGAACGTCACAAAAAAATACTTTTTGTGTATATGTCAACAGCTTGCCCTTCCAAGAATTGGTAATTACTCTTCAACTGGGGTCGTTTGTATCGAGATTCATGATCATTTTTCGGGTGTGTGTGACGCTGTGCTTCTATTGCAGTCTCGTAATGAGTCATGAACTCAACAAGAGTAGCTTTTGAATTGCACACTTGACCAAAAAAAATGATTCTCACTCTCTGACCTCGATGTTGTTCGCATAAGACCAGACATCTCCTCCATTCTATAGTATGCAGGGATCCAAGATTCCCTAAGTGCAAAAATATCAGATAGCCAGTCATTATCTGCTAAATTGAACTCAGCGATAACCGCTTCCCATTCTGATTCAAACTCTTCAGGTGTGAGAATATCCGTCCACACAACACCACAAATACATTCTTTAAAATTGGTGGAATTGCATAGCCTAACACCAACCTATGTATAACACGAAAACGCCATGCAAAAAAAAAACATATAAATTACACAAAGACAAAACTTAATTAAAAAAACACTAACAAGGTAAAGAACGCCATGTATTTTAAAACGCAGTGTATCCTAAAACGCCAAAGGTAAAAAAAGCATAACAACCTTCAGAGAAAGTTTATGCATCACATGCCACATGCATACCCGATGCCTCGTGTCAACAAATACAACAGAAATAGCCTTCTTCATTGCTGGATCTTGGTCAGTGACAACAACTTTTGGTTGAGAACGAACAACTTTTAGAAAAACTCTCAACAACCAAATATACGTATCAGCAGTTTCCGACGCCAATAATGCTGCACCAAATGTAACATTGCAGTGATGATTGTCTATACCAGTGAATGGTACAAACACCATAGAGTATCTGCATATGAAAACGCCATGAGAACTGAAACAATAATAAAACGCCATTGCATGTAAACTAATAAAACGCCAAAAACAGAAGAAGTTGAATTATAAAATATTACTTGTTGGAACGATACGTGGCGTCAAAGGAAATCACATCTCCAAACACGTGGTAATTACGTTTGGCTTGATCGTCACACCAAAAAAGTCCCTTCAAACGATTCTCTTCGTCTGTGAAGTAATCAAACGAGAAATTAGGCTGGGAATGTTTTTTTTTCATTCAAATGTCTCACAACCATATCAGCGTCATATTCCCCTATAAACAAGTTAATTTTACTATTATAGTTCTTAAATTCAACTTTACTTGCACCCACGTCTTCAAAACCACCAAAACAAGTCTTCATAACATTAAACGCCTTGACGGGACCCAAGTTCAGCTTAGACATGTTGTGTATAACATGCTTCTGAAGCTGAGTGAGGTGTCGTTCAGTTGGAAGAAAATGCTTATCAGGACGTTCAACAAGATCATGATTGTGCTCCTCGACAAACTTATACACCTTCTGTGACGACCCGAAATCTCAAGGTCCTTTTCTATGTAGAACTTGTTGTCACGATTCGTTTTATGTTCGTTTTATGTCGTAACTTGAGTGCGTTATGTGAATGATTGAAACATTTATTATGTCTAGGCTTATAATTGAGTTGTTAAATGTTTAGTAGTAACATGTTTAGGCTTTGCATTAATTGGTTGCACACACTCGGATCACACATAGTCGGCCCATACGCCCATACGTCTTATTCGGCCCATACACACATACATCCTATTTAAATCCAACTGGCCGAAACCCAAAGCCCAATTTCCATGCTTTATGTATTCATGAGGGTTATAAGGGATGTTTTAGTGATTTTAGGAATATACGTAAACTATGATTTGGAAAGATAGCAAACCCTAAACACCCTCTTCCATTCCCTCAAGTTCGACGGCAACCCCCCCCATCATCGAAGACATCATCTTGTTCGAGCCAACTGTTGGTTAGTGGATTCGTATTTGTATTATTCCTTATTTGTTTGTTCTTGATTATTTGTGAATTCGATTAATATATTTGTATGTGTACGTGTGATATTTGTGTATTTGATTATGCTTTGATCGATGATAATGTTAATAAAAGGATAGTGATTCAGACTTGCATAATGTTAAATAACTATTAGCTGATGTTGATTGATTGGTGTGTATATGGGATAATAAGTATGATAAGTGCTTCTGTCTTGTCGAGTAACATAGGATGAATGGTGGTATGTTGATGATGCGAAGAAACGGTTAGGGTTTGCAGGTTAAGTCTCCTCGACGAAACTGTGGGATCTCATCACAAACCGGTCACGACGAAACACTGGTGTTTCGTCACCAATTAGCTCGACGAAACATAATGAGTTTTGCCACCTTTTAACTCGACGAAACATAGTATGTTTCGCCACACATTGACTTGACGAAACATAGATGTTTCACCATAGGGTCTTTCGCCGTAGAAACTTGACTCATGTGACTTTGAAATAAATCAAGAATAGTTGTCGGTTTAGTGGATCTTTGGTCCAATCATATAATAGCACTTATTACATAATTCAAGTTTGCATTAATATTGATGTAAGGTACATGTGATGTTAGCAGTGTTGTGCGGCCCAAGGAAATTTACATATGATCTATATTTGTGACAGGCTCAATAATAATTTCATGTGATAAGTTGTCAGATTACATGCAATTCATTTGAATATCCAATCGTCTAGTGGCCAATCGATCGGATCACAATTCGATTCACGTGCATTAATTTCAGATTTGTTAAGTGTTAAGTATCGAGTGGCGATTCGATCAAATCACCATCCGATCCTCTACATCTTTTCATATTTCACTTGTTTAGCATTCATGGTTTCGCTGTAAAGGCAAATGTCCTAGGTAATGTAACAGTTAGGTTGATTATGTTATTGTACACTAGTGTCTGTGAAATTCTGTTTGCTGAAGGATGATAATGTCAACTGGTAATGAGTGTATTGACTTGACTTTTGTGAGAAGCCAACTTATCTGTAAGGCATGGTTATATGTCATGCACATAGGATGTGGACTTGTCTGTGATTTGAATACTTATTATGTGACACACTGTGATCTTGGCAGCAGATGCAATCTGTGGTAATGCATGTTTTAACTAATATGAAACTAATGCTATTGGTAACTACTACTGAGAACGAGAACTTGTGTTATGTACACGCATGAAATCTAAACGCTTGCTATGTGTTATGTAATAATGGCATTGCATGTGACTTGTTGATTTTGCTATTCGAATATGTGCCTATGAAACTGACTGTCTATGGTAATCACGGTAGGGTATGGTTGATCACTGTGAAACAAAGTAATTAAACAAACCGAGCAAACCAAGGTGAGTTCACTGCTATTTTTCCAAGCATGCATCCCGGGGAGGGATATCGGGTAACGTTCTGGGGAGGAATGTCAGGTTATTGGGATGTTTGTTATTATACTCATTTCTATCATATAAGACCCCTTACATCTACCGATTAGTTGCCGGGGAGGCAACGAGGTTATTAGTTGATAGCGCTATTATGTTTGGCACCCTCACACCATACCGGGGAGGACGGGCGTGAACTAATTACCTTAACCACTTGACCAATGCTTTGATAGAGGCATTGGGGCTGGGCAAATACATCTTGTAGCCATCTGCGATAATCGAGTTAATAGCAACATCAAATCAAATCATCAAATCTGTGAAACGTTTTAATCTGGTAACTGGTATCTAAACACGTTAACAAACTTTGAACTCACCAACGCCGTCTGACACACTTGTCTGCATGCTTGCAGGTCTATTGGTTTATATCATTTGGAACTTGCTGTCTGGGAGGCTGGAGTGGTCATGGGTCGATATACATGGAATTGCAGGACGAGACTAATGGTTTACGTGCATTTGATTTATGAAACACTTAACAAATGTGTTTTGCTTCCGCTATGTACAATGAATTATATGTAACATTTGTAACACTTTATGATTAATGAATGAAAGTTTTATTTAAATATATATTTATGGGTTCAATGTGATTGGTGGCTAAGATCCTGGTACGTCACACGCCCCGCGGTGTTTCCACGGGTGGTATTTTGGGGGTGTGATAGTTTGGTATCAGAGCCACTGGTTATAGTGAACTTGGTTTTAAAATGTTTTCATAAAACCAGACTATAACCGAACAAGTTCTGAATACGACCATGACACTCAGCTCCAGACTGCAAGGTTCGTCTCTCGTTTACTCATTATACTGCATAACTAGTGAACACTTACATATGAAATTGCATGGGATTGCACGTATAGCACAACAATATGAACTCATGTATTACTTACATGCGTTATGTGATTGATAGTGTGGTATTTTCTTAGACATTCATGACTCACGTTTTGTGATATTCTTGTTTGTTACTCAAGTTTGAGGAACCATTTGACACGAGTTAGGAGGAGCTGAGATGAACATGCAAATCACAATATTATTGTGGGTGCACACATAATAATAATTTGGGGTGCATGTGAGTCCCAGTGAGGCTTAACAAGTGGAGAAGGGGTTCCGTTCCGTTATTTGATCGATGTGAAACACAACAGTCTATAAGAGTCATAGCAGTGATTGTCTCTTACTCGAAAGTGATCTTTTCACTCCTCTCTGAACCCTTCCGAATCTCGATGCTATCGAGTATTACCTGAGCACCCATCTGAACGCCTAGCGAACTGTGTAGAATGTTAGGTGCTTGTACGAATGTCCCTGAGTGGATGTTGCAGCATCAATGATTGGTCTATACCTTCCTAACTCCTCCTTGTTTGCTGGAACTCATGCATTGACGTCTTAAATCTCGAAGCGTGATCACTTCTGCAACACTCTCGCAACAAACCGTGTAGTACTTAAGCAACTTTGAACATCGATGGACAAGAGAATGAGAGTAGTACTTTACCGACCTCAGTATTTGGATGACCCTGATTACCGCCAACGAACACCAGCGAATTGGCTTCAATCGAATTATTCACCCTAGTTAGCGACTTATGGGAGTCAACTCTTACGAACCAAACGGGACATACACGATGACAATGGACTATAGAAAGGAATGTATAACTGCCAGCGGAATGAGCGGTGCCTTAGGACGCGGCACAGAATGTGTTATGATGGACCCTGTTGGTGAGAGATCGTAGGGCTCCGTTTCGAGCAACAACAGTAGAGGCAACAGTCACGGCAACATCAAGGCACTCGTAATCGTAGCCTATAGTATGGAAATGAAGGTGCCTACGGCATGGATCGGCCATTGTTGAATCAAGACGACAACAACTAAGGGAATGACGACAGTACTGGAAATCCTCGTAACAATAACAACAACACTGGAAATGATGCTCGTGGAGGGGCATTTAGGATTGCCGTGGGCGACGCCAGGAATACAACAGCATGGTGGCCTGCACGTTCTTGATAACGAATCGCTTCATCTCTGTTTTGTTTAACCCTGATGCTTCTTGAAACCGAACCGGTTGTGGAATCGGCTGACGACAAGTCAATTGAAACTTTATATGTTCGTTGGGATGCAAACTCGACCATGTGGGACAAGTGTTCGACATCGACCTTCTTTCTATTACCCTTGATAGTTTTGCTGCAATGGTTAGTGTGGAATGGATTTTTCAGAAATCACGCAGATATACTCTGTGAGAAGGAATTTTGCGTATCTTTCTCCCCAGTGGGGAATCGTTATTTGTTCTAAAGCATCAGAATGGTGTGAAGGTTAGCGCCATTTCAGCTATGAAGGCCCAGAAGTGTCTACGAAAGGATTATTCCGCTATGTTAGCACTCGTTACTGATGTTAAGGCTAAGGAAAAGAGGATCGAGGATCCACCAATTGTTCGTGATTTCTTCCTAAGTGCTACCAGAAGAACTATCAGGTTTACCTTCACATCGTCAGGTGGAATATCAGATCGGTATCATGTTAGAAGCAGCCCTTGTTACTAGTATTCCTTATTGTCTTACACCAGGAAGGTTGAGGAACTGCCTAATCAACTTCAGGAACTATTGGACAGGAGTTTTGTCGGACCTAGTTTTCTCTTTGGGAAGCCCCAGTTATATCCGTGAAGATACGCCTTTTGTGTGTGTACTGATTATCGAGAACTCATCAAGGCGACAGTTGGGAACCGTTTGCCTCGACCATGTATTGACAACCTGTCGACTAGTTGCAAGGGACGAGCTTTCATTCGAGGATTGATTTACGAGCGAACTATTATCAGATGGAAGTCCAAGGGGAGAATGTTCTTAAAGCGGCTTATCAGACGCAACTCGGCCATACGACTTTGTATTCCATGACCTTTGGGGCGATCATCACACCAACAGCTTTATGGATCATGTGAACCGACCATGCTATTGGGTGACTTTTTGAATCCTTTCCAGGAGAAAAGAACATCATGGACAGCTTTGTATCTTAATTGAGAGCTCCTGAGGGAGGAGCCACACCGCACGAAGTCTTGATAAATGTAACTTCTGGGTTCGAGAGGTACCCTTTTTGGGTCATATAATCAACGAAGTGGGAATGCACGTGGATCTCGCTAAGACCCATTTTGGTTGGAAACTGATCGACACCAAAGTGTCCTTCGAGGATACAGCAATTTCTTGTTCTCGCTTGATACTATCGCAGATTAATCACAGGATTTTCGAAGGTCACGCAGCTTAAATCTCTTTAGCACAGCAGGGTGCTGTGTTCGTGAAAGACGAAACAGGAGGACATCTCTTTAGCTTTCGAATTCCATCTCTGCAATGCACTGAGCATCGTCTTTACCCGAGGGTGCGGGTGTTTAGTGGTATACCATGATGGTCCGAATCAGAGTCCCAGTTACACACCGATGCAACACAAGAGAGTGATGACTTACGTAATGGAGTTATGAAGAGGGACTGCACGATATAAAACCTGCGGTGGAAACCGTGGTCCTTGGATTTAAGTTGGAGGTATTACTTGGACGGTACCGAATGCACTACCTAGACCGATCACGAGGGCCTCCCGTGTACCCTGGTTACGAAAGAGCTAAATCAGTTAACGGCATCGCAGGATGGAACTTTTGGATGATTACAACGGTGAAACTTGAATATGCACGAGCTTTGCAACTCACTATCGACTCTAATCTACCTGATCAGACTCGCTCTGCTCAAACTGGAGAACTGAAGGAAGAGGATTTTCAAGTTGAACCCATGCGGGGCATGGAGGAACAACCTTTGGCAGGTCGGATGATATCCGCTACCCTATGGAACGAATGTGGATCTCGTTATACGACAACTTTAGGGAACTTGTGTTAAGCAAGGCACACCGGCCTCGATATTCTAGTCGTCTGGGTTTTGATGAGAGATATTAGGATCTATAAACCTTGCACTGGTGATCGGGCATGAAGGCCCACCTAGCTATGTATGTGAATGATGTTGGATTTGTTGGAAAGTCAAGGGGAAGAATCAGCAACCAGAAACACCCATATGGAAACGAGAACAGACTGCCATGGATTTGTCACTGGGCTACCTAGAACTCGAACCAGAAACAATATCACTTGGGTGATCATTGATTATCTCACATTACCAGCACACTTTCTTGCAATCAAGGAAACTGACGAGTCTTCACAGCTGTGAATGTACCTCTGAGAGAGGCGGCTTTTAGGCACGAGGTGCCAACTCCTGTTAACTCCTGTACCTCTGAGAGAGGCGGCTTTTAGGCAATACACAACACCCTTGGCTCATGCCCAGACATGAGCATTACTTATCACTAAAGGACAACCGTATAGAGTAATGGACCATCCTGATGCACGAAGGCATGCTGCGAGCATGTGCGTGGTTGACTTTAGTAAACATTTGGAAGAACACACATCTTTGGGTGAGATCTGCTGCAGCCGTTACCGTTTTAGCATGCATACAGCCCTGTTTGAGGCATTGCATGGACAATAATGCCAAACCCCCTTATTGGGCTGAGGTGGATGACAACCTAATCACAGGTCCAGGACTTGTACTCGGAACCCTTGGGAAGATTACTTAGATCGGAAACCGTCACAGCCCTATGTGGTGCGCTTGGGAAGCGTGGCAAGCTTAATTTATGTACGTTGAGTTATTCAGAATTCTGGAAAGAATCGGTCACGTCACCTACAAACTCGAGCTAACCAACGAATTGGGTGACGTACATGATATCATTTATGTCTCGAATCTAGGGCAGTGTTTGTCCGATGAAACGCTTGTGATACCTTTATTAGAGTCGGAGGTTAATGACAGGTTGCAGTTGTTGGAAATCTATTGAAATCATGGACCGGGACATCAGGATTCGTTAACATAGTTGAACTCCAATCATGAGAGTTTGCTGGAACTCAGTACGTGGACCGTAGTCCTTGTGGGAGCGTAATAATCAAAGGGAGCTCTAATATCTCCAGTTGTTCGAATGGTTGAATCGACTCCTGATATCATTGAGGAATTTCGGGACGAAATTCCCTTTCAAGTTGGGGATGATGTGGTACCCGAAGAAAATCCACAGTCATCCTGATCTGGCACTTCGTCGTTTTTGGTTTACCTATCAAATTTCGGGACGAAATTTCTTTCAAGTTGGGGATGATGTGACGACCCGAAATCTCAAGGTCCTTTTCTATGTAGAACTTGCTGTCACGATTCATTTTATGTTCGTTTTATGTCGTAACTTGAGTGCGTTATGTGAATGATTGAAACATTTATTATGTCTAGGCTTATAATTGAGTTGTTAAATGTTTAGTAGTAACATGTTTAGGCTTTGCATTAATTGGTTGCACACACTCGGATCACACATAGTTGGCCCATACGCTCATACATCTTATTCGGCCCATACACACATACATCCTATTTAAATCCAACTGGCCGAAACCCAAAGCCCAATTTCCATGCTTTATGTATTCATGAGGGTTATAAGGGATGTTTTAGTGATTTTAGGAATATACGTAAACTATGATTTGGAAAGATAGCAAACCCTAAACACCCTCTTCCATTCCCTCAAGTTCGACGACAGCTCCCCCCATCATCGAAGACATCATCTTGTTCGAGCCAACTGTTGGTTAGTGGATTCGTATTTGTATTATTCCTTATTTGTTTGTTCTTGATTATTTGTGAATTCGATTAATATATTTGTATGTGTACGTGTGATGTTTGTGTATTTGATTATGCTTTGATCGATGATAATGTTAATAAAAGGATAGTGATTCAGACTTGCATAATGTTAAATAACTATTAGCTGATGTTGATCGATTGGTGTGTATATGGGATAATAAGTATGATAAGTGCTTCTGTCTTGTCGAGTAGCATAGGATGAATGGTGGTATGTTGATGATGCGAAGAAACGGTTAGGGTTTGCAGGTTAAGTCTCCTCGACGAAACTGTGGGATCTCATCACAAACCGGTCACGACGAAACACTGGTGTTTCGTCACCAATTAGCTCGACGAAACATAATGAGTTTCGCCACCTTTTAACTCGACGAAACATAGTATGTTTCGCCACACATTGACTTGACGAAACATAGATGTTTCACCATAGGGTCTTTCGCCGTAGAAACTTGACTCATGTGACTTTGAACTAAATCAAGAATTGTTGTCGGTTTAGTGGATCTTTGGTCCAATCATATAATAGCACTTATTACATGATTCAAGTTTGCATTAATATTCATGTAAGGTACATGTGATGTTAGTAGTGTTGTGCGGCCCGAGGAAATTTACATATGATCTGTATTTGTGACAGGCTCAATAATAATTTCATGTGATAAGTTGTCAGATTACATGCAATTCATTTGAATATCCAATCGTCTAGTGGCCAATCGATCGGATCATAATCCGATTCACGTGCATTAATTTCAGATTTGTTAAGTGTTAAGTATCGAGTGGCGATTCGATCGAATCACCATCCGATCCTCTACATCTTTTCATATTTCACTTGTTTACCATTCATGGTTTCGCTGTAAAGGCAAATGGCCTGGGTAATGTAACAGTTAGGTTGATTATGTTATTGTACACTAGTGTCTGTGAAATTCTATTTGCTGAAGGATGATAATGTCAACCGGTAATGAGTGTATTGACTTGACTGTTGTGAGAAGCCAACTTATCTGTGATTTGAATACTTATTATGTGACACACTGTGATCTTGGCAGCAGATGCAATATGTGGTAATGCGTGTTTTAACTAATATGAAACTGATGCTACTGGTAACTACTACTGAGAACGAGAACTTGTGTTATGTACGCGCATGAAATCTAAACGCGTGCTATGTGTTATGTGATAATGGTATTGCATGTGACTTGTTGATTTTGCTATTCGAATATGTGCCTACGAAAGTGACTGTCTATGGTAATCACGGTAGGGTATGGTTGATCTCTGTGAAACAAAGTAATTAAACAAACCGAGCAAACCATGGTGAGTTCACTGCTCTTTTTCCAAGCATGCATCCCGGGGAGGGATATCGGGTAACCTTCCGGGGAGGAATGTCAGGTTATTGGGATGTTTGTTATTATACTCATTTTTATCATATAAGACCCCTTACATCTACCGATTAGTTGCCGGGGAGGCAGCGAGGTTATTAGTTGATAGCTCTATTAGGTTTGGCACCCTCACACCGTACCAGGGAGGACGGGCATGAACTAATTACCTTAACCACTTGACCAATGCTTTGATAGAGGCATTGGGGTTGGGAAAATACATCTTGTAGCCATCTGCAGTAATCGAGTTAATAACAATATCAAATCTGTGAAACGTTTTAATCTGGTAACTGGTATCTAAACACATTAACAAACTTTGAACTCATCAGCGTCGTCTGACACACTTGTCTGCATGCTTGCAGGTCTATTGGTTTATATCATTTGGAACTTGCTGCCTGGGAGGCTGGAGTGGTCATGGGTCAATATTCATGGAATTGCAGGACGAGACTAAAGGTTTACGTGCATTTGATTTATGAAACACTTAACAAATGAGTTTTGCTTCCGCTGTGTACAATGAATTATATGTGACGTTTGTAACACTATATGATTAATGAATGAAAGTTTTATTTAAATATATATTTATGGGTTCAATGTGATTGGTGGCTAAGATCCTGGTACGTCACACGCCCCGCGGTGTTCCCGCAGGTGGTATTTTGGGGGTGTGACACCTTCAATGATCCAGCCTCAAAAAGTACACATAACAGTGCACCACAATCCGTCCCCTTTAAAAAGTTGGATCGCACTAATCGCTCCTTTTGATTGGGGTCCAACGTATCAACCTTCTTGTCCTTGTATGTAACACCACGTAAAAACGTGTCCAATTATGTATAGACACGTGTCCTAAACTCTAAATATGTAAAAGGTTGAGTTTGAAGGACTAAAGTTGAGAAACGGTGAAAATATGTATGCGAAGGGACTAAAAGTGTCAACATGCCAAACTTGTGCCTATGAATGACCATACGTGAAGAATATATTCCTTAACGAGTGATTAATTGGATATAAGAAGCTGTTTATGAAAGTAATCGAAAGATTATAAACTACAGGGATTAAACATGTCAACATGTTAATTCTTACCTCTGAGTGACCTTTTAACGAACCCGAGGCTTCGAAATATTCAAATATACTCTCAAGAATAGGTGGTATAAATTTCACGTGGTTTCGAGATCGTTAAGCAAGTTTTCAAGACTTTGGGTGAAAAGTGTCAATATGATGAAACTTGCATTTATAGTGATATTTAACGAAACCGAGCCTAACGAAGTTTGATTATACATCCTTGAGCCTCTACAAACTAACTACAAGGGCCTTTATTGCCAAAAATCAAGTTATACAAGGTTTAAATTGGCCAGGGACTGATTCTGCCATGTTTGAAAATGTTTTAACCTGAACAGCAGGTTTACACGGGGCGCGTAAGCCTTCACCTGATCCTACGCGGGCCGCGTAGAAGTGCCCAGCGCAGAAAACACCTGCCAGGTGCAGGTTTTCAGCTCCAAACCGACTTTAACCTATCCAAATCAATACCATGGGCTGTTGGACGGATTTATTTTACCTCTAGGACACTGGGTGATCCTAGGAGCCCCCATTACAGCTGCAACTGATCCATGTGATTGGAATTTAGTATATAAGGAGCACTAGTTCATATTTCATATGCACACATTTGCAACAACTTTAAAAAACACACACTTCTGGAGTTTGCAAGCATTAGGAGAAGACTTTCAAGTGTAGAAAAGATAGCAAGGACCATTAGTGGGAATTTTAATCCCTGCTTAGTCCTTTTAATTAGCTTAAAAACCAAAAAGTCAAACATATCGTAATTAAGCTTTGACTTTCGGTTTAATCACAAATGGTCCAGCCACTGACCGAAACGAAAGTGGTTATGGAACCATATTAAGGTAGGTGATTAACCCTTAAAAGGGCACCTCCTAATTATTTCGTTTGACTAGTAAATTGTCGGGTCAAACTAGTTTGACAAAAAGTCAAACTGGACATAAAGTTTAAAAATAATTTAAATTAATAAAATAGAGGTTCTAAATTATATTTTAACATTCTAATGACTTGGTAATTAATATTAGAACATGTTTAATCAGGCCTTACCCGACAATTATCAGTCTAAGGTCAGTTTATAACCGAAAGTCGCAAAAGCTTGACTTTTTCTTTGACTTTTAGTTCTGAACCGTTTAAGCTTAATTCTCCCATGTTTTAAGCTTCCATTAGGACCATATTACTTAGTAGTATAACCCTCTGGAGTTATATTGCTTGGTCCTTAGTAGTTTGAATTATATGCACTTGTTTGTTAATTTGCTTATAAATGCCGTAAATGCCCTTTTGACATATAAATGAGATTTTTAGAAATATGAGAGGACAAAACCCTTTGCTACTGATATTTAAACTTGTACCGAAAAATTTAACATCAGTTCTTGGTCCCAAATAGAAGTTATGCTCGATATCGTAATTAGAAGCTTTTTATTAATTAATTTGCGATATCTTGCATAATGCATCTTTAAACTTGGATTTTGAACCTAAACTCATTACCTACTGTTAAGATATTATTTTTAAGGAATTTTTAGATTTTTGGTCAGATTATAATCTGTTTAAAACATAAAGTTCTTGTGTAATTCGGTTAATGACGATAATACCCTTTTTAGGCATAAAATGAGATTATCAAATGATTTGAATGCCAAACTTTTTCCTACTAATTTCATACATTAAATAAATTATTTTGAGCATTTAAAACTGATAAAAATCTCAGATTTACATAAACATCTTGATTATCGTCAATTAGCGAGTTTTACGCTAATTAGGTGCATAGTATGGTTTAAAACCATATTTAACACCTAAGACTTGTTACCTACTGAAATTTTAAACAAATTTAAATATAATTACAGTAGATATAAGTCATGAACTCAGATGCCCAAAAATATCCTTAAAAGCCTATGTGAAATGACCAAAATACCCTTTCGGGGCATAGTTTGGCCATAAATGGTAAATTCACATATGTATAATATCTTACTGATATAATGATGATAAATTAATTATTTTTACTGATTACCAAAGACCAGAACTTTAGTTTGTTATAAAATCTCTTTTATAATTATTAAAATTACCAAAATGCCCTTACGGGACTTAAATTGGTTTAAATTACTTTTTGGGCATATATGTTAACATCCTACTGATGTATTAACTTATTTTAAGCATAATAACATTTAAGACTTGTATATAATTCATTTGGTTACCCGTTACGCATTTACGCGTTCAGATCGGTTTATGTGACTAGTTTACATAAAATAGCCGAAACGGGTTTAACCTTATCATTAAATCCTCAAATTCCAGAATGTGATTAGTTTACCCATATTATACAAGTATCCAAGCTTGCCGGGTCTAAACCACATTCTATTCCGGTCTCCGCTTAATCTAGCGTTTAGAATCATAAAGTTTCTTTCTAGCTAGCCGGTCTAAGTCTTTGACTTAACTAGAGACCCGTTAGCATCCTAATAGGTTATTAAACCTTCTATACAGATTAAGTAGCATCCAGTAGAAGGTATCATCATAAAGCTTTAGGATTATACGGCTGAGTTACCTTTCACATTAGCTCAGGTAAATACTTTTAACTTATTTTCCCTTATTCGGGCTTGGGATATGGTATTATAATAATACCACTTGGTCAGGTATGAAATCAATTAATCGGATTGTGATTAATGAATTTACATAACCCGTTTTAATCTGTCTTGTTTGATAACATAAACATTGGGGGTTAATTCGACCGCATCCTGGATATCCTCGGCTCATTTCATTTGAAAATGGCCACGACCTATGCACAAGGTGTAGGCATACACCTGACAGATGCAAATGCTAAAATATAAACCCACATGTTGGGGATAACTCCTTTGTGGGTTCTATAAGTGGTGAGTCGGTTAATCATGACCGGCTTCCAACCGGCCCCAATTGTAAGACAAACATGTAAATCTGTATACAAGATTATATTTAAATAATTGTCCCAAGTTATAAATGATTTGTGCCATGTGCACTTAAATCAATTTTCATAAATGTTTTCAAAAGAGTCAGTTAATTGTATTTACCAGTGTAAACTGACGTATCTTCTAGAGACTGATTGACAGGTACCTCTCGTAAATAGACTGGAGCTATTAGGTGTCGTGTAAGAGGATCTTGCAAATCCCTAAGATACCTGAAGTCTGTTATTTTGTTTCTTTGTATTTATTTATGATCCGCCTGTGGATCTTATTACAATCCAGTTTGTATATTCTTTCATTCGGACACGCATACATTATGGTTTGTAATAGTTTATTTACCAAGCCTTCAGCTGTGCTATTATATTGTGTGTATTGACAATGATGATATCAACTACGTCACGATACTCCCCGCCGGGCCCACCGGTAATACGTGGAAATATCGGGGTGTGACATCGTATAACCCAGATCTTGTACACAAGTAATACTTAATATGTAAGACACCTTTAGAGTTTGTCTTTGTAGTCCCTAACCTGACTGAAAACCCACACGCCTTGGCATACTAAACATACATTGAATAACAATCATCGAGGCTTGAGAATACCATGTCCATTGTGGGCTTTATTTCTTCACTGATGTCAGGAATGATAAATGGTAATCCAGTTTTAGGGCAAAGCCTTTGACTCGAGGAAGCAACTTCGTCTGAGAAAACACAGTGAGGAACAGAAAAATCAGAAAAACGCCATTAAAAATAGAAAATGTTTCATAATAACATTATATATTAAAACGCCATTAATTGAATAATAAACAAGATATAATAAACACATAATTTAAAAACGACATGATAAAAACGCCATGAGATGAATAATTAAAAACACTTAACAACATAAATAATTAACAAAATATAACATCATAATGAAAACGCCATAATTAACAAAACTGATGTTTACACAAATTAACAAAATAGTAATAACTGATGTTCACAAATACTACTAAATAAAATTCAAAACTAATCAAATAGATGTAAAACGCCAATGATCGTAAAAACATAAGAAATATACTAGAACGTAAACGACAATTAAAATTAATATTGAAAACTCCAATTATCAGTTCTTAGTAATTGTTTAAATACCAATTAAAATGCGATTAAATTACATAATTGAATAACGCTATTGAAAATCATACAACACATTATAAAAATACTAATATAAAAAAATAATGAAACTGTTAGTGCATTATGTGTCTATCGCCTCCGTCAATCTAGTCTGTAGCAGAAACAGAAGAATTCTAGCATTTTATTGTAATATCTAGTTAAAAAGGGCAAGGTGGCAAACTTGTAAACAAGGAGAAATCCTTATATCCCTTAGCCTATAAATAGAGGAGTTAGTGTTAGAGTTGAAGACTTTTGCTCATTTGGAAGTTTAGGAGATCTAATTTTAGAGAGAGAAAGTCTAGAGAGAGAAAGTTCTCTACGTGATTCTCGGCTTTGTACACGTCATCTTATTCTATAGAATCACGTTATTAGTACGTTCTTGTGTGTTCGGTCACGCACGTTCACGGATTCCACACGTCGAACGTTCGTTACGCAATCGTACGGTGTCAAAACCGATCCTACAAGTGGTATCAGAGCAGGAGCTTGATTGCGCTGATCAAACACATAGATTCGTACCAGATTACATCGATTTCAGATCTGAATTTCATCATTTCTTCATCATCTACTCATTTTTCACGTTTTTAACGGTTTTTCGTCAAATTGAACAGGTTTTTTACGGTCCAAATCGGCTGATTTTTTGATATGTTGTGCGAAAACACTTGATTTACAACCCTACCAAATTTCAGATTCAAACTCCTAGCCGTTTAGGAGAAATTTGAGTTTTTAGGTCCGATTTCGCGTTAAAAACCTGATTCCGCTCGAAAGTTATTCTCTGATTCCGCTCGTAAAGTCATAAAAATCAGATTCCGCTCGTGAGACACATTCTGATTCCACTCGTAATTAGATAAAGTCTGATTCCGCTCGAAAGATATTATCTTGATTCCGCTCGAAAAGATCAAATCCTGATTCCGCTCGAAAATTTGGAGCGAAATCAAAGTGTTAGATTGATTTTGTGATTTCGCTCGAACTGTGTAAAAGTTGATTCCGCCTGAAACTTAAAACTTGATCACATCGGACAAATTGTTGTCAGACATTGAGAGTTTAAAAAATGTTGACTCATTAAATGTGAAATCAGTTTGCATGTGAATATATCAAAGTGTTTGTCGGTCACGTTTGCTTGCATTAAAGAACATCGATCCATGTGATTACACCGGCCCATGTGTTAAATAAGGTGCAGCCTCATCAAGGTGATTCCGAGGTAATTCAAGGATATAAAATTATGGCAAAATCTGAACCTGTTCCTTGGAAAGACAACAGAACTGAAGAACAGAAGTATAAACACAAAAAATGTTTAGCTCAGAACAAAATGATCAGAATATCTGGTATCTTTTCTGAGGTAAAAAGAGCAAATAGATGGGATCCAGACAGAGAATGTTATCTTGACCCCTATGGAAACATTGCTATTGATCATAACACTCTTGATATGGAAACTATAATCCAAGAGTATAAAGTTGAAGATGATTATTGGCAGAAGAAATGGTGGGGAAGCGGAGAAGAAGAAGAGAAATACAAGAAGGAGACAGACAGAATGTTAAAGAAGGAAGAATCGAAGAAAAACGAAACTTCAAAACATGAAGTGGTGTGCTCAAAATGCGAAAAATCCGAAGCAGAAAATGTCAATCTCTTGAAAGATGTGGAGAACTAATTTCATTGAGTCATATTCTTTCTTCATTTCCTGACAAGCAATTTCTTTTCAGAACATTTTTCTGTCATTTTAGAAATATTTTCTTTCAAAACTTCATTTTCTGTTTCTAACTTTTTACATTTTTCTGAAAATTTTTCATCATTTTCTTTCAAAACGTTTTCTTTTTCTAGCATTTCTTTGCATTTTTCTTTAAAAATATTTTCAATTTTAGTAAATTCAAAATCTGAACCTGTTCCTTGGAAAGACAACAGAACTGAAGAACAGAAGTATAAACACAGAAAATGTTTAGCTCAGAACAAAATGATCAGAATATCTGGTATCTTTTCTGAGGCAGAGCAAATAGATGGGATCCAGACAGAGAATGTTATCTTGACCCCTATGGAAACATTGCTATTGATCATAACACTCTTGATATGGAAACCATAATCCAAGAGTATAAAGTTGAAGATGATTATTGGCAGAAGAAATGGTGGGGAAGCGGAGAAGAAGAAGAAGAGAAAGACAAGAAGGAGACAGAGAGAATGTTAAAGAATGAAGAATCGAAGAAAAACGAAACTTTAAAACATGAAGTGGTGTGCTCAAAATGCGAAAAATCCGAAGCAGAAAATGTCAATCTCTTGAAAGATGTGGAGAATTTGACATTGGAAAACAAAGCTTTGAAAGACGAGAAGAAAGCTGATGATGAACAGATTTTGGAGTTGCGCTTGAACTGCGAAAAACTAAAATCTGAAAATGACAAAATTTTGAAGAATGTTGAGAGTTTGTCATTAGAAAACAAAAATTTTAATGAAAAAGAAAAGGATTTTAAAAATTAAAGATTGAAAAAGATTTTCAAAGTCAAATAAAGATTCTTGAAGATGGGAGATCTGTTTTTAGCAGGAATAATATTGAAAAGCAAAAGGTAATAAATTCCCATCGTCAGACGATTATTTGACTTGAAAAAGAAGTTGAATGTGATAGAAAGAAAATTAAAGATTTAGAGAATAAATTGAAAAGTTTTGTGACTTCTGCATCATATGTTTGTCCAAAACCGATCAATTCAGTTCCAATAAGTGACAATGTCACAAATTTTGACAAAGTCAAAATTGAAGATTGTGATGATAAAGCTGATGATGAAAAAGAAAAGGAAAAGAAACGAAAAATATTTTTAGAATTACAAGAAAATTTTCAAAATACTGTTTTGCAATCTACTGAAATAGGTGAATGCTCAAAGCAAAAACCTGTTAAGAAGATTGTAGAACAGAAACAAAAAGTTAAAAATTTGAAAAATTTTAAAAATGAAAATAAAAGCTCATCAGTTCAGTCATCCAATCATTATAAAAACCACAAAAATTTAAAAACAAAACTAAAAAATAGTTGGTAATCAGTGGTGCAGGCTTGACCACGGTGCTCAAATGCCAAATCAAGGATACAAGAGGAGACATGAGTATCACAAGGCAAATCAATGCTTTGATCTAAGTGTGTGGTATGAAGACGGTGTGTGGTATGAAAGTAGTGAGAGGTATGATAACAGAGTGTGTTACACTTGTGGATTTCAAGGACACATTGCTGTTAACTGCCAAAGTCAGAGAATCGAAACAAGAAGGTGCTATGAATGCCACATCAGAGGACACATTGTCAGAGATTGCCCAATGAGATCAAAGGAAGATCGAGGGCTGAATCTCAGAAAATGGCAAAGAAACCAGTCAGTGTCAAGCCCAAGGAACAGAAAGTTCAAGAACAGAAAGTTCAAGAAAAGAAAGTGAAGCTTTCACAGGGGCAGAAAGACAGACTGAGGAAGAAGAGAAAAAAGGCAAGAGAATACTTGGAGAAAATTTTGTCCTCGGATACAACTAGTAATCCGAGAAAAAGTTCTGATGAATCGCTTTCCTCAACTGAAAAGGCAAGCAAAACGAATTCATCAGATACAAATCTGAGGACAAAAGAAAAGAAGAAGAAAATTGTCGGCGATGAATCTGGCTCAACAAAGTCAGACAAGCCACAATCAGGCAATGATTCTGGTTCGTCAAAACCAGAAGAGCCATCTGTTGAGGTAAAAATTGTCAAACCCAAGGCTGGTCAGGCTTGGGTGAATTTGTTTAAATGAAAAACCTGACTTGCCGGAGTTCCCAGGTTGGTAAGTGTGGAACAGGAATCATCATATTTCTTGAGAAATTCACAGGTTGGTAACTGTGATATTTCGAATCACAAAAGACTAATCAAGGACATTAAGTTGTACTTGATTTATCTTTCCGATAAGTGGATAAAGGTGAACAATGTGATGAAAGAACCCCGAGTTTGTAAAAAGACAAACAAAACTAATTTTCCTGAAAAAACCATTTTGATTAAAATAAACTTAAGTGTTTTGAAATCATAATGGGAAAATAGTTTGTTGTGAGGGGGAGTTCTGATTGTTTATGCCGAGTGAATGGCGAATTGAAGCAATTCGATATCGGTTGTCATTTTTTTAAAAAACAAACTGTACAGGTAGAGTATCAAAATTTATTTTCAAATTTTCCCAGAAAATCAAAATTGAGACATATTTTGATTTTAGGGGGAGAAAAAATTAAAAAAAAAAATTAGAAAATTTGAAAATGCCAAAAACATTGAAAAAGCAAAAATGAATTTTGGTGTATAAAAGAGGAAATGATAGTACATCAGTAGACGATCACAGCATGCTAAAGAAATGGAAAGTTAAAAAGTGATAAACGGTCTCACTGATGATATGCCAGTAGGTTTTTGCACATTTAGTAGATTGTGACGAGATATAAACCTAAATTCAAACTTGCTTATATCGAGGGTAACATCTCTCGGATATATGGGTAACCCCCGAAATCTCGTTTGAAAGATTTTTTTTTCTGATATACTAGGTCTTTATACTCAGTGATATCTGGGGTATTATTCCGGGACTTCTGCTGAATGGAAGTTCTGACCTAGTCCTCGAATAATACTTTCCGCAATGCTTGAAACATAGCATCACCCTCAGCATAAATGATAAGACAATAAAATTGCTTAGCAATGCTGTTGTAAAAAAGATCCTCTAAAGGGGACACACCCAAAAGTTGAGTCATGATCTCTCTGCTGAACAGTAGTTCTGACCTGAGCTCTCATGATTCTTCATAATTTATTAACCCTTTACAGATATCATTTTTGTTATACTCACCTGTAAGACTGGATATTAGGATATGGATACGGGAGTATATTCTGAGGTGGGACACGCGAATAAGTTTAAGTATCTAAGACATTAAACTCGTATCTCGAAGCAGTTGAAATTTGTGTAAAAATTTAAGTGGACCAGTATACTGACAATCTATGTGAATCGTTTAGAACTTAAAATGATTAAAGCTTAACGGTGCTAGTGATTGGTCTCATAAACTGATATGATCCTATTACACAAACTCACAAAAATATTGTTTGTATATATTTCTTTACTGCATTTCTTTAAACTCAAAATCCAAAAAGATTTTAGTGTGTTTTAGCATAAAGTTTTGAAAAATACAAAAAGATTTTCGGCAACTGATGTTGGAGAGTTGATTTTCAAAATTCCAAGTGCTAAACTTGATGAACTAGAGGGTTGGGAGAATATGTTGAAAAAATTGAATGTTATATACAAATGTTTTGAAAGATTATGTGATTAGTTAATCAAGGTCATTCATTTGAACTTGATGTAACTATATAGATTAATGAATGAATGATTTCTACCAAGTAAGTTTCTTAAATATAAGTGTTATAAATTTGTGAAACTTATGTTATGGGTAGAGGATTTGCAGGTTAACCAGGTTTCAAATCCTGCGCATATGCAGAATAGAGCCAGGAATTGATCCTGAATTTGTGAACTTGTGAAAGCCAGACTACGATCCCGACAGCTGAGTCTAAGGGGGAGTCTGAAGACGAGCTCAACGCAAGAGGAAGCGTGGATTCAAAGAGCCAGATAACTATCCTGAAGGAGCTTGTATTCGGAAATCCAGGTGTCGATCCCAAAAGCACGGAAGCTTGATGAAAGGGGGAGCTTGAAGGAAAAAGGGTCTAAGAAGAAGGGGAGCAACGGAAGCTCGAAGACAGATCCACGGGGATTCTGTTCGAGAAAGAGAAAGACAAGATGCTACGAGATTGACTACGGCAATATCCAAGGGGGAGTCTGTTAGTGCATTATGTGTCTATCGCCTCCGTCAATCTAGTCCGTAGCAGAAACAGAAGAATTCTAGCATTTTATTGTAATATCTAGTTAAAAAGGGCAAGGTGGCAAACTTGTAAATAAGGAGAAATCCTTATATCCCTTAGCCTATAAATAGAGGAGTTAGTGTTAGAGTTGAAGACTTTTGCTCATTTGGAGGTTTAGGAGATCTAATTTTAGAGAGAGAAAGTTCTCTACGTGATTCTCGGCTTTGTACACGTCATCTTATTCTATAGAATCACGTTATTAGTACGTTCTTGTGTGTTCGGTCACGCACGTTCACGGATTCCGCACGTCGAACGTTCGTTACGCAATCGTACGGTGTCAAAACCGATCCTACAGAAACAATGATAAAAGAACAAAACGCCATATCTGTTGCATGATTTGCTGGAACAAAAATAGAAAATGCCAACGAATTTTACTTTGTGGAACAGAATCCACGTTAAACGCCATAGATCTGAGAAAGCTTGCAAAGGAGGTAACAGCTAACAAGAAATCTTTGGAGTTTTAATTTGAATGAGATTTTTAACGCGAATAAGGAGGGAACGTATAAAAGGACAATCGTACCCCCGCATAACAATTAGCGCCCCCTGTCACGTGTTGGGCCAGGATCCGTTCTCACCGTCCTCACACTTTTCACCGTTAGGGTAAGGTTCATGCGAGAACCACCTTTATTGCGAGAACCAATGTTAACACAACCAAAAATACCTAAAAAAACCTAACCCCCAACCCCCCACCCCCAAGCTAAATGCTAAAAACTAAATCCCCCTAAAAAACTTACCCCCCCCCCCACCCAAAAACCTAAACCCCCCTCCCCCACCCAAAAACCTAAACCCCCCTCCCCCACCCCCCAAAACCTAACCCCCCCACCCCAAGCTAAAATGCTAAAAACTAAACCCCCCAAAAAACCTAAAAAAATAAAAAAATAAAATAAAAAAAACACACAAATTTTTTTTTTAAAATATTTTTTACATTAAAATAGCTACTTTTAGTAGCAAAAAAAATTGGCTACTAAAAGTAGCGACTTTTTTTTATAAAAAATATAAAAAAAAATTATGTGTTTTTTAGGTATTTTTGGTTGTGTTCACATTGGTTCTCGCAATAAAGGGTGGTTCCTAACGGATCCTTCTCCTATATATATATATATATATGGTTGGGTTCGATATGGAACACTAAAAAGTGTGAAACTGACTCAAACAAACTCCGATCAGAGTTAATCCAGCAATATTAGAACCGGTTCGTCGAACCCTAACTAGAAACTCTAAACCCTAAATCCTAAAGTTAAACCCTAAACCCTCAATCTAAACCCGTGAAGCTAAACCATAAGACTAAAAACAAAGCTAAAATGTAAAATCTAAACTATAAACCCTAAAGGCTAAAACCTAAAGCTAAACAATAATACTAAAACCAAAGCTAAAACGTAAAGTCAAAACTATAAATCGTAAAAGCTAAACCCTAAATATAAACACACACACGCATATATATATATATATATATATAGAGAGAGAGAGAGAGAGAGAGAAAAAGTATATTGTACATTATGGCTTAACGTACTTCATGTACGACAACGTGCGTGATTTGTTCTATAACATGCGTGATTAATGTTTCAGTATGCGTGATTATTGTGTCAACATGCGTGATTTTAGATTTTTGAGTTATAACGTGCGTGATTTAAATGAACGTGCGTAATTACCTGTCTTACGTGATGTACATTAAGCCGTAATGTACGTTAACCTTCCTCTCTATATATATAGGGGCATGATTTAGAGAAGACGACTAAAAGTGTAAAAACGGTGAGAACGATTTTGGTGTTGACATGTGGCGTTGATGCTAACTTACACTAAGGGTAATATTGTCAAAAGGTTCATCCACATGCCAAAGACCATGCACATGCAAGTCGCATGCATATTCCACCATCTTTTTTAAACTCTCGTTAATTTTCTATACGTGATTTTTTTTTTAAATTACACCACAAAATCGAGCGTTTTATTTTCTTTCCAACGAGTATACTATTGCTATATTTTAAACTAAAAAAAATGACATGAACTGGGTGTTTAATAGAAACGCCATAAAAACACCAAGTTCAGAAAAATGTCATGAAAAATAACCAGTTGAAAACGCCATAAAACACCAAGTTCAAAAAAACGCCATGAAAAATACCCAGTTGAAAATGCTATAAAACACCATGAAAAATTCAGTTGAAAACGCCATAAAAACTCCCTGCTCGGAAATAAACACCATGAAAAACTTAGTTGAAAACGCCATAAAAACACCCAGTTTAGAAAAAACGCCATAAAAACCTAGGTGAAAAAGCCATAAAAACACACAGTTTAGAAAAAAACGTCATAAAAACCTAGTTAAAACCACCATAATAATACCCATTTCAGAAAAACATCATAAAACACCTAGTTCAGAAAAACACCATAAAAACACAAAGTTGAAAACGCGATAAAAAAACTCAGTTCATTTTTTTCGAAAAGTATATCAATAGTATACTCGTTAGAAAGATAAAAAACGTTGAGTTTTATGGTGTAATTTTTTTAGAAAAAATAATCAGTATACAAAATTTATTGGCGTTTAAATATGATGGGGAAAATGGCATGTAATTAGCATGTGCACCCTTGTTTGGATATTCCAATTTTACCCCTCCTAGTAGTTCTAATGTTCCCATTATTTACAAAAATGTCACCACATTATCTTAGCCACAAATCACAAAGATCTTGTGGCTAAAAATCGTTCTCACCGTTTTCACACTTTAAATCGTTTTCTCCTGAACTCACTTCTCTCTCTCTCTCTCTATGTATATATATATATATATATATATATATATATTATAGGGTTTGATGAGCCGGTTCTAACGCCGCCGGAATAAGTCCAATTGGAGTTTGTTTGAGTCGGTTCCCTTCTTTTTTACTCTTTTCCATTGAACCTCCCACTATATATATAAATATATTGGAAAGGTGCCTACTTGATCTTGTGGGAAAAACAAACATTGGTGATTACGTAACATGTTAACTTTTTATAAAATAAAAAACACTATTGTAATACCATACTCAAATGAAAGAGATTAAAATGCATGTTTTTATGGTGTATTTTTTTTTAAATATTTACGTACGAAAAATTATGGTCGTTTAAAAATCGTAGGGGAAGTTGATTTAAAAGCCAACAATATGTTTTAAAGGATTGTATCATATGTTTTAAAAGTTGTAATTACTTAAACTATTAAAATTACATAAATTTATATTTTTATACTCCTTATATAGTATATACATCAATCAGGAGCGGACTTAGGGTGGGTCCAAGGGGTGCTTGTGCTAATCCTCAACTTTATCTTCGAAGTGTAATTTTTTCTTGTTTTATGCGTAGGATACCTCCTGAGAAAATATTAGAATCCCAAAAACCAAATATATGATACTTAATTTTAATAATAAGCGCACATGTATATCAAACTAAAAAAGGCCCACATTTATATAATCTTAAAGCGAAATGTCGATGACAAATCCCTGTTTTCTCCCAGACTTTGAGCAAATTGCATTTTTGCTCCCTGGCTTTTGGTTTTATCAAATTGCATTTTTAGACTCTTGCCTTTTAGACCCAAACTTCCACCATATTGTAATGTTTCAACTTTACTCAAGGGTTAATGCCTAAAGTTTCTAATGTTTCAACTTTACTCTTGTACCATCTAATATTAATAAAAAAAGTCCACTTAATGGCACATGACATCTAATTCTAATAAAAGACTCTCAATAATGCCACATGACATTTTCTCCATCTATTCATTAATATTAATGATATTATTAATTAATTAATATCTAATTCTAATTTATAATTAAAAAATATATAAATTATCTATAATTTTAAAACCTTTGATTTTATTACTTCTTAAAATGGATAAGCATAATCCCACATGACATTTCTCCATAAATTCATTAATATTAATGATATTATTAATTAATATCTAATTCCAATTTATGATTAAAAATATATAAATTATCTATAATTTTAAGACCTATGATTTTATTATTTCTTAAAATGATAAGCATATGGTTTAGTTTAGTTTACGTTATCTGTTTTGCGTAAATCAAGTTTGAGAAAATATAATTGCTATTATCTAAGAAACATGGTGTTACGCTATTAAAATGTTGTTTTTATAGTGTTATGTTATTAAAAATGTTATTTTTTAATTATATGCATCAATATTTCATATCAACACCATAAAAAATATGTAAAATAATAATACTCGGATTTGAGTTTATATATTAGAAATAAAGCAGTGAAGTGATTATTTAACTAAATATCTTGTGATGAATTTACCTATTAATTCAAACAAAATTAATTAATAATATTATTAATTAATAATATTATTAATTCAAATAATATGATATTAACTGAAAATTTTTATTAGAATTTGATATACCATTACCCATCACAATACATCTCCATCACCACCATTTTCAGCCACCAACTCTATCTTAATTAAGATTTAAGAGCCTTCTCATTATCATCCCAAAATTTTAAAGAAACCTTTATGTGTTCATCGGTTTTTTTTCTACTTCGTCTCATTCCCCAAGAAAAGGATGAGATTTAAGAATTTTCTTCACATTCTTTACGTATCGTATCATAACATAGTATAGAAATTTAATTGTTATATAAATATATATTTTATGTATATCTAATTATTATTACTAAAGTAACATATAAATATAAAGTTTGCTTAAACACGTCATTTATAGTGAGTAATGTTATATTGTCTTTAACTTGGTATGGATAGTTCATGTTAGGGTAATATGTGTTTATATCAAAACTTATTTTTAACATGTGTAATATCAAGAATGATTCAAATTTTGTAATTAGTCTGTTCTTCGAATACAACCAATCTTATCATTCAACCCGTGTAAGACACGGGACTATAAACTAGTATATAATATATGTTTTTAACCTACTGTTTTCTTTAATGATTTTCGTTCGCTAATTCCTTTTTTAAAGAACTAATTTGTCTAAATTCGAATTACTTTACGTTTTGAATCAACCGTACATTGATTTGAACTAAGTACATTGAGACATGCACGTTCATATAGTTTGTGCATGACATAACACTTGAACTAAACCATTTGATGTTTGCAACGTGCCCACGGCACATCGCCTGCGAGTCGTATTATGAAAATTGCAATTTATGTGTCGGTATAAAATCTAGTTGGTCTACGTTTCGAAGTAAATTTTTTTGGGGAAACAAGTCAGGTCAAATATAATATGTCTTTTTTGCTTATTTTATGTATGTTTCCAGTTCTGCGTTTCGACCCCACCACAATGCGATATGGGTAAAATTTTTGCCCTTTATATGAATATGTCTTTTGATTATTTGTGTTAGTCTTCCCTTGATACACGTTTTACGTTCATTTAACTGGAGTTTACTCCTTTCATTCCTTTACCTAAAATATTTTATTACTTACCTGCTTATATTTATGTGTCTATATAAATTCGAGTTCATCTACGTTTCGATGTAAACTTGTTTTTTGGAAATAAGTCAGGTAAAATATAATACGTTTTTTGTGTATTTTATGTACATTTCCAGTTCTATGTTTCGACCCCGCCGCAACACGCTAGGAGTAAAATCTCAACCCTTGTTGTGAATATGTCTTTGGATTACATGTGTCAGTTTTCCCTTTATGCACATTTTGTGTTTTTTTGTATATTTCATATGTATGAGTCGGGTCACATATAAATAGGATATACTTTACATTTTCATCCTTCCACAATGCTATTGAGTTAAATTAGTGACATCAAAATGTGTGTTTTCATATGTATGAGTCGGGTCACATATAAATAGGATATACTTTACATTTTCATCCTTCCACAATGCTATTGAGCTAAATTAGTGACATCAAAATGTGTGTTTTCATATGTTTAACGCATCATATAAGGCTTCGACTAATCCGTTCAGTGTTTGCAATGTATCCGCGCCACAATGCATACGAGTTTAATTACGAGTTTAACTCAATGCCCAATGATCATATTCGTTTAAATAAAGCCCAATTTTAGTAATTACATATTCTTATAAGCTACAACTCGAAAGCCCATTATTCATTTACTTAAATTAGTAATTACATATTCTAATAAGCTACAACTCGAAAGCCCAATATTCATTTACTTAAAACTTAAAAGCCCAATTTTAAAAGCGCAAGCCTCAAACTCAAGTTTAATAAAATAAGAGTTATAAAAAGAGTGGGCAACACAAAAATGAAGATGGGATTTCGCTTGCCATTGTTGCCGATTAGATCACTTGACCACCACCGGCACCACCATCACCACCGTTCGACTGAAAGAATGTCATTACTAATCTACATCATTTTGAAGTTGACATTTTTTTAATGAGGTAAAGGATATGCAAATTCAAGAACTTGAAAATTGATTTAGTGAGGTAACTAGTTTGCTAGAAAACATGTCAGGTTTAAATCCTTGTGATTGGTTTTCTTAGTTTGACACATCTAATATATTGACATTTTGTGAGATGTATCCGGATGCTTTTAGTACGCAAGAAAGGTGTCTTTTTGGGTGATCTTTAAGATCTTTTATCACAATATACGAGAAGATGATAGATTTGTAAAATTGAATGGAATATGTGATCTATGGTGGAAACCTAAAATCATCGACACGTCTATTAGGTATTGTGTTTTCTTTTTCACTATTGCAGGTAAAGAAAATTAGGATACCCTTGATTTTTTTTAGCTAGATCTACCTCTGATATACATTACCTAAGTTGGAAAACTGAAGAAGAATTTCGCTTTTGCACTAAAAAATGATGTAAAGGTTTACTTCTCTCTCTAGATACAGAATGCAAATGATATATGCATGGGAAGGAAGCTAATGTGTGATGGAACAAACTATTTTGGAAGTGGCATCTATTTGGTATAAATAAACAAGATATCTTCCTTCCCATATTGAATGAGAAAGAAGATGATATTTTTCAGGTTGAAGTTTCCTTCAGTTATATGTTTCCTCTTCTTCCATCACTATCTATCTATATGTGAACAAGTAACTTTCAGAATACATCCATGAAGCTAGTTGTATGAAAAATACACGAACTTGCTTCATATTCATCGTTCGTTAGTTAACCCACTATCACAACAAAGAAAGAAAAATATAGATATATGGTTCTAGCCGTTGCATTGGTAGTTCATGCGTGTCATGGTTTGGCTGCGACTATGGCATCTCCAAGGTTGATTCGGGAACACAAATTCAGCCAAACCGAGGTAGATTGTTGCACAACTTGATGTGGCAGTCAAAATGGGTTGTCTTGTAGGGAGATTGTCGATGGCGCATAGTTGTGGAAAAACCCGGTGTGTTGGATGCAGTTATGGCAGAGTTTAAGGTTCATGAGAGTTGCTTATTTGAGCAATTGGAAGAGCTTGAAGACCATATATGCTTTTGTTTCTTAACGTTTATCATCGAACAAGAAAAACTTTTGTAGATGAAATAGTTCCTAGATCACAGAATTGAGTTTTCGGTAATTCATACTTTGATTGTAGATGCATGATAAACATGCTTGCAAAATGTCAAGAATCTTGCAAAGGTAAAGAAAATTGACACAAAAAGTAATGAATTTGTATGGGCCTTTTTTATTGTAATGCAACTTGTGTTCATATTTATTGAAGAATAATGGGCACAATAAGAAGCTTACACAACAAGGCAGTTCATTATTTGGGAAGTCAACTAAAAATGTCTGAGCTTCTTGTACTCATCAAACGTGATGAATGAATCTTTGACCTTGAGCCAGTCTGCTGGTTTGGGCATCATAATAGCAATGTATCCTTCTCTATCCGCCTGCAATTCCGGTGATGCAATATCAGAATTAAGAATCTTGCAATTGCTAATTCATCCATAAACGAGTCAATCTGAGTTGTGCTATCCCGGGTCAAACGAGTTAACTTATAAGGATACGGGTCAAAAATACACTTACTGACGAATTCAACAACTCTGGCTGCTTTATTAATCGTTCATTCACTTCCAACAAAGAGCCTTTAATACAACATCTGTCAAAAATAGCTTTCAGAATTTCAACTGACTTGTTACTTAATAAAAAAAAATTGAATAACGATAGAAAATGTTGGGTTTACACCCTTTGTTCCAAGTAAAAGTCAAGGGTTTGACTCCTAAAGACAGATGATAGAGAAAAGTCATATTTTTTGGAGACATATAATAACAACTAGCAACCGCCAACCATATGAAGAATTGAGAAAAAGATGGCAATGTAATTGTAAAAAAGTCATATTTACAAGTTATAATATGCTATGATTAAACTCTTGGTATATAATTGTGGATATGATACCAAAGATTTAATCCAAAACAAAGTTAAAATGAATTACCTCACAATATAGAAAGCATTGTTAGTGCATACTTTACATAAAGCCGTATTGGACTCAAACAGTTGTGCATTCTGAAAAACAAAGTGATATTAGAAGCATAAAACCATATAATATAACAGAAAAAATGCTAGGTATAAGATAAATATAAGTTTTGGCTTCTGGGATTAAATGATCAGTTCACCTACTGAAGCGGTTGATGTGTGCTCTATGCCTTGATAGGTGCCGAAGCCACTGTTCCACATTAGTTATATTAATTATGTCATTTACTTTCAATTATCTTTTATTTCCAAGTCTGTTGTTTTCTTTCAGTTACGTTAGTAGTTTGCGAGTCAAGGAGTGTTCCTAAAATAAAGGAGTGGTGATCCATGATCTCCTCCATGTTGAGTAGTGGTTAATTGTATTTCCTTTATATGTAATTGTTTGAAGTTAGTAATGGATATGCAGAAAATTAGTCTCAAGTATCTCTCTAAAATTATATATATCTATGGATCCCATTAAGTCTAACCAACTTTGAAATCAATCTTGACCATTGGATCTTGCTGAGATTAAATCTCAGCCCTTTAAACTCCATTTTTTTAACTGCTACTATGTCAGTTCCCAGCAGTTTCTTCTACTTCAACCCCCACGTCTTACATCCTCCCCCTAATTTCCGTGGACCTAAATTTGGTAGTTATTGATAAGTTTCATCTGTAAACTCCCCACTCCCCTACTACTTCGCTTGAAACAAGTAACAACCCCACTCCCTAGATTCCACCGTTGTTACAAGTAACCACAGAGACACCAACGGGAAACACTCATCCTTCTTAGCTTCGCGGTCGTCGTCACCACGTAGCCAATTCTGTATCCACTTGCGCCACCACCACATCGCTGCTGCGGTGCAACAGTTGCCGACCGTGTTCGATTGGTTATTCCGATTATGGGTGAGATCCGAGTATCACACTTATTGGAAGTCAGATCAGATTCATTTGGTAAGTTCTCATTTGAAACAAGGGATCTATAGTTGGAAAATCGACTGATGAAACAAGTTATTTAAATACTTTTTGTCTTGATCTTCGTGTTGGTATGAACATTTTTGTGTTTAATTAGTTGTGAAGTTTTAATCTGTGTTAAGTATCTTAATGATGCTTTTTGTTTACAGTATATAAGTATAAAATTGAATGATAATGTTGAATCTTATTCCCAAATCCAACCCTCATGTTCCTCCTAACGTGGATTGCCGGGTATGTGTTTTTGTTTATATCTATGTGAAGATTTAATTTATCGCTTTCATTTTTTCATCTTCAATCAAAATTCTATACAACTTGTTTTTCATTACAATGGTGCAGGGCAGCAGGGATATCCTTAATCTTGTGGGTTGTCTTTTTAAACCTGCAACTGTGAGTCCTTTCATCCAGATATAGATCCATACTTCTGTTTTTAGTTCATCTGGTTATGGTAAATGTGACAACACTTAGCTTCTTGGTTTCTTTTTCTCTTTTTTGTTTCTTTTAATTGTGTTCTTTAAAGATGCTCTCTTTCACTGTCTTGAAATGGATAATCTTGTATGCAAATCATGTGCATTTTTAAGATAATTTTCTAACTTGGTGCAATTAAAATTTTGAAATAGCTTTACACTATAAGCACGGTATGCTCACATCTATGGTGGTTGAAATCAGGAGAAAATCCCATCAAGAACCCATTGTAAGAACTGGTCAGGTAATGTGTCAAAGTAAGGTAGGTTGGGCTGGGCTAGCTGACCCACAATCATTATCCCTTTATCTGGATTTTATAAATATAATATGAAAATGGATATTTTGTACAAGTAGAATCAGGCCGCCTTTGGTTGGGTTAGGATTTACAAGCTACTGGATGATGATGATGATGACGATAGTGGTGAACCTGGCAGCTCTGTTAAGTCCAAAAAGACCAATATAAAGGTGAAAAGTCTCAGAAAAAAAGAGTGAAACTCAAGAATATGAAAATGAAGAGGTATTAATTCTTATACTATTCAATGGTATAATTGATTTGTTTCATATTGTAAGCTGTAGTAATTGGTGCTGATAATGACCGTATACGGTATGCAGTGAGCTGCAAATTTGAAAGAACAAAGACAAGTGAAACAAAAATATATCCATGATGAATATGATGGTTTTGAGGTTTTGATATATCATCAATTTATTGCCATCAAACAAAATTTAGTGTCACTCCATATTGTTAATATATTTTGATATTTAGTGGCAATTTTTTAGTCAAATATTAATACCAAAGTTCTATTGTTGTGACAGTTTAAAGAAGAAAGACTCCATGACCAAACACGAGAGGATCACATATTAGCCCTCCTTGAGCAGGTACATTTTACATGAACGTTATAGTTTTGGGTTGTGGGCAAGATTCATGGGTTGGGTAACAAGTCAAAACGAGTCATCATGAGTATGGGCCGAAACGCCCAGTCTAACCTTTAACTACATTTTCTTTTCATTTTCAAAAATAATTAAGGCGTAAATTGTGACTACAAAACAAGAGTGTTGGGATTAGCGGGTCAAAACTCGATACATGGAGCAGTTTTCACTGTGGACAAGATAGGTGGTAACATGTCAAGATAGGTATGGGTTAAACTGGTTCATCATGAGTGTGGGTCGAAATGGGCCAGTCTGACCTTCAACCATGTTTTTCTTTTTATTTTCATAAATATTTAACACTTAAAATGTGACTACAAAAACAATAGAGTTACAAAAATAAGGGTTATATGCTGGTGTTAATATTAACTAAAATGTAAACATGGTAAATGGGAATGGGTAGTGATTTCCACTATGGGCAAGATGGATGGGTAAGAGGTCAAAATGGGTTTGGGTTAAACTGTGTTATCATGCATGAATATGGATTTGGGTGTGCTATTGCTACAAACTGCAGTTGTTGGTGTTGGTCTGAATAGCATATAAGACACTCCACATTAATAACATATCATAGAGGTAGAATTGCCCACTTTCAAGTGGGCCCGTTTGGGGTGATGTTTGATCTCCAATGTGGTCAAATGAGTTTACAAAATATTAGGTAAAAGTTAAGCGGGTCAATAGGATTGAAAGTCGCTAAGTATCTTGAATAATTGTAGTTTCCTGAATATTCTATTTAATAAAGCTATATAAAACTTACATGTGTTTTGAAAAAGAGTGGAACTAAATTTGATATAATTTTGACCAAATGAGGCCAAAAAGAAAAACTTTTTTAGGGTAGTCATCTATTTGGTCTGCTTTACTTGTAGAACTCTTCTATTATTATTGTTTTTTATTTCTACTTGGTTTTTAGGAAAGTTTTTATTTTTGATTTTTTTAATCTTAGTCAATTGTTTGGGTTTATCAATTTTGTTGAAAATGGCAAGATCCCAAGAGATTTATTTGTTACCAGATTACAGAATGGGACAATTTGTTTTATATGCAGCACAATGTTAACACAAACACTTACAAGCTTAAGGAAGAGAATTTGCAAGTGGGAGCTGGCTTTGAAAAACTGTGGAGAAAACTTTTATAGCAAGATAACAGCTGACATGGTGGAGTAAAAGAGAAAAACAGGTATGTGAGGTCAACTAATAATAAGAAAGTCAAAGGGTGTGAGCTGACGGGTTCCTAAATCAAGCTCGAAGTATGTTAATATGGCAAGCTCAATATGTGACGAGTCTTTGTGGAAGGTGATATAGATGTTGATTTAGTTCAACATCAAGAACCCGTTGTAAAATCTTTTCATAGTTGGAAACAATGTCAATGTTGTTTTGTCGGAATTACTTTTCTTTTTGTTTATATACTTTTTTGCAATGCTCGAATAATTAAGGTTTTTGCTATTGTGTAGGCTTGGTCTTGGGGTCACATGCTCCACACAAGGTGATTATAGAGTAGGACAGTAGGTACTAAACTGTGAGTGTCACTTCTCTATAATTCATACATTTCACATAGTGAACACTCAACTATGTGTCATTGAATCTTGAAATTTGATTTTTTTAAAATTTTGTATATAAAATTTATAACTACATTGCAAAGAAGTATATGGGGTGTCAATTGTTGGACCTTTTTCTACTTCTTACTGATTATAAAGGTATTTTTACATTAAAAGTTTAATTTTGAAGTCCATAGTAGCAATATGTTATTGTTATATATAGCTTTCTTCAAGCCTTTGAATCTGAATTTATCACATTTGCAGCCGGCCGCAGAGGCTCTTGGATTGCCCATGCATAGGAATGGTAAATGGGAATGGACAACTGTACCCGAAGTTTCACCATCACAAAATAAATTATTAAAATCAGTTAATTGTTAACTTTAAACGCACTGCTAATTGTAATATTTTTTTTATTAAAAGTACTCAAAGAAATAAACCGATCGGTGATGTTATTATGACGTTGAATTCCCCGTCCACCGGACGGGTATTAAACTAGTTCTATCAAGTTCCTTTCTATTTTCTTTTGAGTTTGATCCACTCAACGGATTATCTATCCCAAATCCGATTGGTCCATATCAGCGGTTTATTTTAACATGGCTACAACAGAAACAAAGACGTAAAATGGAATATGTACCCTTTTGCGCTTCCCGGTGACCTTGATCTCACTCCGGTTAGACTTTCCAACATTAAAGTCAACAGCAGTGATTCCTCCTTCATCCTTAAAGGCCACATGTCCAGCAGCCAACCCAATAACACACAACCTTTGTTAAGAAAGAGAATATGTCAATTATTCAAAACATACTTCATGTCTTCAGGGTAGAGATTCATACCCATTTGCATGCCGATAAATATATTGATCATGCTCCGGCTTCATAAAATCTAAAATTATTCAAAACACAGAAATTCAACGCATTAGATTCATATCAATTTCTAAAATTTTCAAAATAAAGATAACAAATTTTGGTATCTAAAGTCTACCTGTTTCTTCCTTTTCATTGTAAAGTATATATGCACACCACACCACACACACAGCTATACTGTTTAACTTCCCAATTTAAATTTCCAAACTCAAACTATTTAACTTCTTTAACTTCAACATCAACATCAACAAACAAACCACACTTTTTTTTTTCTGCACGATATTCGGCAAATTAATTAACTTCTTAAACCAAATTAATTAACTTTTTGTCTCCAAAGAATCTTGAATAACCACGTTCAGCTATCAATTTACTCTGCCTCCTCTAGTAACTAAACAATAAAAACCCAATTGGTGAATAAAATTACATACCAGGAGCAAAATATGTAACGAAATTGGATTCCACTGCAGAAGGAGGAGAAACAGGGAGATCATTGATGTTTGGCAACAAAAGCTTGTGCAACTCATCCTCTGCATCATCATTCACGGCTGCCGGAGATTGTGATGGTTCAACGGCGGCGTTTTCGGTGGTCATTTATTACTAAGTTAACGGGTAACCTAAAAAGAAACAATACTTTGTTCCGGTTTGGGTAGTTTGACTGACGACTCATGACCCGATTTTGGGCATGTACGGATAAGTTGGGTTGGGCCCAGAAAGTCTATCTTCAGGCCCAGATCAATATTTGATTTGTTGATTGGATTGGGTTAGGGATAGGCATAGAGGTGCCCTTGTCGGATTGTTTAGGTTTTATACAATTAGAGTTCGACCAACTATGTTATATGAAACAAATTGTTGTATCATCACCGACTATACTATTTCGCTGTTGGAATTTATTATTCAATACCTAGTTAACCTAAGTGATTAATAAGTTTAACTAACATACACCTCTAAAAGAATAAAAGAAAATCATTAAACATTAAGTAAGTTTTATAATTATTTAATTGAACTTCATTAATTAAATTATTTTCAAAACAATAAGCAATCAGAAATTTGTGTAATTTATAAACAATAAGCAATCAGAAAATGGAGTGATATATTTTAATACATATGTTGTATACTTGAATATAAAATAAAATATTTACTAGAGCATCCATATAATCAGCACACTCAATGATCATTTACACACTCGATCTTTACATAGGATTATGCAAATACACATGGAAAAGACGTTCACAGAGATTTCTTGTGTAAGTTAGACATTAGCTCTTTGCTTAGTTTTCCACTAGCTTTTACTTAATAATATTTTGACAAAACAATTTTTAGGATGAATAATCAAGAGAATTGTCATGAATACATCATCTCCATAAGACAAAGATATCACGTTATTATGTTTGTGGTAAATGAACTAATGTTAAAAAGTAAAAAAAAAAAAAAAAAAAAAAAAAAACCTATAAATATTTGTTCCTTGCATCTCAATTGTTTATATGTATTTGATAATACTTTGATCTCAATGAAAAGCATTGTCACTTTCTGTTTACTATTCTTACGGGTAAACTTTGTTAAGTATTGCTATTAGGTCGTTATTTTTTATATAATATAATATGTATTGACATGAACAAACAATACAGTCAACTCACGCAATTGATTATATAGAAAGCCAACTTTCTTGACTAATTCATTTGTGGTTCTAACTTCTGATTTTCTTGACAAAATATTTTCCAACTGAACTTATGGAAGATATCAAGAACCAAACTTTGCAAGCACAACTATGTCGCCAATTTTCCATTTCAGAGATTGAGTTGGCAACTCATGATTTTGATGAGGAATTTGTCGTAGGACGTGGTGGATTCGGGAAAGTTTATAAAGGTACCATCAAGATTGGAGATACTCATGTGGTTGCTGCCTTCAAGCGGTTGCATTCCAATTCGAGTCAAGGAGCATCTGAATTCTGGGCTGAAATTGAGATGCTTAGTAAGTTGAGGCATTGTGATTTAGCATCTTTGATTGGTTATTGTAACAGTCGAAAAGAGATGATCGTTGTGTATGAGTATATGCCTCAAGGGACACTTGAAGGATGTCTTTATAAAGGTGGCACTACTCTATCTTGGTTGCAACGGCTAAGTATATGTATCGGGGCGGCTCGGGGATTAGATTACCTTCACACGGGTACTGGCACAAAAAATGGAGTCATACATCGTGATGTGAAGAGTTCAAATATCTTGTTAGATGAAAACTATGCTGCTAAGATCTCAGACTTTGGGTTGGCCAAAGTAGGCCCAATCAATCAGACAAATACTTTTGTGTCCACTGGAGTCAAAGGGACTTTTGGGTATATAGATCCAAGGTATTTCTATACTAACAAACTAACAAGAAAATCTGATGTTTATGCCTTTGGTGTTGTTTTGTTTGAAGTTTTATGTGGGCGGCCTGCGGTTGACACAAGTCTTGACGAAGAACAATGGAGTCTAGCATCATGGGCTCAAGATCGTGTAAGAGAAGGAAAATTGTTCCAAATTGTTGATAGAAGTTTAAGGGGGCAGTTAAAACCAGATTGTTTGAAAGAGTTTGCACGTGTCGCGGTAAGCTGCTTGCATACTTATCCGAATCATCGGCCTACTATGGCTGAAATTGTAGCAAAGCTTGAGTTTGCATTATCTCTACAAAACAAGATGGGTCCTTCTTCTACAAAAAGTAAGATAAGCAACAAGATAAGGTCATTTTTTAGAGCCAAGAATTTGATGCCATTTTGTTTTTCAATAAATGGCCTCATTGATGTTAATCTAAAGGAAGTACTCAGCAAACCAGTTGGATCAGTAGGGTCCTTGGTGGACGCAGGCTATGAATCCGGTGGCGACTTGGTTCATTTCGAAGGTGGATTTGAGTTCACTCTAACCGAGTTGATTAATGCATCTACTAAGTTTCTAAATGAAAACCCATTTTGGAGAACATATGTAGCAGATCTTCCAGATGGTCCTAAAGTTGTTGTAAAACGCATACTAACTCAATTAAGCCAGAAGAAGTTTGTGTCTATTGTTTCTGCTCTTGGTAAGATTCGTCACCCGAATGTGTTAGAACCCAAGGCCTATTACTGGGGACGAGGGGAGACTTTGGTTGTCTACAAATTTACACCTAACGGAAGTGTGTCATCTCTTATACAATGTAAGTTTGTACATCAATCTTTTGCATTGTTGACGGAACATAAAAATTATATTCACATTCTTTTCTCTCAGGTTAGGCGAATATGTGTATTTTTTATAAGCATGAAGATCAATATAAAATAATCTTTACACTTGAAAATTTTCAAATTATTGTTAAAAATGTGTGTATATTAGGCTACTAGCAACAATTAACAGGTTTGTTTCTTTACATACACTCTGCAGCTTCAAAGAATGAGGGTTGGTCTATACCTGCTTTCGGTTGGTCACTGAAAATAAACATAATAATGGGCGTTACAAGAGGGCTTTTCTACCTTCACACGCAAAAGAAGATGGTTCACGGAGATCTTAAGTCGAGCATGATATTACTTGATGAGCAGTGCAATCCCATGATCGCTAATGTTGGCCTCTCACAGCTAATGCCGGCCACACCACGGTTCAGAAACAATTGTGCACCAGAGTTTGTAGACTCTGCCAATGCCACAACAGAAATTGATGTATATGGTCTAGGGATAGTAATGTTAGAGATTTTGACAAAAGAGTCAACTTACAAAAGCATACATCCAATTGATTTACCAACTTGGGTGAGGTCCGTACCTGCAGAAAAGTGGTTTAACGAAGTGTTTGACATGAAACTAATAGAGGAAAACGTTAGCAATCGCAACATGTTGGTCAAGATAATACGATTAGCACTTCAGTGTGTTGAGTATGATCCTAAGGCCAGACCTACAGTTCAAAATGTTCTTTGTAGACTCGAACAAATAGAGGTATAGATGACCATGCTAGCTGTAAAAGTGTAGAATAGTTAGTTAGTTACACTTAGTAATGGGGTTAGATAGTTAGTTGTATTCTATTTTTTATATAAATTACGTAGACCCACATTATTTTCTATATGTTAAACCAATCCATTCGACAAATACTCTAAGTTTGTAAAGCATAATAAAATTATAGTTTGCAAGAAAGTTATATATTGTGCAATAAAAGAAAAAAAAATGATACATTTTGAAGTTAATAACTTGTCACATTCGTATTAAATATAGGACTTTAGCCCATACAAGAAAATATGATAGAAAGAAGAATTATAGTGCTTCTTATTACGTAATTACTGAAGAATACACAAGTATAACCAACACAATCTGGGTTTTCCGGGTTACAATTAGAAAAACCCGTTTCAATATAGTTATTAAAACAACCACATGACAAAAGAAAACCCGGCGGGCTGCTTCTATAAAAAGAGTAAGCACGCCGCTACCTCTTTGAAAAACCCGAAACTCTAAACCCTGAAGCACAGGCACACAGTGTTCCTTTATCTCTCTTTTAGAATTGTAAACGACTAGAATAAGTTTGACCAAAGCCCCAGTTTGCAGGCACGATATTGGAGAAGGTTTTTGTGACACCATCCGTGGTTGTAACCATAAATGACATAGATTGGCCATTTAGATACGAGTTTGATTGCCAATTAGCACCCCAATTTCTCGACATCGGCAACCATCCGGTTTTCGAGCCCTTAACCTTCACTGATTGAATCGCTCCGGCCCCACCAACATTGGTTATCAAAACAAGCTCAAAATAATCTCGCCCGTTGATAGTGAATCTAACTCCACCGTGTTTCTTGCATGGTACTCTGAAAATCAATAAAACTATATATATTAGTGACCTATGTGTCAAAGTAGGGGTGTCCATCAGTTCCGTTTATTAAGTTTTTTTTTTTTAATTTTATTCAGTTGTAACAAAAAACCAAACATAACTGTAACCGAAAAATGAATACTCCAAGTGTCAAGATTTAACGGCGAATAGTGTGAGAAAAAATAAATAGGAAGAGAGGGGTGACCTTTGGTAGATAACGGGCACGATTCCACCTGCGTAAATACCGATTTTCTCCCAAGCAGGCTGAGCCATATCGAAATGTTGGAGCGGTGGGTTGCACCAACCTCCGGCGTTGCTAGGCTGAGCAAAGTTTGGTGGACAAAAGTTTGTGGCTGTGATGGTCACGGACACTCCTTTCCGGCACCACTTTGGGTCCGCTTTGTAGTCGCATATGATTTTGTAACATTGTCCACAAGCCGCGCCATCGTTGAAAAGAGCGGTGCTCAATGCAGCGGTTCTTGTACCATAACCCGATGAGTACAGGTTGCCATACCCACAAGCCCCTCCTGCACAAAACAACCTTCAAATCAGCAAAAAAAAAAAAAAAATGGCAAACCAAGCTATGCAAGTTTCATGGGTTTGGCTTAGAGTGACTACAAGTACAACTTTTCTAGTTGTTAATTGCTAGAATGTGTAAAAATGGTTTGTCAAAGTACAAGTAAAACTTTATTTAAATGTCAAAAATACCCTTACCTAACATAAAAATAGATGAGTAAAATAAAAAATGCTTCTTTGATAGTAAAATGTCTAAAATAAGAAGTACCGTATATTAACGATAAAAAAACCGAGAATAAAAAGTTTAATGACTATAAGATATAAGTTAACCATAGGCGAACAAGTAGTTTGAAGCTTACCCATTGTCCCGGAAGCATCACTGCCTCCATAAAAGGTTGCATGAGCTCTCACCCATCTCGAAGCAGTAAAAGCATCGGTATGAACAAACAGATAACATATAGCAGATAACAACAGAAGAGCGCAAACTCTCGCCATTTTGGATCTTGAAAGGAGATTGATTAGTCGAATGAGGAATTAAGGAGAAGATGGCCAAGAAGATTAGAGGACTGGCTACTTAAATAAGGAAGGACCTACCCTACCCAACCCAACATCATCACATGTAAATCTGCAAGTAGAGAAGTTTAATTAATATTATTTATTTGATTTTTTTAATTAAAAATATCCCTGCACAAGGGTGAAGAAATTCTGAATCTGATTCAATCATTCCCACGTTCTATCTAACCATTTGTCTACATAGCATTCACATGGCATCCCATTTGAAGAGCCGTGAAAGGATCAAACCTTGAAGACTATTGCTTTTATCATGTTGTTAAACATCAAAATGAAAATTGGATTTGACATAACCTTTAAAAAATAAATGATCTCGTATTTTTGAATCATGACAAGTCAAGAGTCGGATTTTCTTGAATCAATATAATTAATTTTGTTTCATCCGAAGTGGTTGCACTCTTGATGGGACAAAAGACATATTCATCAATTTTATTTAGTGCTTGTATATAATATATCCGATTTCCGTTGCTAGTGAATATCGTCCGTTTTATTTACTTGGCCGTTCATTGTATCATCCAAATACTTTAACTGTGAGTTACATTTTTAATCTATAGCAAAATCACTGAAAATGTGTTGATTCATCCAAATATTTTAACTGTATATTACTTTTTTTTTTTAATTTATAGCGAAATCTCTGAAAATGTGTTGATGATATTTGATGTCAAGACGCTCTTGTTCACGACAAATATGAGATTTATATAAAGATGACACAACTCACAATTTTAGTGACAAGAAAAAAGTAATATCTTACACATTTACCACTTTAAAAATACTTGTTTTTCAAACGGATGCTTGTACCGGAGTAATCTATTTTCTATTATTATTTTTTTATTTTGTATATTATTTATGATGTCATTTAGAGGTTATTTGACAACTTCTGAATGGTTAAGTGCTGAACCAGTAATAGGTCTGAACCATTAAGTGCTGAACCAATAAGATGTCTGAATCATTAAAAGCCAGTATAATGCTTAACAGTTCAGAGACAAATATCTGACCAATTCAGATTAGAAGTTTTAAAAATTCAGACTCAGTAAAGTGCTTAACCATTAAGAGGCAAATGTCTGAACTATTTAGACATCTGCTCGCGAAACAAACAGTCTGAACCATTAAGTGCTGACCCAGTAAGATGTCTGAACCGTTAAAAGTTCCATTAAGAACTAAGCAAACAGCCCCTTAGGTTTTAGAATTGGTCTAAGTAATCCACCCTATAGACCGGTAAGATGGACCTTATTATTTTAGTTACAAAAACATTCATGTTTTTTTTTTGATAAAGAAAACATAGTTAATGGTTATATTTGCATTGATATCTACACAACTTTTCTAATTACCACAAGAACGATGACATGCTTACAACAAAAGAAAATGCAATTTTTTTGATTGAAAAAGTTAATAAAAAAGATTGTACATTGAATCTTCGTCCTAGCTAAGTAAAGCCTTATAATTCACCAGCATAATATACGTTTAATGTTGTATTGTTGCTTAATGAAGAAAAAATGCATTAAAAACAAAGATTAAAATAAAAATGAAATGGAGTCTCACATGGCTTTAGTTTGACCTGTTGTGGATCTAAATTCTAATAAAGTTAAAAAATATATATGCACTGCAATTATATTTTTTTACATTGATTTTTTTAATATGCCATTATTTCATTGCAGAGTTTTGGGGGAAAGAAAACAAATACTTGGATTCAAAAATCCATCAAAGATGACAAATTGTTTCAGAAAATCCAGATTGTAAAGGTTTGGACATGGTCTTGCTTTTTGAAGATACCCGATTTGATCACATATTTAAGTTGATAACTTAGAGACACTTTATTTTATTTTTATAATTACAATCACACCAACAACCAACCAAGCTCGGGTTCAAGTTTAAATTGATGTTCATTTCATTAACAAAATTGAATCTGAGTCTTACTTTTACACACTGTATATGTTTAAACATTCTTCGCTTGCGGTGTGCACATATAATGCATATATGTGTGGGCGCTCGCGGGGGGGGGGGGGGGAGTGAAATGGTACTAACTTTAACGTTATTTTACTAATTTCGTGAAAATAACGTTAAAGCGGTGGATGGTTAATCATGCATCATGTGGTGACGTTGATAGCTGAAAGACACGGGGGTACATGCATCAATCAGTCTCTGTCCCGATTGTTTGAGTGTTATGTGTCTTAGGTCCAAGGCTTGATACAAAACTACAATCGAGCCGGGGGTCTCACTGGAAGCAGTCTCTCTATTCTTACGGGGTAGAGGTAAGGTTGTCTACATCTATCCTTTTTAGATCCTACCTTAGCTTTGCTATTGATGAAATTTCCTGAGTATGATGATGATGTATATGTTTAAACTTGTAAGGTAATTACTTGTATGAATGTAATAGCACTTGCATATATTATATATAAGGGTAGTTGCACGGTACTACTGACCGCGGAAGGGATCTCCCTTCCCAGTTCACCACCCGACAAGGATCCCTGGCGGCAAATACCCATAGCCATCAAAGAGGGGTAAGAAACATGTTTCAAACCCGAGACCTCGAGTGTCCTCGGTCCGGCTTTAAAGCGGGTGTCGGTGGCCACCAAAGTGGCACTAATGGGAATTGAACTTGGGTCTCCATTGGAGAACCCAAGTCACTCCACCACTAGGCCACTTGTGGTGGTTACATATATTATATATAATATACAATTATGAGTGGGTATTATTTCATATAAATATGATGAAAAAACTAAATAACAATGTTAACATGCTTTTCTATATATAAACGATTGGGACCGCTAAAATGAAAACCACATCCAGTTGTAAGAACCATGAGAACTTTTTGATCCGGGGCGAGTTGGACCAAATTTTTTTTTTCATAAACGTAGATGCGTGTATTATAAACAAATTTGTAAAAAAAAATTTCAAAAAAAAATGTCGTGTATGTAGTTTTGAGCACCACAAGTTTGTGTTTACGGGTACCGTAAATTTTATTTAAAATTTACGGTACCCGTAAACACAAACTTGTGGTGCTCAAAACTACACACATGACAGTTTTTTTTTTTACAAATGTGTTTACAATACACGCATCTACGTTTATGAAAAAAAAAAATTGGTCCAACTCGCCCCGTACGGTGTAGTTCTCATGGTTCTTACAACTGGAGATGGTTTTCATTTTAGCGGTCCCCTATAAACGATAACTAACAAGTATTTAATAAATGAATTTAGTCTAAACCAAGCTCTTACAAGTAGAACTTACTCTCAAATCATGCTTTTCTATATTAAACGAGTCTAATTTGAATTTAATCGAACCTCAAATCAACTTGCTTAGAAACCGAGAATAACCAAAAAGAAAAACAAAGAATGTCATCCTTAAAAAAGTGTTGTATAACATGGGTAGGGAATTAATAAGTAGGCCCATCATTCATCTCCTCTATCTACGATTTGGCTTAATGATTGATGTAGAATTGACTTCCTAAAAATAAAATGTAATAGGAGGGTGTCGGTTCATATAATAAGTTTTATCATGTATGTTGAACAAGGCTTGTGAGGTAGAGGTTTTCAAAGGTATTCAACTTCCTAATGATGGTCCCGGTCTTTCTCATCTTTTTTATGCCGACGATGCCGTTATCATGGGGGTATGGAGTAAAGATAATGTGGCCAATGTCATTAGAATTTTGAGATGTTTTCATGCATGTTCCGGTTTGAAAATTAATCTATCAAAGTCTAGTCTATTCGGTTTCGGTATTTCTAGTTTTGATTTGGATGAGATGGCTAGCTGGATTGGTTGTAAGGTCGATTCGGCCCCTTTTCAATATCTTGGTTTGACGGTTGGAGCAAATATGAACCGCATATCCAATTGGAGGCTTATCTATGATGTTTTTGAAAATAGGCTCAATCTCTGGAAGGCGTCGGTTTTATCGATAGGGGGAGGGTTACGCTTATCCGTTCTGTTCTTCAAAGTCTTCCCAACTACTTCCTGTCTCTTTACAAAGCCCCGGTCAAGGTCATCAAAGATTTGGAAAGCATCATTAAAAAATTTCTTTGGGGTGGTTCGAGTGTAGTTAGAAAAACCCATTGGGTGGCGTGGGATAGGGTGTCTATTCCCAAGAAAGCTGGGGGTTTGGGCCTTTGTAAAATCTTAGACTCCAATTTGGCTCTTCTTAGCAAATGGGGTTGGTGATTTAAATGTGAGAGTGATAGTTTATGAGTTAAAGTGATTAAAGCCTTGCATTCGAACTCTTCTGGGTGGTCGTTTCTTCCGGGGAATAAAGCTATTAGGGGAGTTTGGTTGAATATTTGTAATTTCTTCAATAAACCGATTATCGAGAGTAAGCCTATTAGGTCCTTTTTTCGGGGTGAGGTTGGGTCGGGGAGTACTATTCTTTTCTGGCTTGATCCGTGGTTAGAAGAAGTTCCTTTGAAAGATATTTATCCCGAATTATTTCGTTTGGAAGTTGTAAAACTTTGCTCGGTTAAAGATAGATTGGAAGACGGCGGTATGTGGCTGTGGAGACACGATTCAGAAACGGACTTGGAGGTTGAGGAGCTTACATCGCTTTCAGGTAAGTTATCCTTAGTATCGCTTTCTTCTAATAGAGACAAATGGCGATGGATGGGAGACTCCTCGGGTTCATTCTCGGTCAAGTCGGTAAAAACGCTTCTTAACCGTGTCGACATGACTCCCGATTGGTTTGTGGTTGATTGGTGCAAATGGGTCCCATCGAAGTGTAACATCTTTATTTGGAGAACGGAAATGAAGAGAATTCCGACGGCCGATGCTCTTCAGAGAAGGGGTATTGTTTTCGGCAACAGGGAATGCCCTCTTTGTGGTATGGATGACGAGTCGGCTGATCATATTTTCCTCTCGTGTAGTGTTTCGGCTTGTATTTGGCAAAAGATTAGTAGATGGTGCCGGATTCCTAATATTTTTGCGTTCGAGTTCAAAGATCTTTTAAATATTCACAATACTAGCAGGTTGGGGGTGAAGGAAAGAAGTGTCGTGCATGGTATTATCATCATTGCGTGTTGGTGTATTTGGAAGGCTAGAAACAATAAGATTTTCTCGGGTTCGAGGGTCAATGTGGAAGATATCTTTTGTGAAATTAGATCAGTGGGTTTTTTTTGGTTCAAGCATAGGTCCAAGTTTCGATCTATCTTGTGGGATAATTGGTGTAAATTTGTTATTATGTAGTTGGTCGTTTTCCGTTTTGTAGTTGTTCGGCTCGGTCTTCGAGCTCGGCTGTTTTTTTATGAAGTTTTCCTTTCAAAAAAAAAAATATATATATAATAAGTTTTAATTTTAAACTCTTTTTTTTTCATACAAAGTCACATATTGTCTACTATATTTTCATCTACTGTTACCATTTTAATTGATGCAATTCATCAATAATTATTAAAATAATTCATCTTATGTTGTATTTAATTTGATGACGGGGATAGCCCAAGACCAAATAAAATGACTTAAATATATGAATGCTCAAAAGGTTAAAAGGTTCAAAGGTTGAAAATCCAGGAGACAAGATAAAGAAACACGCAAACAGTAAGTAGTCACATCTCTGATTGCTTCACCAACCTCTCCAGCCGCAAAAGTAAGGCGGATGCACAGAGCACAGTCTTTTACCCGCAGGTCAAAAGGCTTCCACCCCAAAAAGGGTAAGTCCCCCACTGCGAGCATGTTCACTAGTCAACAACTTTCTCTTTGAGCTAATGCTTTCCCTATAAATGTGTCGCTTCATTAAGTGTAAAGGACATCCTAAGACCAGCTCTGATTCCTGAAATCTCTGGTCATTGTTCTTGAGTACTTGCTTCGTGCAAGTCACTTTCTTTCACATTCAACACACACATTCTCTTTGCTCCTACATCCGAAGCTGAACACATTTCAGTAGAGGATCTCGAGCAAACAACAAAATCAAACTAGTGAACCTCTCTCCACGTCTTGCAAACGTGGGGGGACCCCACGACCTGTGTTAGGCAAAGTTGAACCCTTCAACCCTTTTGCCTAACCAGCCCAGCTACTATCCTTGGTCTATTATTTGTTGCATCAACAAGTTGGCGCCCACCGTGGGGCTACGTCACTAATTTTCTTCAAAAAAAGGACCTAGTAGTGTAGCTCCATCATCTTGAAATCACCATGTTAGAAAGTGAGTCTCTGAGTGAGGTGAATCAAGTTCCAAATACCACCACCCCAAGCACTAGCCAAGCTCATGTGGCTATACCATCGTCTTTTTCGACACCAGGGAGCACTCCCGAGTTTCTCATTTTCCACACTCCAACTCCATCTAGATCAGGGGTTCATTCCCCTAACGTCGGTGTCTCTAACACTCCCTCACATGTCGAACTTACCCCCGAGGGGGTCGCCAATAATTTCCTGGAGTTGAGATCTCTCCTCAACCAATATGTAAGTAGGGAGAGAGACAAGGGAGTGAGGATTCGTTTGGACTATGACGAACCAGAGCCAACTCTATCTCCTGGACCCCCCATTCCTCCTTTTGCAAGCTCACAACCTTCTGCATCTAGGGATGAGGCTGGTCCCAGTAATCCTCCTCCTAATCCTAACCCATACTTGTACACGAGGCCAAATCCGACAACATTTCCTCTTTTCTCTTCCCAACCAGCTACTGCCGGTGCTCCACTAGGGCACGAGCTGACTTTGGACCAACTCCTGCAATCTCTAGTAGCAAGCCTTCCACCCTCTACAACAACTATATGTGAACAAGCTCTGTCTGTACTCCCATTGGCACGGAGTTCCGTTATGAGCACTCCTTTGGGAATTAGTTGCCCAGTTGCCCCTGGAAGCCTTCAAGGCTTCAACCTTATGCCCCAGATGATGGCCCAGATGATGGCTAGCTTCCCGTGGTAGCACTTTATTAATCAAGTGCTCAAGGGAACAATAACAACGGCAACAACATGGGTACAAGGGTTGAGAAAGATTTGGCCAAGCCTTATAAGCCAAGTAACCTCTTATGCTTCTCACAGCAAATAGCCGATTATGATTTTCAAACGAAGATCAAGATGCCATCCCACATCAAGACATATGATGGGACTGAGGATCCGGAAGATCACATTCAGATCTTCACTGGTGCCGCCAGAATCGGGAAATGGTCAAATGCTGAATGCTGTCTTATGTTCATGCAAACCCTCGTTGGTTCAGCCTGGATATGGTTCAACGATTTGCCAGCCCGAAGCGTTCGAAGCTTCGATGATCTAAGTAAAGGGTTTTTGGCCAATTTCTCACAGCAAAGGCGATACGTAAAAGATGCTACAGTAATATTTCAGATAAAACAAAGGGATGACGAAAGCCTTCAAGAGTTCATTGAAAGGTACAAGAAGGAAGGTCTCACATATGTAGGGGCAGACGAAAAAATGAGAGTGGCAAGTTTTATGAACGCCATTACATCCAAATATCTCACCAGAGATTTCAACAAATCCTTGCTCAAGACTTTAGAAGAAGCTCTCAAAAGGGCCGAAGCTCACATTAGAGGAGAGGAGACCGTAGACATAAAAGAACAAAGGAAAAGGGGATCAAGCTGGCAAGGCAACAACCCAGCTAGAAAAAGGGGAAGCTTCCACTCCTATGACAGACGCCAAAAGGGTTCAGATCAGCGAAGGCCTGAAGGCCGGAACCCTCCCAGCAGGGAGAAAGGTATAAGCTTCACACCCCTCACCAAGACCCCTCAAGAGATTCTTGCCACAGAAGAAGTAAAGCAAAACTTTCGACCTCCAAGACCTCTCCCTAAAAGCAAGAGAAATGAGAATTCCACCCAATTTTATGAATTTCACGAGGAAAAGGGTCACCATACTCACGATTGCTTTCAATTGAAGAAGAGGATTGAAGAGGCTGTTAAGTCCGGGGAACTTGCTCACTTGGTCAAGGGGGTGAGGGACAAGATGGCCTAAGGAAAGGGCAAGGAAGTTAATATGGTGGATTTTGATGGAAAGGTTCGTCACAATCGCCAGAGGTTGGAGGCTTGGGAGCTTCAGTGTGTTTGTTTCCCTCCAACTGAAAAGAACCCATTTTCACGCCCTCTTGTGGTTGAAGCAACCGTGGGCACACTACAAACAAACAAAGCATACATAGACACTGGAGCAGCCACTGAAATCATGTTTGAAAAGTTCTTCAACCGTTTGAGCAATGAGAAACGTTCAAAGCTTCAACCCTCTGGAACCTCCATAAAAGGTATCACCGACATACCCCTCAAGCCTTTAGGACAACTAACTCTTGATGTCCGTTTCAGCGAAGGCAAGATAGAAAGAGTTCAACCCCTCACTTTTGTGGTCATCGATATACCTTCAAACTATGACGTGATCATAGGAAGACCAGGGCAGTGTGCCTTCTACATGGCTGTGTCTGTTGGTCATGGCACTGTCAAATTTCCTACCAAGAGGGGGATTGCAACCCTTCAATCTACTCAAGCGGCTTACATGGTTGAAGGTGAAAGTTCCAAGAATGTAGAAGACAAGCAAAGGCTGATCATAAATCCCAAGTATCCCGAGCAAAGGATAAGGGTAAATCCAAGCCTTTCAAAAGAAACCCTCTAATATCTCGAGAAGCTCTTGGTACACTATAGTGATGTATTTGCTTGGTGCCCGGAAGATATGACGGGCACCCCTCGAAGCATTGCTAAACATGAGCTGAAAATACCACCCAATGTCAAGCCTGTTGTCCAAAAGAAGCGAAGTTTAGCACCCGAAAGAAGCTTGGCTGCTTGCCAAAAGGTCGAAAAGCTTGTGTCAGCCGACATTCTCCGAGAAGTCAAGTACCATTCCTAGGTTGCAAACCCGGTTATGGTTCGAAAGCCGGACAACTCTTGGAGAATGTGCATAGACTTCAAGGATTTGAACAAGGCTTGTCCTAAAGATTGCTACCCGTTGCCAGAAATTGATCTCAAGGTTGACTCTCTCACTGGTTATCCTTTTAAGTGTTTCCTAGATGATTGCAAGGGTTACCACCAAATTCTCATGAAGGAAGAAGATGAAGAGAAAACCGCCTTTCACACGGACAAAGGAATCTTTTATTACCAAAAGATGCCTTTCGGTCTAAAAAACGCGGGTGCAACCTATCAACGCCTAGTTGACAAGGCTTTTGCCAGTCAAATTGGCAGGAACATGGAAGCATATTTTGATGATTTGGTCATCAAAAGTAAAACCGAATACCAAATGCTTGATGACATCCAAGAGACCTTCAAAAACCTAAGAAATGTGAACATGAAGCTCAATCCTGAAAAGTGTTCATTTGGGTTCGAGGAAGGAAAGTTTTTAGGACATATTGTGGGAAAACAAAGTATAAAAGCCAATCCAAACAAGGTGAAAGCTGTTCTCTAAACCAAGCCACCAAGAAGCAAGAAAGAGGTAGAAAGTCTAAATGGGAAGCTTGCAGCCCTCAAGCGTTTCATCTCAAAGTTGGCTGAAAGGTCTCTACCTTTCTTCAAAATGCTCAAGGGATGCTCTGACAAGAAAGACTTCAAATGGACTGATTAGGCTGAGGAAGCCTTCAACCAGATGAAAGAACACCTAGCTTCTCTACCTGATATTGCGGCATCGGAAACGGGAGAGTTGATCTCGGTATACCTTTCAATTGCTGAAGAAGCAATAAGTGCGGTCCTCACCATTGAACGAGACAAAGTTCAGGTACCCATTTATTTCTTCATCAAAACTCTAAAATTGGCTGAAATCAAATATCATCCTTTGGAAAAACTTGCTTTAGCCCTAGTCCAAACGGCTAGAAGGCTTCGAAGGTATTTCCAAGCACACCCTATACAAGTGGTCACCGACCAACCAATAAGAAGTGTGCTTGAAAAACCGGAGAATTCAGAGCGATTAGCCAAGTGGGCTATTGAACTTGGTGAACATAACATCACCTATGTTCCTAGAAAAGCCATCAAAGCCCAGGTCCTGGCTGATTTCATTATAGAAGTTCCAAAATAAACAACTGCTGAAATAAACACAGCTGCCACTTAACCCTTAGACCTTGAAGCCTAGAAGCTTTTTACCGATGGGGCTTCAAGCGTTGAAGGGTCAGGGACCGGTCTTATTCTAATCAACCCAGAAGGGTTAGAATTCACGTATGCTCATCGATTTGATTTTCAGACCACCAATAACGAAGCTGAATACGAGGCACTTATAGCTGGTTTGAGACTAGCCAAAGAAATGAAGGTCTAAAAGCTTGAAGTCTTCACGGACTCGTTGTTAGTGTCAAGCCAAGTGAATGATAGTTATGTTGCGAAAGAACCGAACATGAAGAGATACAAGGAAAAATCCAGGGAATTGATGAACACCTTTCAAACATGCAACATCAAGCAAATTCACAGGTCTCAAAACAAGAAAGTTGATGCTTTAAGCAAGCTTGCTTCCCTCACTTTTGCCCACCTCACCAAAAAGGTGTTGGTAGAGGTATTAAAAACTCCATCAATTGAGGAATTGGAGGTTCAAGATGTAATCACCGAAAAAGTTCCCAATTGGATGACTCCAATCAAGAAATTCCTTAAAAATGGTGAATTGCCTGCTGATCAAGCAGAGGCTGAAATGGTTAAAATCAAGTATAGACAATACGTGTTGCAAGGCGAAATCCTCTACAAGAAGGGTTACCTTGCACCCTTGCTAAGATGTGTTGGTCCCGAACAAAGCCAGTATTTGGTCAAGGAGGTTCATGAAGGTATACGCGGAGCTCATTTTGGAGCTAGATCGGTGGTTGCTAAACTAATGAACCTTGGGTATTTCTGGCCCTCATTGCACCGAGATACAACTGAGCAGCTAAGGAAGTGTGATTCATGCCAAATCCATGCACCAATCCCAAAAAGTCCCAAGCATGATCTTGTCCCGATAACCTTAGCATGGCTATTTTATAAATGGGGGATGGACATCGTTGGTCCGTTCCCACCAGCTAAAGGTGGAGTGAAGTTCTTGTTGGTGGCTATAGATTACTTCACCAAGTGGCCAGAGGTTAAACCACTTGCAAAAATCACGGTCAAGCAAGTCATTGACTTTGTTTGGGAGAACATCATTTGTCGCTATGGGTTACCAGGAGTGCTTGTCACCGACAATGGAAAGCAATTTGCAGAGAAGCCTTTCAGCGTTTGGTGCAAAGAATTCCGAATAGCTCAAGTTTTCAGCTCGGTGGCATACCCACAATCAAACGGCCAAGTGGAAAGAATGAACAGAAGCATAGTTGAAGGGATCAAATCCAGATTGAGAAGATATGAAAGTAATTGGCTTGAAGAATTGCCGAGTGTTCTATGGGCCATAAGAACAACTGAAAAAGCAAGCCATAAAAGAACACCCTACAACTTGGTGTTCGGATCTGAGGCCGTGATTCCAGCTGAAGTGGAAAATAGGCACACACATAAAAAAATAACACAAGGAAAATAGTGGAAACTTAATAGCATAACAAAGAAAGTCTTAGCAAACTCCCAAATATCCAAACAGAGTTAAAGCAAGCCTTAGTAGCTTGCAAACCTAAGAAATTGTTCAAAAGGCCATCCAGGCCTAACCACAACCACATAGCAGGAACCTTAAGGGTTCCTGCAAAACCTAAAATTGTTTAAGTTAACATTATAAACCATGAATTGTTTTAAAGAGTGCTAAGAAAGCTACGAATATCAAGCATCAGTGGAAGGCTTAGAAGCCCCAGAACTGTTACATTTAGCCTTTTTGGTCTTCTTGATCTTCTTAGCCTTCGAGCCACCATCACCACCGACTGCTGAACCCTCCAAGCTTGCATCTTTGGCATTCTCCCGAGAAGGTATCCTCGCTATCTCCTGAATAGGAACGTTTCCTTGAAAGAGAACCAAGAACTTCGATACATACCTTCTCATTAAGACCATCCGGTTTTAGTTCCTGCAAGACGGAGAGGGGCTTACCAAAACAAGAAGCAACATGGCTCACATACGGGTACGTTAGCCTCTCCATCTGCTCAACGGAACCCTTGAAAACCTCAGAAGCTTCAGGACGGTACAAAGGAGATTTTTCCAAAGGATGGCCAGACTCATGAAGCTTGTAACCTGCAATAAGACCTTGATATTTCCCCAAGTTGAGCAGTTTAGTGTAAACTTCACCAAGAGCAGAATTGAACTCTTTAGAGTGAAGAAGGTAGGTAACAACTTGATGGAAACCTTGCTCAATAAGCCACTGGTTATCTCCAGTGGCTTGGGCAACCAAAGCGTTTAAGCCATCTTTTTCTTCATCAAAGGCCTTCTGTTGAACAACCAAGGCCTCCCTATCAGATTTTAGCTTCAACCGATCAGCTTCGAAACCCTTTTTGAGATCATTCATCTCAATTTCGTGCCTTCTCGTCAATTCACCCACTTTCTTGACCCAAGCTAGCTCCTTCTTAGAAAAGCTATCAATCTCTTTCTTCATAGCGGCCATTGAAGCTTTCATTTTCTCCTTCTTCTTAGAGGCTTCCTCATATTCCTGCATGCCCTTGGCAAAACGAGTAACACCTTCAGCCAACAAGGCTGAAAGGTTGCAGGAACTCAGCATCATCCTAGAAATAAGATGATCAGCCTCCATCTCAGAAATAGCACCTCGAATGCCGGGAGGAGCAAAATGAGCTAGGGCTTCAGCACAAACAACCGGATCTTTGAAGCTAACTCCAACTTTAACCCCCCAGTTAGGCACATAAACCTCTTCACCCTCTGAACCTTCGAAGCTCTCAACACTTTTGACAGACGAACCCTAAATGGCAGGAGTGCTACCTTTCTTAACCAACTTCTTCTTTTTACCAGAAACAATCAACTCTTTCTCCTTACCCTTGCCGACATCAATAGCTTGATCTGCTGATACTTCAATATCATCACTAACATCGATGAGCTCCGAACCAGATGGTTGATCAGCACCTTTCAAATAACGTTTTGAACGACGAACGGAAGCCTTGGAACCCGTAGCCTTGGTAAAACCCTTAAAATTGGGGACACTCACATATGCAGAACCCTCGAACCTATAATCGGACCCCCTAACAACCGCATCCTCGCTCGGAGTAGCAGCAGCATCATCAAAGACAACGTCAGAAGTGTCATCACTTTTGATAAATCAAGTGCAGACATGACTGCAAAACAAACAAAACAAAACAAACATAACAACACAAGAAGAGTAAATGCATACCCTTCCCATCTCTCAAAAGCACCGGGTCTCGATCACGTTTTTCCCACAACTTACTGAGACCCAATAACACCAACAAATGCTCGGGAAAGGGACGAAGCCTTAAAGGGCACTCCCTAAGAGTTTCTAAAAAACGAGCATTTATATCAGAAGCAGAAGGCTCAGGCTCATTCAAACAGCATCCGGGTGCCTCCAAACAAGTTTAAAAGGAACAATTTCCTCGGACACCCAGAAAAACCGGTCCTTCCAGACACCAATGGTAGAAACCATAGACAAAATCAAGCAAGTGTCAACTTGAGTGGTCTCGAAGGTAAACCAGTCACCATTCTTAGCCAATCGGAAAAAACGGCGGAACGATAAGAGAGTTGGGTCATACCCGGAAGCCCGACACAAAATTTCAAAGTGTAAAACCCTAGCCATGCCAAGGGGATGAATCTGACCGAAAGATATGCGGTAATACTCCAAGATATTCAAAAAAAAAAAAGATTGAAAACGGGTGACGAAGGTTAGAAAACTCGAAATGGCGACAGTATAGAGCAATGGAACTAGGGGGACATCTATCGATTGAAACGTCACAAGCTGGTGCCACCAGTTTAAACTTCGTCCCTATTCCCCACTCCATACAAAACAAATCGACTTCCTCTTGAGTCATTCGAGAAAACGATTTCGCTAAATCCTTACGGGCACCCATGATAATAGAAAATGAGAAGAAAATAAGCAATCGAAACTAACCTGATTCGAAAAGGGGAAAACTTGAAAGAGAGCAAATGATGTTCTTCTGTAAAATGTATGTAAATTAATGAGTTAGCAAATAATATAATTAAAGGGAAGAATTAAAACTGCCGCCTGACACAAAGAAAAACTGCCACAAGTCATATCAACTGTCTTGTCAAAATTCAAAATTCAAAAGGCTCAACCGTTTTCAACCCTTCAAGCCTCGAAACCTTGAAGCCTTTAAGCAAAAAAAATACATGTGTAAAAGTCATAAGTCTTTGAGCTCATTTCCCAAAAACCTCTGACTTGGGGGGCTGATGACGGGGGTAGCCCAAGACCAAATAAAATGACTTAAATACATGAATGCTCAAAAGGTTAAAATGTTCAAAGGTTGAAAATCCAGGAGACAAGATAAAGCAACACGCAAACAGTAAGTAGTCACATCTCTGATTGCTTCACCAACCTCTCCAACCGCAAAAGTAAGGCGGATGCACAGAGCACAGTCTTTTACCCGCAGGTCAAAAGGCTTCCACCCCAAAAAAGGGTAAGTCCCCCACTGCGAGCATGTTCACTAGTCAACAACTTCCTCTTTGAGCTAATGTTTTCCCTATAAATGTGACGCTTCATTAAGTGTGAAGGACATCCTAAGACCAGCTCTGATTCCTGAAATCTCTGGTCATTGTTCTTGAGTACTTGCTTCGTGCAAGTCACTTTCTTTCACATTCAACACACACATTCTCTTTGCTCCTACATCCGAAGCTGAACACATTTCAGTAGAGGATCTCGAGCAAACAACAAAATCAAACTAGTGAACCTCTCTCCACGTCTTGCAAACGTGGGGAGACCCCACGACTTGTGTTAGGCAAAATTGAACCCTTCAACCCTTTTGGCTAACCAACCCAGCTACTATCCTTGGTCTATTATTTGTTGCATCAACAGTTACCATTTTAATTGATGCAATTCATCAATAATTATTAAAATAATTCTTCTTATGTTGTATTTAGGGGCTGTTTGGTAGCATCTGAATGACATTAAGATGCTACCTCTTAATGAAATAATTTAAGAGTTTAACAAAGATAATGTAGAAGAATGTGACATGTGATGGTTTACCATTCAGATGTTACCTCTTATCCAGTCAGACATAAGGTTACCTCTTATTCATTCAGACATAAGGGCCACAAATGATTTCATTAAGAGACAACCTCTGAATGGATTAAGAGGCTACCAAACAGCCCCTTAATTTGATTTGTAACTATAAGATTGATAAACTTTAAATTAAGATAAAATTCGTTATTAAGAAAATGTTAATGCGTTCAAAATTAATTTAAAAATTCCTTATAAAAAAATTATTAGTACGTACGTGATCATTTTCCTTTGCTATCCGTATGATTCTCTGGCCATGTGTTCATCAATTAAGAGATTTCTGTAAGTCAAAGCATCTTAATCTAAACAACCATTAATACACTTCAAACACTTTTCTAATAGCAAATAGTGTTGGTTTTATGTGGCAAAGATAGCTTATAACATTATCAATAACATATTTTATATGAATAACAATAAGTCAAGTATGAGATGAGTTTTAGTAATTGTATAACTATTTATAAAACCATGCCTTCCTTATATGTATCGCATACCTGCTACACATTACTTATCAGGGTCACGGGTAGACGACGGATATTAGGTTGACCCGTTTATAGTCTTATGTAGTTGAAATTTACTTGCTGGATGACTATTACCCAAAACACAATCTAAAACATACCTAAAAAATTGACTTGAAATATAAAATGAATAGCTACACTTCTATAACCTCATGTTTCTAACAACTTCAACATCAATGCAGGTAAAATGGTTTGGTTAATCGGACAAATATCAGCTAATGCCAAAAAATAAGTTCTAATCATATACCCACGTAGCCATCCCAAATGTTTTCACGTGTGGTTTGGGTTCTTTTGTCATCATAAAATGATTATACTCATGGTCGGGGCCAATTTTAGTACTGGTTGGCCAAAGATTAATAATAAATGGTTTGGTTTTGACACAAGTACCTAACTAACTAATAATCATTCATGTCTGACCTTTTGCAGTAAATATATCCTGAAGAGGCAGAGGTAAATGAAAGGTTACATGCATGTTCAAGTCGACATTGACATTCTACCACATGTTGCTTCCGTACAATGTGATGGTAAGCCATGATGAGGGCTCATGACCTTGTTAAAACAATTCCGGTTAATTAAACCTCAAGTCATGGGTCACGTTACATTATGCTGATCACAATTAATTTAAAGCTTCTTCTGTGGTGAACATTGACTTGAAACTAAAGTACTTATTTGTTTTGATCAAGAAATGAGTTGATATAAGATCACCCGTAGTGGGGCGGTATTTAAAAAAAAAAAATAAAAAACAAAACGCCGTAAAACGCCTCCCCCCATTACACTAGGCGTGTTTAGGCGTTTTTTTTGAAAAAAAATGTTGTTGGCGTTTTAAATAAAACGCTGAATTTGCATAGGGGTGAGAGACATGACCGTTGCCAACGGTCAATTGTTTATTATTTTTTTTAATTCCAAAATTTACCCACTATATAAATATCACCCACTTTCTCCTACTTTTTTATAAAAAAACTCACACTTTCTCTCCTACTTGTTTTATATTTTATACAAACATGCATCCATACCGACCCCCCTTTGGTGTCCCCGCAAGACCCATGAACCCGAACACAACCCAACCTCAACACACGTTTAACCTTCAAGAAATGGACCCGAGCATGTTAACGTACGCGGCTTACTTGAGTGGTGCCACTCCGTTCGTGCCTCCCACCTTCGGCTATGGTCAAGCCGGCGGGTCGCAACCGTCACAACAACAAGCCGAATCCGAACCCGATGTCGATGTCGTGCCGGAGACGCAACCCGAACCGGTGCAAGAGAAACCGAAACGCGGCAGAAGGTCGCATAAGAAGAAGGAAAATGACGAACCTCGACGTACAAAAACTCACCTTAAATGGACGAAGGACGAGGAATTCACCTTATATTTTTACTTTTATTTTTAACATACAACTTATATTTTTTCTTTTATTTTTTAAATTTGTAGCAAACTTTCAAACGGGCCCCGTTTTTTGGGATATGGTTCGTGCACTCTTTTATAGCACGTGGGGTCAAGGCGAACATCGGGACAAAGATTCCATTTCTAGCAAATGGACCGACATCAACAACAAGTGTCATGCGTTCCAAGAAGTGTACCAACGTAACTTCGATAATTGCGCGAGCGGTGAAGCTGACGTCGGGGTTTTAACGAGGACTTTGGATGAGATCGAGAAAACGAAATGCCCTTTCGCGTACTATAAGTGTTGGGATCTACTACGAAAAAGTCCAAAGTGGGCGCTAGTAGGTACCATGACGTCTAGTACTAGACGTCGAGCTAAACGGTCAAAAACATCATCCTCCGTTGACCCTGAAACACCGACATCGGATGCCCGCAATGTCGATCAAAATGAGGTGGTGGACGTTGACGAGGAACTTGAAGAAGAGTGGACCCGACCGCCCGGTAGAAGAAAGGATAAGCGAACCGGGAAAAAAACGGTCGAGTCGTCTTCCGATCTCGAGTTAAAGGAAGATTTCGAGGAGATGAACCGTCGTCTCCAAGACATTCGCGACCTCGGCCACCAACGTTATGAGATTATGAAAGAACGAGTGGCCGAAACCAAAAAGTTTAACGAGATGCAAGAGGCGAGGCAAATGGAAAAGGACATTGAGTTTTTGTCCAAACCTATCGACCACCTCCAAGGCGATGCGTTGATCCTTGCGCAAATGCGTCGCCAAAAAATTCGAGAAAAATATGGACTCTAGATCATCTTTTTTTTTCGGTTTTTTTTTCTGTTTTTTTTCGTTTTTTTTTTTTTTATTTCAAGTAGTGTAATTTTTATTTTAAATTAATGAAGTTTTTTATGTTTTAAATTAAAAAAAATAATAATTGTGAAATGATTGCATGGGCGTTATTGGAATAATGCCCCACTACGTCACTTTTGGAATAATGCCCCATGCTGACTGGACTGCCACGTGTCGAATAATGCCCCATGGTAGGGGTATTATTTTGTTTAACCACTACACATAGTCTAAGTAAAAAGAAATTGATTATATATAGGTTTACTAGCTAGTGGGCAATCTAGGTCTACTAAAATTACAGAACTAAATAAAAAGTATACAATGGAATTGACAATTTGATAATGGTCAACTTGCTTTTCATTGAGCACATGCCATACAATATATACACACTGTTTACAATCATTCCTAAATATAGGAGATATGATTTAAATCAATTACAATAATTTACTAAACTAAATTCCTTAAATCATGGAAGTCTATCACCCCCGTCAATCGCAGAGGTGGGGGACCAACACGTAGCATGGAACGGAACCGATCAAAGAGCGGACGTGGAAGGCTCTTGGTAAAAATGTCAGCCACCTGAAGATTGGATGGAACGAACTTTGTATGGAGACGGCCCGATGAAACTAGCTCTCGAACAAAGTGGTAATCAATGTCGATGTGCTTAGCACGCTTGTGAGACACGGGATTTTGACTGAGAAATATAGCACTTTTATTATCACACATGAGTGTTGGACGATCCGTTGGCAGTGCATAAAGTTCTTGAAGAAGATGAGTTAACCAGATGATCTCTGCTGCAGTATTTGCCATAGCACGGTATTCGGATTCACAGCTCGAGCGAGAAACAGTCGGTTGTTTCTTTGCACTCCAAGAAACTAAATTTCCTCCTAAGTAGATTGAGTAGCCATAGGTGGAGCGCCGTGTTTCAACACACCTTGCCCAGTTGGCATCCGAGAAACCAACTAGTTGTGTAGTGGCCGGTTTGGAGAAAGAAAGTCCAAACGTAATGGTCCCCTTAACATATCGGAGAATACGTTTAACTGATTGAAAATGAGAGATGGTAGGGGCCTGAAGATGCTGACTTGCCTGATTTACTGCATAGGATATGTCTGGTCGGGTAATAGTGAGGTATTGTAGAGCTCCAACCAAGGACCGATATAGAGTAGCATCATGAAAGGGAACCCCTGTGGATGTGAAGGTTTCAGATGTGGATAGGGGGGTGGCAGCTGGTTTGGAGTCCAATAATCCTGCTCGGGCTAAGATGTCATGTGCATATTTCGCTTGGCTTAGAAAGAGACCCGAAGATTGGTGTGTAACCTCAAGACCCAGAAAGTAACCCAACGGACCAAGATCCTTTAGAGAGAATTCCTTGTTTAGACGAGAGATGAAGGCTTGGATGAAGCCGGTATCATTTCCTGTGATGATTATATCGTCGACATAAACTAGAAGATAAATTAGCATATGATCTTTCTTGAAGATGAAAAGCGATGTATCAGACTTACTACATGTGAAACCATTTTGTAATAGGAATGAACTGAGCCTTTGAAACCACGCACGTGGTGCCTGCTTAAGGCCGTAACGGGCCTTTTGTAGTCGACACACATGATGCGGATGAGCGGAGTCAACGAACCCCGGTGGTTGCTCCATGTATACTGTTTCGGTAAGAGTGCCATTTAGAAAGGCATTTCGGACATCTAACTGACGCAATGGCCAGTCATAAATAGTGGCAAGAGCAAGAACAACCCGAACAGTTGAAGATTTAGCGACCGGACTAAAAGTATGAAAATAATCGAGTCCGGGAATTTGAGTGAAGCCTTGGGCCACCAACCGGGCTTTGTAGCGATCCACAGAACCATCACTTTTAAATTTTGTACGAAAGATCCATTTGGAACCGACAACGTTTGTGTCAGGAGGTCGAGGTACCAAGCTCCAAGTTTGATTCTGTTGAAGAGCAGTGAGTTCCTCTTCCATTGCCTTGACCCATTTAGGATGTTGGGTGGCAGCTGGTTTGGAGTCCAATAATCCTGCTCGGGCTAAGATGTCATGTGCATATTTCGCTTGGCTTAGAAAGAGACCCGAAGATTGGTGTGTAACCTCAAGACCCAGAAAGTAACCCAACGGACCAAGATCCTTTAGAGAGAATTCCTTGTTTAGACGAGAGATGAAGGCTTGGATGAAGCCGGTATCATTTCCTGTGATGATTATATCGTCGACATAAACTAGAAGATAAATTAGCATATGATCTTTCTTGAAGATGAAAAGCGATGTATCAGACTTACTACATGTGAAACCATTTTGTAATAGGAATGAACTGAGCCTTTGAAACCACGCGCGTGGTGCCTGCTTAAGGCCGTAACGGGCCTTTTGTAGTCGACACACATGATGCGGATGAGCGGAGTCAACGAACCCCGGTGGTTGCTCCATGTATACTGTTTCGGTAAGAGTGCCATTTAGAAAGGCATTTCGGACATCTAACTGACGCAATGGCCAGTCATAAATAGTGGCAAGAGCAAGAACAACCCGAACAGTTGAAGATTTAGCGACCGGACTAAAAGTATGAAAATAATCGAGTCCGGGAATTTGAGTGAAGCCTTGGGCCACCAACCGGGCTTTGTAGCGATCCACAGAACCATCACTTTTAAATTTTGTACGAAAGATCCATTTGGAACCGACAACGTTTGTGTCAGGAGGTCGAGGTACCAAGCTCCAAGTTTGATTCTGTTGAAGAGCAGTGAGTTCCTCTTCCATTGCCTTGACCCATTTAGGATGTTTGGAGGCAGATTTGAAACCTTTGGGATTGTGTTCGGCAAATAGAGCATGGTGTAGAGTGTCAAGAGTGGTAAGATCGGCATGATGTTTGGGTTTAAAGATGCCGTGTTTGGAGCGAGTCATCATCGGATGAGAGGGTTGCGGAATTGGAGGTGGTGATGTAGGTGGTGTAGGAGGCTGTGGTGAGGGAGGAGAGTTGTTGAGATGATGAGCGGATGAAGGTGGGGAGAAGTTGTAGTGATTTGGTGAGACTGGAGTTGATGGAATAGGAGAAGGTGGTGGATCAGGTTGGTGTGTAGGTGGGTTAGTGATATGATCAGAAGGTAAGGAACATAAATTGCATGGGATGGAGATGTTATGTGTGCATGGGGTAGGTGTGGGTGACGTAGGGATGGGAAGAGGGTTTTGGTGAACAAAGGGGATGGCAGGCAATGATTCATCATAATTGGAAAACACCAAAGTTGCCTCATTGACAGGAGGAATTTGTCCACTAAAAGGAAACACATCTTCATCAAATTGCGCATGACGGGTTATATACACACGGTTTGCAAGAGGATCCAAACATCGATATCCCTTGTATTTTGGGCTATAACCGATGAAGATACATGAGGCGCTTCGTGGAGATAGCTTGTGCTTGGCATAATCCCTTAAGTAGGGAAACACACGACAACCGAAAACTCGAAAGTTCACATAAGTAGGTGGGTCTCCATATAACATTTCAAAAGGAGATTTGTACTTTAAGATGGACGTTGGTAGGCGATTTATAATGAAGGTGGCAGAAGCAAACGCATCTACCCAAAATTTTGCCGGTGCATGTGAGATGAACAACATGGCAAGTCCAGTTTCGGTGATATGTCGGTGCTTTCGTTCGGCACGACCGTTTTGTTCCGGAGTGTGGGGACACGAGAGTCGATGGTGTATCCCTTGTTCTTGCAAAAAATTTTGAACCCGGTTGTTTGTGAATTCGGTTCCGCCATCAGATTGAAAAACTTTAATTTTGCATGCTAGTTGATTTTGAACAAAGGGTACAAAGGTTAATAAAACATTGCAAAATTCCGATTTATGAGTGAGTGGATACATCCATGTGAACCTAGAATAATCGTCTATAAAAACTGCATAATAACAATATCCATCGGTTGACACAACGGGAGCGGGTCCCCAAAGATCACAATGTATTAAATCAAGAGCATGCAAACTACGTTTATTATTCAACTCAAATGGTAAACGATGAGATTTCGACAATTGACAAGGCGAACAAAGACCGGGTTTCGGTAGCAACGAAGTAACAAATAAACTGCCATTGTTATGCAATTTAGAAATAACGTCAAACGACACATGACCAAGACGATTATGCCACTTTTCAAAGGAGGCTTTGAGATGATGAGACGAATGGGATGCCATGAAGGCCTGTTGTCCTTCACGTAGAATATAAAATCCATTCTCACATGTTCCTTTTGCTAGGATTTGCTTCGTGAGGCGATCCTGGACATGGAAAAAATGATTAGAAAAGAGAACATCGACGGGAGAATCATGTGTAAGTTGGCTAACCGAAAGTAATCGTTTGGTGATATGTGGAACAACTAGAACATTTTTTAAAGGAATGTTATTTTGAACAGTTGTATTACCAATATGGGTGACAGGTAAAGATGTTCCATTACCGAAGGAAACAAAGTTTTTACCCGTGGCACCATGGATATTGGCAAGATCATCCGAAGTGGGAGTCATATGGGCTGTCGCTCCGGTATCGGTGGTCCAATCCGGATGGTTTTGAGTCACGTGGCACTGAGCATGGAATGCTTGTGCAAGATTGGCATCAAGGATGGGTGCACGCTGTGCAAAGGTGGAAAGATTTGGACACACGTTTGCATAATGGCCATCCTTCCTGCATAATTGGCAGTGAGGTGGACGTCGAACACGACCACGACCCATGCCACGAGAGCGACCACGGTTAGTAGAATAAGAGGATTGAAAATTGCGAGATGAGTTACCAGATTTGGCGGATTGGGCCGTGAAGGCTGCCGGTGGTGTGGAAGAAAATTCATGGTTTGCACAAAAATCTCATGATTTTCGGCTTTGGCAAGGAGATCACGGAAGACACTGGTACCGGAGAGAGCACGGTGGACAGTGGAGAAGTTTTGAAACTCATTTCCTAGTCCCCGAAGGAACCAGTGACATTTGTCATTCTCGGATGGTGGATGGCCGATGGCGGCAAGTTGGTCACAGAGAGATTTAAACTTGCGACCATATTCGGCAACAGTGGCGGACCCTTTTTGCATCTGTCGTAGGGTATCTTGAAGAGTGTAAACACGCTCCAATGAAGAATTGCTGTAAGCATTTTCGAGAGCGAGCCAAATGTCTTTGGCAGAGGTGAGTCCGATGATTTCAGTCATAGCTTCTTCGGAAAGAGAGGATTGAATGAGGAGGCGGACAGTTTGATCCTTTTCTGTCCATGTGGTAAAGTCGGGATTAACGGAGGTTTTGTCATTGACAGTGATGTTTTTAGGAGGAGTCGCGGTGGACCCGTCAACATGACCGAGCAACCCTTGAGAGGAGAGAACGGGTTGGATTTGGTTTTTCCATGACAGGTAGTTTGTGGGGGATAATTTAATGGGGATGAAGTGTAGTAGAGAGTGAAGAGGGATGGTTGTTTGTTGGCTGGAAGTCATGGTGGGAGGAGGAGGAAAAAAGGGACGGTGACAGGAAAGGGAAAAGAGAAGGAAAAAAAAAAAATCGCCCAGGAAATTAGGCTGATACCATGACAATTTGATAATGGTCAACTTGCTTTTCATTGAGCACATGCCATACAATATATACACACTGTTTACAATCATTCCTAAATATAGGAGATATGATTTAAATCAATTACAATAATTTACTAAACTAAATTCCTTAAATCATGGAAGTCTATCAGGAATAATTTGAGCCATTAACTTAAAATGAGTCCAGATGGGTGGGCATCAGTTTTGTACAACCTACTAGCCGCCTCCGCCCACACCACGACCTCCGGTGTCACATGCTTCAAGAAACAAGATCACCACAATCATAATTAGCCATCTTAAGCAAGGCAGTAGATGTATAGTTAGATAACCATACTTTCCTCAAGAAACTCATCACTTTTCCCTTGCTTTGTTGTATAAACCCCACACAATATGCAACACTAATGAGACCAACACTTCTCCATCTCCTCTCCTTGCCATATTTCAACAAACCCTTTTCAATCCTATCAAATTCATCGTCATTTTCACTTGATTTCTTCAAAAAAGCCTCACCTAGACACCTACTTAGCACAATGGCGTCTTCTAGCGCTGAACATCCGCCTTGGTTTATGTCAGGAGTCATGGGATGAAGGGCATCCCCGGCTACGCAAACATTTTCTTTCACTGTGTTTCCGAATAAAACATCCCATGGCAATCTCAACTTTAATGTTGAATAAGACATGTTGCTTGGCGACGTCTTTTCCACCACTTCTTGTGCTTCTCGTGGCATTTTGTTGATCAGGCCTAGTACAAATTGCTTCATTTTTATCGGGTTTTCTTGAATCTCATCATCGTCTATAACAATGAAAACACAATATATCATTAAATAGAATATATTAGTTAGTGCTTATTGCTAAAGCTAGTATTTCTTGAACAACAATTATGACATCCAATATTTGAACCAAATACTTTTTTTTGAAGAGCGACTTTTATACACCTAAACCACCTATCAACCTACACATGCAAGGATTTGAACCCACACCACTTTTGTGAAGGATAATCACCAACACCACTAGGCCATGGGCTTGAACTGAATACTTACAAGATGGAACTTGTGACGAGGCGAATGTGCAAAACCAGTACACATTCTTGTCATCAACGGGTCGAAAACCAAAGCGCGTACCACCTCCAAAGCTGAGATAGGACATAGGATCAAAACCTGAGCCGTTTGGGAATTCCACCAAACCCCGAATAGCCGATCTCCCAACTCTTACAGGAGCTGGAAGAGCCAACCATCTAGCCACAACCGAGTTAATCCCGTCACACCCAATCAATACCTAAATATAATAACTTAACTAATCAGGTATTAGATTGTCATTTCAATACCCGTTTAATAAACAAGTTGTATTTGGGTTAAGTTTAAGTAAATCAGGTATTAGATTGTCATTTCAATACCCGTTTAATAAACAAGTTGTATTTGGGTTAAGTTTAAGTAAACAGGTCATGTTCGTGTTGAACTATTTAATTAAATGGATCGGATTGACATATTTAACCATTCATCATTTAATACACCTACCCAAAACATGTTAACCTGTCAACCCAACACGATTACAATGTAACTTTGTTTAGGAAACCAAAGTTGTATAAACGTACCTTGGTTTTGAGAATGAACCCATCAGCTAGGTGCACTATTTTAAATCGGTCAAGTTCCTCAATCGTCACAACCTTTGAAGAGTATCTAATGGTGTCTGGTGGCAGTTCGTTCACTATAGTCTCTAGTAAATCCTTTCGCCTAATGCATCGGCTTTCATAACCCTTGCTATATTATAGTTAAGTTTATCACACAATTAGAAAACTAGGTACATGCGACCACATCTTTGGTCGCAAATTTCCTTTGTCATAGAATTTGTGACCGTTTTGTGATTGATAACTAAATTAAATTTATATTTATTGTTTTTTTCCATTTTGCGTTGATTTGTGTTGGTCTTTTTTCTTCTACGAATGCTATAATTTCCTTTTAATTAATTATTCTTTTACAATTTTAGACTGCTTTACGACTGAAATGAAAATTGGAAGGTCGCAAGAGTTGCAACAGTTTTGCAACCGGCGGCTATTTTTCCGACCATCATGATTTCTGTCGCTAATTCACATCCATTCCATTAAATTCCGTGTGTGGAATTTTTATAATATAAAGAGTATACAAAGTGGTTGTGAGTGGAGGAGAGAGAAAATGTTACTGTTTATCTGTATATTTGGGCGGACACTGTTCACACCCTATAATTTTTTAATATATTTTGAAAGTGGTTGTGAGTAGAGAAGAGAGAAAATGTAATAATAAAGGTATAAAAATGTTATTTAATTGAAAATGAGAGAGAAAATGTAGTGTTTTTAGTGTAATTTAGGGTGAAAATATAGTGGAATGGACGTGAATGCTCTAAGAACATTTTACAACCCTTCTATCAATCTACCTTATAATTACACTAAAAACAATTACATATTCTCTCTGTTTTCAATTAAATAATATTTTTTTAATATTTTTGTCATTACACTTTCTCTCTCCACCACTCACAAACACTTTTAAAATATATTAAAAATTTATAAAGGGTGAACAATATACCCACAAATATACAGATGGACAATAAATATTCTGTTTCTTCAACTCACAACATTTACAATAACTTTTTTATAATATAGAGACTACTCTCACAAATATAGGGGAAGGGATGTGAAAGCTGCAACACTATGTTATTGGGTGTGTTGTTTTTGTAAAAGAGGACAACCAAGGAAAACATGATAACACTTACAATTTTTCATCTTTGTCAAGAGGTTGCCCCGAAGTAAAAAGACCAGTATCAGGAGAGACCATTTTCAATCTGACAACCAAAAAATTGACTTCAATGTCTTGTTTGAAAGTAGGAGGATACTCCAAATTTATGTGATTTGTTTAATGGAAGTTTTACCCTTTTATTTGGATACACTTTTGTCTGAGTGAATCCCCGATCCCTACAACATCTAGCGACTTCCAAGCATTGGTCCATAGCGTAAGTGCAAATCCGGTAACTCGTAAACTTCCCGATGATTCCAGCACCAAGGCCCTTAACCCCAACCTTCATAAAGTGTTGGGAGTTAATATGACTAATGAACTTGATTAATATATTATATAAAGCCTAGTTTGTATTTTTGTATTTATATATCTTTGTAGTCTATAATAGGCCTTATAATATATTATCATTCGATACAAAACACAATTGGGCCTCCTAATGCATAGTTATGACTGTTTTAAGTTGCGACTGTTGGGAATAAGCTTGCAAACGATCCAACTCGGATATAGAAAATTTTAGGCTAAGCTTGAGCTACATTCAATTGCTAGCGAGCATTGTAAGCTCAAGACTGGCTTGAGCAAGATTCCAGCTCGATATTCAAAAGTTTGAATAGCCCGAAAGTATTCAAAAAAACCTTGCTCAACAAAGCAAACACGAACGTCGAACCTAAATAACTTAATAATCTAGCAACCCTAATATTATTTATATACATCTATGGTTGAAGGGTACAAGTGTTAAAAGATGGTGCCAATGTGGGGTTAGCCCACTTGGGTTGAATCTCAAGCAAGGAGTAGATTAGAACTAATTTGATGTAATTTAGAATTGTAAAGTTTGCAATTCAAAGAAAAAAAATTAAAAGATGGTACGCACATACCTGTGAAGGGCTAAGGCTGTGGTTAGACCAGCTAATCCAGCACCTACTATAACTATATCTACATCTTCGTGATTATGAACCTTCTTCATGTATAAGTTATTCACCGGAGTCTCAAAGTTTTTGGTGAAAAATCTTGGATGAGGAGGTTTGTCAAGTTGTGATATTTATCATTGTGTGGACTTTGTTTTCCTCAAAAATAAAAGATGTTATCCTATACGTCATCTATGATAGCAAGCACTATATGAACGGTCAGTCAAACTAGGGGTCTAATTGGGTTTGGCTAACAGGTGAACCCTAACTCGAATCACATATTTATTCATATCGAAAACATGAATCATAATCTAGACATACAAAAATCGTGTCGTGTGTTCTAGTCGACACATTTAATGTTTAGTTGTGAACATGGTTGTAAAAGTCCCGCCTAGGCTCCGAGTACTTCCCGAGTACTCGCTACAAAGTAGGCTGCCGAGGCCCAAGTACTGTTCGCCTAAGCTAATTACTCCTCGAGTAATTTCCGCCTAGGCAGAGTACTTCCCGAGTACTCTCAAATTCAACTATTAAGCGCCTAGCAACCTTTTCAACCATGGTTGTGAATATAACTAATATGTGGTGACTTGCTAGTAGTTTAAACAACACATACTTTCAGCTCAAATGAACATTTCTTTATGATTAATGTCATTTTAATAGTTTTTTTTCCTCTCATTTACTCTTATTTAACAAATTTGAGTTTATATATATTTAGGTTGCAGTGTATGGTTTAGAGGTGATAAGGGCTCTATTGCCTATTTTCAATAGCTAGCTAGCATGGTATGGCATGGAACCCTCTTTTTTCCTACTCTCACCAATCACGCCTCCTACATTTAATAACTCACACACACACAACAACTCGCGAATGCTCATTATTGTAATGGCTGACATTCAATAGCGCCCCCAATAGCTAGCATGGTATGAGGGAATGACGATATTGATGGAGATTTTGTTAAGGTAGAATGGGCAATGGCTCCCCATACTTGCAGCCTTAGCATGAGATCCAAGGAATAGAAAAATAATTGTTTGGAGTAATAAATAAAGTTGTTGGAAATATAACATCTTTTTCATATTAACCACCTCTAAAGTATAGATATAAACTTTTTAAAAACCGTTAAAATGGTTAACAATCTAACCTATTTATTTAAATGAGTTGTTGAAGAAACACTGAACTAATCATAGGATTAATTACTTGGGTTTATGTTTTTATCATAGTGGTTAATCTTCTTTAAACTTTCTGAGCTCCGATATGGCCTACTAATCCTGCAAAACAGAACATCGTTAGCTCGTTAAGAGGGGAATATGGGGGTTTCCCTCTTAACCAGGCTCCGGTGTGAGAATAAGTATCTGCTTTGAGGAGATAATCGTGTGTTAAGAGTGAGAGTAGAGGGAATAGAATGTTTAACCTGTGAACTGGGGTCTCTATTTATAGCCGGAGAGGTGTAAGAGGAGATGGGCTGATGGGCCTTGGGCCGGAAGGCGACAACATAGAGGATATGTTATTTGTCTCACTGGTGTCGACCGTTAGTGTCTTCTAGAAGAGCTTCGGTGCTGGCGCACCTTGATTGGAGCCACGTGTCTTAGTTGCCGGCCTTGTTGTTCCTCTGCCATCAGCAGGTAAGTGGAGATCATGGGGCAGGTGTCGCCGCCCCCTGATTGGTGCCACATAGGCGTCCTTGTGTACTTTCTGTCTGTTGCACGTCAGACGATCGTGGAGCACGATAGAGCACAGCCTAGAGGACGCTGATTGGTTTGCCCTTCTGCCACTTGTACCTTTAGTACCTTCTGAAGTGGCCTTGCTCTTTGACTCCTGTGCGACCCTTGCTGAGCACGTTAGTAGCCCGCGCTTGGTTGCAGGAGGTGAAGGTCCTTATTCAGAATGCCAAGTATAGAAACTGTCGTTATCTCTTGTTTTGACCTCGCGCGAGACCATGCTCTGCTTGATCATCCCGCGCAGGGTCTAAAGATTGATCATCGAAGTGATTAAGGAGTATGGTCCAAAGCGCGACCAGAATGGTCTGCGCGGCGTTTTTGGGACCATACCCCTTCAAGTCTCCCCAGTCCAGTGCTGTATCACGCGCGAAGTGAGTGGTTGGAGCTCTGAACTTAGAAAAAGGAAGAGTTAGGCTAGAAAAAAAGCCTGCTAGATCCTTGTGAGTCGCGCACGTGTGACTGTTTATTAGTTACTACGGCGCGACTACCAGATCTGTCTGTTGGAAATTCTTTGCCTTTGAATGTAAGCGCGCAGTTGCATTAGATGTATGTGAATGGTGCGCGGCTTGGGTAACTTCTGCATGAAGTTTGTAGTAGATTTGAGCGGGAAAACTCTCGATTTTTGAACTCTGACAGGTTGGTGAGAAACGTCGTTGATGGCGACGTTTGAGTTGACTGCTGGCTGTCATCAAGTTGTCTCTGACGTTTTGGCTTTCCGTCAATCGAGTGAGGCTCACGCGCGCGTGGTAACCGTCACTCTGGGAATTGCGATATACGTAGCAGTTGCTGATTGGATACGCGCGCGGTGAATCCGGCACGTCTACTCATCGCATTAAATGCGATGAGTATATATAGTCGACGAGATGGGAGAGAAGATCATCATCTCTTCTACTGTTTTCTCTTCTCTCTCTATTTCTTTGAATCTTCAAATCTTCAAAGGAGCAGTAGCAGATCTTCAAGTGCAGATCTTCAAATCTTCAAACATTCAAGTTTTCCAGAAGATTTATCAAAGTTTCTCTTAAATCTCCATGGCTGAAGAAGAACCTCATCATGAAGAAGGTCCCCTCCCCGTCCTCAAATGGGACCTGGGTTTATTTGAACATATTACGAGAGGGATCCGGTTTCCACCGGAGTGGGATGCACGATACCCCGGTCAGAATCAAACGGCCGCCGATGCACCACCGGGGTATATCACACTATTTGAAGATTTCTTTTTGCAAGGCAAGACGGAGTTTTTGGCCCATATCCTTCATTATTATGGGTTTCATGTTTCTCAGATGAGTCCACCTGGTATGGTAAGGGTGCATCATTTCGAGTTTTTATGCCGAGCCCACGACATAGAGCCCACAGTTGAGAGATTCCGAGTATTTTATCAGTTGATTCGGAACATGGGATTCTACTCCTTCGGTAACCGGGGTTCTGCCAAGAAGATCCTTCTGAACCCACCGAAGAGTTTCAATGATTGGAAACATAATTTTTTCTTCATTCAGGAGGAGGTTATCCCAATTGCTATGATCTTTCGTGCGCCGGATGCGATTGAGAAGGAGGAGCTGACGATTCCAAAGAAGGAAGATTGGTATGTGAAGCTTACTGCCACCCCGAATCGGGTATTTGGTGAAAATGTCCTGGTCGCGGCGCAAATGAGTGAGGAGGAGTTTTAAAGATTCTAGAAAAAGGTTAGTTATTTCTTTGATTCTTTCCTGCTTTTATGGTTTGGACGCGCTTAATTGTGGATTTTGAATGCAGAATCGCATCTTTATCAAGCTGTTTTCCCCACCTTTGGTGGATCTATGGGTGTGCGCCCGCTGAGGTCAGGGGAGCAGTACTGGTATGAGAGGATCAAGGCGCGTTTTCTGTACCCCGTTGCTGGAGCTTTTGCCAATCTGCCTACCGCAACTGAAGGTGCGCATATACCTAACCCCAGGCCCTTGCGAGCTATGACTTCCGCTGGGAAAAAGATTCTTTATCTTTCCAGTGAGGAGTCTGTAGGGTCTTCGAATGGGGAGCTAAGTTTGTGGTCTAACATCTTTCCAGGTGTGTTGCGCGACCTAGGGATTGACCCCGAGGAGAAGAAGAAAAAACCAAGCAAGAAGAAGAAGATCATTACCATCGATGCTGAGGTGACCAGCAAGAAAGGTGGGAGTAGCCGCTCGCCTGCCGGTGCTTCTGATAAAGGTACTCTACGATTACGTCAGAGTAACTTAGAGGATCATGTTATCATCAGTGACTCACTTGAAGGTTTGTCGCGTATAGGCGAGAAGAAGACTTGCGCCACTGGTTCGAAGAGTTCAGGTAGCGCGGGCTCCCGGAACCCAGATGCTGGTGCTACTTCCTCTTCCATCGCGGTTGATGACGAAGAGGAAGAAGAAGAAGAAGAGCCTGCTGATAAGTTAATAAGCAGGAAAAGTAGAGAGGAGACTACAGCTGGTGCTTCTGTGGCGCAGAAGACTGGGGAAGCCCCAGTAATCGGAAAACAGAGCAGTCTGCGCTCTCTTTATAAATTCTCTCCAGGTTAGTCTCTTGACCACCATCTTGTTTTCTTTGTTGCCACCTCTTTCTAACACTTGGTTTCTGTAGAGGCCAAGAAGAAGACCCCTGAAAAGAAGGGTGTTGTTTTTAAAGATCCCCAAGAGCCGGTGCAGAAAAGAACCAAGGTTACAATCAAGCCTTTCAAGACTGTTGGGTTAGAGGCTGAGAAGGAGAAGAAGAAGGCTGCTGAGAAGCCTGTTGACAAGGTTGTTGAGAAAGAGAAGGAGAGAGAGAAAAAGAAGGCTTCTGAAAAGCCTGTTGGTGATGATCCTAAGAAGACCGGGACCGCTGCTACTACTGCTCATGAAAAAGCACAGGGTCCGGAGGTCGTCCATATCACGGGGCTTGACCAGCCCCTTCATGCAAAAAGAAAGAAACTGGCAAGGGACCCGAGGTTGTTAAACCCACCGAGCTGGCGCAGGTTGATGCCCCCACCCAAACTGCTCAAGTTACTTCTGCCGCTGGGGGGTCAACTGCTGCTGCGCATAAGGAGGCTACGACCACTGCAGGTGGATCGGGTGCGGCTGGTGGTGCAGGAGGGTCCATGCCCCAGACTATCGGTACAAAGGATACCGTGGGCGATATTTATTGTAAGACCTATACCAAGGAGGCGCGTGGTAATGCTCCCCACCAAGCTCCATGGGGTTTAAAGCAGAAGGACACCTTTTTGGAGTTTGGTGCGTGTCGCGACTGGTTCTTGAACTCATTCCCTCCCGGTGAGGTTAACCGCCAAAGGGCGCGAACTTATGATGGCTATACCAAGCTTATGTCATTGGGGAGGCCAATACCTGCGCCGCGAATCACAAGATCGTGCGTGAGTGGCGTATGGTTAAAGAGCAGGCTAAATGGGAAAAGTACCGTGAGTGCCTTGTGAGGCAAGTTAAGGAGTTTGAGAAGGTTAAGGCTACGTTTTCCGAAGAGAAGGATAAGTTTGAGTCCGATAGGAAATCGGAGGTGTGGGGCCGTGAAGGCCTTAGGGCCAAGCTTCGTGCAGCTGAAGATCTCTTGGCGAAGGAGCATGCTGAGTGGAAGAAAATATGTGAAAAGGATAATCAGCGTATGTATGCAGCTCGCACCAAGATTACCGACCTCGAGGCTCAAATTGCTGAACTGAAAGGGAAGGTCGAGGATGGGCAAACCGACAGAGAACGTGTTGAGGTTCGATCAGTGTTGACCCTTTTTTCCTTTATGCTTTTTGCTTGTCAAATTATCTAAGTCTGTCTTATCCTCTGTAGGCTGAGCTGAAAGCGCAGGTATCCAGTAAGGATAAGGACCTGGCGGCTAAGGACGTGGAGATTGCAGAGTTGAAACGTCGTTTGCAAGAGCAAACTGACAAAAGTGAGTCCTTAGAGATTGACCTTGAAGCTGAGAGAGTAAAAGCTGCTACTGCTGAGGAGGCCAAACAGAAGGCTGAGGAGGCACGAGACATGATTATATTTGCCCTCAATGTAGCGCAAAACAATTACTCCGAAGCCCAAGGCATCATTGACACGCTGGTCTCTGAGGCTGAATGGATGCACGGTAGAGGAGTAGTCCTGGTACGGTTCTCCTCTTTAACTTAAGCTTTATTTGTTAAACTTATTTCTTATCCATTGCCTTTACTGTAGATGGCCAACTCTATCTTGAATGCTTCCGAGCTGGATGGAGCTGTTGCTGCTCTCATAGATGCCTCACGCGCGGTTGGTCACCGTGGAGGTTATTGTCACACCCCGATATTTCCACGTATTACCGGTGGGCCCGGTGGGGAGTATCGTGACGTAGTTGATATCATCATAGACAATTTATCACAGTTTATATACACAATGGAAGTCGAAAGATAAAATCATTACAAACCGAATGAAAGTAATATCATTTATTACAAAACGGTTGTAAACGATCCACAGGCGGATCAAAGTTAAAAAGAAATATTGTTCAGCAGATTTATAACATCTAAGCTTGCAAGACTCTTTATTGATGCTAGGAGTAGCCGACCTATTCCGTTTAGAACCCGCACTTAGCCTTTTGGAAAAATACGTCAGTTTACACTGATAAATACAATTAACCGACTCATTTTGAAAATGTTTAAGAAAATTGATTTGAATGCACAAGGCACAAAATATCTTTTATAACTTGGGACAATTATTTAAAAATAATCTTGTATACAGATTTAAATGTTTTCCGTCTGTCAGGGCCGGTTAGAAGAGCCGGACAAGATTAACTGACACACCACAGGTATAATACCCACAAGGAATTTTCCTTATTGTGGGGTACCTTTTATACATACGCAACTGTCGGGTGTATGCCTACACCCCGTGCTTAAGCTGTGGCCATTTCAATGAATGAGCCGAGGATATCCAGGACACGGTCATTAACCCCCCAAAAGCCATATACCAAACAAAACAGATTAAAACGGGTATTGCATATATGTGAAATTTACCTTTTATAACCATACTATGCACCGTAGGGGCATTTTGGTAATTTCACATAAGCTTTAAAGGTCAAAATTAGAATGCTGAGTTCAAAACTTTTGCTTACTGTTTAATTATAAAAATTTACTTAAAACATCAGTAGGTATTAAGTCTTATATGTTAAAAATAGTTTTAACCCATAATATGCGCTTAAAACGCGTAAAAGTCGGTTTTAAGCGATTTTCGGGATTAAATAGGAAATATGAGTTTTTGGTCAGTTTATAAAGTTCAAAATGTTTTATTTATTATATAAAATCAGTAGCAAAAAGTTTGGTGTCAAAATATTATGTAAAACTCTTTTTATTCAAGAAAAGGGTATAACCGACAATTACCGAATTATAGCAAGAACCCTATGTTATGCCCAGCTTAAAAATAAATAAAAATATTCAAAAATCTCAAAATATTATATTACATTAGTGGGTAAAAATTTTGGTGTCAAAATTTGGGTTTAGATAGGCTTATGCTAATTACGCCGTTTAATTAATAACAAGCTTCTTAATTACGATATTGAGCATATCTCCTAATCTGGACCTCAAACTGATGTCAAATTTTTAGGACAAGTTTATAAATCAGTAATAAAGGTTTTTGTCCTCTCATATTTTCAAAACTCTCGTTTTAAAGTCAAAAGGGCATAATGGTCAACATTTAGGCATATAACGGAAACATGCAAATGAATCGGATAACTAAGGAACCAAGTTGTATAACCTCAGAGGGTTACACTAACCTATAACCTGGTCCTAATAGAGCTCTAAGGCATTTCTAAAATATGCTACATTGGGTCAGAACTGAAAGTCAAAGCAAAAAGTCTACTTTTGCGACGTTCGGTTCCGAATCGAGCCTAAACTGAAAAGTGTCGGGTTGAACATGTTTAGACATGTTCTTACATTAATTACCAAGTTATATAAGTGATAAAACAGGTTTCATGGCTTCTACATTGTTAATTATGTGTTTATTCAAAAATTAGCTTTCTGTTGACTTTTTATAATTAAGTTTGACCCGATAATTGACCTAGTTAGAGTGGAAATCATAGGGTGCCCTTTTAAGGGTTTATTACCCACATAATTACCAACTCAAAGCTACTTTCAATTCGAGAATTGACTGGACCATTAGTGATTAATCACTAAGTCAAACCTTAATTACGATGGGTTTGACTTTAGGCCATTAAACTAATAAAACACGAATTAGAAAGGTTAAGAAAGCTTACTGAAGTTCTTAGCACGACTAATGATCCTTAGGGAATGGTCTTGAGCTCTAGGAGACTCCAGAAATTGAGTTAGAATGATTTTCCAAGTGCATGCAACAATGTTGCAACAAGGTGTTCTTATATAGGGACTTTAATCACCCAAGATCATTACAACAAGGCCTATAACTGATCTTAGATCAATCCCAAGTGTCCCTATGCATGAAAAACTACTGACTCAGCCCCTGGAATCGAATACAAGGCTCTCTAAGGTGGTGCAACCTGCAAAAACAGGCATCTCCCATGTTTTTGTTCACTGGTGATCCCCAGGCGGCCCACGTAAGGGTCTGGGCAAGGCCTACGCGGCCGGTATGAGGCCCAGATCTGGTCAACAGTTTGGTAGCTTTGCACTTTTGGTCCCTGGTCCTTTCTAATAGTTGTTTTAACTTTATTTATTGCACTTTGTTAGTGCACTATGTCTGTGGACTTTGTCTTGTATCGAGTCATCTGATAGGATAGGATAACCAGTGCTCGGGTTGCTAGAAACTGAGTTTTAGATGTTTGAAGCTAATTCCGCTTGAAACAGCCAATGGCCATTTCAAACGAAATTAACTTTGTTAATTTCGCTTGAAATGACACTTGGTCATTTCAAACGGAATTACATCAACTATATATAGGGGCACTTGGTTTGTCATTTGATACGGAATTAGTTTGTAAGATTCGGTAACGAAGTGCTGCCGAATTGTCTCCAGGTGCTGTAAGACTATTAAATCAATACAAGAGACATTATAATTGTATCGAGCGTCCGTTTCATTGATTCTGCCTTTGATTCGGATCCAAAACTCTTCTGAACGACTCATTCAGGTCGCACAACGATCCTACAAGTGGTATCAGAGCACATGAGGAAGAGTTTAGCTTGATTTCATCAGTTTTCTGACTTCTACACCTTCTTTTTCAAAATTCACAAGATTTTACGGACAAAATGGATTAAATTTCACACATTACATGCGAAACAGTGTTTTAACAAAGCCTTGAAAGAATCAGACCTAAATTCAGCTTAAAAGTGACTAAAATGGACCAAAAACCTAATTTCGTTTGAACGAGCATTGTAATTCCGCTTGAAAATTGAGGCAATTCCATACAAAATTACTAATTTCGTTTGAATTACATCTTATTCCGCTTGAAAAGGGTAATTCCGTTTGAAAAGGTTCATACGCAATCAGCTATTCCGCTTCAAAGTGTAATTCCGTTTGAAGATTTCGCTTGAAACAAGTGATTTCGTTTGAAAGTCCTTATTCCGTTTGAAGTTATGATTTCGCTTCAAGTATTGATTTCGTTTGAAGTTGTCAGTCAGGTGGTTTGAACAGGGTTATTCCGCACCAAAGTGATTCTGCTTGAAATCATTATTCCGTTTGAAAGTGGATTTTTCGCGTCAAGATCATTTCACGTCAACCAAGTGTCAGTTTATTTCAAGTTGTTCGATATTGTTCAAACTGATTGTGTTTGTTTGATTGTTTCTGTCTCCAGATAATTCAAGAAATTCACATCATGGCTGAAGAGTTCTACAATACGTTCTACAACGCGTTTACCTCCGAGTCTTTCGAAATCTCAACTGTTACACCAAAAACCATTACAAAAGCTATCAATGAAAACATTAAACATGATAATTTCTACGGCACACATTCAAAACCACCCACTCTTGAAAGTATTGAAGATTACACTTGGTGGAAAGATCGGTTCATCAACTGGGCAAAAGCTTATGCTCATGAAAGCTGGTTTTGTTTGGAGTTTGGGTATAAAAGGCCGACTAATGATAAAGGAGAAGAGCTTCCACTCAAGAACTTACCCAAAGAAGACAAAGCAGAATTCTCAGCAGAACAGAGAATGATTGCTTTGATTCAATCTTCAATCAGAAATGACATGTTTGCTTTATTGCAACATGACGGGACATCGAAATCTGTCTGGGAAGCTTTAAGGGTTAAAGCTGAGGGGGGTAAACAAATTAAGAAAAATAAAATTGCATTATTAAAGAAAGAATTTGATTTGTTTGATAGTTTGAATGATGAATCAGTTAGACAAATGATAGAGAGATTTGGCCATTTAAAAATTGAACTTGATCGGTTTGGTATTGTTAAAACTCGAGAAGAAATAATTGATAAGATCATAGAAGCGTTACCACGAGCTGATCAGTGGCCAACGTTTGTATTCATATTGAAAAATGATGCTTTATATGATGCAATTTCTCTTGATGTCTTGATAGAAAGTCATGAGCTTGAATTGCAGAAACAGAACAAGGTGAGCAGTTCTTCACATCAACAGAATGTTGGTCTCTATTACAAAGGTAATCTACCTTCAGTGAAAGTTGGAGAATCACTAAAGACAGCATTCAGTGGTGAAAGGACAAAAGAACCACAAAAAGGCTCATCAAGTTATGATCCGGGGTATCATTCATATTCATCAAAAGCTAGTTCTGAAGAATCTGAAGAAGTTCTCTGTAACATTGCTCTCAAATTGAAGAATTCCCCGACAATGAGCATTAATGCAGCTAAACAACAAATGATCGTATGAAGGTCTAGTTGCTGGCAAAATTGGTAACTCGGAGTTAACCAAAGAAGACTATGACCAGATTGATCCGGAAGAGATGGAACTTATCGATATTCACTGGTGTTTGGCAAGTTGCATCAGAAGAGCTCAGAGATATATGGAGATTACTGGGAAACAATCATTAGGTGGTGCTTCAACAAAACTTGGATTTGATAAGTCCAAAGTGACCTGCTTCAAATGTAAGCAAAAGGGTCATTTCAAGAGAGAATGCAACAATTCTGCGGTTGGTGGAAATGAACATCCGTTCAATGATGACTATTACCGAAAGGCAATTTACCACCGAAGCAAAGAAGAGCCGAAAATGATTGAAGATAAACCTAGAGATAAGTCAAGAGCTTGTGCTGTAATCCATGATGATGAAGGATATGATTGGAGTCAGATTCTTCCAGAAGAAGATCGTGTTGATATTCGAAATACAGCTCATGGCAGAAAACCATCAAAGAGCAATCATTATGTTTTTGTTGCTGAAATAAAAGAGGAAAACAAAGAAGAAAATGTTGTTGCTGAGGTCAAAGAGAAAACCAGAGAAGAGATTCTGAGCGAGAAAACATACAGAGAAATAAGCATGGCTTGGAACAGAATGAATGAAATGCAAGAAGAATATGAAGATGCTGTTAGTTACAAAAGATGGGTGGAACAGAATGAATGAAATGCAAGAAGAATATGAAGATGCTGTCAGTTACAAAAGATGGGATAAGAAGCAAGAGTGTTATGTCAACAGAAATGGAGAACCTGTTGTTCCCAAAAAGGACATAATTTATGATGATGTTCTTCTAGTAATTCCTCGAACCGGAGAATATTATTCAAATGCTGTGAAAGATAAATCATATGAGAAAAAGCTTGGAAAAATCATTAGAGATGTTATGACTTCAAGCTTGAGGAAGAGGGATGAAGAAAGAATAAAGAAGAATGTTGATGAGATGGTGAATGATTTGAAGAATGTAGCTGAGGAAGTTCAAGTCGAAGCAGTTAAAGAGGAAGATGTGAAGGTAGAAAAAGTTGTTGTGAATGGAGAAGTGGTGAAAGAAGTTGTTACTGAAGAATAGCAGGTTGTAGAAGCTGAGAAGAAAATTGAAAATTTGGTTGAAGTGAAGAATGAGATCTTGGAGGTTGCTAGTGATGCTGGTGATGAGGTTGGTGTTGAAGGAAAGCAGAAAGATGCTGATCAGACAGAAGTTGCAGCAAACACCGAAGTGCCAATCACTGAGGTAAATTCTGATTCTGAAACTCAAATCAAAATCGATGAACAGTGCAAGAAATGCATGGAAACGTGCAGTGCTTGTACTGAAAAAGATGATAAGTTCAGAACAAGAGATCTTGAATTCACAAAAATAGAAGAAGTTTTCAAAAATAAATACAAAGAAATGTTAGAAAACGAAAAAGTTTTGAAAGATAATGATGAAAAACTTTTAGAAAAATGTAAACAGTTAGAAAAAGAAAATGAAGTTTTGAAAGCAAATGTTTTGAAAATGACAGAAGAATGTGATCAAAAAGAAAATGCTTGTCAAGAAATGAAAAAGGAATATGATTCAATAAAATTGGCATATCATATTATAAAAGAGTAATATGAAAAAGCGAAAAGTGAAATGAAATTTGTTCAATCAAGATTGAATTACTGTTCTGAAACAACTAAGGAGTATAAGCGAAATTATGAAATAATGCAACAAGTTGTTAATTCCTACATTGAGGATGTTGCTAAACTTAAGCGTCAGATTGCTGATTTAGAACAGGATAATAACAAGTTAAAAAGTTATCACGTGTCGTCATATGTGCTTGAAAGAATTTTCAACATAAAACTGGATGGAATAGATTCTGAGCAAAACAAGAAGGGTATTGGCTCAGAGTTTCATCAAGTTCCACCACCAGAAAAGTTTGTGTTTTATGATGATGAAAAGGTCGAAAAAGCTTTCAACATGATAGATCAATTGCCAGATAACATTGACATAACCTATTCCAAATCTGATGATTCTAGTGATTCAGAGGAGGTAGGTAAGGTCGTTGAAAGTGTGTTGAAAGAAGAGTAAGTTGATACAGGTAAATCTGAATCACAGGATGAAAATGAAGGTAATTTTCGTGATGGATATCTGAAAAACTCAAAATCTGAGAACAATCTGGATGATGATTCAAAAGGATTGGTTTATACCATGATTGGATCGGACAAATTATTCTTAGATGTTGTATTCCCGATTCAGAATGTGATCTCAGAAAAGGTTGATAAAGTTTTCAAAATGGTTGAGATTGAAAAATCTGAGATTCCAAAGTTTGCTGGAAAAAGTCACAAACCTTTTTATAACAAACCTGGTTACAAGAAGAAAAACATGAAGGCTGGGTTGGGTTATAAAAGGAAACGAAATTGGAATAAAAATTAAACGTCAAATTTTTAGACAAAGATGAATTTTGTTCACGGAAAAAGTTCAGACGAAGAGAAAGAACTCCAATTTAGGCGTCAGTCTAACGAAGAGTTCTATGCTCAAAAGAAAAAGCAACAACCACAGGTCAAAGATGTTTCAAAGAGAACATGTTTCAAATGTGATCAAATAGGACATCTTGCACGCAAGTGTCCAAATCTGAAACCTGTGGATGTTGACAAAAAGAAGTCTGATGATGATGAGAAACAAAAATCTGAGGATGTGAAACACAGGTCAACCAGATTTGATTCAAAACAAACTTGGAGGTACAACACAAACAAGTTTGTTTCGAACCAAACTTGGAAATCAAATTCAAATAGGTTCGATTCAAGACAGACCTGGAATTCTCACACACCCAGATTAAGAACAACACAAAGTTGGAAAACAACTGTCGATGCAACAAAACCAAACGAGTTTTGGAAACCAAAAGTTGTTGTTCAGAATAAAAATGTTCAAAAGGATTCAAATTTTTACAAAAGAGGTACTCCGAAAGGTTAAACATGGAATGTTAAGAAACAAGTGACTTCGGTAAAAGATGAGAAAGTTGAAGTCAAAATTGAAAAAGTCTTTGATGACAAAGATTTTCCGAAACTGCATGATACATATTGTGTTGAAATGCCTAAGGTCCAACAGACCTGGGCTAAATTGTTCAAATTAAGTAGTTTGAATGTGCAGGTGCTCAAGAAAACTGAAGATTGTGAAAATGGTATTCGGAGCAGCCTGGCACAACGGGAAGAGGAGGCTGCTGAACCCTGGTTTGGTTGAAACAGGGAGTTTGTTTGTTTTCTGTACATAAATAAACAATATTTCAAAAACCCTAAAAATTGAAAATTTTAAAAACCAAAACTATTTTTGTTTTTAAATTTGTCAAATATTCAAAAATTCAAAAATTTGTTGATTGAATATGCCGAAACCCTCACGGCGGAACAAACATGATTACTTGCACAAGATTGAAAAACGGTTTTCAAACTGTCGAAAATCAATGGGTTGTAAATCATGGGGGTAATTGCTGCTTTATATGTTAGATTTTCTGCAAATCAGTACACATTTGCAGAAAATGGATGGCGAGACAAAGCTATCAGTATCAGGTTGTCAAATTTTCTTTAAAATGGTTTTGCATTTTAGGGGGAGTATTGTTATTAGAAAATACAAAAACATTTGAAAAATTGAAAAAGCCAAAAACATGATAAAATTCAAAAATTGAGTTTTTGTGTATAAAGAGGAAATGATAGTACATCAGTAGACAGTTACAGTATGCTAAAGAATTGTAATGATTATAAAGCATTAAACGGTCTCACTGATGATATGCCGATAGGTTTTTATACATTTAGTAAACTTTTTCGGGATATAAACTTAAATTCAAACTTGCTTATTTTGTGGGGAACACTACTTGGATATATAGGTAACCCCTGAAATCTCGTTTGAAAGACTCCTCTTTCTGAGATACTAGGTCTTTATGCTTAGTGATATCTGGGGTATTATCCCGGGACTTCTAATTTTGCGGAAGCAATGGCCTACTCCCCGTATAATACTTTCTGCTTGCTTGAAACATAGCATCGCCCTCAGCATAAAAAATGATGAAACATTGAAAAATGCTAATCATGTGTTGTTGAAGAAAAGATCCTCTAAAGGGGACACACCAAAAGTCGAAGCCGTCATCTCTCTGCTGAACGGAAGTTCTGACCTGAGCTCTCACGGCCCTCGCAATTTAACCCCTTACAGATATCATCTAGGTATACTCACCTGTAAGACTGAATATTGGGATCTGGATACGGGAGTATATTCAAGAGGTGGGACACATGAATGAGTTTAAGTTATTAAAACACCTAATTCGTATCCTGAATCAGTTGAAATTTGTGTGAAAATTTAAGTGGATCAGTATATCGACAATCTAAGTGAATTGTTTAATTCTTAACATGTAACTAAGCTCAACGGTACTTGTGACTTGTCAGAAACTGATACGATCCTCTAACGCAAACTCAAACAAAAATAGTGTTTGTAAATATTTCTTTACTGCTTTATATTTCAGAAAATACAAAAAGATTTTTGATTCTGCTTTATTTTCGACAACCGATGTCTGAAATGCTGAGTGTCAAAATCTAAGTAAGTTGATTGTGTTTCTGAAAATAAAACAAGTTCATTAATTTGAAACTTAATTTTTTTAACAAAATCAAAAACAGTTTGTGATATCTCCAAGGTCATTAGTTTGGACTTGGATGATTAACTGTGTGGGATTTGGATGTTTATATTGTTAAAATCTTTGAAAAAGAGCTAGTTTCCGATTATTTTTGCTGAAACTGACAAATCATGAAATTTGTTAAAAAGTGATAGTTTAGAAAGTTTGAGTGAGCTAGGTTTTCAAATCCTGGAAGTTCAAAATGTGGTTACTTATAAATGTATGAGTGTTGCAGATATTGTACCAGACTACGATCCTGATAGCTGAGTCTAAGGGGGAGTCTGAAGACGAGCTCAAAGCAAGGGGGAGCTTGTAACCTGAAAGCAAGGTGTCGATCCCTAAAGCACGGAAGCTTGACGAAAGGGGGAGCATGAAGAAACTGTTAATGTTAAAGCCAGAGTCAGATCCTAGTACAACATTCAAGATAGAAACTGATCAAAGAAGATAAAGATTGAAGGATGCTTACAGTGTTAGACAATGTGGAAAGAGCATGAAGACTGATCAAGACTGAAGATGTGTCATGATAAAGACTCGACACTGAAGACTTCGTCAACATCCAAGGGGGAGTCTGTTAGTGCACTATGTATGTGGACTTTGTATTGTATCGATTCATGTGATAGGATAGGATAACCAGTGCTCGGGTTGCTAGAAACTGAGTTTTAGATGTTTGAAGCTAATTCCGCTTGAAACAGCCAATGGCCATTTCAAACGGAATTACACCAACTATATATAGGGGCACTTGGTTTGTCATTTGATACGGAATTAGTTTGTAAGATTCGGTAACGAAGTGCTTCCGAATTGTCTCCAGGTGCTGTAAGACTATTAAATCAATACAAGAGACATTATAATTGTATCGAGCGTCCGTTTCATTGATTCCGCCTTTGATTCGGATCCAAAACTCTTCTGAACGACTCATTCAGGTCGCACAACGATCCTACACACTTTTAACCCTCTAACTTGACTTTTAAGGACTCTAAGTCATAAACCAACTTTGTTAAGTCCCCGGTTATTTATATGATCACCGAAAAGTCTTAAATTTCAACGTTGACGCTTTTAACCCTTTACTTACGAATGTTCGCGTATCTTTCTCATACAATATCGAAACCTTGTGAAATTTTTATCACTTATTCTAGTGAACATAATTAATCGTTACAAAGCTTCGGGTTCGTTAAAAGGTCACTCAGAGGTATAAATTATATATGTTGACACTTTTAACCCTTGCGGTTTGTAAACTTTCACTTTCTTCCACAAGCGGCTTCTTATGATTCATAATTCATTCGTGTAAGGGTATAAACATCGTGTAGGGTTGTTGAAAGGTATAATTATCCAATGTTGACACTTTGAATCCTTTTACACACATACTTTATTTGTCTATTTACTTTAGTCCCTCATATTCAATCCATTACATGTTTAAAGCTCATGACACGTGTCTTCATTATATTGGTCGTGATTTTACGAGGTGTTACAGTTATCTAGAGTGTGCGCAGCATGTTGAAGAGGCACTAGGACAGGAGTTTGATGTTAGTCATTGCTCAGTGACCGATCAGGCTGATGCTGCATTGGCCCGCGCTGAAAAGGTCCATGACCATTTATCACTGCCTGTGATAGATTTGGTCGCAGAGGCGCTGAAGCATGACGACTGGTGCCAGCAGCTAAAGGCTATTCTGGAACCCCCCCCCCCCAGAGACTGTGGAGTTATCTGATGAAGAAGAAGAAGAAGCCGGTGGTGATGGTGATGGCGATGGCGATGGGAATGATGATGATGGTGATGGTTACGAGTAGTTAGTGTTGATAGGCTTTGTGCCTTGTAATTTTCTTTTAAATGCTGAATGTAACTTGACGTGCAGTCGTGCTATTTGAAATGTATTGATGATGTTTTGTTATTTCTTATGTGCTCATTGCGCGGTGTGCTTTTTTAGAATGTAACATTATGTTTGCTATTAACTTGTTGAGTTACAATTATTGCACTGTTGTTAGAAACTTTGGTTAAGTTAGCGCGAATAAATGTAAGTGTGGCTCGTGTGTGAGTGTATTTTCCCGGTCTCGTGCTATGTTCGCGGAGGACCTTGGAGGCCTAACTCGAGAGCTCGTAATTTACTGGAGTGTTTTCGTGCAAATCAAAAGTTTAACATGCATTTGTAACGAAGAAGTCATGATGCTAAAAACAAAAGGCATAAGTCAATGCTTTCATTAAGTAGCTCTCAAACAGGCGCTAGGCCAATCATACATCATAGAAATAAAAGGGCGTGTAGCCAACATAAGTAGTAACAAAGGCGCGTGGCCAACAAAACTGATAAAGGCTCAAGGCCTAGAATAGTCACATGTAACATTTGCACAATTGTTGCGCGTTCCATGTGCGTGGGATGATGTATCCATCCAGAGTGCGTAACTTGTATGCCCCTTTCCCTAGCACCTCATGTATTAAGTATGGGCCTTCCCATTTGGGTGCTAGCTTCCCAGGGCGTTCAGCGTTTGAAGCTTCATTGTCTCTGAAGACATATTCTCCTGGAGTGAAGGTACAAATGCGTACTTTTGGATTGTAGTACCTCTCCAATTGCGTCTTGTACTTGGCTTCTTTGATTCGCGCTATTTCGCGTCTCTCTTCTAGCAGGTCCAAGTCTAGACGGTGCTCTGCCTTGTTATCGGTTGTGTTGACCGCTGGCAAGCACGGCGAGGGAAGGCCAACTTCAATTGGGATAACCGCCTCTGAGCCGTAAACTATGCTAAAGGGGGTTTCGCCAGTGCTCGTTTTCGGCATGGTTCGATGAGCCCACAGGATACTCGAGAGCTCATCTACCCAGCCTCTTCTCTTGGTGCCCAGTTGGGCCTTTATCCCCTCGACAATACTTTTGTTGACACTTTCTACTTGGCCGTTGCCCTGAGGGTGCGCAACCGAAGAGAAAGTGTGTTCAATCTTTATTTCTTTCATCCACTTTTGGAGATCTTCAGAAGTGAAGTTGGTGCCATTGTCGGTTACAATCTTGAGTGGGAGGCCGAACCTGCAGATGATGTGTTCCCATATAAACTTGCGCACCATCATTGCAGTAGTTGAGGCGAGAGCTTTGGCCTCCACCCACTTGGTGAAATAATTGACGACAACGATTATAAACTTCACAGCACCGGGAGCTTCAGGGAAGGGTCCCACCATATCAATCCCCCACTGTTGGAAAGGCCAAGCAGTGGATACAGGGATAAGATAGTTTTTTGGGCGCAGGGTTTTCGGGGAGTGCCTTTGACAGGAGTCGCATTTGCGCAATTCCTTTAGAGCGTCGACGTGCATCCCTGGCCAATAGTATCCAGCGTTCATTATCTTTGCGACGACCATGCGCGGGCCCGCATGGATGCCGCAGATGCCCTCATGAATCTCCCTGATCAAGTAATTTGCATCTTGGGGGTCCACACAACGCAGAAGTGGCCCCAAGAAGGATCTTCGATACAAGATACCACCATTCATCTCATAGCACAAGGCTTTGTTCTGTATCTTCCTTGCCTCTGCTTTGTTTTCAGGGAGTATTCCTTCTTGCAAATACTGGATGATAGGGGTCATCCAAGATGGTTGCCCTATCTCGATCACATTCACTTGACACAGCAAAACCGACGGTTTTTTTAGTACTTCAATTCTTACATCATTGGCGAGATGTTGAAGTGAGCTTGCTCAAGGCGTCTGCTGGTTTGTTCTCTGAGTGATTGATGTGAACTACCTTATATGACTTGAATTGTTGAAGCAACTCTTTCGCTTGGTCTAAATATAAAGCCATAACTTCACCTTTCGCATCATACAATCCGTCAATTTGACTGGCGATAAGGAGTGAGTCAACATGCGCTTGTAGGTTTTGAGCTCCCATTTTTATGGCTAGGCGCAAGCCGGCCAGAAACGCTTCATACTCTGCCTCGTTGTTGGTATTTTTGAAATCCAACTTGATGGCATAGGTGAACTCATGTTTCTCCAGGCTAACAAGGCACAATCTAGCTACCGCGCCATCTTCGTTTGAGGCCCCGTCAGTGTATAACAACCATAACCCATCTGATGTATCTTTAATGGGAGTATCAACAACCTAGCAATCTTTGATCTTATCTTCTAGAACTTCAGTGATGAAGTCCGCTAGCACTTGACCCTTTATTGCTGGGCGCGGCCTGTATAAAATGTTGTGGCCCCCCAGCTCGATCGCCCATTTTGCTAACCGGCCCGACGTCTCTGGTTTTTGCAATATTGTGCCGATATGGAAGTTAGTGAGTACGGTGATTACGTACCCTGTGGAGTATCTGTGCAGTCTCCTGGAGGCGTGTAGCAGCGCTAGCACTAACTTTTCCATTGTTGAATATCGAGTTTCTGGATCTGTGAGCACCCTACTAACATAGTAGATTGGAGTCTGAACTCCATCTCTTTCTACTAACAATACCGACCCAACTGCCTTGTCCGAAGAGGACAGGTACAGAATGAGCGGTTCCTTCTCGAATGGCACGGTTAGTGTAGGGAGCTTGATTAAACACTGTTTCATTTGCTGGAAGGCAGCTTCAGCTTCTGGCGTCCATTTAAATTCTTGTTTTTTTCACACAGTTGCGCAACGTGCTTATAAAAGGGCACGACTTTGTGGCGTGGTTTGACAGAAAGCAATTGAGCGCGGCTAGTCGGCCGGCTAATCTCTGCATCTCTTTGATTGTTCGCGGTGCTCAGTATGGCTTGAACTTTTTCGGGGTTAAACTTGAAACCGCCGTTTATAACCACGAAGCCTAAAAACTTGGCTTCTTCCATGCCAAAAGAACACTTTGCTGGATTCAGCTTCATGTTCACGCTTCTCAGAGAGTTAAATGTCTTCTCAATGTCCTTTAACATCTGGTCCTCTTCGGGACTTTTAATCACAAGATCATCGATGTAAACCTCGATATGTTTTCCAATGTCATCAGCAAATATCGTATCCATCAGGCACTGGTAGGTTGCTCCAGCGTTTTTGAGGCCGAATGGCATCTTTGTGTAACGAAAGATGCCGATGTCGGTCCAAAATGCTGTCTTGTCTTCATCCTCGAGCTTCATTTGAACCTGATGATACCCCTTGTAACAATCCAGGAAACATTTCCATCTGTACGGCGCGGGAGAGTCTATCTTTTTGTCGATCTCAGGCAAAGAATAGCAATCTTTGGGACATGCCATGTTGAGATCGGTATAATCGACACACATTCTCCATCCTCCATTAGACTTCTCCACCATAACGGGGTTGGCAACCCAACTTTGGCACCGCACCTCTCTAAGTATACCTGCTTTTAGCAATTCACAGACTTGCTCATTCATGGATTTCGTCTTATCCGCCCCTAAGCTGCGCCTTCTTTGGACCTTTGGCTCGACGGAGGGATAAGTGTTCAAACAGTGTTTAGTGACGTCGCGTGGGACACCGGTCATGTCTACCGGAGTCCATGAGAAAATGTCCATGTTTATGAACAAAATTTGCTTGAGGTGCGTTATGATGTTTGGTGAGATTGCGTGGCCTATCGTCACCGTTTGCTCTGGGTATTTGCGGTTTAAAAATCCACTTCTCTGGTTCGGTCGTTGAAATTTTTGCCGCTTTGGCTGGGGGCACATCCTCTGCTGCATCACTTCTTTCTTTTCATAGATAATCTCCACCCCCGTCTCAGTTGGGAACCCGATGGCTGAGTGGGGCGTGGAGGTTACCATGTTTAGCTCTCCTTGGGTTTCTGTAACAACTCTCATTAAAAATACTATTTCTTATTTTATTTTGTCCAATAGGAAACCCTAATTGAGACCCCCAAATAATATTGCATGACCCATAAAATTTTAAGAAGAATCGGAACTAGAATCAGGGCCCCTAAAACTCAAGGGGGGGGGGTGTTCCCTAATTGATATTATCTTCACAGTTTGTTGTAAAACGCGAATTTCTTCGAACGGTCGACTCACCTAAGCTACAAATACACGGGGCTACCCTATGCTAGAGGGGTACCCGTCGCGCCACGCGACGGCGCCGGTTTTTCAGTATAAGTAGTAGGGGTTGGCACTTGCACTGTGGCGTTGGTTCGACGTAAAAATTCGTTTTGTACGTTGAGATATCGTCAGTTTACTCCAAAAATACACACAAGCACGAAATTCTGCCGCGATAACATGGTAATAACTCGATCACTGCTATGATTCAATGTCCGATCGATAAAAACCAATTCGATGGATGTTTAAGTGCTGCTCGTATTTGGGCTATACTTTGTCATTCGTCGTGAGGGTTTTGATCTCGTGAGTTGTCGTAAAAGTTGTATTAAGTTACTGACCTAGTTTTCGTGTGCATTATTATTTGAATTAGGTTAACCATGCTAAAATCAGTAGGCTAAACGCTGCCCGTCTAAACTTGCAATGTGAGTCATTCTCTTTTTATCATAGTGCTTTACAAAACCCTAAATGTTTTCCAGTTATAATTACATGGATTAAGTCTTTGTAATCTTCAATTACTGCCGGTATGTGGGGTTTTGTATACATTACTTGATACCCGTCACCATTGGACAACGGGTTAGCCAATGGGTGATCAGACCATAGTCACAGATACAGTCGAGTGACAAATACCGATTTGGGGTAATTGGTAGATAGAAACAATATAATCGCCCTTAATACTGTATATTATAACAATGTGTCGTTTTGTGCAACTTGAATGACTTGCCAGTATTTCCCTGCTGATAACAACCTTTTTAAAACATGTTTCAGGTGATCTGTTGTGATGCAGGAAAAAGTGTCGTGTAGCACTACAAGCTTGAAGAAGTGGCTCAATAAAATAAAGAAACATGTTTTTTTTGTAAAACAGGGGATTTCCTTGAGAAATCACCTTTATTGTAAATTATGGGTATTATCCCCAGATTATGAAATAAAATAAATTGGGTATTTTCAAGTTTTAAAAGATCCTGTTAAAATTCCGCCGCCAACATAATAATTACCACGGGTTTTCTCTCCCGCGGCTCCTGGAACGGGTAAAACCGGCCCAGGGGCCGTGACAGAAAAAGGTGGTATCAGAGCCACTGATTTAAGCCAATTAAGTATTTAGAAATACTTAATTTTTCTGATTGCCATTTTGTGATTATGTGAAAAATCGATTTATAAAATTTTAACTTAGAAGTTTGTGTGTTTTTCATATATGCTCACAACATGAATGAGTTGTCTGAAGCTCTTCATAATATCACCATCCATTCTGCTGAAATGGAAGTTTCCGGGGATTTTTCCGGTTATTGGGCCGACACTGAGGAACCTATGGAATTCCAAGCCCAACCTCCGGAGAAACCAAAGCCGAAGAAGATTCGTGGGCTGGAGGCGTGTGCACAGGAAGAAAACAACGGCATCGAAAGTCAAAAAGACCGAGGATCCGATGGATAAAGGGAAAGGAATAGAGACCGGGGAAAGTTGCAGGCGAGCCCAGGAAATGCCATTGTGGGAGGAGCTGGATCGCAAACTAGCAAATTGTGACTTCCTCGGACCTGCCAAAGAAAACCTCTTCACTTATCCTGCTGAAACCCAACTCCCAGTTAATTTGGAACTGGCTATCCCTGATCCCCTTGTCAACACCCGACCTCTAGGAGAGCTGGAAGAATGGTGGACCAACGACTGGCATTTTCAAAACCTCTTAAATAACCCTAATACCTTTTTCCCTCAGTTTGAACCTGACCCTGCACCAAACCCACCAATGAGCAATGAGAATTTGGCTGAACTCCGCCATTATGGCGAGGAGCTGGTGGACGTGGGGAATCAAATCCGGGAAGTAGGAGAACAGATCTCCTGGAAGTACGACGAGAGGGAACGTCGCTTCTGAGATGCCAGCTGACGAGGATGATGTGACTGTGTGGTTGTGGTTAATAAACTAATAATAATAGTAATAAAAATATAATCGTGTAAAATAACTTAAAAATAAAACTCTTGTAAGATAACTGGTGTGTACGGACGCATAGTAATATATATAAAGATGAAGTCGCAAAGTCGACAATTTTGGCTATACCTGTTGACATGATTATGTTGACGTGATTATGTGCGATTGCTTTATTATGCTTGATTATTATTTACTCTATCTTGTGCCAATAATTTATATATTGAAAATTATCAGATGGAACCTGCTGTTAATGAACTAGTTAACGAGATTAACCAATCTGAGCAAAATAATGAAGATCACTTTCTTAATAGGCAAAATATAGAAAACATCGTCGCTCAAGGAATAGCAAATGCTATTCCAGCAATCGTCGCTGCTGTTAAAAGCCCTGTTGAGCCTTCACAAGCTCACCCTAGTAAACGCACGCGCGAATATAATTTCAGTAACAGTGTTAACGGAGGCGGCGATAACGACAACTTGATTCAAGCCCCGATACTTAAGAAAATGAAAGTTGCAACGCCTGGTTGCACTTATAAAGAATTTCCTGCCTGTAAACCTGTCGAATTTGCAGGCAATGAAGGGGCAACGGTGGCACTGTGTTGGTTGGAGAAAACCGAGGCAGTAATTAAAATAAATAAATGTGCCGAGGAAGATAAGGTCATGTATGCTTCTCACCTTTTCAAAGAAGAAGCATTGGAATGGTGGAATACGGTATTGCAAGCCAAGAGAAGTGACCTGGCTTATGCCATGAGTTGGGAAGAATTCAAGCGTCTGGTGGAAAGAAAATTTTGCCCAGAATATGAAAAAGAACAAATGGCGAATAAATTCTTGAGCCACCGAATGGTGGATGTTGATTGTCGAGGGTATACTTCGAAGTTTTTCGAATATGTTCGAATTGTGCCTACTCTGGCTTCGCCAGAACCGGTACTTATTTCTCCCTACATCTGGGGTTTGATTAGCGAGATCCGTGATATTGTCAAAGCCGCGAGATCCCGCACAATCGATGATGCGGTGGAATTAGCCAACACTTTGACTGACGGACTGGTGCGTACTCGAGAAGAAAACAAAAAGAAGGAATTGGCTCAGAAAATTACCCAAGGATTTCGTATGAGTAATAGTAGCAACTTCAAGAGAAAGGGAACTGGATCATCTTCCACTCCACCGTTCTGCAGAAACTGTAAAAAGAAACATTTTGGAAAATGTAATGAAACCTGCAACTTCTGCAAAGCTATAGGACATCGTGAAGAAGATTGCAGGAAGAAAACAAAGATCTGCTACAATTATGGAGAAGCTGGGCATTTCAGGCCAGAATGCCCTAAATTGGTCAAACCAGCAGATAACAAGGCCATAACTGCTGAAGTGACTAACAAGAAGAATGCAAGAGTCTTCCAATTGACCACGCAAGAAGCCGAACTGATTCCTAACGTAATAGCTGGTACGTTCTTAGTTCACAACGTTTATGCGAAAGTATTATTTGACTCTGGTGCAAACCAAATTTTATAAATACTTCATTCTGCCAAGCTCTTAAACAACCTTTAACCAAACTTAAGCAAATTTATACAGTAGAAACGGCAGACGGGAACTCTGTTAATATAGATACGGTTTTGCAAAAAGAAAATATAGAACTTTCAGGTCATAAATTTTCTGCAAACCTATTACCCATGAATTTAGCTGGATTCGATGTCGTATTAGGAATGGAGTGGTTAGTAGCCAACCATGCTCGAATCCTCTGTGATAAGAATTCAATAGAAATCCGTGCACCCACAGGAGAAGTAATTATGATTACAGGGGATAAGACGCGTAAACCAATGAAGTTCATTTCAGTAATGAAAGTTGCTAGTTATGAACGAAAACAAGGAATATTGTATCTGATTTCGGTAATCATTAGTATTAAGGGTAAGGAACTTAAGGAAATTCCTGTAGTATCAGAATACTCGGATGTATTCCCAGAAGAACTACCAGGATTAGCACCAGATAGGGAGGTAGAATTTAAAATTCATTTGATTCCTGGAACTACACCAGTAGCTAAAGCACTCTATCGGTTAGCACCCACTGAAATGTTAGAACTGAAAAAGCAATTAGATGAATTGCTAAGCAAAGGATTCATACAACCTAGTTCATCCCCATGGGGAGCACCAGTGTTGTTCGTAAAGAAGAAAGATGGTTCGATGCGAATGTGTATCGATTACAGGGAATTGAATAAGGTTATAATTAAGAATCGATACCCATTACCTAGGATTGATGATCTTTTTGATCAATTGCAAGGAGCTAGATATTTTTCTAAGATAGATTTACGCTCTGGATATCATCAGTTGAAGTTACAAGAAGAAGACATACCTAAAACTACTTTCAGAACTAGGTATGGTCACTACGAGTTTACAGTTATGCCTTTCGGACTAACAAATGCTCCGGCAGCATTTATGGATATGATGAATAGGATCTGTAAACCGTATTTGGATAAATTCGTAATTGTCTTCATCGACGATATACTTATTTATTCTAAGAGTCAGGACGAGCATTGTAAGCATCTACATGCACTCTTAACTTTGTTAAGAAAGGAAAAGCTTTACGCCAAATTCTCGAAGTGCGAATTTTGGCTACAGGAGGTGCAATTTTTAGGTCACATGGTGAATCATGAAGGTATTCACGTAGATCCTGCTAAGATAGAAGCAATAACCAAATGGAAGGTCCCGCAATCAGCCACGGAAGTTAGAAGTTTTCTAGGATTAGTTGGGTACTATAGACGATTCATTGAGGATTTTTCTAAGATAGTTGTGCCATTAACTAAGCTAACCTATAAAACAGTTAAGTTTGAATGGGGACCTAGACAGGAAGAGGCCTTTAGAATTTTAAAACAAAGGTTAACAAACACCCCAATTCTTGCCTTACCAGAAGGGACAGAAGATTTTGAAGTATATTGTGACGCTTCTAAGCTAGGATTAGGATGTCTACTAATGCAACGCAAAAAGGTAATTGCGTATGCCTCAAGGTAATTGAAAAAGCACGAAGAAAATTATACGACTCATGACTTAGAATTAGGCGCAATAATTTTTGCCCTTAAGATTTGGAGGCACTATCTGTATGGAAGTAAGTTTACTGTCTATACAAATCATAAGAGTTTAAGATACATATTTCGGCAAAAAGAATTGAACATGAGACAGAGAAGATGGATGGAAATTTTGAGTGATTACGACTGTGATATTCAATATCACGAAGGAAAGGCAAATGTAGTAGCGGATGCCTTAAGTCGTAGGTATCATGAAAAGCAAAAGCGAGTTCGTGCTCTTAGATTAAATCTACAGTTAGATTTAATGGAACAACTGAAGAATGTTCAGGAAGCAGCAATCCAGGATGATGCTGAAGGAATGAAAGGAAGAATCAAAGAATTAGAGCAAGGAGCTGAAGGAATTTGGAGATTCCACAAAAGAAGGATTTGGGTACCTAAGCAGGGAGTGTTAAGAAATAAGATTTTAGAGAAAGGCCATAAATCTAGGTATTCCATGCATCCTGGTAATAATAAGATGTACCAAGATTTAAGAAATAATTTCTGGTGGATAGGAATGAAAAAGGACATAGCTAGATATGTATCTAAGTGTCTAACTTGTTCACAAGTTAAGGTAGAACACCAGAAACCTTTAGGGTTACTCCAATAATTAGAAATGCCTGTTTGGAAATGGGAACTAATAACCATGGATTTTGTTACTAAGTTGCCCAAAACCAGAAAACGTAATGATGCGATTTGGGTAATTGTGGATCGATTAACCAAATCAGCTCATTTTCTACCCATGAAAGAAACCTTTAGCATGGAAAGGTTAGCAAAATTATACGTAGACGAAGTAGTATCCTTACATGGAGTTCCACTCTCTATTGTATCGGATAGAGATAGTCGTTTCACTTCGCATTTCTAGACAAGTTTCCAAGAAGCCATGGGGACGCGATTAAATTTAAGTACAGCTTACCATCCCCAAACAGATGGACAAAGTGAAAGGACGATTCAAACCCTGGAAGACATGCTCCGGGCATGTGTGATAGATTTTGGTGGAAATTGGGATGACCACCTACCCTTAATTGAATTCTCCTATAACAATAGTTATCATGCAAGTATTGAAGTTGCCCCATTCGAAGCACTGTATGGACGAAAGTTTAGAACTCCAGTTTGTTGGGCAGAAATAGGAGAAAGCCAATTATCAGGTCCCGAAATCGTACAAGAAACCACTTACAAGATCACTCATATCAAGGAAAGACTGAAAACGGCTCGAGATCGCCAAAAGTGTTATGCAGACAATCGACGCAAGCCACTGGAATTTCAAGTTGGAGATAAGGTACTCTTGAAAGTTTCTCCTTGGAAAGGAGTAGTTCGGTTTGGTAAGAAAGGGAAGCTAAGTCCAAGGTACGTAGGACCATTCCTAGTAATCCAGCGAATAGGACCAGTTGCCTATCGTTTACCACTAACAGAAGAGCTAGCCGGGGTACATGATGTATTTCATGTGTCCAACCTCAAGAAATGTTTATCTGACGAATCCCTGATAGTACCCCTTCAAGAAGTAGAGGTAAATGAAAAGTTAAAATTTGTTGAGAAGCCACTACAGATAGAAGACAGAAAGGTCAAGTTTCTCAAACACAAAAGACTAGTACTGGTCAAGGTCAAGTGGGATTCGAAGAGAGGACCTGAGTACACTTAGGAACTAGAATCAGAAATGAAGCAAAAGTATCCCTACTTATTCCAGTAAATCTCGAGGACGAGATTTTAATAAGGTGGGGAGGATGTAACAACTCTCATTAAAAATACTATTTCTTATTTTATTTTATCCAATAGGAAACCCTAATTGAGACCCCCAAATAATATTGCATGACCCCTAAAATTTTCAGAAGAATCGGAACTAGAATCAGGGTCCCTAAAACTCAAGGGGGGGGGGTGTTCCCTAATTGATATTATCTTCACAGTTTGTTGTAAAACGCGAATTTCTTCGAACAGTAGACTCACCTAAGCTACAAATACACAGGGCTACCCTATGCTAGAAGGGTACCCGTCGCGCCACGCGACGGCGCTGGTTTTTCAGTATAAATAGTAGGGGTTGGCACTTGCACTGTGGCGTTGGTTTGACGTAAAAATTCGTTTTGTACGTTGAGATATCGTTAGTTTACTCCAAAAACACACACAAGCACGAAATTCTGCCGCGATAACAGGGTAATAACTCGATCACTGCTATGATTCAATGTCCGATCGATAAAAACCAATCCGATGGATGTTTAAGTGCTGCCCGTATTTGGGCTATACTTTGTCATTCTTCGTGAGGGTTTTGATCTCGTGAGTTTTCGTAAAAGTTGTATAAAGTTACTGACCTAGTTTTCGTGTGCATTATTATTTGAATTAGGTTAACCAGGCTAAAATCAGTAGGCTAAACGCTGCCCGTCTAAACTTGCAATGTGAGTCATTCTCTTTTTATCAAAGTGCTTTACAAAACCCTAAATGTTTTCTAGTTATAATTACAGGGATTAAGTCTTTGTAATCTTCAATTACTGCCGGTATGTGGGGTTTTGTATACATTACTTGATACCCGTCACCATTGGACAACGGGTTAGCCAATGGGTGATCTGACCATAGTCACAGATACAGTTGAGTGACAAACACCGATTTGGGGTAATTGGTAGATAGAAACAATATAATCACCCTTAATACTGTATATTATAAGAATGTGTCGTTTTGTGTAACTTGAATGACTCGCCAGTATTTCCCTGCTGATAAAAACCTTTTTAAAACATGTTTCAGGTGATCTGTTGTGATGTAGGAAAAAGTGCCGTGTAGCACTACAAGCTTGAAGAAGTGGCTCAATAAAATAAAGAAACATGTTTTTTTGTAAAACAGGGGATTTCCTTGAGAAATCACCTTTATTGTAAATTATGGGTATTATCCCCAGATTATGAAATAAAATAAATTGGGCATTTTCAAGTTTTAAAAGATCCTGTTAAAATTCCGCTGCCAACATAATAATTACCACGGGTTTTCTGTCACGCGGCTCCTGGAACGGGTAAAACCGGGCCAGGGGCCGTGACAGAAAAAGGTGGTATCAGAGCCACTGATTTAAGACAATTAAGTATTTAGAAATACATAATTTTTCTGATTGCCATTCTGTGATTATGTAAAAAATCGATTTATAAAATTTTAACTTAGAAGTTTGTGTGTTTTTCATATATGCTCACAGCATGAATGAGTTGTCTGAAGCTCTTCATAATATCACCATCCATTCTGCTGAAATGGAAGTTTCCGGGGATTTTTCCGGTTATTGGGCCGACACTGAGGAACCTATGGAATTCCAAGCCCAACCTCCGGAGAAACCAAAGCCGAAGAAGAGAAGAAGATTCGTGGGCTGGAGGCGTGTGCGCAAGAAGAAAACAACGGCACCGAAAGTCAAAAAGACTGGGGATCCAATGGATAAAGGGAAAGGAATAGAGATCGGGGAAAGTTCCAGGCGAGCCCAGGAAATGCCATTGTGGGAGGAGCTGGATCGCAAACTGGCAAATTGTGACTTCCTCAGACTTGCCAATGAAAAGTATTTTTATCATTAAATTGATTAAAGCATTGCTCATAGATGATATCAGCTGTACTTCCCGGGTCAACGAATATGTATTCTGTTTCATAATGACCGATAATAACGGTAATGACGACGGGGCGCGTGGACCCTCGCGCACTACCGGGAAGATGACCTGTTACTCTTGCCATGTGAGTTTCCAGGCACCTGACCTTCTTCTGGTTTCCATCATCATGGCGCTGGATCTGGCGTGTCTCCTTGCGCACATTCTTCACCAGGTGGCTTAACTTTCCGCTTTTCAGCGCTCTCTCAATCTCTTGTCGTAAACTGATAGTCATCTGTCAGATGACCTGTATCCTTGTGAAAATCGCAGTACAGGTTCGGGTCTTGCCCCTTCTTGTTTGTCATAGGCCTTGGAGCCTTGAAATCGTGGTTCTCCGTCATGAGCACCTTTTTTGGTGTCTTTTTGAGAGGAGTCCAGTGCTTTTCTCGATTATCGTCCCTGACTGCCTTTCGATATCTAATTCTGTCAATCGTTTCTCGCGCGTCCTCCTTGTAGCACGATCTTTCCTCATAACCACTGGATTTCCCAGCCTTCCAATCATGATTTTTGCCCTTGTTGCGCTTGCCGTAGTCGCGTGAGCTTCTTTTGGAAAAGCGAACTTCGGTGTATGAGCTCTTGGTTCCAGCTAGCGACACTTCAGTTTGCACTACTATTTTTGCGGCTTCCATCAGCTTATCCCGTTCCTTGGGCATACCATCTTTTCCGGTGATAGTTCTGATGAGACTATCACATCGAATAGCTTTCTTAAAGTGAGCGCGCATGAGCTGTTCACTTACACCGCCGATTTCCAGACACTCTTTGTTAAAGCGAGTGATGAAGTCTTCCAAACCTTCATTTTCTCTGCGCCAGATATCTGTTACTTCAGACGTATCTCGTTGATAGCGTCTTTGCTGGCTGAAGTGGTTTACAAACTGTGTTCTGAAATCAACCCATGAACTGATTTTTCTATGCGGAAGGTTGTCGAACCCGGCGCGAGCGGCCCTAGTAAACGTCTGGATAAATAAATGACACCACATCGGCATATTCCATCCTCCCATAACGCCAACACCTGTAAATACTCTAACATGATCGTCCGGGTCTGTGAGACCGTTGAACTTTTGTCACGGCCCCCGACCTGGTTTGACCCGTTTCAGGAGCCGCGGGACAGAAATCCCGTGGTATTTTAATTAACAGCGGAAGTTTCTTCAGGATCTTTTTAAAACTGAAATATTTCCCGATTATTTTATTTCACAGCTCGGGATAAAACCCGGTAATTTACAATCTTGAGATTTCATAAAGAAATCTTTTATTTTACAAATCATGTTTCTTTATTTTTATTCTGAGCCACTTTCTTAAGCTGATAGTGCTTCACGGCACTTTTCCTGGATCACAACAGATCACCTGAAACATGTTTGAAAAAGGTTTTGTCAGTGGGAAATACTGAGTGAATCATTCTATTTTGCATAATGATGCATAGTTATCAATTACAGCATAAGAGCGATTACAATGGCTTCTATCTTATTTTTATCTGGCGCTCTGTCACAATGGTGACAAGTCACAATGGTGACGATGGTCATACCACTATTAGATCAATGAACCTAAATAGTGATGATTATCCCTGTAGGTCAATGAACCTAACAGTGATTATCCCGAGTAGGTCAATGAACCTAACTGGGAGAAAATTAGTAATGTGCACAATACCCCACTAACCAGTAATTCAAGATATCCACGACTTAGTCCCTGTAATTATAACCTTGAAAATAATTTGAGGTATTTGTAAAATAGTTGATAAAAAGAGAATGACTCACATTGCAGATTTATACGGGCAGAGTTTAGCCTACTGATTAGCCTTTTAACCTAAATTAATAATAGGCACACAATTCAGTCAGTAACTTAATACAGCATTTACGATAACTCACGAGATCAAATACTCACAACGAATGACAAGGTGCGATACTTAAACATCCATCGAATTAACGACGAATGACAAAGCATAAACCCTAATGTGGGCAGCACTTAAACATCCATTGGATATTTTGATCAATCGGACATTGAATCGTATCAATGATCGAGTTAATACCCTGATTGCGGCGTCGATTAGTGATCCGTGTGTGTTAATTGTAGTAAAATTACAATATCTCAACGATAATTTTGAGTTTGAACGTCGAACAAACGCACAATTGCATGAAACAGACACTACTATTTATACATGAAAAACCGCCCCCTCGCGCCACGCGAGAGGTCCCCTTGTTCGCGTCGCATGGCGCGAGAGACCCTAGTCTACTATAGGGTTGCTTCGTGTCTGCATAGCTCAGCTGAGTTGGTTTCGCGTTATTTTAAATTTTTGACAGCAAACTGTGTGGATATTACCGATTAGGGTTTACCCCCCCCCCCTGAGTTTTAGGGGCCCTGATCCTGATTCTGATTGTTCTGAAAATTTTAGGGTTTACGCAGAATCACTTGGGTTTCTCAATTAGGGTTTCCTATTGATCAAATTAAAGTAATAAATAGTACTTTTTGATGAGAGTTGTTACATTCTCCCTACCTTAATAAAATCTCGTCCTCGAGATTTACTGGAATAAATGAGGATACTTTCGCTTCATTTCTGATTCCAGCTCCCAAGTGTATTCAGCTCCTCTCTTTGATTCCCACTTTACTTTAACCAAAACTAGTCGTTTATGTTTGAGAAACTTTACTTTTCTGTCTTCTATCTGAAGAGGTTTCTCAACAAATTTTAACTTTTCGTTTACCTCTATATCTCGAAGAGGTACTATCAGTGATTCATCTGATAAGCATTTCTTGAGATTGGATACATGAAATACATCATGTACTCCAGCTAATTCTTCTGGTAGTTGTAAATGATAAGCAACTGGTCCTATACGTTGAATCACTGGAAATGGTCCTACGTACCTTGGACTTAGCTTTCCTTTCTTTCCGAATCTAACTACTCCTTTCCAAGGAGAAACTTTCAACAGTACTCGGTCTCCAACTGGGAATTCTAACGGCTTGCATCTATTGTCTGCATAACTCTTCTGACGATCGCGAGCCATCTTCAGTCTTTCCTTGATTTGAGTAATCTTATTAGTCGTCTCTTGTACTATTTCAGGACCTGACAATTGATTTTCTCCTATTTCTGCCCAACAAACTGGAGTTCTGCACTTTCTTCCATACAGTGCTTCAAATGGGGCAGTTTCAATACTTGAATGATAGCTATTGTTATAGGAGAATTCAATTAATGGTAAATGATCATCCCAATTTCCACCAAAATCTATTAGACATGCTCGAAGCATGTCTTCTAGAGTTTGGATCGTCCTTTCACTTTGTCCGTCTGTTTGGGGATGATATGCAGTGCTCAGATTAAGTCGAGTTCCCATAGCTTGCTGGAAACTTTTCCAGAAATGAGATGTAAAACGACTATCCCTATCTGAAACAATGGAGAGTGGAACTCCATGTAAGGATACAACTTCATCTACATACAATTTTGCTAACCTTTCCATACTAAAGGTTTCTTTTATTGGTAAAAAGTGAGCTGATTTGGTTAATCGATCCACAATTACCCAAATCGCATCATTACCTTTTCTGGTTTTGGGTAACTTAGTAACAAAATCCATTGTTATAAGTTCCCATTTTCATACCGGCATTTCTAATTGTTGTAGTAGACCTGAGGGTTTCTGATGTTCTGCCTTAACTTGTGAACAAGTGAGACATTTAGAAACATATAGTGCTATGTCCTTTTTCATTCCTATCCACCAAAAGTTCTTTCTTAAATCTTGGTACATTTTATTGTTTCCTGGGTGCATAGTATACCTAGATTTATGAGCTTCTTCTAGAATCTTAGGTCTTAAGTCTCCCTGCTTAGGTACCCAAATTCTACTTTTGTGGAATTTCCAAATTCCATCTGCTCCTTGTTCTAATTCCTTTATTCGTCCTTTCATTCCTTCAGCATCATCCTTGATTGCTGTAGTTTGAATATTCTTCAATTGTTCCATTAAATCTGTTTGTAGATTTAATCTGAGAGCACGAACTCGTCGTTGTTTCTCATAATACTTACGACTTAAAGCATCTGCAACTACATTTGCCTTTCCTTCGTGATACTGAATATCACAGTCGTAGTCACTTAGGATTTCCATCCATCTCCTTTGCCTCATATTTAACTCTTTTTGCCCAAATATATATTTTAAACTTTTGTGGTCTATGTAGACAGTAAATTTACTTCCGTAAAGATAATGTCTCCAAATCTTAAGGGCAAAAATTACGGCTCCTAATTCTAAATCATGAGTCGTGTAGTTTTCTTCGTGCTTTTTCAATTGCCTTGAAGCATATGCAATCACCTTTTTGCGTTGCATAAGCACACATCCATATCCTAGTTTTGAAGCATCACAATATACCTCAAAATCTTCAGTTCCTTCTGGTAAGGCTAAGATTGGTGCATTTGTTAATTTCTGCTTCAATATTCTAAAGGCTTATTCTTGCTTAGGTCCCCATTCAAACTTAACCGCTTTACAGGTTAGCTTAGTTAATGGAATAGCTATCTTGGAAAAATCCTTAATAAACTGTCTATAGTACCCAGCTAAACCTATAAAACTTCTAATTTCCATTGCTGTTTGTGGAACCTTCCAATTGGTAATTGCCTCTATCTTAGCAGGATCTAAGTGAACACCTTCGTGATTCACCATGTGTCCTAAGAATTGCACTTCTTGTAACCAAAATTCACACTTCGAGAATTTGGCATAAAGCTTTTCTTTTCTTAACAAGGTTAAGAGTGCATGAAGGTGTTCACAATGCTCTATCTGACTTTTGGAATAAATAAGTATATCGTCTATAAAAACAATTACAAATTTATCCAAATATGGTTTACAGATTCTATTCATCATGTCCATGAATGCAGCAGGTGCATTTGTTAACCCAAAGGGCATGACTGTAAACTCATAATGACCATACCTAGTTCTGAAAGCAGTTTTAGGTATGTCTTCTTCTTGTACCTTCAATTGATGATATCCGGAGCGTAAATCTATCTTAGAAAATATCTAGCTCCTTGTAGTTGATCAAATAGATCATCAATCCTAGGTAATGGGTATCGATTCTTAATTGTAACTTTATTCAATTCTCTATAATCAATACACATTCTCATTGAACCGTCCTTCTTCTTTACAAACAACACTGGCGCTCCCCACGGGGATGAACTAGGTTGTATGAATCCTTTACTTAGTAATTCATCTAATTGCTTTTTCAGTTCTAACATTTCTGTGGGTGCTAACCGATAAGGTGCCTTGGCTATCGGTGTAGTTCCTGGAATTAGATGAATCCTAAATTCTACTTCCCTATTTGGGGGTAATCCCGGTAACTCTTCCGGAAATACATCCGAATATTCGGAGACTACAGGAATTTCCTTAAGTTCTTTACCCTTAGTACTAATGATTACTGAAATCATATATACTATTCCTTGTTTTCGTTCATAATTAGCAACTTTCATTACTGATATGAACTTCATGGGCTTACGTGGTTTATCTCCTGTAATCCTAATTACTTCTCCGTTGGATAATTGAATTTCTATAGAGTTCTGATCACAAAGGATTCTAGCATGGTTGGCTACTAACCAATCCATTCCTAATATAACATCAAATTCAGCTAAATTCATCGGCAATAGTTTTGCAGAGAATTTATGTCCTAAAAGTTCTATATTTTCTTCTTGCAAAACTTTATCTATTTTAACTGAATTTCCGTCTGCCGTTTCAACTGTAAAAATCTGCCTAATATTGGTTAAAGGTAAATTAAGAGCTTGGCAGAATGAAGTATTTATAAAACTTTGGTTTGCACCAGAGTCAAATAATACTTTGGCATAAATGTTGTGAACTAAGAACGTACCCGCTATCACATCTGGGATGAGTTCTGCTTCTTGAGTGGTCAGCTGAAATGCTCTAGCATTCTTCTTAATAGTTCCGTCGGTTGCCTTAGTTTTGTTGTCTACTGGTTTGATTAATTTAGGACATTCTGTTTTATAATGTCCATTTTCTCCACAGTTATAGCAAACTATTGTTTTCTTTCTGCAGTTTTCTTCACGATGTCCTACAACTTTGCAAAAATTGCAGGTTATATCACATCTTCCATAATGTTTCTTCTTGCATTTTCGGCAGAATGACGGAGTTGAGAATTGCCCAGTTCCTTTTCTCTTGAAATTACTACTTTTATCCGCACGAAATCCTTGAGTAATTTTCTGAGCCAATTCTTTCTTTCTGTTTTCATCTTGGGTGCGCACTAGTTCATCGGTTAGGGTGTTAGCTAATTCCACAGCATCGTCAATAGTGCGAGGTCTCGCAGCTTTAACGATATTACGGATTTCGCTAATTAGTCCCCAAATATAGCGAGAAATGAGTACCGATTCTGGCGAAGCCAGTGTTGGTACCACTCTAGCATATTCAAAGAATGTCGAAGTATAACCGCGACAATCTACTCCCATCATCCGATGATTTAGGAACTTATTTGTCATTTGTTCCTTTTCATACTCAGGACAGAATTTTCTTTCTACAAGACTTTTAAATTCTTCCCAGTTCAGGGCATACGCCACTGTTCTTCCTTTGGCTTGTAACACAGTGTTCCACCATTCGAGTGGTCCTTCCTTGAAAATATTTGATGCGTACATGACCTGATCCTCTTTAGCACATTTACTTATTGCAATTACTGCTTCGGTTTTCTCTAACCAACGCAGTGATGCAGTTGCTCCTTCATTGCCTGCAAATTCAGTGGGTTTACAAGCAAGGAATTCTTTGAAAGTGCAACTAGGCGTTGCGGCTTTCATTTTCTTAGGAAATGGAGCTTGATGTGGTTCCCCATTATGATTAATATTATCATTGCCTCCGTTTACACTATTACTGAAGTTATCTTCAGAAATACGTTTACTAGGAACAATTTGTTGCGGTTCGATTGGATTCTTTACAGCAGCAACGATTGCTAAAATAGCATTGGCTATCCCTTGAGCAACAATATTTTCGATATCTTGCCTAGTCATATATTGATCTCCTGGATGTTGCTCAGACTGATTAACCTCATTTACTGGTTCATTACCACTGTTTGCCATCTGATAATTAATATATATAACTTTATTAGTATCTGATAAATAATAATTATACATAAAAATAATCAAACAATTTTCTCAATACACGTATAGTCAAAATTATCGATTTATCGATTTCATTTTATATCTTTTATAGTATGCATCACTACACACCAATATTTTACAAAGTTTTATTCGTAGTTATTTTTCAAACTGATGTCATTATTACTATTACTATTACACAACCACAATTTCACCATCCTACTATTTCTCGTCACTTGTCGTTTTAGAAACGAAGTTCCCTTTCATCATATTTCCAGGCAATTTGTCCCCCTATTTCCCGGATTCTATTCCCTGCATCCATTAACTCTTCGCCAAAATGGCGAAGTTCTGCTAAATTCTCGTTACTCATGGGTGGATTTGGTAATGGTTCCGGGTCAACTTGTGGGAAAAATGTATCAGGGTTGTTTAAAAGATTTTGGTATTGCCAATCAGTTGTCCACCATTCATCTAATTCTACTGGTAGTGGTTGAGGTTGGACAATAGGATCTGGAATAGCAAGTTCCAGATTGATTGGAATTGGAGCTTCTAGTGGATAGCTGAAAAGATCTTCTTCAGTAAATATAAGGTTTGGATTAGCTGGTTCAAGGTTTCCATCGGCAGGTCCGATGAGGTCACTCATTACTAGTTTATGATCTAAAACTTCCCAGGGAGTCACTTTCTGTTTCTGCCTAGAACTTTCTCCGACTTCTCTTTCTGTTTGCTTAAAACTCTTCTCAGCTTCTATTTCTATTTGATTAATATTTTCCTCAATTTCTACCCCCTTTCCTTTGTCTTTTGGTTCTTCAGTTTTGGTAACCTTTCTTGTTGCTGGCTTTTTCCTACGTACACGCCTCCAGCCCACAAATCTGCTTCTTTTCTTGGGTTTAGGTTTTGCCAGTGGTTTGGATTGAAATTCCATGGGTTCTTCTTTATCAGCGAAGTAACCAGTGAATTTCTTGGAAATTTCTATCTTAACGGGATAGAGGTTAAGATTTTCTAAACCTTCAGATATCTCATTCATGCTGTTTAGCATATATGCAAAATACATACCAAATGTTAAAATAGAATAACAAAATTTTATAGATAACCCATAAATATTATTGCATACATAAAACAACTGACAAGTAAATTATACTACGATTTACTGTAACTTATTTATTTACTAAATAAGGTTTCTGGGAAATAAAAGTGCTAAAACTTTTGAGTATTTAGAGATTTGCATTTTCTGCTACTGTGGCTAGCATATAAAGATTTGCCCATTTCTCATCTAATTTGTCCTCCCAAGGTGATTTATTGATTAAATCCTGGGTTTCTTGTTTAACTTTCTTCTCTCGGTTTTTCCTTATTTCCTCCTGACTTTTCCTAATAATCAAACTTCTTTTATTAGGAGAAAGTGGTTCTTCATATTGTGCTTTACGGAGAAATATTCCTTCTTCAGGAATTACATAAGGTTTTGTTTGGGATGAACTTCCCTTCTCGTTGGATGACCTATCTAGTTTAAGATAGATGTTTGACAGCTTTTGTTTACCCATACTGTAATTAACAATAATCAGTTAATAAAACACATAATCACATAATTGGTAATCAGTAAAATTAAGTATTTCTAAATACTTAATAGGCTTAAATCAGTGGATCTGATACCACCTTATTTCTGTCACGGCCCCCAACCTGGTTTGACCCGTTTCAGGAGCCGCGGGACAGAAATCCCGTGGTATTTTAATTAACAGCGGAAGTTTCTTCAGGATCTTTTTAAAACTGAAATATTTCCCGATTATTTTATTTCACAACTCGGGATAAAACCCGGTAATTTACAATCTTGAGATTTCATAAAGAAATCTTTTATTTTACAAAACATGTTTCTTTATTTTTATTCTGAGCCACTTTCTTAAGCTGATAGTGCTTCACGGCACTTTTCCTGGATCACAACAGATCACCTGAAACATGTTTGAAAAATGTTTTGTCAGCGGGAAATACTGAGTGAATCATTCTATTTTGCATAATGATGCATAGTTATCAATTACAGCATAAGAGCGATTACAATGGCTTCTATCTTATTTTTATCTGGCGCTCTGTCACAATGGTGACAAGTCACAATGGTGACAAGTCACAATGGTGACGATGGTCATACCACTATTAGATCAATGAACCTAAATAGTGATGATTATCCCTGTAGGTCAATAAACCTAACAGTGATTATCCCGAGTAGGTCAATGAACCTAACTGCGAGAAAATTAGTAATGTGCACAATACCCCACTAACCAGTAATTCAAGATATCCACGACTTAGTCCCTATAATTATAACCTTGAAAATAATTTGAGGTATTTGTAAAATAGTTGATAAAAAGAGAATGACTCACATTGCAAATTTATACGGGCAGAGTTTAGCCTACTGATTAGCCTTTTAACCTAAATTAATAATAGGCACACAATTCAGTCAGTAACTTAATACAGCATTTACGATAACTCACGAGATCAAATACTCACAACGAATGACAAGGTGCGATACTTAAACATCCATCGAATTAACGACGAATGACAAAGCATAAACCCTAATGTGGGCAGCACTTAAACATCCATTGGATATTTTGATCAATCGGACATTGAATCGTATCAATGATCGAGTTAATACCCTGATTGCGGCGTCGATTAGTGATCCGTGTGTGTTAATTGTAGTAAAATTACAATATCTCAACGATAATTTTGAGTTTGAACGTCGAACAAACGCACAATTGCATGAAACAGACACTACTATTTATACATGAAAAACCGCCCCCTCGCGCCACGCGAGAGGTCCCCTTGTTCGCGTCGCGTGGCGCGAGAGACCCTAGTCTACTATAGGGTTGCTTCGTGTCTGCATATCTCAGCTGAGTTGGTTTCGCGTTATTTTGAATTTTTGACAACAAACTGTGTGGATATTACCGATTAGGGTTTACCCCCCTAAGTTTTAGGGCCCTGATCCTGATTCTGATTGTTCTGAAAATTTTAGGGTTTACGCAGAATCACTTGGGTTTCTCAATTAGGGTTTCCTATTGATCAAATTAAAGTAATAAATAGTACTTTTTGATGAGAGTTGTTACAACTTTCCCACCGTTGGGGGTAGCTTTTCTCTTGAGAGTGGTGCCAAAGCAATCTTTGGGATAAACTTTGAGTGTTCTGCAGCTTCCGCTGGCCTATAGGCTAGGCTAAAATCTCTTTCTACCTCTTCGCTGTACGCGATGCGCTGTCTCTGCCTGTAAGACTCATGGTTCTTTGGCAACCTGTTGAAAACTGATGAACCCTCGTCATCTTGTCAGGTGGGATCATTCGGATCCGTATCATCCCATTCATTGTTCATGCTGCGAGGCCCAAGCCGGCTATGAACTGGTCGTTTGTGCTGCACATATGATGGATAATCATTGTACGCATCTGTTTCTCCGTATGTGTCGCGCGTATCATGTACGCTTGGCCTTCTCATAGGAGGAGGCCTGTTGATTCTGCCTTGAAAATTCTGTTGTGGGGGCATCTGGCGCGCCCCTTGAGTTGGACCCGGAGGAGTGACCAATGAGGGTTCAGCTTGTAAAATTGCCTGTTGTGCGCTCAATGACTGATACGCTGTATTGATGGTGGCAATTTGTTTGGCGTACCTGGAAGCTAAAGTTTCGCCTTCTGGTAGCCCTAGTAGCGCCGAGATGTTTGGATTTGGAGCTGGGTTTGAAGGACCAGCAACATGACTTGTCGGGGTTCTTGTCTGAGTAATGCGAGGGAAGCTTGCGCGGGGTCCCGCTGTATTGGTTACTTCGATTTCACCTATTTCTTCAGCAGGTTGGACTTGGACGTTTTGATTGTCCTCCCCCAACGCTGCGTTAGAGTTCGTTCCAAAACCAAAATCAGGAATGATTCCTTGACCAGCCACGATCGAAGGAAAAAACAACTTAGAAAAAGCTCAAAAAAAAAAAAAGATGCGAATGATTGAAAAATCGGTGGGCGCCAATGAAGAAACACTGAACTAATCTTAGGATTAATTAGTTGGGTTTATGTTCCTATCGTAGTGGTTAATCTTCTTTAAAGTTTCTGAGCTCCGATATGGCCTACTAATCCTGCAAAACAGAACACCGTTAGCTCGTTAAGAGGGGAATATGGGGGTTTCCCTCTTAACCAGGCTCCGCCGTGAGAATAAGTATCTGCTTTGAGGAGATAATCGTGTGTTAAGAGTGAGAGTAGAGGGAATAGAATGTTTAACCTGTGAACTGAGGTCTCTATTTATAGCCGGAGAGGTGTAAGAGGAGATGGGCTGATGGGCCTTGGGCCGGAAGACGACAACATAGAGGATATGCTCTTTGTCTCACTGGTGTCGACCGTTAGTGTCTTCTAGAAGAGCTTCGGTGCTGGCGCACCTTGATTGGAGCCACGTGTCTTAGTTGTCGGCCTTGTTGTTCCTCTGCCATCAGCAGGTAAGTGGAGATCATGGGGCAGGTGTCGCCGCCCCCTGATTGGTGCCACATAGGCATCCTTGTGTACTTTCTGTCTCCTACACGTCAGACGATCGTGGAGCACGATAGAGCACAGCCTGGAGGACGCTGATTGGCTTGCCCTTCTGCCACTTGTACCTTTAGTACCTTCTGAAGTGGCCTTGCTCTTTGACTCCTGCGCGACCCTTGCTGAGCACGTTAGTAGCCCGCGCGTGGTTGAAGGAGGTGAAGGTCCTTATTCAGAATGCCATGCTCTGCTTGATCATCCCGCGCAGGGTCTAAAGATTGATCATCGAAGTGATTAAGGAGTATGGTCCAAAGCGCGACCAGAATGGTCTGCGCGGCGTTTTTGGAACCATACCCTTCAGTTGTGTTCGAATTAACTTATTTAATAGATGATTATGTTGTCCTACATTAATAAACATGTCATATTAGCTAATCCAAAACTTGACAATATCTATATTGTGTCATGTTTTGAGTAGTGTCAAAAAATTGGAAGTAAAACCATAGAAGATATTGATCCAAATTCTTTATTAAAATTTTATATTTACAAAAGAAAATTGAAATTGGAATACCACAAGAACGATCCACAACAATGGTGATGCTTCCAAGTAGGGCTGTAAACGAGTCGAACGAACACGAACAAGGCCTTGTTGGTGTTCGGTCATTAAGGAATAAATATATTCATGAACGATTCCCCAACACTTACCGAACGGGATTTCTTATTCGTGTTCGTTGAATAAGGAAAAACGAAAACAAACAAATGTTCATTAACATAAATGAACACAAACGAACGTCATTTATTCATTTTAAAATAATATCTGCATTTTTAATCAGAAAGATTACGAGAATCCACAAAAATTAAGTACTTAACACCACTATCTGAACATAGTTGACAAAATTATCATACGTATAATTAATATAAAAATTAAGAAGTTTGAAAAGCTTTAACACAAGATATTGGCGTAGACGTATAGTATAACTATGGTTTCAAATTATTAAAAACTCAAACCAATAAAATAATAACACAACAATAAAAAAAATCTTTAAATGAATGAACACAAATAAACATATACTAGCGAACATAAAACAACACATTACCAAACATTTATGAACATAAATAAATGAACGCAATCTCTGCTCATGTTCGTTTGTTTAATTTATCGAACGGGATTTCTTTTTTGCTTTTTATTCATTTACTAAACAAACGAGCATAAACGAATTTCTCACCAAACGATTTACAAACTGTTCGATGAATGTTTGGTTCCCTTACAACGTTACTTCCAAGTTCCAACCAAGTTTAATTTAGCTAAGATTATGATTATTTACAAAAATGAGTTGGGCCACCTTCTGTTGCTATCCAATCAAACTATTCAAGCCCAATTGTCAAGAGGGTATATTTATGTGTATATAATTATCTAGGATATCTAATAATTAGAGTCTGAGGGTATATTTATGTGTAATTATCTAGGATATCTAATAATTAAAGAGGTAAAAAGAAAACGGTTCGTGCCTGTCAAATCGGTTTACAAACAAAAAGGTTTAGAATAGGCTTGGCCCGAACAAGTTTAGAACTCGACCCAACCCAAACTGATTCAGATAGGTTCGGACTTTCAAACCTAAAATTGATTCATAAACCGAACTGGTTTGGGCCAAACTGGTTTGAGCCCATGATGAAAAAAAATCAAGCTGGTTTACAAATCGAACGGGTTTGGGCTTAAACTCGGTTTTTGTACACCTATAGTCCTCTACTAATAATATTAGTGACTTCTCATCATAAATCTAAAGCCTTAATATAGAAGGTATAAAACAATTATCATAATTGGATTGGATGTTAAACCATACGTCAAGTATATATATAGTTACCCCTTTTGTAACTAAAGAAAAATATGTGTTTTTAATATGCACAGCTCAATAACAAATATAAGTATATATAAACTCAATTATAAACATAAACTTAATAAACATGTTTGATGGTATGATAATATATTTTAAAATTATAGCAAATGAACATTAACAAGTTGATATTCCAAATGGTTAAAGCTTTAAGTTTTAACCAAGAGGTTAAGGATTCAAACTTGACGGCCCTTAAAAAATTTTAATACCATCTTTTGACTTGAGAAATTTGTCTGATCCGTTGCTAAACCCGGAAAAAACACCTAAGGAGCATCTTGTATAATTTTGGTATAAAATAATACAAACTAAAATTCATAATAAGCGTAAGAAATGACTTAGATTTTTGAACTCATTATTTCAATGTCTAAAACAAGAAGGTCAAATATTAGCAATTAACAAACATGTGTTCTTTTCATTCCAGCATTCCAATCTTACAATATAAATATTTAAGCCCACACCAAAGCAAATTTAAAATCGAGCCCATCTCAATTGTTAAACTCTTTAGGCCTAAAAAGTTAGGTTGTTTAAGCCTTTTAGCCCACTTGGCCTTTGAAAGTTAAATTGTTTATTTAAACTAACCTTAATAAAGTAAAAAAAAAAGCGTCAATTGCAAAAAAAAAAAAAAAAAAAAAAAAAAAAAAGAAGAACACCCGAACGAAAAAACATCAAAGAGACGCACACCGCACACACAAGAAATTATCGAACATAGCTCGTTGGAGTTGCCGACCAGCCCCACCAAGTCCATTGTCGCCCTTTTGGTGATATCCGAGTGAATAACTAACTGGTTGTTAATGTGTTTATTTCATTATTTTTATGTGTTATCATATATCGATTTACTTTGAGCGCGTTTGTGATTTGTAGGTTGGAATGGGCTAACATTGCATTTGAAAGGAATATGGAGATATGGAAGCTTTGGAAGAAAAGTTTGAAGATAAAAAGTGTTTGTATGTAAACGTTAGATGAAGAACAAGAAAATTGGAAAAACTAGGCACCGTAAGTTATGGTGAAAGCATTGTAACTTGTGGTGGAGCTCCGTAAGTTAGCTTCACTTTGAGCACCATTTACAGATGACGAACTTCATAAGTTTCTAATGAGCACCATAGTTTACGGTGCTAGCATCGTAATTTATATGGTGCTCTCAGGTCGCGAATTTTTGGAAAAAGTTCTATAAAAGACAAAACTTTAGGGTTTGGTAGGGGATTCGTTTCTGATCCGTTTTTTGGTGATTCAAGAGGTGATTTCACACGTGTCGAATTCATTCCATGTGATAGTTTTTCCATCCGAATCAAGAATTGAAGCGTATCTGATGCTGATGAGCGACTAAACCACTGGTGATTATCTCTAGGGCTAGGGTTTGTGTTAGGAAGCAGGTCAACTTGTATTTACACACTTTTGGATTTGGATTTGTCTAATCATTCGGTTAGTTTATCTTTATGTTTACTTGTTTTGATTAAACGGTTTTTGGATTATCTCATACACACGTTTTCATCAGTTATTTGGTTTTGTCATAAACAATTAGGATTACATTCTAAGTTTTCATTCTCCTTTACCTTTAACCTTTGAATTTGATTGTGTTTATGAAATCTTGGATTGGTAATTGACTAGGTTACTATTCAATCATACCAATCTTTTGGTTTCGATCATGGATCATTGCAACCAAGTATATCATCTGTTAGTTATTTAGCAAACAAGTAGATTAACAAATCAAATTTATGTGATTTCCAATTGGTAGTAATTAGGTTACCCAATTTTCTTCACAACTTGAAAACCCGGAATTTTTTATAACTACAATAACCAAACTTCTAGAAGCAATAAACTTTAACACTCTCTACTAATTCCCCGTGGATTCGACACACTGCTTGATATTTACTAGTAAAGGTGACTAGAACACTTTTTAAATATATTTTTACCCACCTTACGACATCGATCAGGTAATCCACTAAGGCTACAGGGTATAATGTGCGGTAACTTATGCGGTGAGTTGGTATCACCGAGCGGTGACCATACCGCGGTGATGATGTTTTTCGGTGAGTATGAGAGAGGTTACCAAAAACGGTGTGTAGCCACCGAATGTGATTGAGAGGAGAGGAGAGAGGATCCGTAACCAATCAAGTTTTTTTTTATTTTTTATTTTTTAAGTGAGGGCTGTTTGACTATACCTAGTGATTGAGTGTAAAATGGGGAGTAAAATGGGAAGTTGACATGGCATAATATTATTGGGTAGGATTTCACTCAAACACCATAGGGTGATTGACTATACCCTCCACCCTAATCACCATTCAACTTCTTCAATTAACTTTTTGTTAGTTATTTTCAATTCCCAAATTATATTTTCAGTTTCCAATATGATTATTGATTATTATAGTTTATTTTATTAAGGTTTGGTTTATTTGATTATAATAAAAGTTAGTAAGTTAGTTTAATAATTTATTTGATAAATTCTATTTACTAGTTGACTGATTATGATTACTGGATAATGCTTGATTTTTTTAATGGCAAATTTGAATCATCTTTACTAGGCATAATGCATATACACCAATTTAGGAGGAAACCCAATAAATATGGAAAAACCCCCCTTGTGGGAAATTGAACCCAGTATCTATTGGTCTCAAAGCCTTATCTCACCCTTAAGATGCCACTAGACTATAAAGTCATTGGCTAATGCTTGATTATTTAATTAGTGTTTTCTTGATTAAAAATGCTTGTTTCTTAACGTGTACTTTAAGTAATATTACACAATGGAATGATTTCTCAAAAGAAAAGTTGAATAATCATCTTCTAAATCTCTCGATTATATTAACTCGTTTCTCGTATAACTTGAAAAGTATAACGTTTTGTAAAAATACGAATATATCGTTGGAACGAGCACATTTTTCTCTATGATATGACCTAAGTTTCATAAAAATCAGCGTATGGTCAAAAATAATATATTTTATTTATATTGATTCGAACTGGTTTACAAACGGTTCAGATTCAGTTTTCAAAATGGGTACCCATTTTGGCGGATGTTACACACTCAGGTCGCGAATTTTTGGAAAAAGTTCTTTAAAAGCCAAACCTTTGGGGTTGGTAGGGGATTCGTTTGTAAGTCGTTTTTGGTGATTTAAGGGACGATTTCAAATCATGTCTATGTGATTTTCAATATGTAGTAATTAGGTTACTCAATTTTCTTCACAACCCGAAAACCCAGAGATTGGTCTTTTTCTTACAACTCTTTACAACTAAAATAACCAAACTACTAAAAGCAATGAACTTCTTTGTTAACCGACCCATGAAATTCTTTGTCCGCCTATGATACATGTAATTTATTTTGCAATAGTGCAATGTTTGTGCTTCAAGCGACAAGTTGGACTCTGTTTGGTTTACATTACGCAAAGTCATTTGTTTGGTCTCTCTAGGAGCTAAAATATGATAGATTATATTTAAAATAGTAACAACCGGAACCTATGATTAAAACTTCTTTTGCTTTTAATATATTTTTATCACCTAAACAATATAGTTTCGTCTATAAAACTTATTAACTGTTATTTCATCCCCAACATTAAGATTATGTGAATTCATCAACTATTTATATATAATCTTACAGCATTGTTCATCTCGGGGCTCGAACCCTCGAACTGTTATAGAAGATGCCTAGTTTGATACATATATAAAAATAAACAAAACATGTTGCACTTTGCGATTCAAGAAACGAGATTACCACAATCAAAATTAGCCATGTTAAGGAAAGCACTAGGAGTGTAGCTCGAAAACCAGACTTTCCTCAAGAAACTCATGAATTTCCCCTTGCTCTCTTGCATAAACCCTACACAATATGCAACACTAATAAGACTAAAACTTCTCCATCTCCTTTCTTTCCCATATTTCTCCAGACCCTTTTTAATCCTCTCAAATTCATCATCTTCTTCTTCATTCGGTTTCTTCAATAATGCTTCCCCGAGGCACCTTCCGAGCACCACTGAGTCTTCTAACGATGAACACCCGCCTTGACCGATGTCTGGAGTCATGGGATGAAGCGCGTCCCCGGCTACACAAACGTTATCTTTCACTATATTGCCAAGTAAGACTTTCCATGGCAATCTAAACTTTAGTTGTGCATAGGATATGCTACTTAGTGTAGTTTTTTCCACCACTTCTTGTGCTTCTTGAGGCATCTTGTTGATACGACTCAATACAAATTGCTTCATTTTTATTGGGTTTACTTGCCAGTCTTCTTCATCTATAAAAATAATCAAAACAAATATAACCAAATCATCAGTTTCTCAAGCCGTTTGGTTATGTAAGGGTGTCTATCGCTACGGTTTTTGGTTTACTTGGTCGAAACCGAAAACCGAACGGAAGTCAGGTAGTTAGTTGGTTCGGTTTTGACTGAAAACCGAACTCAGCAACAAGAAAAAGCAATTCAGTTTCAGTTTTTGTTTAAGTTTTGACTTTTGAGCATCAACAAGTTGAAACAAGACCATACTTAAAAGATGATCTATTGAACCAACACAAAAACATCCAAACTGTTTCATTAGGTTTTGAACCGAACTGAGAATACGGTATTGGGCTATATAAATCATGGTATTGGGCTAAATTGTAGTAGGTCAAACATACGATTTAACCTATTGGGCTAAATAGAAATTTCATTTGAACATGGTATATAAATAATGGGCTAAAAATAATGGTATATACAAATTTGGTTTGGACCGAATGCAGAATCTTGGAACCGAAAACAAAAGATGTAATTCGGCTTGATTTGCATTTTAAATGGTTTGAAATCAGATATTGAACACTCCTACGGTTTTATTCTGTTATTGATTTTTTTTGTGGTCATCCCTATTTTTCGTATTCATATTTTAGTGGCTTACAAGTTGGAACTTGAGACGGGGTGAAGGTGCAAAACCAGTACACCGTCTTGTCGTCAACTGGAAGAAAACCAAACCGAACACCGCCTCCAAAGTTCACATGGAACATTGGATCAAAACCGGAGCCATCTGGGAACTCCACCAAACCCCGAATAGCTGATCTCCCAACACTTACAGGTGTCTCAAGACCCAACCATTTTGCCACCACTGAGTTCACTCCATCACACCCTATCAACACCTACATTACATAATAGATATTTATAACTCATATTAGAGAATATAGTTTTACAAACCGGAACCAGCATTGAACCAACTACATACCTTGGTTTTAAGAATGGAGCCATCAGCTAGGTGAACCAACTTAAAGCGGCCGAGTTCATCGATGGCTGCAACCTTTGAAGAGTACCTAATGGTGTCTGGTGGCAACTCGTTTATTATTGCTTCTAGTAAATCCTTTCTCTTAACACATCGGCTTTCATAACCCTCGCTAGAATCAAAATGTAATTAATTAATCAACTATCTCTAGTATTAAAGGATATTAATTATCTTTATGCAAACATGATGAGACACCCCACTCACAAATTTTTTTTTTTTTGGAACATCAAATGTTGGTTTAGAAGTATAAAGGAAATTAAGTGTGACTCACAATTTGCCATCTTTATCAAGTGCTTGCTCAGAAGTAAAGAGACCAGTATCAGGAGAGGCGATCTTGAATCTACAATATATATATCACATAATAACTAATTTCAGATTCTGATTTTAAGGAAAGAGTTTGTTTATATTAAATGATCGAGAATTTTATTACCCTTTCATTTGGGTGGATGTTTGTCTCAGGGTATTCCCAATTCCTACAGCATCAAGCGCCCTCCAAGCATTGGTCCAAAGCGTAAGAGCAAATCCAGTAATTCTCAAACTCTCTGAAGACTCCAACACCAAGCTCCTCAAACCCAACCTTAAAATGGTAGTAGAAAACATATTTTAATAAAGCAAGGGAAGGGAGAGAGGGGATACATACATACATACATACATGATTAAGTTATATAATTAGTTTAGCAGCACAACCCACCCTGATGAGAGAGAGAGAGAGAGAGAGAGAGAGAGAATACATACCTGTGAAGGGATAAGGCGGTAGTAAGACCAGCTAATCCAGCACCCACAATGACTATATCTACTACATCTTCTTCTCCTTCATGATTATTCTCCTCCATCTTCGATCAGTTCTTGGCGGGTTTCTTGTTTCTATTTCTAGAATAAATATTAAAACATTTGATGAAGACTAATTGCCATGTGAGTGCATGTTGCTATTTATATTTATGTATGTATGTATGTATATTGGAAGAAGAAAAAGAAGAAGAGGTGACCAAATCCAACACGGGTACACATCGCGAAGTTGCTCGGTGGCTCGCCACTCCATCAAATGTGTGACTCCCAAAGTATCTAAACAATCATTAAAGTTTTTCTAGATATTTTTTAGATATTTTTTAGCTTTGCCATTATTTGGGTAAATTACACTTTTCGTCCTTCATGTTTTTACGTTCGTATCGAATTGCAATGGATAGACTTTAACTTCAATAATTACAACTACAGTTTTTTATTTGGAAAACTCGTTACGCCCTACGTCATTTAGCAATAACTAGGTTCCTACTGTATGTAAAATATCTTTCTTTTTATAAGTCAATAAGTTAAAAGTAGCTCCAAAATAAGCTAACCCAAACACCCACTCACTCTAGAAAACGGCGGCAGCGCCACCCCACATAAACATAAACAAACCAGGGTTTGTTGATCCCTTACCATGTCAGGTGCATACGAGAGAGTGAAAAAGGGGCAGGCTAACCTTCAAAGGAGGAACCCTAGCTTCAACAAGCAAATCAATAGTAAAACTGAAGTTTTCGAAAACTTGAAGTGTTGACTCAGTTTAAGAAAAAAAATTAAAATAATTAGAAGTGATAATGGAACAAAATTTGTTAATAATCAAATGGATAACTTTTGTAAGACAAAGGGAATTTTACATCAAACCTCTTGTTCCTATACACCACAGTGGAAAGGAAACATAGGCACCTTTTAAATACTGCTAGAGCTTTGATGTTTCAGGGTGGTCTACCTTTGAGGTTCTGTTCTGATTGTGTGCTAACTGCCGTATAGCTTATTAACAGGTTGCCATCTTATGTGTTGAATGGTAGGAGTCCTTTTGAAATGATGTTTAATTTTAGACCCTCTTTGTCTCATCTAAGGAACTTCGGATGTTTGTGTTTTAGTACTATTTTACATGAATCTGATAAATTTTCTTATCATGCTGAAAAATGTGCATTTCTTGGTTACTCTAGTTTTAAAAAGGGATATAAACTGTGGAGTTTGGATAGTAAAAAAATATTTTTTTCAAGAGATGTAAAATTTTATAAAAGTGTCTATCCCTTTAAGATTAAAACTTTTGATAGCCAAGAACCTATTTTTGGTAAACAATTAAATCATGTAAATTTTTTTGACAATATTTCATCTGAAGCTCCTAACATACCTAATGATGAAGAGGGTACAAATGGTGCTCAAGATCCTATTAATGATGATCAGCAACCATTGTCACCCTCTACATCAGCCCCTGTATCAGGTGTTGATACTGTTCAACAACCAGAACACGAGAGCAGTAGTAGACAGGGTACCAATGAGGGGGCAGAGGACATTATAGGATCAAATGTTGAGACCAACTAGTCTGAGGGTAGTATAAATGTTAGAAAATCTTCTAGAAATATTTCTATGCCTAAAAAATTTGATGGCTTTGTTGTTGAGGGTAAAGTTAGATATGGTATAGAAAAGGTTGTTAGTTATGCTAACTTGTCTTATGAAAATATGTGTCTTGTTGCTTCTTTAAATAAAACTGTTGAACCTACTACTTATAGTGAGGCTGTTAAAGATGAAAGGTGGGTTGAAGCCATGAATAGTGAAATGGAAGTTAGTTATAGGAATAATACTTGGGTCTTGGTAGATCTTCCTAAAGGTAGAAAGCCTATAGGATGTAAATGGGTTTATAAATAAAATATAAAGCTAATGGTGAGGTAGAAAGGTATAAGGCTAGATTAGTGGCCAAAGGGTTTAACCAAACAGAAGGAATAGATTTTGGTGAAACCTTTTCACATGTTGTGAAGATGGTAACTGTCAGAATTATTTTGAAACTAGCTGTTAATAATAATTGGCCATTGTATCAAATGGATATAAATAATGCCTTTCTATATGGTACCTTAACTGAGGATGTGTTTATGACTTTGCCTCAAGGTTATTTTACAAAGGATAATACTAAAGTGTGTAAATTAGTTAAATCTTTGTACGGTCTAAAACAAGCTCCTAGACAGTGGAATGAGAAGTTAACTGTTGTGTTAGTGTCAATGGGGTTTGTTCAAAGTGTTTGTGATTATTCCTTGTTTGTGCTGTCTAAACAAGATGTGTTTATAGTTCTTTTAGTCTATGTTGATGACATAGTTGTGACTGGAAATAATAAAGCTGAAATAGAAAAAAATTAAAACATGTTTGAAGGAAAGTTTTCAAATTAAGGATCTTGGCATACTTAGATATTTTCAAGGTATTGAGGTGTTATATTCTGATGGTTGTATTTGTTTGTCACAGAGAAAATATTGTCTTGAATTGTTGAACGAATTTGGGTATTTGGGGTGTAAACCTGTTACTACACCAATTGAGCAAAGTTTTCTTGTGACTAATAAATGTGATAAAGAACAAAAATACTTGAAAATATAAATGGTTTTCAAAGATTAATTTGGAAATTGATATATTTGTCATTAACAAAGCCAGACATAAGTTATGTTGTCCAGTTTCTAAGTCAGTATATCCATAGTCCCTACCAAGTTCATCTAGATATAGCACTGAGGTTGTTAAGGTACTTAAAGTTATCACCTGGAATGGGTGTTAACTTTAAGAAGTCTAATAGTATGAATCTGTCAGGGTTTGTTGACTCTGACTGGGCCAAATGTCTTAAAACCAGGAAATTAGCCACTGATTTTGGTATTTTTCTTGGTGATACACTTGTTTCTTGGAAAAGTAAGAAACAAAGTGTAATATCAAGATCAACTACAGAAGCTGAGTACAGAGCTATGTGCTCAGCTACCAGCGAAATAATGTGGATTTTGAATGTTTTAACTGAGTTGAAAGTTTCATATAATCTGCCGGTTAAATTATACTGTGATAGCAAGTCTGCAATTTCTATCTCTCAAAATCCTGTATTTCATGAACGTACTAAACATTTCGAGATCGATTTACATTTTCTGAGAGAAAAAATTGCAACTGGTATCATAGAACCTGAAAAGGTTCGTTTAGACATGCAGATTGCAGACATATTCACATAGGGTTTGAGCGCGAGTCAACATCAAACTCTATGTGAAAGTCTTGGAATGTTAGACATGTTCGCCACAAGAATTATGGGGGCATGTTAAAATAAAATGCAACAAGTTAATTCATGTTGCAAACATAACTTGTGTAATGAGTTATAAAGTTGTTACATTTTCTGTTACACAGTTATTTCATGGAGGGTGTTAAGTGTACAGGTATTGGAAAGTGAAGGTTCTGGGTGCAATTTCCTGAGGACTAAAGTGGAAGTTCGGGAGTCTTGAAGGGTGAAAGTGAAAGTATCTTTCACTTTCGTATATAAGAGCTTATCTTGTGTATTTTGTCATTATTCGTTTTCTAGATCATTCTGTTGTCTCTCTCATTGAGCGATTAGGGTTTGTGTTCAGATTGTTTGTGATCTGATCTGTTTGATCTCGTGTGAGATCTTGTAGTTCTGGTTTGTATAAGATCAACTGATCATCATCAGTTGATCGTCTTCTTCTTTGTATTGTTACAGATCTCACTATTTGTGAGATCTAGGGTTACAGGGGGTGTTTTTCTTGTTTGGGTGAATAATAAAAGTTTTGTCACCGTTTTTGTCGCTATTTCTTTGTGTCTTTTGTTCTATCTTGATTTTCATACCATTTTTACAAAAATCTAGTTTGTGTGATGTAACCTTTCATAAATTATAAGACAAGATATATAAGTTCTGATTATAGAATATTCTGATATTCATACTCATAAACTGTCACACCCCAACCGATGGCGGAATCATCGGGGTGCGGCACTGAGCGAAACAGATTGTCCAGAAGTTTCCATAACAATTATCAATACTATTCAATTTAAATAATACGTCCCATACCGTATCTCAAACAGCAAAAATAATTATTACAGACATAAATCTAGTTAAATATTCTGTTCCGACAACTCAGATTTAAATAGACAGCCTTGTTTATCTGCTTCTAGAGACCCTTGATTCGTTATCTACAGACAACTATTTGTTGGGCTCTAAAGCGTTATTCTAGCTTCAAATTCCTACCACATATGCATCCTAAGCACCTGTCACATACATTAAAATAAAGTCAATACATAAAATGTAAAGGTGAGCATACAAGTTTGATAATAGCATATAGAGTTTGAATTTGGTTATGCATAACCAGCACATACACATAGTGAAATGAAGCACGTTAGTTATCGACATAGATCCATCGATACCAATAACTGCGGGTTGACTGCCCGAGGCAGTTCGCAATACATGATTACCACCGTAATCCATGCAAGTAAAAGATCCTTAACAACCCCCGTGTGAACGGGTGCTGAGTCCAAACTATAGTACTATCGTTGCTAAGGCAGGTAGACAGCATTCCATGTGTAAACATAACAAACAAGCATTCATAAGCCACGTATAACATGCATTAACGGTTAGCGTTCAAATAGTTTGAGTAGTGTGATAGTTGTAGTTTGGATATTTGTAACGTATGTAACACCCAAAAGTGCTTAAATCAAAAAGGGATCGAGTATACTCACAGCGATTAATGGATTGAAGGGAGCGCTTAGCGAGTACGGTTAGCCTGAATAGATTCAGTAGCATAACGATAAGTGAAATGTAAAACGGAAAACAAGTGTTGGAGGGTCGGACAGCTGGTCGATCGGACGGTAGTTCGATCGGACGGCTGACCGTTCGGTTCGCTGTCCGGTCGGTCGATAGGCCGATCGGATGGCTGTTCGAGTGGATTGTTTCTTCCTATAAGAAGTATGTGTTTGTGTATGATGGTTTGACTTTTGAAGTTTTCGTTGTAGCATTTGAAAACTTTGAAGTACCTTTACTTTTCAGGTCGGTCGATCGGACGGCTGTTCGATCGGCCGGCAACCCGATCGGTTAGGCATTCAAATGAATTACAATGTTTAGTCTTTGGATCGGACAGATGTTCGATCGGACAGGTCAACTAGTCAAAGACTTTAAATGAAAATGTAAAGTGTGGTGCAATGGATCAGATAGTTGATAGATCGAATAACACAACTGCTGTTCGATCGGACAACAGGGTGTCACCTGATCGGACGGCTGTTCGATCGGGTGGCACTTCTAGTGCATTGAACACATTGAAAAATCGATTAAGTATTGAAGCATAGTATCTCATGATCCGAAGAGTAATCCGATCGGACAGTAGTTCGATCGAACGGCAGTTCGTTCAATACTAGTCTTCAAAATAGGTTAGTTGATTGTGTGGGACCATGTGCTAGCCGATCGGCTGGCCTGGTCGATCGGCTGACTATCCGATCGGCTGACTGTCCGTTCGGGCAGCAGTCCGATCGGTTAGCTTCCTGACCTGATCAGTCCTATTCGTCTAACACTTGGCTGTTCTGGTTTGTTTGTCGTTATATCAAGGTAATTTGTCAACGAGTCGAACCATAGAACCCTCGTTCTTACTTGTTTCCCCTGCACGGGCAGGAATCACCCAAACCCGGCCGGTGAACTGTTCGGAACGGAGCTTAACGTTTGACCAGTAACCGGTTAACCTCGTAGGTAGAACACGGATCTTGAGCCATGCAACCACCGAGGTGATTTGCAAAACGTCACAGACCCCGTTTCTATCGGTTGACGGCATTGAGTGTAAAAGAGTTGAAAGAAAGTTGGAACATCCTTCTTTCAATCCTTTTTCACCGGGTATATGTTTAGATCTACTACAGATCTTTGTTTGTTTATGTGGAAATCGGTTAGATCCAAGCTATTCTTGGTGGATTGAGGCCAAATCATGAAGTTCTTCAAGAACCCATGATGACATCATCCTAGAACACTTGATTCTTGATGATTTCACGGTTAAAAGTTAAGGTTTTAAAGATAGAAAGGTGTAGGAGTGTGTATAGGTCAAGAAAGTACAAGAATTAGGACGAAAACTTACCGGAATCGAGAGGAATCTGCGAAAAGATGAGTTGAGCGTGCTGGTCGGTCAGAGGTTTCCAAAAGTGGAAAGAATGACAATGACAGGGGTATTTATAGGATGCCAAAAGGGGTAAGTGCTGGCCGATCGGCCAGGCAGCTCGATCGGACAGCCTGCCCGATCGGACAGCAGTCCGTTCGGCTGGCTGTTCGATCGGCTGGGAGCCTGATCGATCAGTCGCACTTTTCGAGTGTTTCGCGCGATGATTTTTGATATTTCGATTTCGATTGCGAGCGGCACGATACGATATGGTTTCCTAGTCAAATTACTCTCAGTCCCAAACACTCATATCTCGCATAATCTATTTTCCACCAATTATCATAGTTCGTTCACGATTCGAGTTCGATTGCATTTCGAGTTAGATTTCGAGTTTCGATTGAGTTTGCTTGATTATCACAAAATAACATAAATAAACATGCACAGGTAACACGTAAGGCACACACACACGTATAAAGAAAACAAGTAAAATTCGTAGCTCGTGTTGCGATTAGAAGTCGATTCGATTAGCCTAGCTTGATTATTGATTAATTAACTTTATCGCATTGTTACTTCCTATAATTCACAGTCGTAAGTCGATTAATTAACGATTAACACACATCGATTATTGCATTAACGACACTTACTCCACATAATACAAATTAAATAAAGAAATTTCTACAAGTCAAGTTGCGCGAAATCGGTCGTTGACTTAGACCTTGACTTTAACTTTCACTTATGAAAACACGGGGTGTTACATAAACTCATCTAGTGATACTATATTTTTTAATCATATTATATCATGTCATGTTAGAATATGTGTAATGTACATCATTCATGTGATATTCTTATCAACATGGTTACAAAAGTCGTCAGGCGCTCCCTAGTCGGTAGACCGGAGAGTTGAGAGTACTCGGTCTAGGCGGAGAGTACTCGGACATGTTAAATTATAAAGAAATTACTTTTTAGAGATTAAATATATGTCAAATAACACAAATTTACTAATATTTATAACAAAATACGTAAAAATGATATTCATTCTTTAATATGATAGGCATAGAAATTATGTTTTATTATTATTTAAGTCAAACTAGACCCGAGTTGATCTACTAGATCCAATTCTGGCCGAGGTTGACCACATTTGAGCTCAACAATCACATCTTCCCATTTACCACCGAAGTCTAAGACACACGAACGGAGCATGTGTTCAAGAGTACGAATCGTTCTTTCAGTCTGACCGTCGGTTTGAGGGTGGAAAGCGGTACTTAGATTAAGCGATGTACCGAGTGCCGTTTGAAACGTTTCCCACAGTCGCGAGGTAAACCGAGCATCACGATCAGAAATGATGTCACGAGGCGTCCCATGAATACAGATGATCTCGTCGGTGTAGATTCGGGCTAATCGTTCTACCTTGTAGTCTTCTCGTATCGGCAAAAAGTGAGCTGATTTAGTCAAACGGTCGACCACAACCCAAATGCTGTCGTGACCTGATGACGTGTGCGGTAGCTTGGTTATAAAGTCCATGGCTATGCTCTCCCACTTCCACATGGGAATTGGTGGTTGTTCGAGTAAGCCAGAGGGTCTTTGATGTTCAGCCTTGACTCTAGCACAAGTTAGGCATTTTCCGACGTAGAGAGCGATAGCTCTTTTCATACCTGGCCACCAGTACTTATAACGAAGGTCCTGGTACATTTTATCAGCACCGGGGTGAATAGAATACCGGGATTTGTGGGCTTCGTCCATTAAAATCTGTCGTAAATCAGTTCGTTTGGGAATCCAAATTCGGTCTAAAAAGTGGAATATCCCATTTGATTTGCTCACAAGTTGGGCTCCATCGTGGTAAATCCTTTCTTTCTTCAGGGTGCGTTCATTAAAACATGCATGTTGAGCGTCGCGGATGAGGGTTTCGAGATCGTGTTGGGCTTGAACATTACGAGTGCTAAGCAGATAACTCCGTCTGCTGAGTGCGTCGGCAACAACATTTGCCTTGCCTGGGTGATAACGGATCTCACAGTCGTAATCGTTGAGAAGTTCTACCCATCTGGTTAAAGATATGTTGTAGGCTCCTATGATCGGTGAAAATCGTACACTTGGTACCATACAGGTAGTGTCGCCAAATCTTTAACGCAAAAACAACTGCGCCTAGCTCGAGATCATGGGTTGTATAGTTCTTCTCGTGGATTTTGAGTTGACGAGACGCGTAAGCTATGACCTTGTCCCGTTGCATGAGGACACAACCAAGACCAAGGTTGGAAGCATCACAATAGACAATGAAATCATTGTTTCCGTCAGGCAACGTGAGAACAGGAGCATTGCAAAGCGTGCGCTTAAGGGTTTGGAAGGCAGTCTCTTGTTTAGTTCCCCAAACAAAAGGCTTGTCTTTATGCATGAGAGAGGTAAGCGGTACAACGATCTTTGAGAATCCCTCGATAAATCGTCGATAATAGCCCGCTAGTCCGAGAAAAGAGCGGACTTCAGACGGATTCTTAGGTGTAACCCAGCTCTTGACAGCTTCAATCTTTGCAGGATCGACGTAAATACCTTGACTATTAACAATGTGACCCAGAAACTGAACTTACTCCAACCAGAATTCACACTTGGAGAATTTGGCATAGAGTTGGTTCCCCTGGAGTAACTCGAGAACCAAACATAAATGTTGTGCATGTTCGGTCTTCGATTTGGAATAAATCAAGACATCGTCGATGAATACGATGACGAAACGGTCGAGATATGGTTTACACACGCGATTCATCAGATCCATGAAAACCGCTGGTGCGTTGGTTAGACCGAAAGGCATGACAACGAATTCGCAGTGGCCGTAACGAGTACGAAACGAGGTTTTGGGTATATCCTCCTCTTGAATACGTAGCTGGTGATATCCTGAACGTAGGTCGATCTTCGAGAAACACGTAGCGCCTTGTAGTTGATCAAACAAATCGTCGATGCGAGGTAGGGGATAGCGGTTCTTGATAGTTAACTTATTCAATTCCCGATAGTCGATGCACATCCTGAACGACCCGTCCTTCTTTTTGACGAAAAGGACTGGCGCGCCCTAAGGAGAGGTGCTCGGGCGAATGAAGCCTTTCTCAAGTAATTCCTGGAGTTGGGTTGAGAGTTCGCGTATTTCGGATGGCGCAAGTCGATAAGGAGCTTTGGCAATAGGATTGGCTCCAGGAATGAGGTCGATACGAAAGTCGATATCACGACTTGGGGGTAGTCCGGGAAGATCCTCTGGAAAAACATTAGGAAATTCTCGAACCACGGGAACGTCTTTCACTTCCTTCTTCTCTTTCTTTTCCATCTCCGCTGCTACAACGTTAGCCAAGAAAGCCCTGTATTCCTTGCGGAGATACTTGCTGGCTTGCACGCATGACATAAGCTTGAGCCCCTTTGAAGTAGTATCGCCATAAACGCACAATAAGTCACCATTTGCGAGCAAAAAACGAATCATCTTGTCGAAGCATACAACTTCAGCATGGTTTTCGCGAAGAAAGTCCATGCCTACTATGATGTCAAAACTTCCGAGTTGCATCGGAATAAGGTCAATTGGGAAGATGTGATTGTTGAGCTCAAGAGTACAATCATGGATAACGGAATTGACGGCGACGGTTCTTCTGGTAGCGACTTCAACATCGAATGCCGAGGAGAGTTGGGAGCGTTTACGACTAAGGAGTTTCTCAAATTCGAGCGACACAAAGCAGTTATCAGCTCCAGTATCAAACAAACATGAAGCATAAATACCATTCACAAGGAACGTACCATTAACCACGTTGTTGTCAGCCTGGGCTTGACGCACGTTGAGGTTGAAAGTTCTGGCGCGTGCGGCCTGTTGTTGCTGCTGTTGTTGTTGTTGCTGAGGCTGCTGTTGTTGAGGCATTTGTTTCACGACCCTGTTTGGGCACATGTTGGCGAAATGGTTCGGGTCGCCACATGCGAAGCAGGCTCTGGCTCTGACTGCGGGTGCCGGAGGAGCTTGTTGACTCTGTGGGGCGGTGAGTAGAGCTTGGTGAGCAGGAGCTTGTCGAATACGGCAGTTAGCGGTAAAATGGCCGTATACGTTGCAATGAGCACAATAACGGCAAGCAATGGCAGTTGGGTGGTGGTAGGTGCAAGTAGGGCAGAGCGGGTGTGGCCCAGTGTATGCGCGCTTTGCTGGCGGTGCATTAGCCACAGGCGCCGCTACTTGACGCTGTTGGGCAGGTACAACTTGAATCGGTGCAGCAGTGATCGCACAGTTCTTGTTGCTGGAGCTGTTCTTTCTCTTGTTCTTCCTCTTGTTGCTCGATGAGGTGGGTTCAGCAGTTACTGCGGTAGCGGTAGCTTGATGTAGATGCTTCGAAGTCTTATCCCAGACACCAGCCTTAACCCGCTTGTCGTTGATTTCAGCGGCCAGTAGATAAGTTTCCTCGATCGTTGTAGTCTTAGCCGCTTGCACGAAATCAGCAACGCAGTCGGGCAGGGCCCGGATGTACTTCTTGATTGTCATGTCGGGAGTCTTGACTTGGTCGGGACAGATAATGCTGAGCTGTTTGAAACGAGCAGTAAGACCAGCATTGTCACCATCCTTTTGTTGTATGTGCCAAAATTCATCTTTTAGCTTTTGACGTTCGTGAGGAGGGCAGAATTCCTCTAGCATAACTTCCTTGAGCTCGTCCCATGACAGACCGTAGGCTGCATCGTTCCCTCGCTTATTCCTCTCGGCCGTCCACCAGTCTAGTGCACGGGACTGGAAAACGCCGGTAGCATTCAGAGTACGGAGGTCATCAGGGCAACCACTCTGTCGCAGAGTAACCTCGATGGAGTCAAACCAGTGAAATAGTGCAGTGGGACCTCCCTCGCCAGTGAATTCTTTTGGCCCACAAGACTTGAATTGCTTGAAGCTGAAAGGCCATGCGGCAACTTTGGGAGCGTCGGTTCTTGATTCTTCAGATGATTTGCTGGCATTCTCGTAAACATCACTCACGGCCTTTGCCACACTTTTAGCGATAATGGAAGCAAGGCGTCTGTCTCTCTTTTCTTGACGAGAAAGTGCGTGACGGGATCCAGACGACATTGTCTGCAATAGACATCGCCACGGAACTCAACACATTGTATTCGAATCTCACCTCACACGTCTACTAACTACTAAAGCTCAGGAACACGCAGATTTACGTAAACACATAATACATAGAGCCCAATTTCACTTATACACATAAGCACGTAGAGCACATAATCACATAACGCCTAAGCATGTAGAGCACGTATTCACATGACGCCTAAGCATGTAGGGCATAGAAGCAACGAACCACATACGCATTAAGTCACTAGAGGCACACATAGAGATATAGAGCACACACAGGAGCATTCTGACTACCTCAGAATATAGAAATCTATCATTCAGAGTCTGTGATTGCTCGAGAACAGCGTAGTATAAGCGTATATCGTAGCATAAGGTTGTCCAAAATTTTTGCGATTTGTTAGCGATTTGAGATAGAAAGGCAGTGCGAGTCGTGCGTGTCGATCGAAGTGAAAGAAAAATCGAGTAAATCTTCAAAAATTTAAACACATAAACAGGTAAAAGCACATAAAACACATAAAATTGACGAATTATCAGAGTCAGCAGTTGCGGCTCAAAATTAAAAACACATAAAATTTCGAGATGTAGATCGTCTGCGGCTAGTAGACTTCTACTAACCAAAGTAATTCAACTATTCACAAGGACCCGCTGTACACGTTCGACTTCCAGGAATATGCCCTTGCCTCGATTCTTGGGCGTTGGCGCACATCCCGTTGGTCTTATTGTGACTTCAGGTCGTTGGAGTCCGTCGAGACTTTGGTGGGAGTTTTGTAAAATGTGTGGAACAAGTCGTCAAGGTTAGGGTTTCACCCCTGGCTTAACAACTTCGTCCCTGTTTTTGATAAAATGGAGGAAATTATTCATCAAAATATGGGTTTCACTCCTGATTTGGTATAATTTCCCCCCAGTTCGTTATTGAAAAGAAAGAAGAGATTATTGATAAGTTGGTAAAACAGCATTAACTTAAGCAATTCAGTCGGGAGTTTGTGGCTTTCACACCTAATCTCGACTTTATTGCCTACTTATAGCTGTAAAATTGAGTGTAGTGATAGCGTAGCATATACGAGAATAGCGAGGAATAAGCTCGTACATACCTCCTACTAGTTATGCACAAATCGGTCTGTTGGTTCCTAACTATAGACTAGGTTTCTAAGACATCAACCCGGACTAGGTCGAGTCTTGCCTAATTCCCTATAGTTATGGCTCTGATACCAATCTGTCACACCCCAACCGATGGCGGAATCATCGGGGCGCGGCACTGAGCGAAACAGATTGTCCAGAAGTTTCCACAACAATTATCAATACTATTCAATTTAAATAATACGTCCCATACCGTATCTCAAACAGCAAAAATAATTATTACAGACATAAATCTAGGAAAATATTCTGTTCCGACAACTCAGATTTAAATAGACAGCCTTGTTTATCTGCTTCTAGAGACCCTTGATTCGTTATCTACAGACAACTATTTGTTGGGCTCTAAAGCGTTATTCTAGCTTCAAATTCCTACCACATATGCATCCTAAGCACCTGTCACATACGTTAAAATAAAGTCAATACATAAAATGTAAAGTTGAGCATACAAGTTTGATAATAGCATATAGAGTTTGAATTTGTTTACGCATAACCAGCACATACACATAGTGAAATGAAGCACGTTAGTTATCGACATAGATCCATCGATACCAATAACTGCGGGTTGACTGCCCGAGGCAGTTCGCAATACATGATTACCACCGTAATCCATGCAAGTAAAAGATCCTTAACAACCCCCGTGTGAACGGGTGCTGAGTCCAAACTATAGTACTATCATTGCTAAGGCAGGTAGACAGCATTCCTTGTGTAAACATAACAAACAAGCATTCATAAGCCATGTATAACATGCATTAACGGTTAGCTTTCAAATAGTTTGAGTAGTGTGGTAGTTGTAGTTTGGATATTTGTAACGTATGTAACACCCAAAAGTTCTTAAAGCAAAAAGGGATCGAGTATACTCACAACGATTAATGGATTGAAGGGAGCGCTTAGCGAGTACGGTTAGCCTGAATAGATTCGGTAGCTTAACGATAAGTGAAATGTAAAACGGAAAACAAGTGTTGGAGGGTCGGACAGCTGGTCGATCGGACGGTAGTGCGATCGGACGGCTGACCGTTCGGTTCGCTGTCTTGTCGGTCGGTAGGCCGATCGGATGGCTGTTCGAGTGGATTGTTTCTTCCTATAAGAAGTATGTGTTTGTGTATGATGGTTTGACTTTTGAATTTTTCGTTGTAGCATTTGAAAACTTTGAAGTACCTTTACATTTCAGGTCGGTCGATCGGACGGCTGTTCGATCGGCCGGCAACCCGATCGGTTAGGCATTCAAATGAATTACAATGTTTAGTCTTTGGATCGGACAGATGTTCAATCGGACAGGTCAACTAATCAAAGACTTTAAATGAAAATGTAAAGTGTGGTGCAATGGATCGGATAGTTGATCGATCGAATAACACAACTGCTGTTCGATCGGACAACAGGGTGTCACCTGATCGGACGGCTGTTCGATCGGGTGGCACTTCTAGTGCATTGAACACATTGAAAAATCGATTAAGTATTGAAGCATAGTATCTCATGATCCGAAGAGTAATCCGATCGGACAGTAGTTCGATCGAACGGCAGTTCGTTCAATACTAGTCTTCAAAATAGGTTAGTTGATTGTGTGGGACCATGTGCTAGCCGATCGGCTGGCCTGGTCGATCGGCTGACTATCCGATCGGCTGACTGTCCGTTCGGGCAGCAGTCCGATCGGTTAGCTTCCTGACCTGATCAGTCCTATTCATCTAACACTTGGCTGTTCTGGTTTGTTTGTCGTTATATCGAGGTAATTTGTCAACGAGTCGAACCATAGAACTCTCGTTCTTACTTGTTTCCCCTGCACGGGCAGGAATCACCCAAACCCGGCCGGTGAACTGTTCGGAACGGAGCTTAACGTTCGACCAGTAACCGGTTAACCTCGTAGGTAGAACACGGATCTTGAGCCATGCAACCACCGAGGTGATTTGCAAAACGTCACAGTCCCCGTTTCTATCGGTTGACGGCATTGAGTGTAAAAGAGTTGAAAGAAAGTTGGAACATCCTTCTTTCAATCCTTTTTCACCGGGTATATGTTTAGATCTACTACAGATCTTTGTTTGTTTATGTGGAAATCGGTTAGATCCAAGCTATTCTTGGTGGATTGAGGCCAAATCATGATGTTCTTCAAGAACCCATGATGACATCATCCTAGAACACTTGATTCTTGATGATTTCATGGTTAAAAGTTAAGGTTTGAAAGATAGAAAGGTGTAGGAGTGTGTATAGGTCAAGAAAGTACAAGAATTAGGACGAAAACTTACCGGAATCGAGAGGAATCTGCGAAAAGATGAGCTGAGCGTGCTGGTCAGTCAGAGGTTTCCAAAAGTGGAAAGAATGACAATGACAGGGGTATTTATAGGATGCCAAAAGGGGTAAGTGCTGGCCGATCGGTCAGGCAGCTCGATCGGACAGCCTGTCCGATCGGACAGCAGTCCGTTCGGCTGGCTGTTCGATCGGCTGGGAGCCTGATCGATCAGTCGCACTTTTCGAGTGTTTCGCGTGACGATTTTTGATATTTCGATTTCGATTGCGAGCGGCACGATACGATAGGGTTTCCTAGTCAAATTACTCTCAGTCCCAAACACTCATATCTCGCATAATCTATTTTCCACCAATTATCATAGTTCGTTCACGATTCGAGTTCGATTGCATTTCGAGTTAGATTTCGAGTTTCGATTGAGTTTGCTTGATTATCACAAAATAACATAAATAGACATGCACAGGTAACACGTAAGGCACACACACACGTATAAAGAAAACAAGTAAAATTCGTAGCTCGTGTTGCGATTAGAAGTCGATTCGATTAGCATAGCTTGATTATTGATTAATTAACTTTATCGCATTGTTACTTCCAATAATTCACCGTCGTAAGTCGATTGATTAACGATTAACACACATCGATTATTGCATTAACGACACTTACTCCACATAATACAAATTAAATAAAGAAATTTCTACGAGTCAAGTTGCGCGAAATCGGTCGTTGACTTAGACCTTGACCTTGACTTTGACTTTCACTTATGAAAACACGGGGTGTTACATAAACTCATCTAGTGATACTATATTTTTTAATCATATTATATCATGTCATGTTAGAATATGTGTAATGTACATCATTCATGTGATATTCTTATCAACATGGTTACAAAAGTCGTCAGGCGCTCCCTAGTCGGTAGACCGGAGAGTTGAGAGTACTCGGTCTAGGCGGAGAGTACTCGGTGAGTACTCAGACATGTTAAATTATAAAGAAATTACTTTTTAGAGATTAAATATATGTCAAATAACACAAATTTACTAATATTTATAACAAAATACATGAAAATGATATTCATTCTTTAATATGATAGGCATAGAAATTATGTTTTATTATTATTTAAGTCAAACTAGACCCGAGTTGATCTACTAGATCCAATTCTGGCCGAGGTTGACCACATTTGACCGACTCCGAGTAATTAGGCGGAGTCGAAGAAAGTCGCCTCAGTAGCCTACCTTGTAGCGACTACTCGGGGAGTACCCGACCTTAGAAACCTTGTTTTACAACCATACTTATCAATCCTCTCAATTTAGTAATTTACTCTACTATTAGTTAATTTTCCATATTATAATATAATATCCTCTGTTTTTATATCATTGTCTGGATTCTAATTTACCGTTTTATAAATTTAAATCCATTTTCCCCTTTAAACAGTATCCACACTTTTGTGCTTGGAAGTCACCAATTGCGACCGTCATCCTTGTTAGCCCTCATCCAATCAATCATTTATGTTTGAAATCAAGCTACCAATTGTTGACTACAGCCCTTTATCGTTTTATAAATATTTCAGTAAACTTCTATTTTGCTCTCTGTATAGTTTTGTCGTTTTAATGGTTTTACTCCAGTCTTTTAAAAAATAGTTATTTTACTCTCTGATCTATGAACCCTATCACGATTTCACTCCCCGCCCCAAATAACATCCATTTTAAATGTTAAAAATTGTCACGTGCATAACACATGATGGACAATTATGACCATAATTAGACCAATACCTAGACTGAAACCTGACAGTTTTTAACGTTTAAAATGGATTTCGTTTGGGGCAGGGAGTGAAATCGTGATAAGCTTCATAGATCAGGGAGTAAAATGATTATTTTTAAAGGATTGGGGCAAAACTATTAAACGACCAAACCATATGGTCGATGAAAATGGCAAAAAATAACAAAAGTCAGGGACTAAAATGACAGAAAACAAAACTAGTTGGACTAAAATGACAAGAAAAAAATTATTTGGACTAAAGTGACAATTTTGGTCAAACCTCAGGGACTAATATGGCAATTTACTCAAAGGAAATAATGAAAATAAGTTAAATGCTAAAAGTAAATAGGAAAAAAATGAAAATAGATTAAAAGTTAAGAGTAAATGTTAAAAATAATATATTGATATAATAATAAAAAGCTATATATTATTTTAAATTTAAATTTACTATTTATGGTCCTTCGAAAACTATATATAAAAAATGAAAATATGTTAAAAGTTAAAAATAAATATTAAAAATAATATACTGATATAATAAATTATTAAAAAGCTATATATTATTTTAAATTTAAATTTACTATTTATGTCCTTCGAAAACTATATATATAAAGTAAACAAGAAAAAATGAAAATATGTTAAAAGTTAAAAATAAATATTAAAAATAATATATTGATATAATAAATTATTAAGAAGCTATATATTATTTTAAATTTAAATTTACTAGTCATGGTCATTCCAAAACTATATATATAAAATATGTTAAATGTTAAAAATAAATATTAAAATTAATTATTGATATAACAAATTATTAAAAAGCTATATATTATTTTAAATTTAAATTTACTATTCATAGTCCATCGAAAACTATATATTAAAAATGCTTTTTCTTGACTATGACAAGACATAATGAAAATTAAATACAATAATAATATGTGTTTAAATACTAACTAGTGTCGAGCCATCCTTACTTCCCCCGATTTGATGCTATCTGCCTCAAAGGAAGTCCTAATAAGCTTGAATCAAGTTTTCGCAGGATCTATAGACTGAACGAGTCAAGAACTTTACCCAAACTACCCTTCTAACCCCCCTTCCAGACAGTTAACGCGCTTTATATAGACCGTAAAGACACAAATGAGTGAATCAACAAAACATGAAGCGATGATTGAATAAAGTTCACTTTCAATATAAAAAAACTAGTTACTAAAGTCATTAATACATACCCAAATAAAAAGTTACCAAAGCTTGGAAATCAAAAGTAATATATAAATAACTTGTCCTCACCAAGTGATGTAAGAGATTAGTCAAGCATGGCCTTTGTTTGACAAAAACTCTTACTATCAATTTTGGATCCCGAGATTACTACACACACACTAAGGATGGATGATGAATGAATGTGGTGGATGATGGTAATAGTGGTGGTGGAGTGGTGGCATGTGTGAGAGAAGTGGTTTGCCAAGGGATGAGTTGCAAGTGAGCTTAGCACTTCCTTTTACAGCTGAAAACAGTGAGTTTACACGGCCCCGTGTTCTTCTCTTTCTCTATTTTCATTTAATGCTTTTGTCAGTCCAACTGCACACATGGCTTCGTGTGTCAACGGCACGGCCCCGTGGCCCTTTTACTTGTTGTACGAACCCAGATTTGCAAATCTGAGAGTTGACCAAGGCCCGTGTCCCTTGTCGTGTTCTGTTTGTCTTTATCGTCAGGGAATCTTGAGTGGGGCACAGCCCCGTGCTTGGGTTTTGGATTGTTGTTTTTGTTCTTGGGGTGAAGATTGGAGGGTCGATATAGTGTATCAACTTTCCTTCTTCTGTATTTCTGTTGGTTTTCGCCGTTAATTTGTTCCTTTTGTTCGTTTAAGCTCCCAATATTAATACTAAAAAGGGTTGTTTTTATACCTTATTTGATACATTTTATATGTTGCATCTTGCGCATATAAAAAATCTTCGAAGCCAATGGGTTATATGTCAAAGAAACGGTGATAACACCAGCACGTATATAGAAAAACTTGTGCCTCCAGTCATGAAGACTTCACAGTGGCTCAAGTCCTATGGCTTTATCCCAGTGCGTGAAGGAGTACCAGCTTGTTCTTCCAGTCAATTTGTAAAAGACATCAAACATCCCCTATGTTTGGTTGATCCGCCGCGTTTTACAACAAAACTCAAAGTGAGTCATCTGCAACACCCCCATAGGGTTCATTTGGGATATGTGCGCCTTGTAAAGGATCAACAAATTGGCGATAAAAAATTGTATAGGCAATCGGAAGTTCCGACGAGACAAAACTCCAAATATAATGTTATATTACCGGTTGGAGGCTTCGATGTCGTCCTCCCCTCGCCGGGATACTCAGCCTCCCACTCCTCTGGGAATCTCAAACTTCGACCAAGTACATCGAGATCCTTAGAATAGGGATTTGATCAACAGTAGAGGTGGTGTCGTCCGGCGGCTACCTTTCTTAACTTCCGGTGTAGGATTCAAAGATGAAGCCATCTGATCAAAGAGAAAAACTAGAAAGAAAACAATGAGGATCTTGAAGTTGAGAGGAGAATGTGGAGAAATTGGAGAAGTAATTTAAAACGATGTGGAAAAGGAAACATACATACTTAAGTGCCACAAAGGCCTAATCGATGGATGCTACGTTAGGCGGGGAACGAAAAGGATGTCTCAAGCGGGGCAAGTGACCCACACGCGCTTGCAAAAAGTGAAAAAGCATGCTGACGAGACGTGCGTCATGAGTACAATGTCATGCATCCCATCAGTGTCACCCAACCTTATCCTAAAGGATTTTTTTTCAAAAATTCAAACAAGCACCCGCTGCCCGCAAATAAACAACCTGCAACAAATGGATGCACAAACAAATAAGTGGATATCATGGTGGGTATCTACCCGCACAATATCATCCGTGAAAAATACTAAAACAGGAAAATTAGTCCTGCACTCCACCCGCACGTCTCCAAGAACAAAATAAATATTGGATTGGGGGAACTTGAAGAGATATGGTCCCAGACCCCCCGCAGGTCCGGCAAAACCCATATCTAACCCGTAAAACGATCAGCTAATCTTGACAAGTCATCCGCGAGCCCCATCCGCCACGTGGAGATATGCTAGCACGAAGGAGACAAATAGTACAAGAGGAAAACGATGTGTAGCTAATGGCAGTCCCTAGATTGTTGTACGCAGATACCAGGTGATCTCGCTAGTGGTTATCACAGAGGAGACGTGAGGTATTGGAGACAACGACAACTGACCAATCACACGCCGCAGATTCACATCCTCCTAGACCTCCACCAATAGTTAATGTAGAAGAGACAACAAGGACATCCTAAAAGCGACGTGAGGCCAATGAGAGCCCGCAGACACATACCCAGCTTTGCAAACAGTAGTTGTGCGCATATAGAGGACCACATGGATATACCTGATATCGATGTCTCTTCCAATCATTTCTCATCCTTCCGACTATAAATACTACACTCCAACAAGATGAAAGCATTCTATTGTCACACCCCAACCGATGGCGGAAACATCGGGCTGAGGCACTGAGCGAAACAGATTGTCCAAGAGAATCCATAACAACTAATATATTACCAAATTCTTAACGTTAATATCCCACACTACTAACAGATAAAGTAAAAAAAATAGTTATTGTAAGGATCTTCAAAAATGTCCCAAAACGACCCGTAAGTAAAAATCCGGATCCCTGAAATCCTAATCCATAACAAAAATCAAGAAAAACAGATTTTTGGTCTTCACGCGGGCCGCATAAGGGTAAGCATAGGCTTACGCGGGCCGTGACAACACATCAATTCTCCGGATCTGCCAACAGGCCACGTGTCGCACACGTGGCAGCCCAAGGTATGACACGCTAGCCCTAGTCTACGAATAGAGTGCCCTCGTGGGCCGCGTAAGTGTTGAGTATGGGTTTACGTGGGCCGCGTAACACCCATATTTCAGCTATAAATAGCTTGGATCAGGAGCAGTTCACTGGTGTCGAAAGTTTCTTTCAAAAAACGAAATTCTACTGCTCCAATTCGAATTTTACTTTTAAAATAGCGAGGCGCTGCTACGATACAGGGTATTAACTCGATCGCTGCTACGATTCAATGTCCGATCGATTGAAATTATCCAATGGATGTTTCAGTGCTACCCAAATTAGGGCTATACTTTGTCATTCGTCGTGAATTCGATGGATGTTTAAGTATTGCACTTTGTCATTCGTTGTGAGGATTTTAATCTCGTGAGTTATCGTAAATGCTGTATTAGTTACTGACCTAGTTCGTATGCATTGTTATTTAAATTAGGTTACAAGGCTAATCAGTAGGCTAAACTCTGCCCGTTTAAATATGCAAGGTGAGTCATTCTCTTTTTATCAACAATGTTTTACAATACTCCAATTATTTTCAAAAGTTATAATTACAGGGATTAAGTCGTGGTTATCTTGAATCACTGGCTAGTGGGGTATTGAGCACATTACTAATTTCTCACGGTTAGGCTAATAAATCCTAACAGTGATAATCATCACTACTTGGGTGAAATGCCCCAATATTGGTATGACCATCGTCACCAGGAGGTGACACGTCGCCAGATAAAAATAAGATAAAAGCCATTGTAATCGCTCTTATGCTGTAATTTATAACTATGTGTCATTTTGTGAAAAATGAATGATTCACCAGTATTTCCCCGCTGACAAAATATTTTTAAAACATGTTTCAGGTAACTACTGTGAACCAAGGAAAAGTGCTACGGAGCACTAACAAAGCTTGAAGTAGTGGCTCAGTTAAATAAATAAACATGTTTTATAAATCAGGGAATTTCTTTGTAAAATTCCTCTATTGTAAAAGTACGGGGTTTATCCCGAATTATGGAATAAAAAAATAATCGGGCATTTTCAAGTTTAAACGATCCTGCTAGACTTCCGCTGTAAAGTTAAATACCACGGGTTTCTGTCCCGCGGCTCCTGGACCGGGTCAAACCGGGACGGGGGCCGTGACAGGAAAAAGGTGGTATCAGAGCCACTGATTTAAGCCAATTAAGTATTTAGAAATACTTAATTATACTAATTGCCATTCTGTGATTATGTGTTTTGTTAACTGACTACTTGTTAGTTACAGTATGGGTAAGCAAAGACTCTCGGACATCTATCGTCAATTAGATAGTTTACCAAAAGATAAGAGAACTTCATCAAATTCCTCAAGAAACTCAGCAGATACTGAGGAAGAAATATTTGTTCGTAAGGCACAGTTTGAGAAACCACTTACCCCTAATAAAAGAAGTTGGATTATTAGAAAAAGTAAAGAGAAAATAAAGAAGTCACAACCAACAGGAGTGATGATTAATAAAGAAACTCAGGAATTAGATAATAATCCACCAGGGGAAAATGAAGTAGATGAACAATGGGCAAATCTCTATATGTTAGCCACTACAGCAGCAAATGTTAACTTTTAATTAAGCTAAACTGTCAATACCCTGACCCAATATTAGCATCCATATTATCCATAAGTTAGAAACTTTGCCTATTAAATAAACAACTTAATAAGAAAAGATAGACTAAAATGCACAATCCCTAGTATATTTTAAAATTTCAGTTGTAATAGATATATATAAAATTTTGGAATATTTTATGTTAAATCAATCTGTTTGTCTAATTAATATTTAATTGTTCTGATTACCATTTTGTGATTCTGTGAAAATTTAACTTAGAATTTTGTGTATTTTCTTTATATATGCTAAACAGCATGAATGAGTTGTCTGAAGCTCTTCAGAATCTCAACCTCTATTATGTGATTGTGGAAGTTTCCAAAGACTTTACAGGTTATTGTGCCGACATCGAGGAACCTATAGAATTTCAAGCCCAACCTCCGGAGAAACCAAAGCCAAAGAAGAAAAGAAGATTCGTGGGCTGGAGGCGTGTACGCAGGAAGAAACCAGCAACTAAGAAAGTTGCCAAAACGGAGGATCCCATGGATAAAGGAAAAGGAATAGAAATCGGGGAAAGCTCCAAGCAAGCCGAGGAATTGCCACTGCAGGAGGAATTAGACAGTATACTGGCAAGTTATGATATCCTTAGGCCAGCCAATGAAAACCTCTTCACCTATCCTACCGAAACCCAACTCCTAGTGAATTTAGAACCAGCCATCCCAGATCCTCTTATCCACTCTCAACCTCTACCAGCAGAACTGGAAGAATGGTGGACCAACGACTGGCAGTTTCAAAATCTCCTGAACAACCCTTATACCTTTTTCCCTCAATTTGACCCGGAGCCTCCACTACACCCACCTATGAGCTCCGAGAACTTGGCTGAACTCCGTCAGTATGGTGAGGAGCTAATTAATGCAGGGAACCGAATTAGGGATATAGGAGAAAAGATATCCTGGAAGTACGACGAGAGGGAACGTCACTTCTGAGGTGCCAGCTGACGAGGGATAGTGTGAATTGTGAAGCTGTGGTTGTATGATAATAATAATAATAATAAAAATATAATTATGTGAAATAACCTAAAAAAATAAAACTTTTGTAAAATAACAAGTGTGTACGGACGCATATTATAATATATAAATGGAAGTCGAGAAATCGACAATTTTGGCTATACGTGTTAGTGTGATTATGTGCAATTGTTTTGTTATATTTGGTTATAATTTAGTTTCTGCTAATCACTTATATATATTAATTACCAGATGGAACACGCTGGTAATGAACCCGTTAACGAAGTTAATCAATCTGAACAAAATCAGGAAGATCAATTTCTGAATAGGCAAGATATCGAGAATATCGTTGCTCAGGGAATAGCCAATGCTATTCCAACAATCCTTGCTGCTGCTCGAAATCCAGTTGAACCTCAACAAATTATTCCTAGTAAACGTACACACGGCGACAACTTTAGTAATACTGTAAACGGAGGCGACAACCATACTAATAACGACAACGATGGGATGCAAGCCCCACTCCTTAAGAAAATGAAAGCTACAATGCCTGGTTGCACTTACAAGGAGTTTCTTGCCTGTAAACCGGTTGAATTTGCAGGCTACGAAGGGGCGACTGCTACACTGTGTTGGTTAGAGAAAACCGAGGCGGTGATTAAAATAAGTAAATGTGCCGAGGAAGACAAGGTCATGTACGCGTCGCATCTTTTTAAAGAAGGGGCGCTAGAATGGTGGAATACGGTACTTCAAGCCAAGGGAAGCGATGTAGCCTATGCCATGAGTTGGGAAGAATTCAAACGACTGGTGGAAAGAAAATTCTGTCCCGAGTATGAAAAGGAACAAATGGCAAATAAATTTTTGAACCACCGGATGGTGGATGTAGACTGTCGAGGGTATACTTCGACATTCTTTGAGTACGCTAGAGTAGTACCAACCCTAGCTTCGCCAGAATCGATGCTTATTTCCCGCTATATCTGGGGATTAATTGGCGAAATCCGTGATATCGTTAAAGCTGCGAGACCTCGCACTATTGACGATGCAGTAGAATTAGCCAACACTTTGATGGACGGACTGGTACGTACGCGAGAAGAAAATAGAAAGAAGGAAGTGGCCCAAAAGATTACCCAAGGATTCCGTATGGGTAACAGTAGTAATTTCAAGAAAAAGGGAACCGGACGATCTTCCACTATTCCATTTTGCAATACCTGCAAAAGAAAGCATTTTGGAAGATGCAAAGGGTATTGCAATTTCTGCAAAATTTCGGGGCATCAAGAAGAAGATTGCAGGAAGAAGAAAGCAACAATCTGCTACAACTGCGGAGAAGCTGGACATTTTAGGTCAAACTGCCCAAAATTGGTCAAACCAGCTGATAACAAAGCAAAACCTGCAGAAGGAACTACCAAGAAAAACGTAAGAGCCTTCCAGTTAACTACTCAGGAAGCAGAGCTAATCCCTGACGTGATTGCTGGTACGTTCCTAGTTCACGACGTTTATGCAAAAGTATTATTTGACTCTGGTGCAAACCAAAGTTTTATAAATACTTCATTCTGCCAAGCTCTTAATTTACCCTTAACCACCCTTAGGCAGATTTTTACAGTCGAAACAGCAGATGGGAATTCTGTTAAAATAGATAAGGTTTTGCGAGATGGAAAGATAGAACTTCTAGGCCATAAATTTTCTGCAAACTTGTTACCTATGAAATTAGCCGAATTCGATATTGTGTTAGGAATGGATTGGTTAGTAGCCAACCATGCTCGAATCCTATGTGATAAGAACTCCATAGAAATCCATACACCCACAGGAGAATTAGTGGAAATTACAGGAGATAAGCCATGAAAGCCACTGAAATTCATTTCAGTAATGAAGTTGGCCAGTTATTCAAGAAAACAAGAAATAGTGTATATGATTTCAGTAATCATCAACACGAAAGGTAAGGAACTTAAAGAAATTCCTATGGTAGCAGAATACCCAGATGTATTCCCAGAAGAGCTACCTGGATTACCACCAAATAGGGAAGTAGAATTTAGGATTCATCTAATTCCTGGAACTACACCGATAGCCAAGACACCTTATCGGTTAGCACCCACCGAAATGCTAGAATTGAAAAAGCAGTTAGATGAATTATTAAGTAAAGGATTCATACAACCTAGTTCGTCCCCTTGGGGAGCACCAGTGTTGTTCGTAAAGAAAAAGGATGGTTCGATGCGAATGTGTATCGATTATAGGGAATTAAATAAAGTTACAATTAAGAACCGATACCCATTACCTAGGATCGATGATCTTTTCGATCAACTTCAAGGAGCTAGATACTTTTCTAAGATAGATTTACGCTCCGGATACCATCAATTGAAAGTACAAGAAGAAGGCATACCTAAAACTGCTTTCAGAACTAGGTATGGTCATTACGAGTTTACAGTCATGCCCTTCGGACTAACAAATGCTCCAGCAGCATTTATGGACATGATGAATAGGATCTGTAAACCGTACTTGGATAAATTCGTAATTGTCTTCATCGACGATATACTTATTTATTCCAAAAGTCAAGAAGAGCATTGTGAACACCTGCATATACTCTTAACTTTGTTAAGAAATGAGAAGCTTTTCGCCAAATTCTCAAAGTGTGAATTTTGGCTACAAGAGGTACAATTTTTAGGTCACCTGGTGAATCACGAAGGTATTCACGTAGATCCTGCTAAGATAGAAGTGATCACCAAATGGAAGGTCCCGCAATCAGCTATGGAAATTAGAAGTTTTCTAGGATTAGCTGGTTACTATAGACGCTTTATTAAGGATTTTTCCAAAATAGCTGTACCATTAACTAAGCTAACCTGTAAATCAGTTAAGTTTGAATGGGGACCTAGACAAGAAGAGGCCTTTAGGATTTTGAAGCAAAAATCTAACAAACGCCCCAATTCTAGCTTTACCAGAAGGAACATAAGATTTTGAACTCTACTGCGATGCTTCTAAGCTAGGATTAGGATGTGTGCTAATGCAACGCAAAAAGGTAGTTGCGTATGCCTCAAGACAATTGAAGAAGCACGAAGAAAACTATACGACTCATGACTTAGAATTAGGAGCCATAATTTTTGCTCTTAAGATTTGGAGACATTATCTGTACGGAAGTAAGTTTACTGTCTATACAGATCATAAAAGCTTAAGATACATATTTGGGCAAAAAGAATTAAACATGAGGCAAAGAAGATGGATGGAAATTTTAAGTGATTACGACTGTGATATTCGATATCACGAAGGAAAGGCGAATGTAGTTGCAGATGCCTTAAGTCGTAAGTATCATGAAAAGCAAAAGCGACTTCGTGCCCTTAGATTAAATCTACAGTTAGATTTAATGAAACAACTGAAGAATATTCAGGAAACAACAATCAAGGATGATGCTGAAGGGATGAAGGGACGAGTAAAAGAATTAGAGCAAGGAAGTGATGGAATTTAGAGATTCCACAAGAAAAGAATTTGGGTACCTAGACAAGGAGAGTTAAGAAATAAGATTTTAGAAGAAGCCCATAAATCTAGGTATACCATCCATCCTGGTAATAATAAGATGTATCAAGATTTAAGGAATAACTTCTAGTGGATAGGAATGAAAAAGGACATAGCTAGATATGTTTCTAAGTGTCTTACTTGTTCACAAGTTAAGGCAGAACACCAGAAACCTTCAGGTCTACTACAACAATTAGAAATGCCAGTATGGAAATGGGAACTTATAACTATGGACTTTGTTACTAAGTTGCCCAAAACTAGAAAAGGTAATGACGCTATTTGGGTAATTGTGGATCGATTAACCAAATCAGCTCACTTTCTACCCATGAAAGAAACCTTTAGCATGGAAAGGTTAGCCAAATTATACGTAGACGAAGTAGTATCCTTACATGGAGTTCCACTCTCCATTGTATCGGATAGAGATAGTCGTTTCACTTCCCACTTCTGGACAAGTTTCCAAGAAGCAATGGGAACCCGACTAAATTTAAGCACTGCATACCACCCGCAAACAGACGGACAAAGTGAAAGGACGATCCAAACCCTGGAAGACATGCTTAGGGCACATGTGATAGATTTTGGTGGAAATTGGGATGGCCACCTACCCTTATTTGAATTCTCCTATAATAATAGTTATCATTCAAGCATTGAAGCTGCCCCATTCGAAGCACTATATGGACGAAAGTGCAGAACTCCAGTTTGCTGGGCAGAAATAGGAGAAAGTCAATTATCAGGTCCAGAAATTGTGCAAGAGACCACCGACAAGATCACTCAAATCAAGGAAAGATTGAAAACGGCTCGAGATCGCCAGAAGAGTTATGTCGATAATTGACGCAAGCCACTAGAATTTCAAGTTGGAGACAATGTACTCTTGAAAGTTTCCCCTTTGAAAGGAGTAGTTCGATTCGGTAAGAAAGGAAAGCTAAGTCCAAGATACGTAGGACCCTTTTCAATAATCCAACGTATAGGACCAGTTGCCTATCGCTTACAACTACCAGAAGAATTAGCTGGAGTACATGACGTATTTCATGTATCCAATCTCAAGAAGTGTTTATCTGACGAATCTTTGGTAGTACCTCTTCAAGATGTAGAGGTAAATGAAAAGTTAAAGTTCGTAGAGAAACCACTTCAAATAGAAGACAGAAAGATCAAGTTTCTCAAGCACAAAAGATTGGTACTAGTTAAGGTCAAGTGGGAGTCAAAAAGAGGACCCGAATATACTTAGGAGCTAGAATCGGAGATGAAGCGAAAGTATCCTCACATATTTCAATAAATCTCAAGGACGAGATTTTAAATAAGGTGGGGAGGGTGTAAGGATCTTCAAAAATGTCCCAAAACGACCCGTAAGTAAAAACCCGGACCCCTGAAACCCTAATCCATAACAAAAATCAAGAAAAACAGATTTTTGGTCTTCACGCGGGCCGCGTAAGGGTAAGCATAGGCTTACGCGGGCCGCGACAACACATCAATTCTCTGGATCTACCAACAGGCCACGTGTCGCACACGTGGCAGCCCTAGTCTACGAATAGAGTGCCCTCGCGGGCCGCGTAAGTGTTGAGTATGGGTTTACGCGGGCCGCGTAACACCCATATTTCAGCTATAAATAGCTTGGATCAGGAGCAGTTCACTGGTTTTGAAAGTTTCTTTCAAAAACGAAATTCTACTACTCCAATTCGAATTTTACTTTTAAAATAGCGAGGCGCTGCTACGATACATGGTATTAACTCGATCGCTGCTACGATTCAATGTCCGATCGATTGAAATTATCCAATGGATGTTTAAGTGCTGCCCAAATTAGGGCTATACTTTGTCATTCGTCGTGAATTCGATGGATGTTTAAGTATTGCACTTTGTCATTCGTTGTGAGGATTTTAATCTCGTGAGTTATCGTAAATGCTGTATTAGTTACTGACCTAGTTCGTATGCATTGTTATTTAAATTAGGTTACAAGGCTAATCAGTAGGCTAAACTCTGCCCGTTTAAATCTGCAAGGTGAGTCATTCTCTTTTTATCAACAATGTTTTACAATACTCCAATTATTTTCAAAAGTTATAATTACAGAGATTAAGTCGTGGTTATCTTGAATCACTGGCTAGTGGGGTATTGTGCACATTACTAATTTCTCACGGTTAGGCTAATAAATCCTAACAGTGATAATCATCACTACTTGGGTGAAAGGACCCAATAGTGGTATGACCATCGTCACCAAGAGGTAACACGGCGCCAGATAAAAATAAGATAAAAGCCATTGTAATCGCTCTTATGCTGTAATTTATAACTATGTGTCATTTTGTGAAAAATGAATGATTCACCCGTATTTCCCCGCTGACAAAATATTTTTAAAACATGTTTCAGGTAACTACTGTGAACCAAGGAAAAGTGCTACGGAGCACTAACAAAGCTTGAAGTAGTGGCTCAGTTAAATAAATAAATATGTTTTATAAATCAGGGAATTTCTTTGTAAAATTCCTCTATTGTAAAAGTACGGGGTTTATCCCGAATTATGGAATAAAAAAATAATCGGGCATTTTCAAGTTTAAACGATCCTGCTAGACTTCCGCTGTAAACTTAAATACCATGGGTTTCTGTCCCGCGGCTCCTGGACCGGGTCAAACCGGGACGGGGGCCGTGACAGTTATTACAGACATTGTTCTCAAAGACAAATATTGTTCCGACAACTCAAATATATTTCGTGGGTTTCTAGACCACCTAATCTTGATTCCATGACATCCAGCAAATAAAAGCATCCTAAACACCTGTCACATACGTTAAAATAGGCCATTACACATAGTGTAAAGTTGAGCATACAAGTTTAATAGCATAATAGTAACGAAAGCGATTTACGTATAACCCGCATGTAACACGTAGAAATGTGAAGCATGTAAGCTATCGACAATGAAATATACACAAACATGACTGCGAGTTGTAGAATGCGCAACACATATCACCACTGTGACACGTGAAGAAATACCCTTAACAACCCCTGTCCACGACAGGTGCTGAGTCCAAACTACAGTACTATAGTAGTATCGTTGCTAAGGTGTCAGGCAACAATCACTGTGTAAACATAACATACAGGCATTCATTGAATAACACGTATAACATGCAAAGTGGTTAGCGTATAAAAGTCGTTGCGTTGTGTGTCGAAGTGATTTGATATAAGTAACGTATGTAACACCCAAAAGTGCGTTAAGCAAAAAGGGATCGAGTATACTCACAGTTCCTGTTTAATAAATAAACACAAGCTTGGATTGAAGGGAGCGCTGAAGAGTTAGCCTGATCACAGTACGACAGTATAAGCGTTGAACAGTGCGTAAAACAGTGGGCTGGATCGGATGGTGGTTCGATTGGATGGCCATCCGGACAGATGGTCATCCGGACGGATGACCGTTCGGTCGGATGGTCATTCGACTGAGGGAGGTGTGTTTGTGGAATGTTTGAACTTTGAAGTTTTCATTGTAGCATTTTGAAAAGTGAGAAGTATCTCTATATGTCTAGTCATCCGGTCGGATGGTCATCTCCACGGATGGTCGTTCGATCGGATGGTGATTCGTTTGGAAACTGATATTCTTTGAAGTTTTGGAAAATCGTTTAAGTGCTGAAATTACCAATCACCTGGTCGAATAGCCGTTCGATCAGATGGTGATCCGATCGGATGGCTATTCGATCGAGCAACTATTTTGGGTTGAAAACTTTGTAGATTCAGTTAAGTTAAAAGTTTTACGGTTTGACGGAGACGGTGTGACAACGTGTTAAACAACGGAAATCTCATCAAGTCTAGTCCGTTCGGTCGGACGGGAATCACCCCGTTCGATCGGAACCAACTGTTCTTGACGGAATTTCATATTCAACCTGTGGATCGGTCTTCTCTTTGATAGAAGTCCATTCTCAGATCGGTTATTCACTAGAGAAGGAGTAGAGAACCCGAACGAGTCCAGATTCTAACGGTTTTCGATTAAAATGAAAAATGCTTGAAGAAAAGTTTGAAACACTTGAAAAATGTTTAGATTTAGTTGAAATCAGTGTAAAATCTTATGGAAATCCTTTGGATCCGAACCGTTCTTGATGAGATGAGGTCACACTTCAATGTTCATAAGAACTCCATGACGACGTCACCCTAGAACAGCCCAAATCCGATGATTTCACAGTGAAAAGTTGTGATTTGATGGAGAAGATGATGAGAAAGTGTTTGCTGATTGTGAAAGTACAAGATTTAAGGTGAAAAATTACAAGAATCGCGAGGAATCGAGAGAAAAGAGCATGGGAGTGCACTGCTCGGAGGGAGTTGTCACATCAATGAACAATGATGTGACAGGAGGGGTATTTATAGTGTGAGAGATGGAAAGGCGGTGCAAGGTTGATGGGTCGGACGACCGTTCGATCGGATGGTCATCCGGTCGGATGTCCATTCGACCGAATGGTCGTTTGATCGGAGGGCTTTTGCGAGCTGGTTTTCCGACTTTCGTTCGTGTGTTGAGCGTTGCATTTAATCGAGTTGCGAGTAAGCGATGCGATAGTATTACACATTAATTACACAAATAACATAACTCCTAAAAGACATAAAAAGTAAACTTGCGTTTAGCGTTTGCGATTAGATTGCGTTGCTATAGAGATGCGATTGTGTTTCCGAGTAACACCTTTAACATAAATAAACATGCATAAGTAAAGCCCATAATGGCACACACACATAGAACAATACCAATAACTGCGATACGAGTTGCGATGCGATAGCGATGTAATTGCGTCAAGTAGAATAGCGTTTAATTGCGTTTATCGCATTGTTACTTCACATTTTACAAATCGTAAGCAAATATAGCGTCAACTAAAGTATCGATTATCGAGTCGGAGATTTCAAGCAATAACTAAATCAGAAATGACAGATCTGAATAACAATCTTCTCAAGAGTTATATTTATTCTCACGGCGGAGGGTGGTTACGAGAAGAACCCCCTACATCTCCTTCTCGTAACGAGTCTCATGGTGTTCTTAGTTTTGCAGATTCATTAACGTTACAGAGCTTGTGAAGATCGGGTCTCTTCATACCCGGTTAAGCATTTGTCTAGACTACCCGATTAGATTGGTGTTTCTTCAATAACATTAAGAAATAAGAAGAAAACTCAAAACACACTACTTAAACCTACTCTACACCTTTAGTACAAACTGATGATTCTAAGTCAATTATCTGAAATTGAAAAATATGAAACAAAACATAGAAATGTCAAAGGTTGTAACAAGACAACCAAACATTCATCAAAAATAAACAATTTAAAATAACATCATCATCTTTAGATCGATAAGAATACCCGAAACATCACAAATCATTTTGCATCTCGTGATTCAACTGATAAGATTACCACAATCAAAATAAGCCATTTTAAGGAATATACTAGGAGTGTAGCTAGAAAACCATACTTTCCTAAACAAACTCATCATCTTCCCATTGCTCTGTTGAATATACCCAAAACAATATGCAACACGAATAAGACTAAAACTCCTTCATCTCGTTTCTTTCCCATATTTCTCCAAACCATTTTTAATCCTCTCAAATTCATCATCTTCTTCACTCATTTTCTTCAAAAACACCTCCCCTAGGCACCTACCTAGCACCACCGCATCTTCTAACGTTGCACACCCGCCTTGACCAATGTCAGGAGTCATTGGATGAAGTGTGTCCCCGGCTACACAAACGTTATCTTTCACTATATTGCCAAATAAGACATTCCATGGAGATCTGGACTTTAATTTTGCACACGATATGTTACTTAACTTTGTTCTTTCCACTACATCTTGTGCTTCTTGAGGCATTTTGTTGATACGACTCAATACAAATTGCTTCACTTTTATTAGGTCTACTTTCCAGTCTTCTTCATCTATAACAGATGTTAGGTACAGTATTTCCGTGTGAGCATGGGTCAGTTCGTTTATGGGCTAAAACCAAACCGAAACCAGTGTTTTGGTTTCTAGATTTTCATGATCGTATGTTCTTTAGTTTGATTGCATGGAAAGTTGGTTTGGTTAACTGTCAACTTCTAGACAGTGGCGGATCTAGGATTTTTTTTTTCAAATGATTTCTTTTGTTAGATTTTCACTAACTCTCTCTAATTTTTTTGTTCAATTAAATCATATAAGGTTTCCACTAATTTTTCATTTTTCTCAAACCGAAGAGGTTCCCAAGAACCCCCGAAAACCTCCTGGATCCGCCCCTGATTCCAAATGATATTTTAATTAATATATTCAACAAATTATATATAGGATTAAGTAAAATATTAGCGATTATTTTTTATTTATAAATTAAGGCGAACAAGCCACAACTAACATATTTATTTATTAATAAATTTTAACAATTTTTTATGACCTATAACATATTATATTTAGAGTAAAATGCACGGATAGTCCCTGTGGTTTTGCAAAATAACACCTATAGTCCCCAACATTTGGAAATTACACCGGTGCTCCCTGTGGTTTGACAGTTTGTTACTCGGATAGTCCCTGGAGTGGATGACGGTTAGTTTTCTCCGTTAAATGGATGTGAAATTACAAATTTACCCTTCATCTTCCTTACTCTATAAAAACAAAACAACCCCCACCCCCACCCCAACCACCTCCACCGTTTTGAAGAATGTTCTGGTGGTGTCTTTAGCTATGAATATGGGTTTAATTTGGAGAATGAGGTATGAGGATGAAGAAAACCTAACACCCAGCTGGGGGAATATGCTTCATCTTCATGGCTCTTCTTTATATGCTCAATATAGGATACAAGAGGAGGAGGCTCATGCTAGCAAGAAGACACAGATTCTGGAAACAACGTTGTCTTCTGCTGCTCCTGATGGCTTGGAGAGTGTAGTCATCAATCTTGATCGGTAAGTGTTGTACTACAATTTTTGTCAAATCTTTATCAGTGTTTTCTTTTTGTCAAATCTTTATCAGTGTTTGATTTTTTTTTTAATCGAGATGAAAAGAGGCACCTATTTGACATCAATAGCTTTTATTTCAGGTAATGGTGAAGTTAAGAGGGCTCAAGTGCAGAAATAAAAGTATGCAGTTTTCTCTACTTTCTGAATCATGTAATCACTTGTATTTTAATGGATACTCGAAATCTCAATTGGATAATTTAGAAAACTATAGCCTCATCTTCTCATTCACAGAAAACGATTAGGATTTCCGGCCATAAAGTAATGGTGAAGTTAAGAGGGGAAATTGAGAGAAAGGTGGGGGGGGGGGGGGTGGGGTGGGGTTGGGGTTGGGGTGGGTTGTTTTGTTTTTATAGGGTGGAGAAGATGAAGGGTAAATTTGTCATTTCACATCCACTTAACGGAGAAAACTAACCGTCATCCACTCCAGGGACTATCCGAGTAACAAACTTTCAAACCACAGGGAGCACCGGTGTAATTTCCAAAAGTTTGGGACTATTGATGTTATTTTGCAAAACCACATGGACTATCCGTGCATTTTACTCTTATATTTATATACTATAATTTTGCAACATTTTATTCTAACGGGAGTTGTACACTTGGCTTGGAGGGTTGTTTAAGATTATCTATTGATACCTCCTCACATTCTACTATTCAATTTTTAGTTTGTGTTGATTGGATAGTGTAATAAGGTTTAACAATTAACAACCCAAAGCATTCAATAGGTGGGCTCATCTTTATAAGTATTTTTTACTATATAAAAAGAAATATTAACTATAAATTTTCTTTTTCATATTTTCATTTTCACACGTTATATTATATATATTATCATTTTAACCCCATTAACTTTTTACAAAAATACATTTCGATGTAAGCTTCACTTAAAACGGAGTTACGCATAATAATGTATTAGTCATCTAAGCATATATGAACAAGTCATTAAAGTTTTTTGTTTTTTCTTATTTAATTTTTACGTGAGTTCTATTATCGTTTCGACTTAGTTATTCTTTTCTACGATACTGTTTTACATTTCGGCTTTGATATTTCACATTTCAACATGCCGCAACGCACGGGTTAATGTGCCGCATCGTACATGTGTTGTTCAACTTTTTCATATCTATTTTTTTGTTTGGTTTAGCGGTCCCGGTGCAACGCACGGGTCCAAATTTCTAGTTATTTATAGAAGAAAGAGTTAATTACTGTTTTCGTCCATGTGGTTTGTCAAAAATCACTATTTCAGTCCATTAGTTTAAAAATTGCAATTTCAGTCCCTGTGGTTTCACTCTCGTAACTATTTCAGCCCACCTCGTAACCATTTCAGTCCCTGTACTAACTGAATAAATGGATTGAAATGGCTATGAAAGTGAAATCACAGGGACTGAAATGGTTACGAAAGTGAAACCACAAGGACTGAAATCGCAATTTTTAAACGAATGGACTGAAATAGTGATTTTTGACAAACCACAGTGACGAAAACAGTAATTAACTCTAGAAGAAAAAAGAACGTATAGGTTGGTTTTAATCTCGGTTTGGTTATTAATTTTGTTAATCATAATCAAATCACAACAGTCTAGTTATAAAGTTACAATTATTCAGTTTTTATGCTCACGTATACTTTATGTAACCTGAGACGGGATGAATGTGTAAAACCAGTACAGAGTGTTTTCTTCAACAGGAAGAGAACGAAGCGCACTCCGCCTCCAAACTTCACATGGAACATTGGATCAGAACATAAACCATCAGGGAACTCCACCAAACCCAGAATAGCTAATCTCCCGTCACTACCTAACCATTTTGCCACAACTGATTTAACTCCATCACACCCTATCAACACCTACATAGATGTTTATAACTCATATTAGATTTTGATACTCATGTTCCAAGGTTCCTTTTTTCTTTTAATTATAATTCATTTATCATTTAATTTTTGAGTTTTCTCTAATCTTGCGTTCATTAATTTTTTGAAAGATCTATATATGCAATTACAATTATTTTTATGGTTTACATTGTGCTATATTTTTTTATTGAAAATGGAATTATATTCGAAATAAAGTAATTTTTTGTTTCGTAAACTACCACATTGAGTATCGTCATTGTAACGATAGCCGACCGAAGAACATTGATAGACGTATTTATTTTTATGGATTTCGGTTTTGATACAAGTAGTTTTCAATATTTACCTGTATTTTGGTACTACAAATACACAACGGGTACGTTGTCCACAGTGGCGGAACTAAAACATTAACTCAGGGGTATCCCAAAAAAAAAATTAACCGTGCAATCATACAATAATAAAAAAACGACAATAAATAAATAAAGTAAAACAAATACCTAATAGATTTGTCCTATTCTTTTTTCATAGCTTGAAATCGTTCCATCACATCGCGTCTTTTACTTCATGTAAAAAATCATTTTCGACCGCACAAACCATAACATTGTTCAAAATTAAACATCTTTCAATGGTTGCGGTTGCAACCGGTAAAAGCAAAGCTAGCTTCACTACCCGATAAACTGAAGGACAAGAACTATGTGTTCCCGTTTCAACCATAACACGCGCAAGATCACTTATTCCATTCAAGCTTGCAAATTTATCATCATCGCTTATAGTGTGACGAAATGACTCAATATCATCCAAAAGAGTCCCTATTTCTTGTGTAGTAAAATCATCCGGGTACATCTCAACAAAAGCCAATATCTTCCATGGGTCAAACATAGAAAAACCGTTACAAAAAAAAAAAAAAAAAAAAAGGGTAGTTGCACGGTACCCCTGACCGCGGAAGGGATCTCCCTTCCCAGTTCACCACCCGACAAGGATCCCTGGCGGCAAATACCCATAGCCATCAAAGAGGGGTAAGAAACATGTTTCGAACCCGAGACCTCGAGTGTCCTCGGTCCGGCTTAAAGCGGGTGTCGGTGGCCACCAAAGTGGCACTAATGGGAATTGAACTTGGGTCTCCATTGGAGAACCCAAGTCACTCCACCACTAGGTGGAGAACCCAAGGATTTAAATCCCACATATTTTTTATCAAACCTATTTATAAGGACCAAAATACCCTTCATTCCTATAGTGTCACATGTCATTATCACAATCATTCTTAGACTACTTAGGTAAAATCCACTTTTTAGTGGATCTTTCCCCAATATATAAGTATTGGCTAGTTAATACATATAATATAAGTATACAATAACAATATGAGAGTTAATTAAAATTAAATTATAATTGTAAAAAATAAATAAAATAGATAATTCATAACAGTAGGCTGGGGAGGCCACCACGTGACCTACTTTCGAGATTTCCAAGAAAGAAAAAAAGAAAATCAATAATAACAATTGTCTTTTGATTTTAAATTAATTAATACCAAAGAGTCTTCTTCTTCATAATTCTGCAACTTCGTTCTGACCGAAAGCTCCCACCTTTCTTCAAACTACAATTTGTGCTTACAATTTCTTTAGGGGTGTCCTCGTAGTTGTTTATAGGTGTCGTTTGTATAAAAATCGAAAAGAAAATACACTACCGGTACAAAGTTGAGCCGTAGCCCGTGCTACGGCTCGTTATATGGCAGGTCCGCCCCTGGTTGTCCAATTTGCATTTTTACCCATATTCTATACCAATAGTCCAATAATGGATAATTTTTTATTTTTGCTAATATTTAGATATAAATTCTATTAAAGGAATTGGCCTGTAATAATCCTAACTAGAGTTTATTGGTCATTGACGGTCCTACCTTTAAATATTTCCCTCACCAGTCTCACCTTTCACCTATTTTTCCTACACCCCCCCCCCCCCGGTAAAAAAACTTAACAGAGTTATGTTTTTTTTTTCAAATCACAAACAATTTTTACGGCTTTTGATCAGAATTGCGATACGAGTCCATTGATGTAAATCTTACCTCAAAATGGTGCTCCAAACGATGAAAACGTCGCTTCAATTCGGATGTTTAAATTTCCAATTAACAAAAATCAAGTCATTTGGAGCACCATTTCGAGGTAAGTTTTACATCAATGGACTTGTATCGTCGTTCTGATCAAAAGCCCTAAAAATATGTTTGTAATTTGGAAAAAAGCTTAACTCCGTTAAGTTTTTATTTAACGGGGACCGGTGTAGGAAAAATAGGTGAAAGTTGGGACTGGTGGGGGGAATATTCATAGGTGGGATTGTCAATGGCCAATGACCTCTAGTTGAGATTATTACAGGCCAATTACCCTTCTATTAAAAACGAAGTTGTGTTAAAAATAAAGTATTTGCTAGCATTGTAAACTATATCGGGTATCGGTATTATACAAAGGCAAACCGATACTGCCCATTCAACGTGGGTAGCAGTATTTCCTTTTTGTTTTGGATCGTTAAAAAACACATTTCGATATTTTTTGGCATGTTGCATATTACACTTAATTTTTTTTTGTTAGATAAGATATTTTTGCGCAATTAAACCAAATATTATTATATATTAATTTTTTGAGTTAATTGCCAAAATCGTCCCTGAGGTTTGGGCACGTTTGTTATTTCCGTCCAAAATGACACTTTTGTATCAAATTGCCCCCAACGTTTGTAACTTTTTGTCATTTTCATCCAAACCACTAATTTAGTTTATTTTTTCTGTTAAGTTGAGAATATTTGGATGAAACTGGCAAACATAAAACCACAGGGACGATTTTGGCAATTAACTCAAACCCTTTTTAATTTCTTTTATTTAATTATTTTTGTTACATATATAATAGAAAAGAATATACATGGAGTTTTTAGGAAAAAAAATAATGGTTTTGTCACATAATTTTTATAAATTTTCATCCAAATCACTAACTCAGTTTATTTTTTCTGTTAAGGTGAAGGATGTTTTAAATTTTATAAATTAAGACAGAAATTAATTTACATGCTTCTTTATATAAATTAGTTTTATATAGAGAAAACGTCATTGGTGTGCAATACATAACAATCAATTACAACTTTTAGTATTTATCAGTTATAGAGATAGAAAAAAAATGTAAAACGTTACATATGTTTTAAATGTGTTGAGCACCTAGGAAATATGTTGGTGCATATGTCTGTCGACTTCGTCTTGTATCGAGTCTTGTAACTAGAATGATAGATCAAGGCACGTTATACGAGAAAAGTGAGAAAAATATAGGAAGTATCCATTTCGCACGAAATGGATGTTGTGACCATTTCGCACGAAATGGAACTTTGTTCATTTCGTACGAAATGGATCTGGCCATTTCGTGTGAGCCTATTTCGTACGAAATGGCATGCCTATAAATACTAGGTCTTGGTCATTTCATTTAGAACTTTCTGATTTCGGTACCGAGGTGCTGCCGAAGTGTCTCCAGGCTGTAAAACGTTGTTATATCAATAAACAAGACAATTAGAGTGTATATTAAGCTGATTCAAAGTCGATACGTTTGTTTCCGCCTCTCGTATTGATTAGAACTCTTCTGAACGACTCGTTTTGGTCGTGCAAACGATCCTACATGTGGTATCAGAGCTCAGGAGGAAGAGTTCTTACCAAATCAGCTCAATTTCACCAAAATTTCTGACTTCTACTCATTCTTCTTCACATTTTTCAAAATTAAACAAGATTTTACGGTTAAAATGGATTGAATTTCACATATAACAAGCGAAACACTGTTTTAAACAATCCTTGAAAGAATTAGACCTAAAATCGACTTAAAACTTGATTAATTTATCAAAAAACTGCCCGATCGTGTGACATCAGCATCATTTCGTACGAAATGGTCCATTTCGTTTGAATCAGACTTCCATTTCGCACGAATTGAGCCCTATAGTGTACCATTTCGCACGGATTGGTTAGTTTGAACTTCATTTCGCACGGATTGACTAGTTTGAATCCCATTTCGCACGAATTGGTTAGATTGGACTCATTTCGTTTGAAAGGTTTGCCATTTCGCATCAAAATCCAATTCGTACCAGGGTCCATTTCGCACCAAAGTCAATTCGCATCAAGGTGTCCAGTTCGTTTGAGATCTCATTTCGTTTGAAACTCTATTTCGCTTGAACTTTGTAATCTTGTGAAACTTGTTACCGAAACATCGAAGAAGAGTTTTACAACGCCTTTGCTACTGCCCCGGGTACTCCTGTTACCATTACGAAGAGCGTGAACATGGAAAATGAAACAGGAACGTTAAAAAAACCTCCAAAGTTGATGGGCATTGAAGAGTACTATTGTTGGAAAGACCGATTCGAAAATTGGGTTCAAGCAAATCATTTAAGGTCTTGGGAGTGTATTGAAAAGAAGTATGTTAAACCTCGTACAGATGTGGGAGTTATCAAAACTATTTCTGAATTGTCGGATAAAGAGAGAGATATGTATAAGGCAGAAAAAATGATGATTAATCTACTTCAGCAAGCTGTGAAAGAAGATATTTTCATACTACTTCAACATGATGGTACTTCACGTTCGATTTGGGAAGCACTTCGAATTAAGTTTGAAGGAAGTAGGGATATGATCAGGAGTAAAAAATCATTATTAAAGAAAGAATTTGATTTGTTTACTAGCTTGCAGGGTGAATCTACAAAGAAGCTCATTGAGAGATATTGTCATTTAGTGCGATCAATGTCACTGTTAGATATAAACAAAGATCGAGAAGAATGAGTTGACAAATTAGCTGATGCTTTACCTCAGAAAGAATGGGGTACATATCTGATGATCTTAAAGAACACTGGAGAATATGATAAATTGACAATTTCTCAGTTCATTTAAAAACTTGAAGGACAAGATCTTGAACAACAAAAGATTGCTAGAATGAACAATCCAAGTGGTCAACAAGACATCAAGATGTATTACAAAGGGAATGTTCAGAATGTTGAAGCAAGTCCGAAGGTCCAAACCGCTTTCAGCGCAGAAAACTCATCCGGATCAGTTAATCAAAGTCCAATCAGCAACAGTGGATTTTCTTCATACTCGAATGTTAATCCGAATGTTACAACCTCAAGTTATCAGTCTCAAAGCTCAAACAATGGTAATGGTCATGTGTTACACTGCAACATCGCATTGCATCTTCAGAACGGTCAAAATTTCTCTGAAGAAGTCGCTAAAGGTCATATGGCATTACTAGCTACAGTGTTAGAATCATATGAGGGTTTGGTTGCAGGAAGGATCGGAAATCCTATGTTGACAAAAGAGGATTACGATCAGATCAATGCTGAAGAAATGGAGCTTATGGATATTAAGTGGTGTTTAGCGAGTGTGTTGAGGAGAGCTGAGAAATTTAAGCTGATTACAGGAAGAGATGACTTCCGTGATGCTAATGTTTCTACTTTAGGTTTTGATAAATCTAAAGTTACTTGTTTTCGATGCAGGGAAAAAGTACATTTCAAGAGGGAATGTACCAATCGAGAAGCAGGTGGAGCTCAGAATCCGTTTGGGAATAATGATTATTATCGGAAAGCTATATATCAACAAGTTGCTCAACAACCGTCATCATCCCATGCTATTGAAGATGGAAAGAAGAAAGCTTATCTCGTAAATCAAGATGATGAAAGAGTGGCAGAAGGTTTTAGCTGGGACAAATACATTCCGGCTGATTCCAAGTTTGGAGCATTCATTGCACAGATCATTCAAGAGCCAGATTTGATGAAGGAATGGATGGATGTGTTTGTCAATAATGAGAAAAGTCAAGATGAAGAGTCTGTCTCTTCAGAAGAAAGCTCAGAAAAGACAACAGTCTTTGATCAATCATCAACTGATAGCAGTGATGATGAAGAAGAAATGCAAATAAACATTGGAAAACTCAATTATCTCCTGAAAGTTTTAAATTTTATTTTGCAGATAGATTGGAGAAGCTAAAGGAGAAGCGAGCAGCAAAAGAACAGAAAAAGGTAAAATGCGAGAATGTTGCTCAGGAAGAGAAGTCTGAACAGAGTGAAGAAGTTAAAGTTGCTGAGAAGGTGGTTGAAATTGAAAAGATTGTTGAAGTCACAAAACCTTGTCTAAAATGTTTGGAACCATGCAAAAATTGTGAAGAGAAAGATGAGAAGTTTAGTGAGCTTGATAAGATGAAAGAAAAATTATTGTTCGATGTTAAGTATGTGAAAGAATCGTATGATGTGTTGAACAGAACGGTGAATAGTTTGCAAAAGACAAACTCAGAAAGAGAAGATGCCTTAACCATGATGAATGCAGTGATGATGTCTAAGCAGAAGGCTATCAACCATTATATTGAAGAATGTGCAAATTTGAAGCAGCAGTTGGAGACAGAAAAGATAGAAAATGAAAGAATCAGAAGATTGCTGCAAAGTTATTCAAGTTCTGATTATTTGATTGATAGAATTTATCCAACTGTTGCAGGTTTTGAAGCCTTTCAGGACAAGAAGTCGGAAGAGAAGGATACTGGTAAGAAACAAAGTGCAAATTATAACAAGTGTCCGCCTCCGATCTGGGAAGGTTATTCTCCCAGAAAACCAAATGAGGAACAAGTCAGAAAGGCAGTCAATATAAAATTAAAGACTGAAACAACTGATGAGTTACCAGAAAACATTGACGTCACGTTCACATCGTCTGACACTGATCATGAGTCTGAGTTAATAAAGAAAGTGGTCGATCAGGTGTTGGATAAAGATGAGGAGTCAGAGTCAAAGTCCGAATCCGGGAGTTCGAGTTCATCATCAGTTGACAGTCCAAAATCATCGGTCAAAAGGGTTTATAATAAAGAATTTATGTTATCAAAATCTAATTTGAATGACGAACCAATCAAAGTGGTATATACTTTGAATGATTCAGACAAATTATATTATGATGAGGAATTTCCAATAAGAGGTGTTAAAACTGAAATGATTAACAAGGTTTTCAAATTAACAGAAATTAATATTTCTGAAATAAAAGATGTAAATCTTGCTGAAAAACCTAAACCTTACACCTCAAGGGTTCAACAAAGATTAAACAAGAAAAAGGGTTACAGTTCTGGTTCAGGTTATCGAAAGAAACCAAACCATAACAGTAATTTCAAAAAGAAGGGATTGGGTTTTATTCCACCCGAAAATCATAAAAATGAGAAAATTTCTAAAACAAAAACAATATTTGTTTCAGGGTCAAGTTCTGAAGATGAGAAGAAAAGCTCATTCTAGAAGCAGTCAAACAAAACATTTCTTGCAGAAAAGCAAAAGTTTGAAAAGAATGGAGCTAATCAGAAAAGGGAGACAAGAACCTGTTACCGATGTCAAGAAGTTGGTCACATCGCCTGGAATTGTCCAAAAGCAACCAACACAAAACAGGAAGTTGTTTCTAAACTAAAAGAAAAAGTTGTTGACAAAACTGAACCACCAACTGAAAAATTCAAATTGTTTAAAAACTCAACATATGAAGTTGGTGAATGTTCAAAAAGATTTTACAAAAGAAGGGTGAATCTTAACAACCAAACATGGGTTGTTAAGAAATCAGATGTGAAATCTGGCGATGAATCTAACTCGTCAAAGTCAGAGAAGCCACAAGTTGAGGTTAAAAGTGAAAATTTAGTTCCGCCAATGGATGATGTCAACTTTCCATCATTGCGGGCTGAAAATTTTAAATCAAAAGTTGGAAAAGTGGAGATCTCGAATCAATTCTATTCTGAAAAGAAAGAATTTGATGTCGAAAAGGCTTTTAACGACAAAGTGAAAAATATTTTTGGAAAAATGGTCGAGGGTAAGGCCAAAGGGGTAAAAGATTTTTATGAATCAAAAAGAAATTTTGAAACCCCAAGTGAAACTGAAAAGGTCACACCTAAAGCTAGTCAGGCTTGGGTGTCTGTTTTTCATATGTAAAAATCCTGTCTTGCCGGAGCTCCCAAGTTGGTAATCGTGGAGCATGAATCGGCATCTTTCTCAAAATCTCAAAAATTGTCAAATTTCGATTTACAAGTGGTATTGATTGATGAGAACATACAAGTGTATGTACCTACATGTGGTTAATCAAGGTCACTAAGTTGAACTTGATTTAACTTTCATTCAAGTGTTTGAAAAACAATGTGATGAAACCCCTAACCTACAAGTGGTTTGTGAAAATCAACAAAACTAATTTTCCGGAAAAACCATTTTGATTAAAACAAACTTAAGTGTTTTGAAATCATAATGGGAAAATAGTTTGTTGTCAGGGGGAGTTCTGATTGTTTATGCCAAGTGGATGGAGAATTGAAGCAATTCACATCGGTTTGTCAAAATTTTCTGTAATTGATTTTGAATTTTAGGGGGAGTAAAAAATTTTCAGAAAATCCAAAAACATTTCGAAAATTTGAAAAAGCCAAAAACATGAGAAAATGAAAAAGAGTTTTGTTGTGAAAAAGACAAAATGATAGTACATTAGTGGACTATCACAACACGCTAAAGAATTGGAAAGTCAAATGTGATAAACGGTCTCACTGATGATGTGCCAGTAGGTTTTCGCACGCTTAGTAGATTGTGTTCGAGATATAAACCTAAATATTAAACTTGCTTATTTCGTGGGGAACATCTCTCGGATATATAGGTAACCCCTGAAATCTTGTTTGAAAGACTTTTTATTTCTGACATACTAGGTCTTTGTGCGTGATGATATCTGGGGTATTATACCTGGACTTCTGATTTTGCGGGAGCAATAGCCTAGTCCTCGTATAATACTTTACATTGCTTTAATCTTAAAGCCCGCCCTCAGCATAAAAAATGATGAAACATTGAAAAATGCTAATCATGTGCTGTTGAAGAAAAGATTCTCTAAAGGGAACACACCTAAAGTCGAACCATCATCTCTCTGATTTTGCGGAAGCAATAGCCTGAGCTCTCATGGTTTCGCATTTAACCTCTTACAGATATCATTAGTGTACATTCACCTGTAAGACTGAATATAGGAGTCTGGATACGGGAGTATATTCTGAGGTGGGACACGCGAATAAGTTTAAGTGCTTAAAACACTAATCTCGTATCTCGAAACAGTTGAACTTTGTGTGAAAATTTAAGTGGATCAGTATACTGACAATCTAAGTGAATCGTTTAGAACTTAAAATGTTTAAAGCTTAATGGTGTTAGTGATTTGTCTCATAAACTGATATGATCCTCTTACGCCAACTCACAAAAATATTTACAGACAATATAAACCTAGATTGTAAATATTTCTTTACCGCTTTCCATTAAAAAACAAAAACTCAAAAATATTGTGTTTTAGCATAAATATTTGAAAATACAAAAAGATTTTTGACAACTGATGTTGGAAAGCTGATCTTCAAAATTCCAAGTGCTAAACATGATGAACAATATGTAACATCCCGAAAATATAAATTCATAAAATTTTCAATTTTAATTGTAAATAAATTAGTAAAATAAACTAACTAGGGGTGACACTAACCTAGTTAGATAATGACTAGTGAGTAGTTAAAGGACAAAAAGGGGACTAAAGGAAATTAGAGGGGTCAAAAGTGCTTAAACTAAAATTAAGTTTAATAAAACAAGAAAAATAAAAATCCCAAACACACATACGTGTGTGAGATCGACCAGACAAGGAGCAGGGGGGCGACCAAGTTCATCAAAACCCTAAGTTTCACAAAATCTCTAAATTGAAGGATCAAACTCAGTCCAAATCAAAGTCTGAGCAAAGATTAGTGATCCTCATCACAAGGGGGTTACAAGGTATGTAAAATTTGGTGTTAATTCTCTGTTTGAAATTCTCATGAATTTGGGAAATCTGAAATTTATGGTCGCATGTTTGTTTTATGATGGATTAGGAACATTATAGTGTCTAGGGAAAATCCTATACAAATAAAAGTTGAAATTGTCACACCCTGTCTTTTGCGGAAGCGTATGATGTGTGACTGGTTTAATATCATTGCATTCAATCGTAATAAACAACTACAGGATCAAAACGATGTTCATCCATTCACGAAAATTTGAATATTATAATACTTGTTATTTAAGTTTTAAAAACACAACCTTCGTCTAGGTTACAATTCAACAAAAGTGGATGACATCTAAACTTGAAGTCTACTTCTAGCTATGACACTTGCGCCCAAGATCCATCATGTCACCTGAAATACATGTAGTTTTGGAAAACATCAACATAAAGTTGAGCGAGTTCATGCGTTTTGTATATCTTGTATGAAAACATAGTTTGTATTTTGTACAAATCAAGTATTCTTGTATAAATCAAGTTTTCTTGTGTACCCCACGTACTAAATGATTGTTTATACAAGGACATTAAGGCATGTGAGGACATAGGGAACATTAGTATTTTCTCCTTCAAGCCATGTGAGGACATAGGGAGCATTAGTATTTTCTCCCTCAAGGCATGTGAGGACATAGGGAGCATTAGTATTTTCTCCCTCAAGGCATGTGAGGACATAGGAAGCATTAGTATTGGCTCATTTAACTGTGTCGATTACCCTCGACTGTGTCGATTAACCTCGACTGTGTCAATTTCCCTTGCCTGTGTCGATTACCCTCGACTGTGTCGATTTCCCTCGACTGGGACACCGAAGCACTCAAGAGGTCACATAAGGACCATGAGTGGGGCTCGGCTGTACCTGTTATATCTAACCCTCGTCCCTAATTAAGTATTAATGGCATCTCAATATCTAGTTTAAGCTCACATGATCTAGTATTTTCTAGGCATTTCTTAAAGCACATCATACTCGGTACTCGTTCTCACCAAGAGTGATTCTCGTATTTTTTTTTTGTATTCTCAAATCGTATTGCACTCGGTACTCGTTCTCACCAAGAGTGCTTCTTGTATTTTTACCATTTGTAAAAATTGTAATATTTGTAACATGTATTTCACCCCCGAGAGTTATAAAACCAAAAACAGTTAAAGAAAAGGGGGAGCATGAACTCACAACTTTGCGTTCCTGCGTCGTAAACTCCACCGGATTTGCTTATCTAGCGTCGCGACCTAAACGTGTGTTATTAACGTTAGTCACTAGACTTGTATCGCACAAGTACAAGTCACTACCTTTTGTGTACGTTTTCTTGTGTTAAAAATAATTTATATTTTTAACTAAGTGTCTTACTTATATTATTTCCTCAAAAATAAATATAAGTTTCTTGTATTTTTCACTTTGCACCCGAATTATGTATCTTGTCTAAGTATGTTGTATGTGTATTTTCACTTCTTAAGAGTACTTAGTGTATTTTCAAGTCCTAATACACTATCATGCATAATACATACTACACACACTTAGCACAAAATTTTTGGTGATCAAATAATATATATTATCCTCAGATAACATACTCGACACTTAGACACGCAATTTACTACTCATGTCATTTCAACTTAAATATCTAAAACTGGCCTGTTTTCGGGCATTTTAATAAAATAGTTAACTTATTCCAAAAATTCCCAAATTTTTACAAAATATCTTAAACGATCCAAATATTATTGTGTAAAAATCTCGGGATCCAATTCATCACCAATATTTTATAAAAAAAAAAAATTTCCGGACTGAAATCAGATTTATCTTTTTCTGATTGCAGTCCACGAAATAATTTATTTAAAATTCATCGAGAGTCCGATTTACGAAATTCCAGTGAGAGAATTACAAATACATCGGTGGTCATCAACAGTACAAATTTCATGACCTAGTTCTACTCAGGTTTCAACTTATGATGAAGAATATAACACATATTTTCAGAAGCAAAAATGCAGCTTCTGCTGCTGTTACAAAACAACCCTTTAAAAATAGTAAACGAAGTCCAAAAATTATGATTCTAGTGCCATTAGAACCGTATTTCATAATACATAAATCTAGACTTTAGAAAATACATTTTTCATTTTATTAAGGTCATGTTATAGCCAACTGAAGTTGGCTGTAATCACCAAACAGCCCACTGTTTCAGCTTTTAACTTTCTAACTTGTGTTCGATTGATTCCGTTAACATGTTTAGTGATCCCAACAACATCAAGCATCAATATTAATAAGCAAATCATCCAGTAATCAACAATAATCAAAACAACTTCATATTAACATCACTTCATCACATTTCCTTTTTATGTAAACATTATGTTCATGTTTCTAGTTCAAGTTTCTTTGTGTTCTTTAAATTTATCATCATGTAACTTGCTTTAACCACTTAAATAACATGAATAATGAATGGATCTAAGTTCTTACCACTAGTTCAAGACTAGGGAAGTTCAAGTGAAGAAATGTGGTGGTTAATAGCAAACGAAGAAGGTCCTTCCACTTCCGAGAACACCGAGCTTCGTTGACGACCTTGTTACACCTCGAAGTACACTTGGATTGGAAGATGGATGATTGAAAATTGTGGTGGTGTAAGGGGGTGTTTGGGCCGAGATTATGGAGGAAGGAGAGTGGAGTGTTGGTGTGATGATGAAGATGAGTTTAAGTGAGGGACGTGTGGTTATAAATAATCATCTTCCAACATCTAAATAACCACTAGTCCTTATGTTCCTTTAGTACATGGCAAGTTCAATAAATAAATGGAGAAAATCAAAGTGGTGATCCCACTTCATAACCGTAAGGTGGAGGGGGGGTTGGTTTCTAGTTGGGTTTCAACTTCTTAGTTAGTGTTCTTGGTTGGAGATCAAAGGTTTAATTAGTGCCTTATTAGTGTTATGTAATTATATAGTGTGTTAGGGTGTTCGGGGACCCTAACTAGCTTAGAAAAAGTGAAACAATGCTTCAAATAAAAATTTGATGTTCCGGGTTATGTCCGGTTGTTCGGTTGGATACCGGCTCGTTAAAGTGCTAAATTGCACCGGTTAGTGTCCATTAAGTAACTTTTTGTAGCCCTTTCAATTCCCGACACTTAGGGAAGTATTCTGGATAATAAAACGTAATTTCTGCATAATATTTATGTTGTTAAAAGCTGATTAGAGCTGAATTTAGTAAAATTCTGCACTTACAGTGCGTTTCGGGTGCTTTTTAGTGCGTATTTTAGCTTCCGTAAAGTCTATATGTTAACCCTTGTATGTACTCTTGGGTTTTAATGTATTCTTGTCGTCGGACCTACACCTAGGCCTCAATTCTAATGTCTGACTGCTTTCTACAGTTTTGTTGACACAGTGTGTCTTACCGGTGAGTTTACTAATATTTTTGACGCAACGCTATCATGAAGTAATTCTTGTAGTATAACAAGTTCATGAATTCACTTGTATGGAATTCAGAAATTTATTTGTCTGGTAAACTAGATCATGTACAGTTATTAAAGCACAAATTACTGTTCATCTAGTGTACGGAATGTACGGGAAAGTGACGGTTGTCACAGTCTCCCCCCGTTAAAAGAATTTCGTCCCGAAATTCAAGCGATGCCATCGGTCGCAGGGGATTTGTGAAATGAATATGGTCACTTATATTTGAAACACGTCTTCATGTTCTCATATCATGTGTTTTATCGTACTCAAGTAAATCAATCATGTCTTTTCTGTATCTCGTGGACCCTTGGTCCTAAACCTTAACAGGTTTCTATAGTATTGTGGACCCTTGGTCCAAAACCTTAACAGGTTCTATAGTATTGTGGACTCTTGGTCCAAAACCTTAACAGGTTTCTATAGTATTGTGGACTCTTGGTCCAAAACCTTAACAGGTTTCTATAGTAATTCTTATCATTTGTCATTGACGTGAATCTTATTTGTGGGAACAACGACTGCTCCTTGAGTCAGACTCCTCTACAGACTAGACACATGAATGTGTCGCGATCACTACTGATCTTTTTCTGGGAGTTTTATCTTGTGAACAATGGTTCTGATCCCTACACTGGGGATTCAACCTTTTTGTTTTCCAAATCACACTACGCCTTCTCTAGGCGAGGCTCTCATTTTAGTCATACTTCTTGTCTCAAATTCTTACGATTTCTGCCGCTCATCGGCACAATCTTTCTGTATCCTGCGGGTTGCCTTGATATGTTCACATATCTAAACGGTTTGCCTCTAGTTTTCCTGAACCCACTCGGGTCAGTAAATTGTTTATTCCCGGTCTCTGATCAACACGACGGGGATCGACTTATTATGTTTCACCTGAAGCTTCACACGAAGCGGTTTAAACGGCGGTGTGATAATTACTGTTGTGGGAAAACTCTACTAAGGGCAAGTGAGTGTTCCAACATTTATCAAGTTTATCACACAAGCACGTATCGTGTTCATACAGTCTGCATCGTTCAGTAGCTTAGCCTATCTTCGTGGTGTGCTGCAACCCTTGTGATTAGTAAAGATCGTGCAGCGTTTTCTTTTAGGTACTGACGTCAAATTTGCGGCACGCAATTACTGTATCTAGCTCGAGGTTTCTTCTCATGATCCCTCAATCAGTGTGACGCGTATGCAATGTTGTGGTCTCGTACAACCGAGACTTTGTCGAGAAACGTCACATAATTGCAACTCTAGCTCCTTAGCTCTTGGTTGCAGGGGTGGCATGAATCTCATTCTTATCCACCACGTATCTTAAAGTTCTCACTTCGCGAATTCGAAATCCGCTTTTCGTCATCATGGCATATGACTATTCTTTGTCTCTAAGAGTTGAAAGGTAAATTGCAGTTGTTGCTCACGACCTTCCTTGGTCGTTGGCCAAATGAGAATGTAGTCAATAAGTGTAATCATGATCTGTCCAGGTATGGCTTACACGTTCGATTCATGAGGTCCATGAATATTGTCGATGCATGTGTTAAGCCAAATGGTACGACAAGGAACTCGTAATGTTCGAAGCGAGTCCTAAAGTTCGTTTTAGGGATATTTCCTTCTTGTATTCACAGTGGAGGACATCTTGTCCTCAAGTTGATCTTTGAGTGGTAACTGGAACCTTACGATTGGCTCATTTGTGTCATCAGTCCTTGGCAAAGGATTCTGATTCTCAATTTTCTGAAGTTTATGTAAAGTGGAGACTACCAACTTTCTCCTTGTCTCCTTAACTAAGGATGTCATGTCTTTAATTTCCCTCTGTCTAGCAGCTCTGGCAGTTACCTCAGAGGCTCATGCTTCGCAGACGAAGCTAGTCGGTAAGGCGTCATTCGGCACTGGTACCGCTCCTGGCACGAGGGTTATCCCAAGCTCCTCTTGGCGCTGTGGAGGTATTCCTGGCAAGTCTTCAGAAAAGGCTACTGGAACTTCTTCCATAACGGGGACGTTCTCAGGCTCTATACTTGGATATCCAATCCATGCTGACTATCATATTATGACTTCGCAAGTCAATGGTAACAGAAGGTTCCGACCTTCTGAGTCCCTAAATGCAATCCTTAATTGCTTCGACTGTTTAAACTAGCCTTCTATATGCCCATTTCTAAAGAATACGGAACGTCTAATTTATTTGAAACTAGGCCAGGCAGTTTCTTAAGTTCTAAGCATGCAAGGTAAAAGTTGATGCCAGTATTAATTAAAAGTAGATGCATAGGGTTGGTTAATAGGGGACGTACCCGTAACCGCATCTGGATCCTGGCGTGCTTCACGAGTTTCGATCGTGAAAACACTTCCTTGCTTGCTTCTTCCTAGGGCAATCTTTCCTAGTGTGCCCTGCTTCACCACATTTGTAGCAGCCTGGTATTCTCTTATTCCTTCCATCTGGGTCCTTCGCCCAACAGGCGTCCTTGCTGTGCCCTTCTTTTCCACACTTTCCACACTTAGGCCTCAGACATCGACCTTTATAGTGAAAAGTGCATTCCTCGCACCTCGGCTTAGCTCCCGAGTAAATCTTATCACCAACCTTATTAGTGGTTCCAGAAGCTTTCCTGTCATGCGGCGGTTTCACTTTCTTTCTTTTGTTTGCTTTAGAGCTTCCATAGCCGACTTGTGTGCCCACCTTTAGGTTCGAAGACTTCCTTTTCTTATTGCCTGATGACTCCACATGAGTCTCTTTCTTGTTATCCTCAGATTTCGAAAATTTTCCCGCAAGTAGAGCTTCTTCGGTAAGCGTAACGCTTAAATCGATAGCCTCTGCGATAGTTGGAGGCTTTGAGGTAGTAACCAAGCTCCTGATCTGAGGTGCAAGTCCCCAAATGTATCGTTCAATTCTCTTGAATTCTGGCTTGACTAAGTAGGGGACGACCCTAGACAAGTCGTGAAATCGTTGGACGTATTCAGGAATCTTCGGTCCGTCCATTTTCAAGTTCCAGAATTCCACCTCGAGCTTCTGGATTTCAGCCCTAGAACAGTATTTCTTTTCCATCATTTCCTTGAGCTCGTCCCAGCTCAGTGCATAAGCAATATCTGCGCCAAGGGTTTGAACCTGAAGGTTCCACCAGGAGAGTGCACCATCCAAGAACAACCCTGAGATATAGGTAACACTCTGTTGGGGCGAACAGTTACTCATTCTTAGAATGGAGTCGGTCTTTTCTGCCCAACGTACAAATGCAACGGCACCTCATGTGCCATCAAAATTTAGTGGCTTGCAGTCCAGGAATTGTTTATAGGTGCAGCCGGTTGGAGGGTTATTTTCAGTAGTGCCACCGCTGTGCTCCGAGCGGAGGGCTTCATGTCGTGCAATTTCCCGTGAGATGCGTTCTTGCAACTCGGCTTCTGTCCTTGGTAACGTACTGGTGTTTGTGTCACGTCTGGGCGGCATTCTCTTCTGTCAAAATGGTATGAAGTAGGTTAGACAATATTCCATAATTGTCTATGAGGTACATAGCACCATAAGCCATCATGTAATCACCCAATTTCACATGTATATATAATCAATGTATGAGCGAGGAAACAATTACTGAGCCTTCACATAGGCTTGCCAACTTGGCTTATTGTTTGTAATAAAATGAACTCGAGGTTACATCGCCTCGGTCATTTAGGTTTTAGTTATTTCTTGCTACATTAGCTTTATTGATGTGTATATTTTCCCAGAGATGGGGTTGTTCGTGTAGAGGTGATAGAGAGTGTAACGTCGCTGATTCCTTTTGAATGTTACCCATCTTCTCTTGCTTAAATGTCGTTCCTCAAACGTCTCATACACGGGTGGTCACGAAGTAGGCAAAATAAATTTCCTACTTTAATAGGTGCTAAGGCACCGATCTAGGTATTGTTCTACCATTTGAAGGTGTGAACACCTAGAGTTTATTTTTGTGCAGTGATCGTTAGCTTGGCCCGCAGAGTCCACCAGGATTTCTGTGCACTACAAGTCGTTATTACGTGGGCCCCCGTAATAATAAATTGTCTTGCACAGTTACCCCAATTTTCTCTCGTCCAAGCAGATGATCATTCAAGGAGGGGACACTACTGTCCTTATACCTCTGTCACGGAAAGGACCGTTGCGATGGTCCACGCGCTGACACTCATTATCGTTACGCGTGTATAGGCACAATGATTAGATGGAATAGGAATAGAGAGAATCCCTAGTAGTTGGAGGGGCACCTTCAAGATGAATACTTCATCTTCCTTTTCTGGTCAAGTGCGTCGTCAATCTTGCTTCTCATAAGCCGCAGGGATCTCGTCCTGTTGATTAAGAATTCGTTTAAGGTTGCCGCCTCTGCCTCGTCATCATCACCGTAGTTAGGCACCTTCACGATCGAGAGGGAAGAGCAGCCATCTCCTACGGAAGCAAGCTCAGCATCTTGTTTGGTAATCACTCCCAGCCATGAGCTTTGCAAAGGACGCGAGGTCGGTAGCTTCATTGTGCGAGTCACGTACAGTAATAGGAGTCGGAGTCGAAAGTATCTTATTCACGTCAATAATCACTCCGTACACTTATTTGTATGTATGTATATCAATAACAAATATGCTACTTAGCATAAACAAGCAATTTGATGCATTATATCATGTATAACTCTCGTTTTTTTTTGGGGGGGGGGTCATTTTTCTAGTTGCCGATTCACGACAAAAACACTACTTGGTATTAGTGATCGCCAAGGGTGTATTTTATTGTTGGCAAGTCTAACTCGTGTAGACTATGCCTTAATTGGCACCTTATCTTAAGGGTATTCCTCACTAATGTCCTTGCCTTGTCTCTTTTGAAAAGTGTTTGACTCGTGGATCTTGGCACTTACGTGAATGCAATGAAAACCTTTTCGTAAAATGTTTTTGTGAGAGAACTCTAGTGATTGTAGTCTAGACTCGAGAAAGAATCCTAGTTCACTACAATCGAAGCTCTGATGACTGATACCAAACTGTCACACCCTGTCTTTTGCGGAAGCGTATGATGTGTGACTGGTTTAATATCATTGCATTCAATCGTAATAAACAACTACAGGATCAAAACGATGTTCATCCATTCATGAAAATTTGAGTATTACAAATACTTGTTATTTAAGTTTTAAAAACACAACCTTCGTCTAGGTTACAATTCAACAAAAGTGGATGACATCTAAACTTGAAGTCTACTTCTAGCTATGACACTTGCGCCCAAGATCCATCCTGTCACCTGAAATACATGTAGTTTTGGAAAACATCAACATAAAGTTGAGCGAGTTCATGCGTTTTGTATATCTTGTATGAAAACATAGTTTGTATTTTGTACAAATCAAGTTTTCTTGTGTACCCCACATACTAAATGATTGTTTATACAAGGACATTAAGGCATGTGAGGACATAGGGAGCATTAGTATTTTCTCCTTCAAGGCATGTGAGGACATAGGGAGCATTAGTATTTTCTCCCTCAAGGCATGTGAGGACATAGGGAGCATTAGTATTTTCTCCCTCAAGGCATGTGAGGACATAGGAAGCATTAGTATTGGCTCCTTTAACTGTGTCGATTACCCTCGACTGTGTCGATTAACCTCGACTGTGTCAATTTCCCTTGACTGTGTCGATTACCCTCGACTGTGTCGATTTCCCTCGATTGGGACACCGAAGCACTCAGGAGGTCACATAAGGACCATGAGTGGGGCTCGGCCGTACCCGTTAGATCTAACCCTCGTCCCTAATTAAGTATTAATGGCATCTCAATATCTAGTTTAAGCTCACATGATCTAGTATTTTCTAGGCATTTCTTAAAGCACATCATACTCGATACTCGTTCTCACCAAGAGTGCTTCTCGTATTTTTTTTTGTATTCTCAAATCGTATTGCACTCGGTACTCGTTCTCACCAAAAGTGCTTCTTGTATTTTTACCATTTGTAAAAATTGTAATATTTGTAACACGTATTTCACCCCCGAGAGTTATAAAACCAAAAACAGTTAAAGAAAAGGGGGAGCATGAACTCACAACTTTGCGTTCCTGCGTCGTAAACTCCACCGGATTTGCTTATCTCGCGTCGCGACCTAAACGTGTGTTATTAACGTTAGTCACTAGACTTGTATCGCACAAGTACAAGTCACTACCTTTTGTGTACGTATTCTTGTGTTAAAAATAATTTATATTTTTAACTAAGTGTCTTACTTATATTATTTCCTCAAAAATAAATATAAGTTCCTTGTATTTTGCACTTTGCACCCGAATTATGTATCTTGTCTAAGTATGTTGTATGTGTATTTTCACTTCTTAAGAGTACTTAGTGTATTTTCAAGTCCTAATACACTATCATGCATAATACATACTACACACACTTAGCACAAAATTTTTGGTGATCAAATAATATATATTTTCCTCAGATAACATACTCGACACTTAGACACGCAATTTACTACTTATGTCATTTCAACTTAAATATCCAAAACTGGGCTGTTTTCGGGCATTTTAATAAAATAGTTAACTTATTCCAAAAATTCCCAAATTTTTACAAAATATCTTAAACAATCCAAATATTATTGTATAAAAATCTCGGGATCCAATTCATCACCAATATTTTATAAAAAATCTTTTTCCGGACTGAAATCAGATTTATCTTTTTCTGACTGCAGTCCACGAAATAATTTATTTAAAATTCATCGAGAGTCCGATTTACGAAATTCCAGTGAGAGAATTACAAATACATCGGTGGTCATCAACAGTACAAATTTCATGACCCAGTTCTACTCAGGTTTCAAGTTATGATGAAGAATATAACACATATTTTCAGCAACAAAAATGCAGCTTCTGCTGATGTTACAAAACAACACTTTAAAAATAGTAAACGAAGTCCAAAAATTATGATTCTAGTGCCATTAGAACCGTATTTCATAATACATAAATCTAGACTTCAGAAAATACATTTTTCGTTTTATTAAGGTCATGTTACAGCCAACTGAAGTTGGCTGTAATCACCAAACAGCCCACTGTTTCAGCTTTTAACTTTCTAACTTGTGTTCGATTGATTCCGTTAACATGTTTAGTGATCACAACAACATCAAACATCAATATTAACAAGCAAATCATCCAGTAATCAACAATAATCAAAACAACTTCATATTAACATCACTTCATCACATTTCCTTTTTATGTAAACATTATGTTCATGTTTCTAGTTCAAGTTTCTTTGTGTTCTTTAAATTTATCATCATGTAACTTGCTTTAACCATTTAAATAACATGAATAATGAATGGATCTAAGTTCTTACCACTAGTTCAAGACTAGGGAAGTTCAAGTGAAGAAATGTGGTGGTTAATAGCAAACGAAGAAGGTCCTTCCACTTCCGAGAACACCGAGCTTCGTTGACGACCTTGTTACACCTCGAAGTACACTTGGATTGGAAGATGAATGATTGAAAATTGTGGTGGTGTAAGGGGGTGTTTGGGCCGAGATTATGGAGGAAGGAGAGTGGAGTGTTGGTGTGATGATGAAGATGAGTTTAAGTGAAGGACTTGTGGTTTTAAATAATCATCTTCCAACATCTAAATAACCACTAGTCCTTATGTTCCTTTAGTACATGGCAAGTTCAATAAATAAATGGAGAAAATCAAAGTGGTGATCCCACTTCATAACCGTAAGGTGGAGGGGGGTTGGTTTCTAGTTGGGTTTCAACTTCTTAGTTAGTGTTCTTGGTTGGAGATTAAAGGTTTAATTAGTGCCTTATTAGTGTTATGTAATTATATAGTGGGTTAGGGTGTTCGGGGACCCTAACTAGCTTAGAAAAAGTGAAACAATGCTTCAAATAAAAATTTGATGTTCCGGGTTATGTCCGGTTGTTCGGTTGGATACCGGCTCGTTAAAGTGCTAAATTGCACCGGTTAGTGTCCTTTAAGTAACTTTTTGTATCCCTTTCAATTCCCGACACTTAGGGTAGTATTCTGGATAATAAAACGTAATTTCTGCAAAATATTTATGTTGTTAAAAGCTGATTAGAGTTGAATTTAGTAAATTTCTGCACTAACAGTGCGTTTCGGGTGCCTTTTAGTGCGTATTTTAGCTTCCGTAAAGTCTATATGTTAACCCTTGTATGTACTCTTGGGTTTTAATGTATTCTTGTCGTCGGACCTACACCTAGGCCTCAATTCTAATGTCTGATTGCTTTCTGCAGTTCTGTTGACACAGTGTGTCTTACCGGTGAGTTTACTAATATTTTTAACGCAACGCTATCATGAAGTAATTCTTGTAGTATAACAAGTTCATGAATTCACTTGTATGGAATTCAGAAATTTATTTGTCTGGTAAACTAGATCATGTACAGTCATTAAAGCACAAATTACTGTTCATCTAGTGTACGGAATGTACGGAAAAGTGACGGTTGTCACAGAAATCATGTGAATTTTAGTGAAATCTATGAACACCAATGTAGGTGATTAGTGGGTTATGTCTAATTTGATAAACACTAGGAAATTGGGTGTTGTTCTAGTGTAATTTAACAATAATGTAAAATGGGTTGATTGATGTGAAATTTGGGCTAAATGATAAGCTAGGGACTTGCTATATAATCATGTAAAAATCTGCCCTTAAAGTGTTTGTGAAAATGCCTCAAAGAAGGCTTAAAACTGAAATTCAAAGTTGAAACACATAATTTTGATGTTTCGGTTTACTACGCGATATATGGTTTAAAAGGAGTTCTAAACATGTTATAAATGAACTCTATAGGAAAGGACGCAGGAGCGTCAAGTGGACAAGCGGGTGGCGAATCGCGTTTGAAAGGCTTACTTTGAAGGTATGTAACTTGATTTGTTACATCGGAAAAATTTAGATAATTTGCATATGTGTAGTAAAGTGTAGAATGAAGGTTGTGTTGATTTGAAAGCGATAATGTTCGCTATGTTGAATGATAAGACAAGGATTGGTTAGAACTTGTTGGTAGTCATCATAATGGAGGATTCCATAAGATGAGCCAAACGGGTCGAATAATCAATTAATGCGTGGCCAAGGCTTCGTAATATAGTTAATGGGTTCTTCGTTGTGTTGATAAAAAAAAGACATGTTAGTTAATGCGTGGCAAAACCCGTAGCTAAAGCACCGTACAGACTCGCACCGTCGGAATTACAAGAGTTGATGTCCCAAATTCAAGATCTGCTTGACAAAGGATTTATAAGGCCGAGTGTGTCTCCTTGGGGCGCACCGGTACTGTTCGTGAAAAAGAAAGACGGAAGCATGCGCATGTGTATCGATTACCGGGAGTTAAACAAACTCACGGTAAAGAACCGATACCCGCTTCCGAGGATAGATGATTTATTCGACCAATTACAAGGTGCGAACTGGTTTTTGAAGATTGATCTTAGATCGGGGTATCACCAACTAAAGGTCAAGGAGGAAGATGTGCCGAAAACGGAGATTCATTCAAGATTTCTCCAAGATTGCATCGCCGCTAACAAAGCTAACTCGGAAGGAAGAAAAGTTCATTTGGGGTGTTGATCAAGAAAGAGCGTTCCAAACACTAAAAGAGAAGTTAACTCAAGCTCCGGTACTAACATTGCCGGACGGGGTCGAAGACTTGGTGGTTTATTCGGATGCCTCACTATCGGGGCTCGGATGCGTTTTGATGCAACGGGGTAAAGTAATAGCTTATGCCTCGAGGCAATTGAAGATACACGAGAAAAAATATCCCACGCACGATCTCGAATTGGCTGCGGTGGTATTTGCGTTAAAAATATGGAGACATTATTTATATGGGGTAAAATGCACCATATTCACTAACCACAAGAGCCTAAAATACTTCTTTGATCAGAAGGAATTAAATATGCGCCAGAGACGATGGTTAGAAACGGTCAAGGATTACGATTGCGAAATACACTACCACCCCGGAAAGGCGAATGTGGTGGCGGATGCTTTGAGCAGAAAAGCAGACTATGTCCCAATACGAGTAAGATCAATGCAACTTGTGGTGACCTCGGGTTTACTTGAACGTATCCGAGAGGCGCAAGTAGAAGCAGTGAAAGAGGAGAACTGGAAAAAGGAAAGGATTGTTGGCTAAGTTAAAGATCTCGAAGTAGGCAATCACGGTTTGAAAACATGTTTCAATAGAATTTGGGTTCCTAACACATGCGGAGTTAAAAAGCTTCTACTAGATGAAGCTCACAAGTCCCGTTATTCCATCCATCCGGGGTCGACCAAGATGTATAACGATTTAAAACAAAACTATTGGTGGCCTGGGATGAAAAGATATATTGTGAAATATGTGGAGAAGTGTTTGACCTGCTTGCAAGTCAAAGCAGTGCACCAGAAGCCATATGGTAAGTTGCAACCATTGGACATCCCAGTTTGGAAATGGAAACAAATCACCATGGATTTGTTGACCAAATTGCCCAAAACCAACCGCGGGTTTGATGCTATATGGGTAGTCGTGGATAGATTGACGAAAAGTGCTCACTTCATTCCAATTCGTGAGACTTATACATCCGAGAAGATGTCGGAGGTGTACACCAATGAAATCATAGCACGTCATGGGGTACCGATATCAATTGTGTCAGACAGAGATACTCGGTTTACTTCGAATTTTTGGCGTGAATTCCAAGAACAAATGGGAACTAAACTGTTCATTAGCACCGCTTACCATCCACAAACAGATGGGCAGAGTGAAAGAACAATACAAACGTTGGAAGATATGATGTGGGCTTGTATTATTGACTTCGGGGGTAGTTGGGATGTCTATCTACCCTTGGTCGAATTTTCATATAACAATAGCTATCACGCGAGCATTAGGATGGCCCCGTATGAAATGTTATATGGTAGAAAGTGTCGAACCCCGGTATGTTGGGGAGAAGTGGGTCCACAAGGACTAGCACCTACTAATATAATCCGAACTACGAATGAGAAGATCGACATGGTCCGAACTCACCTAAAAGCGGCTCAGGATCGACAAAAGTCGTACGCGGATAAACGAAAGAGGCCGATTGAATTTCAAGTAGGCGATAAAGTAATGCTGAAAGTATCACCGTGGAAAGGAATAATACGGTTCAGAAAAAGAGGAAAGTTGAGCCCAAGATTTATTGGGCCATTCAGAATCACCGAACGGGTTGGTAAAGTAGCATATCGTCTCGAACTACCCAAGGAGTTGAGTGGGATTCATAGCACATTCCACGTGTCACATCTCCGAAAATGTTTAGCAGACGAAACTGCTCGTATCCACTATGATGATATCGAAGTGGATAATAGCCTGAATTATGTGGTGAGACCAGTGGAAATTTTAGATCGAAAGGTCAAGCACTTACGAAACAAACAAATCGATCAAGTCAAGATCAAGTGGGAGCATAGGAAAGGCTCGGACACTACGTGGGAGTCCGAAGAGGAGATGCGACGTCTCTACCCTACTTTATTTGGTACGTACTTTGGTTTCGGGGCGAAACCCTTTTAAGGGGGATGGACTTGTAACATCCCGAAAATATAAATTCATAAAATTTTCAATTTTAATTGTAAATAAATTAGTAAAATAAACTAACTAGGGGTGACACTAACCTAGTTAGATAATGACTAGTGAGTAGTTAAAGGACAAAAAGGGGACTAAAGGAAATTAGAGGGGTCAAAAGTGCTTAAACTAAAATTGAAGGATCAAACTCAGTCCAAATCAAAGTCCGAACAAAGATTAGTGATCCTCATCACAAGGGGGTTACAAGGTATGTAAAATTTGGTGTTAATTCTCTGTTTGAAATTCTCATGAATTTGGGAAATCTGAAATTTATGGTTGCATGTTTGTTTTATGATGGATTGGGAACATTATAGTGTCTAGGGACAAACCCTAGACAAATACAAGTTGAAATCATGTGAATTTTAGTGAAATCTATGAACACCAATGTAGGTGATTAGTGGGTTATGTATAATTTGATAAACACTAGGAAATTGGGTGTTGTTCTAGTGTAATTTGACAATTGTGAAGTGACTTCAGAATTTTAGAAGCTAACAATTATGTAAAAGGGTTGATTGATGTGAAATTTGGGCTAAATGATAAGCTAGGGACTTGCTATATAATCATGTAAAAATCTGCCCTTAAAATGTTTGTGAAAATGCCTCAAAGAAGGCTTAAAACTGAAATTCAAAGTTGAAACACATAATTTTGATGTTTCGGTTTACTATGCGATATATGGTTTAAAAGGAGTTCTAAACATGTTATAAATGAACTCTATAGGAAAGGAAGCAGGAGCGTTAAGTGGACAAGCGGGTGGCGAATCGCGTTTGAAAGGCTTACTTTGAAGGTATGTAACTTGATTTGTTACATCGGATAAATTTAGATAATTTGCATATGTGTAGTAAAGTGTAGAATGAAGGTTGTGTTGATTTGAAAGCGATAATGTTCGCTATGTTGAATGATAAGACAAGGATTGGTTAGAACTTGTTGGTAGTCATCATAATGGAGGATTCCATAAGATGAGCCAAACGGGTCGAATAATCAATTAATGCGTGGCCAAGGCTTCGTAATATAGTTAATGGGTTCTTCGTTGTGTTGATAAAAAAAAAAGATATGTTAGAATACGAGGATTTTGCATGTTAATTCGTTAGAATGAGAAATCCGAGAGTTCAGGTTTGGGCAAAATAACTAAATCAATCAAAATATAGAGTTGCAGGGGCTACCGTAAATTACGGTATCCACCGTAATTTACGGTAGAGTCTAAAAGTTTACGGTGGTTCACTCCTGAGTTACGGTGGACCAGAAACATAAAATGACTACCGTAACTTACGGTAGATACCGTAAGTTACGGTAGAGCCTGGAAATTTGGCTAAGTTTTTTTATATTGTAGTTAATTGAATCTGTTTCTAAACGTAGTTTCGATTAAGCAATAATTCCAAGAACTCTAATACTAATAATTGTCAAAATTTTGGTTTGTAGGTGTTGCAAGTATGTGGACGACAATCAAGCATGTTTTGAAGAACCGAACACGAACTTTTGAAGCTTCAGCTTAAGTTAACTTTGTTTAGACAATGTCAATGATGTAACTAATTTGCTAAAGAACTTTTGAATGTTTGAATTAGTCGGTAGTTGACTAATGTTAGTTACCTTAAAACTTTACTTTTGGAACTTATGTTTTAAATGGGTCGTAATTTTATATAAATCGCGTTTTTTCATTAAATTCTTATAAAATCAAAACGGGTGTTACAAGTTGGTAATCAGAGCTTAAGGTTGTCAACAAAGTGTTCGGTTCAAGCTTTATCGATCGTCCGGTAAGAATTAACTTATTATTTTAACAGATTATATTTATGTAAGAAATGAGAAATGAATTGATGTGCATGGAAAGAGCGTGTTAACACACTCAAACCCGGAAAGTGCACCGAATATGAACGGTTAAAGCAAGTTGGGAACTTGGCTAAACCGAAACAAAAGAAGCTATGTTATAAATGAAATGTTTAACGTTTAAATGTAAACATTTCAGTTTCAAGATGTCTGTTGGAAACGATGATAATCCGGTGCAAACAAGCACCGAACAAATGAAAGAAATAATTGCCGAAGAAGTAGGGAAGGCAATTGAAGGTAGTCTATCCGGGTTTATAGACAAAATTCAAAGTACGGTATTGTCGCTTGTCGAAGAGCGAGTTAAAAGGTTGGAGGATAGTGTCAACCTTATGAAGGAGAAAACGGGAGATTGTAAAGGGTGCTCATATAAAGAATTTATGGCGTGCGAACCGCCAATCTATAACGGGGAAGTTGACCCGATAATCTGCCAAAGATGGATAAGTGACGTCGAAGGAGTATTTGAACGGACCCATTGTGACGTAGGTGACTTTGTTGCTTACGGAACAGGTCAATTGAGGGGTCAAGCCAAAGATTGGTGGGACAATAAAAAGAAGGAAATAGGAGCCGAAGCGGCAAGGGTCATGACTTGGGATGAGTTTAAGGTGCTGTTCCTTAAACACCATAGTCCCAAAGCAGTTATCAATAGGATCAAAGAGGAATTTATCCAGTTAAGACAAAAGGGAGAATCGATTGATAAAATCACAGGTATCTTCATGGATAAGCTGAGATTCTGTAACGAGTTAGTCACCACGGAAGAGCAGAAGATATACTACTATTACAACATGCTGAGTGCTGAATACCGGGAGTTTATGACTCCCTCAAAATATGAAACTCTCACAGAAATCATCAACACCGCCCGGGAGCGGGAAATCGAGTTAAAGAAACAAGTTGAAAGGGGTGAGCGAAGGGCACAGGATGTGAATCCAAGCCCTACAAAGAAAGCTAGAACTGCTGAATCAGGGAAGAAAGTGGAGGCTAAAGGCGGGTCGCCAAGTTGCAAAGTATGTGGAAAGGGGCACAAAGGTGAGTGCCGCTTCAAAGACTAGCCGTGTCCGGTATGTGGGAAGACGGGGCACACTGCATCGCTATGTCCCGGAAAAGTTTCCGTTTGTTACAAATGTTATCAACCCGGCCACAAAAAGTCTGAATGCCCCGAGTTGGTTGGAAAGAGAGACACAAAAGAGTCTCCAACGGAAGCTCCAAAGGCGAAGGCTAGGTCCTTCCAACTTACCGCGGCTGAAGCAAAGATAGAACCCGATGTGGTCTCAGGTATATTCACGATTAACTCAATTCCTGCACGTGTATTATTTGATACGGGTGCGAATAAATCCTTCATTTCGCATGGATTTATTCGACATCCTTCATTTGTATTGACAAAATTATCTATGCCCTTAGAGGTTGAAATAGGGGACAACAAAAGTTTTATAGTTTGTGATATTTGTCGAGGCTGCAAATTAAGCATCGATGATGAAGAATACCTGATAGATCTAATTCCGATGTCAATGGGAGAATTTCAAGTAGTCGTTGGGATGGATTGGCTATCCCAGCACCACGCGAAGGTCGTGTGTTTTCGTAAGGAGATAAAGCTAATATCTCCGAGCGGGAAACACGGCATTATCTATGGCGAAAAGGGAGGTAGCCCCATAATATGCTCAATGTTGAAAGCTCACAAGCTTATGAAACAAGGATGCAAGGCATTTATGATATACGCGAATGAGCCCGAGAAAGAATCGCTAAAGATTGAAGATGTACCGGTAGTACGGGACTACGAAGATGTGTTTCCGGAGGATTTACCGGGGATACCGCCTGAACGGGAAGTAGAGTTCAGAATCAAATTGATTCCGGGTGCAAAACCCGTAGCTAAAGCACCGTACAGACTCGCACCGTCGGAATTACAAGAGTTGATGTCCCAAATTCAAGATCTGCTTGACAAAGGATTTATAAGGCCGAGTGTGTCTCCTTGGGGCGCACCGGTACTGTTCGTGAAAAAGAAAGACGGAAGCATGCGCATTTGTATCGATTACCGGGAGTTAAACAAACTCACGGTAAAGAACCGATACCCGCTTCCGAGGATAGATGATTTATTCGACCAATTACAAGGTGCGAACTGGTTTTCGAAGATTGATCTTAGATCGGGGTATCACCAACTAAAGGTCAAGGAGGAAAATGTGCCGAAAACGGATTTCCGCACGCGATACGGGCATTACGAATTTCTCGTGATGTCATTTGGGCTGACAAATACACCCGCGGCTTTCATGGACCTCATGAACCGGGTTTGCAAGCCAATGCTAGATAAATCGGTCATCGTGTTTATCGATGATATTTTGGTGTATTCATAAAATTTGCAATTTTAATTGTAAATAAATTAGTAAAATAAACTAACTAGGGGTGACACTAACCTAGTTAGATAATGACTAGTGAGTAGTTAAAGGACAAAAATGGGACTAAAGGAAATTAGAGGGGTCAAAAGTGCTTAAACTAAAATTAAGTTTAATTAAACAAGAAAAATAAAAATCCCAAACACACATACGTGTGTGAGATCGACCAGACAAGGAGCAGGGGGGCGACCAAGTTCATCAAAACCCTAAGTTTCACAAAATCTCTAAATTGAAGGATCAAACTCAGTCCAAATCAAAGTCCGAACAAAGATTAGTGATCCTCATCACAAGGGGGTTACAAGGTATGTAAAATTTGGTGTTAATTCTCTGTTTGAAATTCTCATGAATTTGGGAAATCTGAAATTTATGGTTGCATGTTTGTTTTATGATGGATTAGGAACATTATAGTGTCTAGGGACAAACCCTAGACAAATACAAGTTGAAATCATGTGAATTTTAGTGAAATCTATGAACACCAATGTAGGTGATTAGTGGGTTATGTATAATTTGATAAACACTAGGAAATTGGGTGTTGTTCTAGTGTAATTTGACAATTGTGAAGTGACTTCAGAATTTTAGAAGCTAACAATTATGTAAAATGGGTTGATTGATGTGAAATTTGGGCTAAATGATAAGCTAGGGACTTGCTATATAATCATGTAAAAATCTGCCCTTAAAGTTTGTGAAAATGCCTCAAAGAAGGCTTAAAACTGAAATTCAAAGTTGAAACACATAATTTTGATGTTTCGGTTTACTATGGTTTAAAAGGAGTTCTAAACATGTTATAAATGAACTCTATAGGAAAGGACGCAGGAGCGTCAAGTGGACAAGTGGGTGGCGTATCGCGTTTGAAAGGCTTACTTTGAAGGTATGTAACTTGATTTGTTACATCGGATAAATTTAGATAATTTGCATATGTGTAGTAAAGTGTAGATAAAGGTTGTGTTGATTTGAAAGGCTTACTTTGAAGGTATGTAACTTGATTTGTTACATCGGATAAATTTAGATAATTTGCATATGTGTAGTAAAGTGTAGAATGAAGGTTGTGTTGATTTGAAAGCGATAATGTTCGCTATGTTGAATGATAAGACAAGGATTGGTTAGAACTTGTTGGTAGTCATCATAATGGAGGATTCCATAAGATGAGCCAAACGGGTCGAATAATCAATTAATGCGTGGCCAAGGCTTCGTAATATAGTTAATGGGTTCTTCGTTGTGTTGATAAAAAAAAGACATGTTAGAATACGAGGATTTAGCATGTTAATTCGTTAGAATGAGAAATCCGAGAGTTCGGGTTTGGGCAAAATAACTAAATCAATCAAAATATAGAGTTGCAGGGGCTACCGTAAATTACGGTATCCAGCGTATCCACCGTAATTTACGGTAGAGTCTAAAAGTTTACGGTGGTTCACTCCTGAGTTACGGTGGACCAGAAACATAAAATGACTACCGTAACTTACGGTAGATACCGTAAGTTACGGTAGAGCCTGGAAATTTGGCTAAGTTTTTTGTATATTGTAGTTAATTGAATCCGTTTCTAAACGTAGTTTCGATTAAGCAATAATTCCAAGAACTCTAATACTAATAATTGTCAAAATTTCAGTTTGTAGGTGTTGCAAGTATGTGGACGACAATCAAGCATGTTTTGAAGAACCGAACACGAACTTTTGAAGCTTCCGCTTAAGTTAACTTTGTTTAGACAATGTCAATGATGTAACTAATTTGCTAAATAACTTTTGAATGTTTGAATTAGTCGGTAGTTGACTAATGTTAGTTACCTTAAAACTTTACTTTTGAAACTTATGTTTTAAATGGGTCGTAATTTTATATAAATCGCGTTTTTTCATTAAATTCTTATAAAATCAAGACGGGTGTTACACAATAGGTTTGGGAGAGTCTGTTTGAAATGAAAAATGATTTTGAAATGAAAATGTCAAATCTGAATGATATTCTTACAAGTGGTCATCATAAATTATAAATGTTAAATCATTATGAACGATACCTGCAAGAGATTTATAAATTTGTCAAATTGTAAAAATTGTGAAATTTATTTTGAGGTAGAGTCTGTGCAGGTTAGCCAGGCTTCGACTTCTGAAGATGTTCAAATTTGAGCCAGGTTCCTGATCCTGTTGCTATGAAGAGCCAGGAGACAACCTGAACCTGTGGAAAAGCTAAGTCAGATTGCGATCCCGGAACAATTTAAGGGGGAGTCTGCTAGCAAAGGGGAGTCTGTAGATGTAAGAGCCAGTTTCTGAGCCTGAATCTGTGATCAAGACAGAAGCTGCTAATGCTGATGAGCGAGAGAAGGAGGATATTGAAGATTAGATCAACATTCAAGGGGGGGTTTGAATGGTTGAGAGCCAGGTTGAGATCCTGGAAAAGAGAGAGAAAAGAAGAGAAAAGATTGAAATATGCTTACACTGTCAGATACTTTGGGAAGAGCGCAAAGACTGATCAAGACTGAAGATGTGACATACCGAAGACTCGACACTGAAGACTTCGTCATCATCCAAGGGGGAGTCTGTTGGTGCATATGTCTGTCGACTTCGTCTTGTATCGAGTCTTGTAACTAGAATGATAGATCAGGGCGCGTTATACGAGAAAAGTGAGAAAAATATAGGAAGTATCCATTTCGCATGAAATGGATGTTGTGACCATTTCGCACAAAATGGAACTTTGTCCATTTCGTACGAAATGGATCTGGCCATTTCGTGTGAGCCTATTTCGTACGAAATGGTATGCCTATAAATTCTTGGTCATTTCATTTAGAACTTTCTGATTCCGGTACCGAGGTGCTGCCAAAGTGTCTACAGGCTGTAAAACGTTGTTATATCAATAAACAAGACAATTAGAGTGTATATCAAGCTGATTCAAAGTCGATACGTTTGTTTCCGCCTCTCGTATTGATTAGAACTCTTCTGAACGACTCGTTTTGGTCGTGCAAACGATCCTACAAAATATGTTTATAGAAATAAAATATTTATTTAATTAAGATTATGAGTGTAACTAACTAATACTTATTCTGAGTGGCTTGAGTAAAGAAACTTTTGGTTCGTAGCATTATAATTACAATTCGGTGGGTAATTTTAAGGTTTGGTAACGATACGTTGTTTGATTAGGGGGGGGTGCACTGGCTTCTGTTTTTCCTTATGAGCGAATTTAAAAGAGTAGAAGATGAATTACAAACTTGGTACATTTGATAAGATTTTTTTATTTGACATTTTTCAATAAGGTCACCGGCATTTTAGTTTTATAAAATTTAGAGGTTTAAGTAGATTTTATTTTTATAAGGGTTATTGGATTTTATCACCCCAAACTATTGGCCGCTGTCACCCCCAACTATCACTTTGACGTCCGTCACCCCCAACTTAACACTTAGTGTGTTTTGTCACCGGATAGTTAACTGATCACTAATTTTTGATCCTGTTACTATACTTTTGGGGGTGTCATAGGGATCTTAGGAAGGATTTAGGGATCTTAGGACACCCAAATGTTTAGGAACAGGATCAAAAGTTAGCGATCAGTTAACGACGTGGTGATAGAACACACTAAGTGTTAAGTTGGAGGTGACAGGTGTTAAAGTGATAGTTGGGGGTGACAGCAGCCAATAGCCAATAGTTAAGGGTGATAAAATCCAATAACCCTTTTTATAAAACTGCTCTATATAAAAAATTAGAAATTAATTTCTGTCTTAGTTTATAAACATCCTTCGCCTTAATAAAAAAATTAACTTAGTTAGTGGTTGGATGAAAATTTATAAAAATTATGTGACAAAGCTATTATTTTATTCATATAAAAATTGCATGTATATTCTTTTTATTATATATGTAACAAAATTAATTAAATAAAAGAAATTAAAAAGAGTTTGAGTAAATTGCCAAAATCGTCCCTGTGGTTTTATATTTGCCAGTTTCATCCAAATATTCTCAATTTAACAGAAAAAATAAACTAAATTAGTGGTTTGGATGAAAATGCCAAAAAGTTACAAACGTTGGGGGCAATTTGGTACAAAAGCGTCATTTTGGACGAAAATGACAAACGTGCCCAAACCTCAGGGACGATTTTGGCAATTAACTCTAATTTTTTTTTCAGCAACGTATACATGTTTTCTAGTACTAGATCACATGAAGAAGTTTCCAGTAATTAGTATATAGTATCCGAAGACAAGTTTATTTAGTTTTAACAAAGTCTAGCATATATAATATAGGAACTACTGTTGCCCCACTTAAAACACAAGGATGAGTTGAGTTGATAGGGTATTAGTTGTTGGTCTCTTCTATCACAATTCATATCCAGTCTTTAGATACCCGAAACATCACATATCATTTCGCATTTCCCGGTTCAACAGAAGATTACCACAATCAAAAGTTGTCATCTTGAGTAAAGCAGTAGGTGTGTGGCTAGAAAACCATACCTTCCTCAACAAACTAATCAATTTCCCCTTGCTTTGTTGCATAAACCCTACACAATATGAAACACTAATAAGACTAAAACTCCTCCATCTCCTTTCTTTCCCATATTTCTCCAGACCCTTTTTAATCCTCTCAAATTCATCATCGTCTTCACTCGCTTTCTTCAAAAACGCTTCCCCGAGGCACCTACCCAGCACCACCGAGTCTTCTAACGCTGCACACCCGCCTTGACCAATGTCTGGAGTCATGGGATGAAGCGCGTCCCCGGCTACACAAACGTTGTCTTTCACTATATTGCCAAATAAAACATTCCATGGCAATCTAAACTTCAACTTTGCACAGGATATGTTACTTAACATTGTTCTTTCCACCACATCTTGTGCTTCTTGGGGCATCTTGTTGATACGGCTCGATACAAATTGCTTCATTTTTATTGGGTTTACTTTCCAATCTTTTTCATCTATAACATATGTATCAAACTCAGTATTGTCGTATGAGCATTGGTCGGTTTTAGTTGTGGACTAAAACCGAACCATAATTAATATTCTAATTTTTCACATGCTTAGTTATTTTGGTTACAAGTAAAAATGGTTTGGTTAAATACAATTATATATAGCATTTTTTTTTACTTTATAAGTTTAGGAGAATAAAAGACAACTAACATATTATTTATCAAAAGATTATAAGACCGTGTGTAATGGGGCGTTTTTTTAAAAAAATTTTGCCCGAAAACGCCCAATAACGCCCAGCCCCCCATTACAGGGGGCGTTTTGGGGCGTGATTTTCGAAAAAAAATCGTCCCGGCGTTTTAAATATAACGCTTAAATTGACATGGGGCCCACTATTTGACCGTTCTCAAACGGTAACATTCTTTATTATTTTTTTTTTAATTTAAAATATTCCCACTATAAATATATACCACACATTCACACCATTTTTTATACAAAAACTCACTATCTCTCCCACTTTCTTCTAACTTTTATAAAAAAAAACCCACTAGATCATGTTATTTTTTTTAACTTTATTTTTTCTGTTTTTTTTTTTATTTTCTGTTTTTTTTATTTTTCTGTTTTTTTTTTCTGTTTTTCAGTTTTTTTTCTGTTTTTTTTTTTATTTTCTGTTTTTTTTTTCAGTTTTTTTTATTTTTATTTCAAGTAATGTAATTTTATTTTTAAATTAATGAAGTTTTTTTATGTTTTAAATTAAAAAAAAATAATTGTGAAATGATTGTGAAATGATTGAATGGGGCATTATGGGGCATTATACCCACTACACCACTTTTGCTATAATGCCCCCTTGCTGACTAGGACGCCACGTGTCGTATAATGCCCCATGGTGGGGGCATTATAACCTTCTACCACTACACATGGTCTAACAAAACCTTCTTTTACCTATAACATATTATTTTTTATTTTTTTTAACGGTCACTTAAATCACCAGATAAGAATCCTGTGATGTTCTCAATCGAGCAAATTCATACCTTCCTCCATAATAGCATATCTTTCTATACTAATAAACGAAAATCTTTTATGGACACATGTCACTTTCTGGTGCTTTCTTATCTTATTTTCGTATTTATCTCTTATATTAAATACTAATATCTCTTATAATAATAATAATAATAATAATTTTAGACATAAAAATTTTACTATTTGAAAATACTATTGAACCGATAAGTGATCACAAGTTTAAATATTTTTTGAGACAAATGATTAATTAACTCAATATATAAAAAGTAATAAATGAAAAAAATCTAAACTGATCGAATGAAATAAATAAAACTTCCTATAATAATAAATGAAATTTTTTTCTTAATAAGTGTCACTTTTTGGTACTTTGTCATCTTATTTTCCTATTTATCTCTTACATTGAACAATAATAATCATTTTAAACAAAGTTAGATAAGAAAAAATATTTATTTTGCTATAAATAACTTTAAACAATAGATAAGAATAAAAGTTTGTTTTTTATATAATTATAAAGTTAGATCCCGAGTATTTTTTTTAAACGGCTAACAAAATCAATCCCAAGTACTCTTGGGGCACTCACTAGACTAAACGGAATACTTCGAGAGTAACTCGAGTCCACAATATACTTTGGAGTTCGGTTATTGAAATTATGGTAAATTAGAAATCAAAGGTTTCCATTTGAAACTGAAATGTTATAATAAGTGAATAATACACCAAATTCATTTTTAAAAGATAAATCTTGACGATTGTAAGTGTTAACATATGACATTATATTTTATTCAACACGTGCGATACACGAGTTTTTTTTAAAATATATCATTTTTATTATTTATTATATAAATTATATTTATGCAGCCCGTGTAATATACGAGGTTCAAACCTAGTTATATTTATTATATGGCAGAAAATGTATATGTTGGTCTTGATCTCGGTTTAATAAAAAAAATACAGTTATTTGGTTTTTATGCTCACCTCTACTTTTTTGTATTCAAAGCTGATATATAAAGGGCTTACATGATGCAACTTGAGACGGGGTGAAGGTGCAAAACCAGTACACGGTCTTGTCGTTGACCGGAAGATAACCAAAGCGCACACCACCACCAAAGTTCACATGGAACATTGGATCAAAACTGGAGCCATCTGGGAACTCCACCAAACCCCGAATAGCTGATCTCCCAACGCTTACCGGTGTATCAAGACCCAACCATTTTGCCACCACTGACTTAACTCCATCACACCCTATCAACACCTACATTACATAGATATTTATAACTCATATTAGAGATCAATGATTGGCCAAACCGGAACCAGCTACATACCTTGGTTTTAAAAGTGGACCCATCGGCTAGGTGCACAAGCTTAAAGTGGCCAAGTTCATCGATGGCTGCAACCTTTGAAGAGTATCTAATGGTGCTCGGTGGCAGCTCGTTCACTATTGTTTCTAGTAAATCACTTCTCATAACGCATCGGCTTTCATAACCATCACTAGAGTCAAAATTTATTTGTTATTTAACAAATAAATAAAAAAACTGTTACTCACTCACGACCAAACTGTTTTTAAATTATGTTTCTTTTATTTATTTTAAGAAAAGCGATGGATTTATTTTCAGTTGCTTATTTTATCACCATTTGGTTTTGATTGTTGGTTCTGTTTGTGGGTAGCTTTTCTACCCAATTACCTATTACGTTAAATCAACATTTAGCATATGCTACTCACAATTTTCCCTGTTTATCTAGTGCTTGCTCGGAAATAAGTAGACCAGTATCAAGAGAGGCGATCTTGAATCTGCATTCATTTCAGATTTTTAATTATTTAAATAAATTGGCAGAATAAACCAACTATTAATTGTAGATGACAATTTTACCCTTTCATTTGTGTAGACTTTTGTCTCATGGTATTTCCAATCCCTACGGCATCTAACGCCCTCCACGCATTGGTCCATAGTGAAAGGGCAAATCCGGTAATCCTCAAACTTTCAGATGACTCCAACACCAAGCACCTCAAACCTAACCTTCAAAACCAATTAATTTAAAACAAGCTTACTTATGGAAGCACACGGATTTACTAGCAGACTCATACTTAGACCAACTCGGTTAAAAATTACATAACTTGGACTATGTCTGGAGTTGCAAAACACATATATGGTAGACAAAAAACATCTCAACTGACTCGGTTATAAGAAAATTGGAAAACGGTGGATTACCTGTGAAGGGACAAGGCAGTAGTGAGACCAGCTAATCCAGCACCAACAATCAGTATATCTACATCTTCTCTGTGATTCATCTTGACTTCTATTCTGGATTTTTTTAGTTTGTGTTTCTGGAAATATTACATTATTAAGGTGACCCACCAAATTCAACAAGGTGGCTCCTCACTCACTCCCATGAAAAGTCTACTAAAAGAAAGAGATGACTAAAAAGGCAAATACACCAGTACAAAACATTGTGGAAATAATATTTGCTTTATTTTAATGAATGATTTGACCTATTGACAAAGTTGGTTTAAGAGATGAAAACTATAGTTGTATCTGTGTTATAGATTGTCATTTGGATAATGTTAGATTAGTTTTAAGATCCTGTAAAAAAGACTTTTTTTGTGAGAAGTGTGAGAAGGCAAAACAATTGACATGTAGACGTCATGTTTTGGACTTGGGCATAATGTTTTGGGTTGTTTTACCAAGAAAAACACCAAAAATAATAATTTAAGACATAATGCAATGATTTATAGTCTTAAAACTTAAAACACCATGCCAAGAACGTTAAGTAGTGTATTTTAAATGTTAAGTAATGTGTTTTAGTTGTGTTTTAAATTTCACGCCCATAATATATTGCATTGTGTTTTAAATTGTTATATTTGGTGTTTCTCTTGGCAAAACAACCCAAAACATCATGCATGGAAAACATGATACCTACACATCAATTTCTATGTCTTCTCACACTTCTCATGAAAAATGTCCTTTTTACAGAAACCTCACCCATGTTGATTAATCATAAAACAATTTCCATACTATAAATTTCTTCTTGTTGAATTAATTCTTTTTGTGTCACATAGTTAAATTTTTTGGCGTTATGGCTTTTTCCCTGTCATTTTTTGACGTTTTGGGTCTTTTTGTTAATAATTGATTACCATAGATTAATATTTTATAAAATTACAATAATACGAAATAAAAAAAAAACTAATAGTCTTCCGTGGGTGGCATTACATCAGAGATGTACCCATCGCTTTGTTCACTACTTTCTTCAGATTCATCATCATCAAATTTTAGATTTGCGTATAACGCCATTAGCTCGTCTCTTCTTTCCTGTAGCCTATTCTTGAATATCACTGCATCCTAGGATTTTGGATCATTTGAATGTGCTAAATCACAGAGTTGTTCAATGATAGATAGCAACCCTGTCTTCAACATTTCTTCCATTGGCAATGAATATTGCACCCCGTTTTTATAAGTCACTTCAAGCGTTCCTTCTTCCTCATGCATCACCCAACTGCTAAGTTTGGTAGAGGAGTATCGTCAATATCATCATCATCTTCATCATCGTCTGCCAAAAATTTTCTCTTCAGTCTTTTTATTACAATTCGGGTTCTTTCACAATCGTTGGCCATTGGAACCCCAAGGGCCAGGATATCCCTTTAAACCCTTTCATTCATTCCAAGCATAGCTTTGATTGTCCTTACCTTTACTCTTCTCCTATCAGAGAACTTTATGATGAATCGTTTATCTTTCCTTTCAAACCTCCATGCAATAACCTTAGCCATTTTTAAAGTTTTTTTGCGTTTTGGACAATATGTGGCGTTTTAGTCAATGTTTTTGGTGTGTTTGAGCTTGTGTTCTCATGGTCTTATTTTATATTGACTTTTTTTCCCGCGCATGACAGGTAATTATGGCGTTTTGAAAAAGATACATAAATTTAATTCCCAAGTATTTTGCTTTCAATATAATAAATATTAGTAATGATGTTTTTCGTCGTTTCATTTTACTGTTTTTGCAGTTACCGTGTTTTGTTTTTAGACTCAACTGTTTTTATGGTGTAACACGTCTAATCTTGACGGCTATAATTATGGCGTTTTGTTTTCCAATGACGTTTAGATAACGATTGGACTTTTTTGTTTTATATTCTTTGCACATTGTTTCACGTTTTTTTTATAATAGTAGTTGTTCAAAGTAATTTTATTATAGTTTGGTAGTTTTTTTGGGGCGTTTTTATGGCATCATGGCGTTTTACAAGCATTTGCTCATTTTGGCATTTTATTATATTTTTCATTATAGTATTAATATATTTTTTTGTTTATTAACTGAAATTACAAAACAAACAACAGATAAAAAAATAAAAAAAAAACAAAATAGAAATAATTTATGATCTAAATCTTCAGTGTCATCAGTGTTTTTTCTTTTGAACTACAAGAACTGTCACAAAAAATGGCGTTTTGGGTTTGGCGTGGTTTATTTTCTTTGTTCATGTGTTGAAGTGTCTTTGTGGATATTGGAGATGTAGATCAACCTTTTGTGGGTGGATGCTCTCTGCCCGTCGTCTTCATTATAATCATCGAGGGCAAAGTAACATTTACACTGGTATAGGTCTCTTCTGATCATCCAAACCTTCTTCAAGAACAAAGATGACAGAATGACATATGGGTGTCATCAGTCCCTCTTTTTTGAATTTTGTCCATCTCATGCAGCAAAATCTTACTACACTCACGTAACAAATCATTCAGCGAAACTTCATGCAGAACATTACTGAGTATCAAAGAAAAGATGTTTGTCATCCTTGTATTTTTTTGCGTTTTACATTGAGTTGTATTTTTTTAGGAACAACTGTGTTTTTTGTATTTTTTTTGGTGTGATAAACGGAAGTTGGTGAGACGTTTCTATAAATAGAATTTTTTTTTGCGCGTAGTTTAGGCGGGATATTATTCTTATAACAAAAAATGTAATTAACATTGTATCCGGATGTAAGGTTTGGCGTTATATATTATGGCGTTTCATATTTTGTGGCCTTTTTGTAGCAGAGAGCTTAAATAAAAACACAGAAAAAAGTACGCAGTGATAAAATTGGCGTTTTGTGTTTATTTGGCGTTTTATTTTTCAATGGCGTTTTATGTGAGAAATGATGTTTTACCTTTTTTACCCTTAATGAAGCGCGTCCACGTAATAAAATTGATGTTATTTACGAAAACGCCACTGCGCCAATCTAGTCCATAGATTGTTTTGATCGGACGATCCACAAGCGTTCTCACCGTTCTCACACTTTCTACCATTTTCTCTAAATACTGACCCTATATATATATATATATAGGGTCAGGATTTAGAGAAAACGGTGAAAAGTGTGAGAACGGTGAGAAATCTTATTGGTCGTCCGATCAAAACAATCCATTGACTAGATTGCGCGGTGATGTTTTCGTAAAGAACATCAATTTTATTATGTGGGGCGGGCTTCATTAAGGGTAAAAGGGTCTTTTACCGCTCATATTCAAAACGCCATCAAATGATAACACGCCATTCAAAATAAATAAAACGCCATTAAAAACAAAACGCCAAAAATTAGCGATAAAACGCGTTGGATATTACAGGAAGATGAAATAAAACACAGTAAGTGAATTTCAGTTATTAACATTTATTAGAAGAAATTCCCTCCTAAATTACGCGCCAAAAATATCATTATATAAACGAGGTAAAACATAGCTTCCATAATCACTTAAATCTATCCATTTCTGGAAAAACAACTTTAAACAAAAAACGCCAACTTAACCAAAACGGCAAAAATGGCAACAATCGTTTCGTGGAGATACACTCTAGGAATCAGGCGATTAGTCCTCCGTTTTTTACAACAGAAGGAGGGTGTATGTTAAGACGATCAGGGCAATTTTGAACATGGAAGAAGAGGTACAGAGGGGTATCTTATCACTTGGCATCGCTCTAGACAACGAATGCCTTGAAACACATATGCTTATGAAAGCATTAACCAGGAAATTTGGACCAATCAAAGCGGATGTGAAGCCGGACCCTGTCATGTCATCATGGCGTTTTGATGATGAAGCAGACATGGTCACCGTTACATACGACAGCGGAGAGCAGGAAGTCTACTGGCTTGAAAACATCATGACAAAGCAGGGTCTTGGTTTCATGGAAGAATTGCATAACGCCACTTGTACGAACACAGAAATGGACTCAAAATTGGAGTTAATGCAAGACATGTTCAAGTGGAGGCTTTAGAATCTACAGGAACAAGAAGCCGATGAAGGTGAAGGTGAAGACATGGATGAAGATCCAGATGAAGAATCCGAGGAAGAAGATGGCGCAAGTGATGGATACTTTGCGGATAAAGTACCTTCTGACGAAGGGTTTTAATTTTTTTTTCTTTTTTTTCTTCTGTGTAATCTTATTTTTTTAATATATTTAAATGATATATTTATCTATTTATTTGCAAAACGCCAAAAAAAAAATACTAAAAAAGGTTATTCCTTAAAAAACGCCAAAAATAACAAAAAATGTTTTTCCTGCTTAATATTTTGGTCTGCATAACGCCATTTAAAAAACGTCAAACTTAGAAGATGGGACATCTATCACCTATAAAACTGATAAAAGCTTATCAAAACAGCAACTGAAAAGACAGTTACTTTATTACTATCATTTATTACAATAAACAAATCCCGCCTAAACTACGCGCCAAAAAACTCCTATAAGAGAGGGGTCTATACACAATGAATTGATCACACCCGGAAAAACAAATGTCATATCATCTAGAAAACAACTCACTTTAAAACGCCAAATAATGTTAGTTAAAATAACCACAGATGGCAAATCTTTCACTGAATGGATTCTTCTTCTGGGGGGGGGGTCATCTCAATAATATTTTACTGAATGAGATGGACAAATATTCAAGAAAAAGAGACTGATGACAGTGATATGTCATCATTTGAGCTTTGTTCTTGATGACTATATGCATGGAAAAAAGGGACCAACACAAGAGTAAAATGCCATTTTGGACTCCATTATCATAAACAGCATCAAGCAAGAGTTGATCTTCAATGACATGCCACCAAACAAGAATATCACACCAAAACACAGGATGCCACTAAGCAGCTTCGTCTGAAAAAAAAAGACGGAGTTTATGTAGGAAAGTTGGCGTCTACCTAAGATATTCAAAAGGTTCAAAACGCCAAAACAAATCAAAGAAGAAGGAGATGATGACAGTGAAGATTAGGATGAGAAATTAGATTACCATTTTTAATTTTTTATTTTCATTTTTTATTGTTTTGTTATAAAGTTATCTGTTGTTTTGTTATCTAATTCTATACAAATAAAATACATTATTATATAAAAGCCAAAAACTACAAACACCAAAACGCTAGTAGTGTGAAAACTGTGAGAAAGGGTGCGGGCAAAGCAACTTGTCAAATGTATTAAACGCCAAAAATTTCACTAAACGCCAAAAAAAACATTTGGTCTTATTGTTAACTTATGAAAATATTAATGACTCGTAGTGAATTATTAAACAAAACGCCACAAAACACCAAAATAATTGAGCAGAAAACGCTATAACGCCAAAAATTATCTATGTGACACAAAAACAATTAATTCAACGCCAGAAAAGTTTAATAAATACAATTAACGCCAAAAAAATCTTAGACGCCGAAAAATATTATACCGCGTTGGGAAAATAAAAGAAGATTGAAAAGACAAAAATACCCCTCGGACCCTGATCATGTCCGGTGCCACGTGTTGGGTCAGGATGCGTTCTCACACTTTTGGGCGTTTCTCCTGATCCCGCTCCTATATATATATATATATATCCCGCTCCTATATATATATATATATATATATATATATATATAGAGAGAGAGAGAGAGAGAGAGAGAAAGTATAGCATACATTACGTCATAACGTACTTCACGTACGACAACGTACGTGATTTGTTCTATAACATGCGTGATTAATGTTTTCAAGATGCGTGATTATTGTGTTTCAACATGCGTGATTTTGGATTTTTGAGTTATAACGTGCGTGTTTTTAAAATGAACGTGCGTAATTACCTGTCGTACATGATGTACGTTAAGCCGTAATGTACGTTAACCTTCCTCTATATATATATATGAATCAGGATTTAGAGAAAACGGTGGAAAGTGTGAGAATGGTGAGAACGGTTATGGATCGTCCGATCAAAACAATCTATGGACTAGATTGGCGCGATGGCGTCTTCGTAAATAACTTAAATTTTATTACGTGGACGCGCTTCATTAAGGGTAAAAAAGGTAAAATATCCCTTCTCACATAAAACGCCGTTGAAATATAAAACGCCCAATAAATACAAAACGCCAATTTTATCACTGCGTAGTTTTTTCTGTTTTTTTATTAAGCTCTCAGGCTATAAAAACGCCATAATATATAAACGCCAAGCCTTACATCCGGATAAATGTTAATTACATTTTTTGTTATAAAAATAATATCCCGCCTAAACTACGCGCCCAAAAAAAATCCTATAAATAGAAACGTCTCACCACCTTCCGTTTATCACACCAAAAAAACACACAAAAAACACAGTGGTTCCTAACAAATACAATTCAATGTAAAACGCCAAAAAGTTGAGAGAAATCAATGATGGAAAACATCTTTTTTTTATACTCAATAATGTTCTGCATGAAGTTTCGCTGAATGATTTGTTAGGTGAGGGGAGTAAGATTTTGCTGCATGAGATGGACAAAATTCAAGAAAGAGGGACTGATGACACTCATATGTCATTTTGTCTTCTTTGTTCTTGAAGAAGGTTTGGATGAGTAGAAGAGACCTATCCCTGTGTAAATGCTACTTTGCCCTCGATGATTATAATGAAGATGATGGGCAGATAGCATCCACCCACACGGAGTCGATCTATGTCTCCAACATCCACAAAGACACTTCAACACATGAACAAAGAAAATAAACCACGCCAAACCCAAAACGCCATTTATTTGTGACAGTTCTTGTAGTTTCAAAAGAAGAAAGAGACTGATGACACTGAATATTTAGATCATAAGTTACTTCTATTTGTTTTTTTTTTTTTCTATTTCTGTTGTTTGTTATGTAATTTCAGATAAGAACAACAAATACATTAATCCTATAATGAAAAATATAATAAAACGCCAAACGGGCAAATGCTTGTAAAACGCCTTCATGCCATAAAACGCCCCAAAAACTACCAATGTGCAATGTGCAAAGAAAATAAAACAAAAAGTCCCATCGTTATCTAAACGCCATTGGAAAACAAAACGCCATAATTATAGCCGTCAAGATTAGACGTATTACACCATAAAAACAGATGAATCTAAAACAAAACACGGTAACTGTAAAACAGTAAAATGAAACGACGCAAACATAACTACTAACATTTATTATATTGAAAGCCAAATACTTGGGGAATTGAATTTATTTGTCTTTTTCAAAACGCCATAATTACCTGTCATGCGCGGTGAAAAAAAAGTCATTATAAAAGTAGACCATGAGAACATAACCTCAAAACACGCCAAAAACATTGACTAAAAACGCTACATATTGTCCAAAAGGCCAAAAACTTCAAAAATGGCTAAGGTTATTGCATGGAGGTTTGAAGAGAGGGAGAGACGATTCATCATAAAGTTCTCTGATAGGAAAAAGGTGAAGGTATGGACAATCAAAGCCATGCTTGGTATGGATGAATGGGTTCAGAGGGATATCCTGGCCCTTGGGGTTCCAATGGCCAACGATTGTGAAAGAACCCGAACTGTAATAAGAAGATTGAAGAGAAAATTTCCGGCAGAAGATGATGATGATGATGATATTGACGATACTCCTCTACCAACACTTAGCAGATGGGTGATGCATGAAAAAGCAGGAACAGTTGAAGTGACTTATCAACACGGGGTGCAATATTCATTGCCAATGGAGGAAATGTTGAAGACATGAAGGCTATCTCTCATTGAACAACTCTGTGATTTAGCACCTTCGAACGATGTAATCCAAGGTTGCAATGATATTCAAGAATAGGATGCAGCAAAAAAGAGACGAACTAATGGCGTTATACGCCAATCTAAAATTTGATGATGAATCTGAAGAAAGTGATGAACAAAGCGATGGGTACATCTCTGATGTAATCCCATCAACAGAAGACTATTAGTTTATTTTGATTTCGTATTATTGTAATCTTATAAAATATTAATCTATGGTAATCAGTTATTAACAAAAGACCCAGAACGCCAAAAAAATGACCTGGAAAACGCGATAACGCCAAAAAAATTAACTATGTGACACAAAAAGAATTAATTCAACGAGAAAAAATTTTGGCTACTAAAAGTAGCGGTTTTTTATAAAAATTGTGTGTTTTTTAGCTATTTTTAGGTATTTTTCATTGTGTTCACATTGGTTCTCGCGGTTCTCGCAATAAAGGGTGGTTTCTAACGAATCCTTCTCCTATATATATATATATATATATATATATATATTCACTTCTAACACAAAGATTTTCACTTTTTCTTTTGATTTTTTTTTAACTTTTAACTCAAAGTTTTTCATTATTTACAATGTAACCCCAACACTTTTTTTATTTTCAACATTGGTCCCTCATATTTTTCATCGTTCGCAAGTTTTTCGTTTCATTCTAAATTTTGCGAGTTAACAAACAACAACGTGCATGTGGGGTTCAACATTTTTTCGTATATTTTTTCCCGTCTGACAGGCCGGTCGCAACACGTCTATCTTTCCCCGTTTGACAGATTCGTCACAACGCGTGGGTCGTAGATCCACTTATTTATTCTTTTCTACGTTTTACGTTTCGCTCTAATTATATCGCATTAACACGCCGCAATGAGTGTGCGTTGTTCAAAGATTTTACGTCTGCTTTTCGTTCGGTGTTATTTTGTTCTTTTATATTTATTTTAGTTTTAAGAGCTTTTCCAATGTTGATGGTCACTGACAGTGATGTGACATTGGTGCTACTTGGCAAGGTTTAATGAATGTTTTTAATGTATTAAGTTTTTTACTAATAATATTTTCGAGTTTGCCTCTATATTTCCTTTACTTAAAAACTTAATTTTTACGTGATGTGAGTGCATATGTCTATCGCTTGCGTCAATCACGTATCGTAGCTTAATCAGATGAACAAGACTGGTGCTGAAAGGAGCAAAACATAAAGTTGGTATATGTTGAAGTCCATCCGGACGGATGGACATAGGCCATCCGAACGGATGGAACCAAGTCCATTCGGAAGAAGCTCATTCGGAATAAGTTCATCCAGATGGAGGCCATCTGCTAGGTTAGTTGTCCGGATGAGCTGTGTCTATATATAGGTGTCTAGGGTCTTGGCATTTGTATCTTTTGGGTATTCTTGAGGCGAAGCTCTGCCCGTTTGATTTCAAGGTTTTGTATTGTCAAAGTCTTAATAGAAATCTGTTATAATTACATCTTTGTGTTCTATCCACACACGTGATTGGATTCCGCACATTTCACGTGTCGGTACGCATTCAACAGTTAACAGGTTCGATCCAGATCCTGAATTCACAAGTGGTATCAGAGCAGGTGTTTGATTGCACGGATTAAAGACATGAAGATTCAAGTTTCTACATCAGATTCAGAGCTAAAATCTTCATCTTATTCTCACATTCTCCTCTACTCATCTTTTACACTTTTTCTTTGACCTTAAAATTCAGATTCACAATGTTTTCACGGTTAAAATTGGCTGAATTTTGAGTATGTTGTGCGAAAATCAATTTTAACAAACCCTACAAAGTTTCAGATCAAAATTCAAACAAAATCATACTAAAATTAGTAAAAAATATGGCTGTTCGTGTTCAGGTGTGTTCATCCGGATAGAACAGATACTTCATCCAGACAAAATTCTTCATCCGGATCAGATTGTCCATCTGGATCAGTCCATCCGGAAATAGTTCATTCGGATTAAAAGTTCATCCGGACAAATATCCATCCGGAAAGTTGTTCATCCGAAAACTGGTTCATCCGGATCACGACCATCTGGACGAAGTGTGTTTTTTTGTTTGTTTGTCAAAATTTGTTCAAGTGCTTGTTTGTTTGTTTGTTTGCAGGTTAATTTTAAAAGATTAAGATCATGGCTGAATTGAAAGTGAAAACGAAAGAAGAAATTCTGCAAGAGAAAACATCCAGAGAAAGATTTTTTTGCAGATTGCAGAATAGAAGAAACGCAAAAAGAGTATGAAGAAGCTCGGAGCTATAAGAGATGGGGCAAGAAAAGAGAATGTTATATTAATCGCAAAGGAGATCCGGTAGTTCATAAAAAGGAAGTTGTGTACAATGATGTACTTGTAGTCATTCCTTTGTCTGGCGAATTATATTCAAAGATAGAAACAGAAAAAGATTATCTCAAAAAGCTGGATAAGATAATCAGAGGTGTAATGACAGCCAGTTTGAGAAAGAGAGATGAAGAGAGGTTACAGCAGAGTGTTGAGAAGATGGTAGATGAGTTGAAGAAGACAACAATTGAAGCTAGTGGTAAAAGTGAACAGAAAGTTGATGAGTCAAAAACAGAAGAAGTAGCTGGTGATGAAAATCAGATTGTAGCTGATGAGAATCCGAAGAAGCCAGTAGAAGAAGCTGTTGTTGAGAACAGCAGATGAAAGAAGTTCAGAATAAGACAGTAGAAGAAAGTGGGATAACAGAAAGAACTCAAACTGAATCTTCTGAGTCACTCAGTAAAAATGAATCTATGAATAATAATACTAAAATCGATGAAAAATCTGATAATAAAAATGATGAGCAATACAAGAAATGCATGAAAACGTGCAGTGCTTGTACTGAAAAAGATGAGAAATTCAAAACCAGAGACATGGAATTTACTAAAATTGAAAGAGTTTTCAAAGATAAATGTAAAGAAATGTTTGAAAACGAAAAGGTTTTGAAAGATAATGATGAAAAGCTGACACAAAAATGTAAGATGTTAGAAAAAGAAAATGAGATTTTGAAAGAAAAGTGTTCAGCAATGACTGAAGAGTGTTTACAAAAAGAAAATGCGGTTCAAGAAACAAAGAAAGAGTATGATTGAATAAAACTTGCATATCATATTACAAAAGAGTCATATGAAGCTGTGAAAAGTCAAATAAAACTTGTTCAATCTAGATTGAAACATTGTTCTGAAACATCTGAAACGCTTAAAAAACAGTATGAAATAAAACAACAAGTTGTAAATTCATATATTGAAGAAGTTGCTGAGCTTAAACGTAAAATGGCTGATTTAGAACAAGATAATAACAAGTTGCATAGTTATCATGCTTCATCATATGTTCTTGAACGTATTTTCAACATAAAACCAGATGATAATGATTCTGAGAAAAACAAGAAAGGAATTGGCTTAAAATATCATCAGGTTCCACCACCGTTTGAGAAAAAGTTCACATTCTAAAAATGATGAGAATGTGGAAAAAGTTTTCAACATGGTAGATCAATTGCCAGATAAAATTTACATAACCTATTCCAAATCTGATGAGAGTGGTGATTCAGAGGTGGTAGGTAAGGTCGTTGAAAGTGTTTTGCAAGATGATTCTACTAAAACAGATAAGTATGAGTCACAGGATGAAAATGAGGGAAGTTTTCATGAAAGTTATTTGAAAATTTCAAAATCTAAGAAAAATGCGAATGATGATTCAAAAGGATTGGCATATACCATGATTGGATCGGACAAATGATACTCAGATATTGAAGTCCCGATTCTGAATGTGATTTCAGAAAAGATTGATAAGGTTTTTAAACTGGTAGAAAATGAGAAGTCTGAAATTGAAAAATTTGTTGGAAAAGGCAAGAAAACTTTTTATAACAAACCTAGTTACAAGAAGAAGAACATGAAGGCTGGGTTGGGTTATAAAAAGAAACAAAATTGGAAAAGAACTGAAAAAACAAATTATCAGAAAAAAGATGAACTTTGTTCACAGAACAAGTTCTAAGGAAGAGAAAGAACTCAAATTTAGACGACAGTCTAATGAAGAGTTCTATGCTCAGAAAAAAGAACAACAGGCCAAAGATGTTTCCGTGAAATCATGTTTTAAAGGTGATCAAAGTGGACATGTTGGTCGCAAATATCCAAATCTGAAGCCTGTTGATGTTGAAAACAAAAAGAAGTCTGAGGATGAGAAACAGAGGTCAACCAGGTTTGATTCAAAACAAACTTGGAGGTACAACACAAACAAGTTTGCTTCAAATCAAACTTGGAAATCAAACACAATCAGATTTGATTCGAGACAAACCTGGAAATCATATCCGACACTGTTTGATTCGAGACAAAATTCAAAACAAAATACACCCAGATTTAAGACTACACAAAGTTGGTTTAAAACAACTGATTTGACAAAGCCAAACCAATTTTGGAAGTCTAAAGCTTATTTCTCAAAAAGAAACACTCAAAATGATTCACATTTTTACAAAAGAAATGTTTCAAAAGGTAAAGTTTGGGTTGTAAAGAAACAAACTTCTGAAACAGAGAAAATTAAAGAAGATGTTTTTGAAAAGAATGATAGAAACTATCCAGTTTTGCCTGGGAAGATTTATGTGCAATTGCCTGATTCAAAACAAGCTTGGGCTGTATTATTCAAGTGATTGAATTGGTTATATGTGTAGGTGCTCCAGATGGTTGTTTAATGTCAGAACGAAGAAGGGAGCAGCCTGGCACCAGAGGTGGAGGATCCCTGCAACTGAAAACCAGGGAGTTTGTTTGTTTCTGTACATAAATAAACCTTAATTCAAAAATCCTAAAAATTGAAAAAAAATTAAAAACCAAAAATATGTTTCTGTTTTGCGATAAAAAACTTTAAAAAATGTGTTTGATTGAATATGTCGAAACCCTCACGGCTGAACAAACTTGATGAATTTCACAAGATTGAAAAACGGTTTTCAAACTGTCAAATATCAATGTGTTGTAAATCATAGGGGTATATACTTTCTGCAAAACAGAGCGTGTAAAGCAGAAAATGGATGGCGAGATAAAGTTATTTGCATTAGGTTGTCAAGTTTTCATTAAATGTTTTGAATTTTAGGGGGAGTAAAAATTTCAAAAAATACAAAAACATTTGAAATTTTGAAAAAGCCAAAAACAATAGAAATTTCAAAATGAGTTTTTGTGTAAAAAGATGATATGATAGTACATCAGTAGACAATCACAGTATGCTAAAGAAATGGTAAGTCAAATGTGATAAACGGTCTCACTGATGATATGTCAGTAGGTTTTTACACATTTAGTAGATTGATTTCGAGATATAACCCTAAATCAATAAACTTACTTATCTCGTGGGGAACATCTCTCGGATATATGGGTAACCCCCGAAATCTCGTTTGAGATATTGCCTAATTCTGAGATACTAGTTCTTTATATTGTTTGATATCTAGGGTATTATACCTCGTCTTCTGATTTTGCGTGAGCAATGGCCTAGACCTCGTATAATACTTTACGCGCTTTAAATAGCTTTCCCCCTGCATAAAAATTGAAAAATATCGAAAGATATAAATCAAGTGCGGTTGTAAAGAAGATCCCCAAGGGGGACACACCTAGAGTCGAGCCTTCATCTCTTTGAATGAAAGGTAGTTCATACCTGAGCTCTCAAGGTCTCGCATTAACCCAGAGTACATATATCATTATGGTATATTCACCTGTAAAACTGAATCTAGGGAATTTTGATACAAGAGTATATTTTGAGGTGGGACACGCAAATAAGTTAAGTGCTTAAGACACTAAATTTCGTATCTCGAATCAGTTGAAATTTGTGTGAGAATTTAAGTGGATCAATATACTGACAATCTAAGTAAGTCTTTTACAACTTAAAGTGTTTATAGCTCAACGGTGCTAGTGATTTGTCATAAACTGACATGATCCTCTAAAACGAACTCAAACAAAAATATTGTTTGTAAATATTTCTTTACTGCTTTTATTAAAGAAAAATTATAAAAAGATTTTAGGCGTGTTTTTAGCATAAATTTTCAAAAATACAAAAAGATTTTCGACAATCGATGTCTGAAAGCTGAGTTTCAAAATCTTAGTATGTTGAACATGTTTCTAAAAATAAACAAGTTCATTAATTTGAAACTCGAGGTTTTAAATTTGAAAATTTTAAAAACAATTTGTGAAATCTCCAAGGTCATTAAATTGGACTTGGAAGATTATCTGAGAGGGTTTTGGATTCAAAACTGTTAAATTTATAAAGTTATTTGATAGGGAGAGAGAGTTAAGGTGATCCTGGATAATAACTTATGGTTATATCTATGTTTTGAGCCATGTTATGGATTTTGAATTGTCAATATCTTACAAATGGTTGAGATTTTTCAGATGGAAGAGCCAGACCCCGATAGCTGAGCTTAAGGGGGAGTCTGAAGACGAGCTCAAATCAAGGGAGAGCTTGTAGAGTCAGGTGACGATCCTAGTAGCTGAAAGCACGGAAGCTTGAAGCAAGGGGGAGCCTGGGCTGAACGAAAGGGGGAGCAGATGGAGCTGTTAGGAAAAAAGAGGGAGTCTATGGTTGCTGCCAATGTCAAAGACTTCGTGAAGACTCATAGAGAGACAAAAAGCTATGAGATTGACTACAACAATATCCAAGGGGGAGTATGTGAGTGCATATGTCTATCGCTTGCATCAATCACGTATCGTAGCTTAATCAGATGAACAAGACTGGTGTTAAAAGGAGCAAAACATCAAGTTGGTATATGTTGAAGTCCATTTGGACGGATGGACGTAGGCCATCCGAACGGATGGAACCAAGTCCATTCGGAATAAGTTCATCCAGATGGAGGCCATCCGCTAGGTTAGTTGTCCGGATGAGCTGTGCCTATATATAGGTGTCTAGGGTCTTGGCATTTGTATCTTTTGGGTATTCTTGAGGCGAAGCTCTGCCCGTTTGATTTCAAGGTTCTGTATTGTCAAAGTCTTAATAGAAATCAGTTATAATTACATCTCCGTGTTCTATCCATACACGTGATTGGATTCCGCACATTTCACGTGTCGGTAGACATTCAACAGTTAACGGATTCAATCCAGATCCTGAATTCACACGAGCATATTTTTATGTACGTGTCGATATAAATCCTATTGCTCTACGTTTTGACGTAAAATTTTTCTAGAAACGAGTCACCACAAATATAATACGTTTTCGTTTAAAAAACATTTTCAAGTGCATATTTTTATGTACAATTTGGTATAAATTCGAGTTGGTCTACGTTTCAATGTAAACTTTTTTTAAAAACGAGTCAGATCAAATTGTTTTCGTGTAATTTTATGTATGTTTCGAACCGAGTGGAGTCAAATTGTGTTTTTTCCTCTTTTTGCAAAAGATCTAATTAATCCTTTTTTATAACACGTGTCGATTTTTTCCTTTATATCAGTTAATGTTTTCTATGTATGAGTTGGGTCACATATAATATGTTATGATTGTACAATATAAACTCGATTTACTTTACGTTTTGATCCAATCACAATGCTTATATATGTCACATCGAGTTCAATCAAATACTTCAAAACGTGCATTTTCATATGATTAACGCATCATATAAAATTTGGACTAATTCATTCAATATTTGTGATGTACACGCGCCGCAACGTGGGCGAGTCTTATTGCTAGTTTAATTTAATTAGATCTATTGATAACTACATGATATTATTATTTTATTGTTTATGTTTGTATTATTGTATATAGATATTAGGGTAAATTAATTTTTGAGTCCCTGTATTTTAGTGGTTTTAACCACTTGAGTCCAAAATCAAAATGTTTAATGCCCTGAGTCCCTACAGTCACTTTTCTTAACCATTTGAGTCCAAATTTTTTAACACTGATATAATCTTTTGGTTAAGCATTGTTAAATGACCAAAATACCCTTAGAGTTAAAAATAAAAAAAAATAAATTATTATTAGATTTTCTCTCTCTCTCTCTCTCTCTCTCTTATGTATCCCTCTCCCCCTTGTCTCTTTCTCTCTTTCGAAACATTATGCACCCTTCATCTCTCTCTCATCATTCTTTCTCTCTCTCTAGACCACTTGCATCCCCCCACCACCACCACCATCAACACCACCACCACCATCACCACCACACCACCCACCACCGTTTTACCACCGCTATTGAAAACCGTCCACCACTGTAATTATCAATTTAAATTCACTGTTCTTCAACAGCGATATATTGTTGCTGTCAAATAATTATTAAATTTACAGGATGTGTAAGACCCTTACTATTATTTTACTGTTTTCGTATAATATACGAGAATAAACACGTAATTATGATTACATTTATAATGAAAATACAGGTTAATTTAAAACTTTACTAAATGTTAATTCGTTACATTTTGTTTGATAAAAATTCGTCGTTTAAATATAACAACGAAGCCCTGTGCGGAAGCCTACAACTGCATCGTGTTCGATTCTTCGTTGAGCTTGATCGTTGTAACACCCGTTCTTATAAATCAAGGTTTAGCGTATTATTTACGAAAACAATCATGTAATTAAGATTACATATCCATCGGAAAAAAAAAACGGGTTTACTAAACCTTTTACAATTTAAAAGTTTAGAACATGATGTAATTAAGTTCGTCACTTAAAAGAAACAATGAAACGACATTCGTCATTTAACATAATAACGATACATAGTGCGGAAGCTTATTTCGTGATCGTGTTCGGTTCTTGCTCGTCGCTTGATCTTCATCCGGGCACTCATGGCAATCACCTATGATCAAAACCAACTTAAAAGTTAGTTTTGATAGTCAAATATGAAGTTCAAACAAGTACAGGGGTTAAATATGAAGTTCAAACAAGTACAGGGGTTAAATATGACAAAAAATAACATTTTTCCAAGTTTGGGGGCGTCGCGTGACGCTAGGCCCTCTTTTCAGCAGAATGTTGCTGCAGATTCCCAGCACGTCCTGATTTCACGGAAACGGCCATAACTTCTTCGTTATTGATCCGTTTTACCCGATTCTTTTTCCTACGCGTCCGTAATTTAATTCTCCATATTATGGAGTTAAGATCCAACATCCTACATAATAAAATTTCAGACTTTTAGGTCTTCAGCTTGTCGCCCTTTTACCCAATTTTGACCCGTTTATGCATTTTATCACACCAACTTGTTTATTTGATCTTTAAACTCATGAAGTTCATTATATCAATATCTCCTATCATATTACTCTCAAATCACGGGTTTCTTGCATAATAAAAACCCGTTTACGCTTAAATGCTTATTTTGACCCATGAAGAGTATTTAAGCACTTTTAGGCTCAAAATCGCTTTCTTTCTATTCTAACATTGTAACCTATATTTCTTATCTAGTATCCTTCCATCACAACTAATTGTGTGTTGGATTTAAAGTAGATATCTATGTGTTCCGAATTATACCCCTTGGAATATCATTTTACGGCAAAGACTCATATGGAGTCTTTCGGCCCAAGAAATACATCTTTCACTACTCATACTCGTTCTAAGCTTTTGTTTAATCATAAGACTCGTTTCTAAACAACCTCTAAGGGTTGTTTGTTCAATTTAGCCTACAAGGGCGTTTTGGTCGATTTTGGTCCTTCTTTTACAATGAAGGACTCTCACCAAGTATTCGACCAAAATATCACTTTTAACTACAACATAAATATGCGTATCTGGCTCGGATCAACAAATAGACCCGATTTATACCTCCCTTTTATTATTACATTTTCTATGGCGACGGAAGTATCCGAATCGCTAATCGCTCCTGTTAACACAAGACTTGACAACCACATCAGTCGATACAGTCAAATGGTGTTATCACGCCATTTGACCCGTTTGGCCTATATGACCAAGCATCTTCATAAGTAGCAAAACATGGTTAATAATTACCAATTTGTCCATCCGACCCATTTCGGATTTTTTGCCACTAGACCCCTTTTTTTAACTACCATTTACTTTAGTCGGTACTTGACTAAATTTCCATCTCTACTTATTTTCTCGTTATTGGTGGCACTTTAAAGTGATCTTAACGAAAACTCATTAGTTATTAGTCATTACATGACCAATTTACCATTTATCCCTTTTTCCATAACTCATGATTTCTTACCAATTTCTCTCGTTCCGACTCTCATTGAATCGTGTTGGAACATTCTATACCAACCACTTAGTAGCATTTAAATACAATACTTGCAATTATGTAATTTTGTACATAATGTAAAGGGGCGTAAGCTTTACTTACATTGCATCCAAGCCACTCGTTTCTCTTCATACTTGATTTGTTTGACCCGCTTCCTCCCGAAGCTTCACCTAGCTTGTTAAGCATCAAACTAGCATAACAATTCGCAAGATGGTTAGTTTAGTCATTGTTAGTCACGACTATTCCACCTCGCGTTTTTCTATCCAGATTATCATTCACTCTAGTTAACGGTCAGTTTGACTTTTCAAAAGTCAACTGTTCCTTTTTATGTATGAAATGCATAATTTGAGTTCCACGAACACACATAAGCATTTCTTCGACTATTATGTAGTCTTTATTTTTAGGCGACTAATTTAATCATATTTCTCAACATTTAAACATTCCCTTAGGCATTTTAACAAACACTTTAAGGGCAGAATTTTACATGTTTATTTATCAAGTCTCTAGCTTATCTCTTAGCCCAAATTTCACATAAATCAACCATCTTACAAAGTGGTTAACTTCTATAATTTCTGAAATCACTTCAAAATTATCAATTTACACTAGATCAACAATCTATTTCCTAGTGTTCATCAAATTTCACATAACTCACTAATCACCTACAATGGTGATCATAGTTTTCACTAAAATTTTCACATGATTTCAGCTTGTGTTTGTCTAGGGTTTGTCCCTAAACACTATAGTAGTTCCTAAATCATCATAACATACACATGCAACTAGAATCTCAAATTATTCCCAATTCATGAGAATTTCAAGTTGAAAGATTTCTCAAAATTTTACATACCTTGTAATCCCCTTGTGATGAGGATCAGGAATCTATGTTTAGAATTCGATTTGAACTTGGATTGAACCTTCAATTTGCAAGATTTCTGAAGTTCTAGGGTTTTGAAGGAGTGGGGGTCGCCCCCTGCTTGCTCTGATCGACCAGACCCCCAAAATGGGGTGTTTGGTTTTGTTTTTATTTGTTTAATAAAAATAAAGTTTCGATTTTAACAATATTGGCCCCTCTAATTTGGTTGGTTAATTAAGTAGGGCACAACCTACTTATTTCTAACAATATTCCTCACTTATTAACTAGGTTAATTATTCCTAGTTAGCTTACTGGGTTCGGGAAGTCATAACCCGTTTTATTTTAAGTCTCGTTAACTCAGGCTCTTATAAACTTAATTACTTAAAACTTTGATTCGTTTTTATTAAATATTAGGATTTCTTATTTAAATCCAAATATTTGCCGGGTTATTTTTACTAATAACGGTACGTTACCCGTCTTTTAGTATTAACAGAGTTTAATTACCAAGCCCGTTTTCGGGGTGTTACAATCGTCTTACGGCATTCCAAGATGTACCTAAGTTTTAAAAACAGTCATAAACATTAGTTTTGATAGTTTCATAATACACAAACTAAGTTCTTTAGGCCAAAATTTAACGAACAACAAATTTGAAGTGACGATACTCAAGTGCCGCGAGGGTGATCCTAGTTGGTTGTCGCGTGGCGTGATGGCCCAGTTTTGACAGAAAGTTTGTTATTTTGAGTTGCAGATTCCCGGCTCCAAACTTCTCATTTGTTAAAACTTACAACTTGCATAACTTTTGTTCTAGATGTCCGTTTCGCGTAATTCTTTTTCCCACGCGTCTGTAATTTAATTTTCCATCATATGGAGTTAAAATTTAACATTCAAATTAATAAAATTTCAAGTTTTTAAGCAATCGGCTTATTATTCAAAATTAACATTTTGACCCGTTTGTATTTAAAATCCCCAGCTTGATTTTTAGACAACCGAATACAAATATCAATATATTTAACTCAAGATCTCTAGTTCGGGTTCATATTTTCTTATGAAATATGCGACTAGTACACAAACTATGCGTAGAAATCTATTTTGACCCATTTAGGGGATTATAAGCAATTTAGTCTATAACCCGCTCTTTTCTTTCCACACATCATAAATCCAACTTCAAGGTATCTACCCATTTTCCATAATCACCATACAAGTTTCTAAATAACCCATATGGGTCGCTTGCCCAGTTTACCCATCGAGGTCTTTTTGGTCAACTTTAGTCCCTTATTTAACTACCAGAGACTTTCACTAATTATTTGACCAAAATATCACTATTAACTATAACTCTATTTATGCGTACCTGGCTCGGGTCAACATATAGACCCGTTTTATACCTCACTTTAATTAGCCACTACTTTATAACGACGCAATTATTCAATTCCTGTTCACTCCTGTGAACATATAACTTAACAACCAAATGTTAGTCGATATTGTCAAATGATGTTATCACCACCATTTGACCTGTTTGGCCTATATGACCAAACATTTACCTATGTAGCAAAACATGGTTTTAATTTACCAATTTGCTCATCCGACCCATTTCGGATTTTTCTTTCATTAGATCCCTTCCCTTACTTATTTAGCCCATTTTGGCTTACGCCATGGGTATCCTTTTAGCTTCAGTTTACATTAGTGGACACTTGACCAAATTTTCATTTTACCCTTTTTCTCAACATTAGATTACACTACAAGGAAATACTATCGAAAACTCATAATTTCTTAGTCATTTCATGACCAATTTACCGTTTCTCCCTTTTTACCATGATCCATGGTTTTATCTTTTATATTAGTTCCGACCCATATCAATTGCGTCGGAAACCAATATTTCCCATATTATCTTTATCACATTTATACTTATAGAATAAGTAAATATTCTACAAAAGGGTGTAAGTTTCACTTACCTCTCATCCGGTTCACGCTTTTCTTCTCATACTTGATTCGTTTGAGCGCTTCTTTCCCAAGCCTCCACCTAGCTCGTTAAGCGTCGAACTATTATCAACATTTACAAGGCGGTTAGATTAGTCATTAACAATCATGACTATTCCATCTTACTTATTTTCTATGTCAAAACTATTATTCGACTTCATCATTAGTTAGCTTAACTTGTCATAAGTTAACTACTTTCGATCACATGGTTTACACAATTAAGTCTAAACCAATATGATATTTAGAACTCTTATCGTTTCATATTTCGCATAATTTGCCATATCATTCAAATGTGCGTTTCACTCGAAATTTCAACATTTTAGCTTTCATTTAGGCATTTTAACAAACACCTAATGGGCATACTTTTACACATTTACAAACTAGTTCGTAACTATTTATTTTTACCAAGGTTAACCTCAAAATTCAAACCTCTATGTCTAGTGTTTATGTACTACATCTAGAACTTGTATCATAACATCAATATTCATCAATTTAACACCCTAATTCAAGTGTTCATCACAATCATATAAAAACCCACTTAGCACATGTATGGGTAATAATCGAATCCCTAGTTTCTAACACTAATTCATCAAGTTTTCAACTAGGGTTTGTCTCTAGACATGAATTTCATCACAACAACACTCATAGATTCATTATTCATTCCAGAATTTCGATTATGATTATTCATCATAATTTCATAATGTCACCAAATAACATAATTCAACATACCTTGTGATCCCCCTGACTAGGTAATCGTTTTTATGTGTTCATGCATTGATTTAGGGCTTGAATCGAGCTTTAATTTGGTGATTTTGTTGAAATTAGGGCTAGAGCTCTTGGGAGCACCCTCCTGGTCGATCTCCACACACGCACACACATTCTCTGTGTGTGTGATGTGTTATGTTTTATTTTTATAAAACCATTTTCAAGTTATCCAACTTTGGTCCCTCATGTTTGGCTAGTTATTAAGTTAGCCACAACCCCTTTTGTTCAAACAATATTTCCTATTACTAACTAGGTTAAACACTCCTAGTTAAATGAGTGGATTCGGGAAAATTATGACTCAGTTTATGTTAAGTCCCGTCAACTCGGGCTTCTTATAATTTTGTTTTCTCAAAACATTTATTTTCCTTTTTAATTAATATTAGGATTATTTGTTTAAGTCCTAACATTCACCAGGTACATTTTCATCACTAACGGTATTTTACCCGTTCATTAATACTAAGTGTGGTTTGATTACCAAACCCGTTTTTGGGGTGTTACAAGTCTACCCCCCTTAAAGAGGTTTCGTCCCCGAAACCTTATTTACGTAGTTCTTTTAGTTTAAGACTGGACGAACTTAGTTTCGTTTTCAAGACATTTATTCTTTCCTTTCGATCTAACATTTTCTTTATATTAACGCGTACGTCTTTCATGTGTAAGGCCTCGCGGGCCGTTACTTTCAGTTTGCATACTTTATCTTTATTGATAATTTATTTAGCGGTTGAACTTGTTAGTCACCGATTACATTATCCCCCATCGCTCGGTATATTCACCTTGCCTTCCTGAGGCTTATCTGAGTTTATGTTCTCCTATCCCGTGACTCAAGTTAAAACGTGATCACATTCTATATTACTTTTTCTTAACCGTGAACGTGTCACGTCACGTTTAAGTTTATCTCGACTTTTCGTTATCGAAAATCTTTCTTTTGACTGTATCGTCTTACACCTATCGGTGTTAAGAGCTATATCCTTTAATATTAAACATTTTCTAATTTCTCTCATAATATTTATATTTGTTAGAACGTTGTGTCTCACTAAAACTAAATTTTGGTTTAATGTTTTCCTCTTTAATTTCTGTCAATTTCTCATATTTAGGAATTGACGACAAGAATTTATTCTTTTCCGTTATTATTTTACACGGGGAATTACAACCGGTTTCCTCGCTTTACATTATTAACCCGTAGGTTCTTTCACTTAGCCTCGCAGGCTTTTTCCTTAGATTTCCACCTTTTTAAGGTGAGACCCAGACCATTCATTTCTTTCTATTTATGACCAATGATCTTTTTGGTCCCGAAGACCTAAACATTACTTATAATCCCGAGGGTTATGATGATCCCGTAGATCACCTTTTACTCATGTCGTTCTAAAAATATACTTTCGGTGTCAATGCACCCTTTTTAAGTTTAGAATTCGTTCTTTTTCGTTTTTGAATTTTATGGACCTTGACCGTAGTCTAAAGCTACACCCGTTACCATTTTAAACTAATCTTCCGACTCTATGACTTCTTACGTCATTTACGCGTCGGTTTGTTTTCCACTTGTTGTTATCCAGTTTATTCCTGTATTTATTTACAACCCATTACCCGGGTTCTTTTATCTTAATATTTCAGCTTTTATTTATTCAATTTGCGCGTACTTACATTAGCAAGCGTCATCCATTATTAAATTTGTTTGACTTGTTCGTGTGAAAATTCATCACTTATGAATGTCAAATTTCATTCTTTGTTCGACCCGTTCAACTTTAAAATAGTTGAACGTAATTTATCAAAATATCTATTTGCAATATCTTTTCGTCTTTTAGTCATGACTCGAAACCCGAGTGTTTTGACTTTTCGTCCGCGTTCCCGTTTCTCGGTCTACGCATGTGTTTAAATCCTTACCCAATCAACCGGGTGTTTTACCGAAGTCGTTATCATTGCAACCCTTCCGGTATGCATTAAGACTTCGCTTTGATTTATTTGGTCGTCTTAGCGAAATCCATCGCTTTTATTCAACCATGTCTTTTATTCTTTATGTGACCATCCTTGACGGCCTTATAGATTCTAAGTGACGATTATCATCGTCATCCTTTCTTTACTACGACCAATGTGAAGAAACACTAGATAAATGGTCGGAACCGAGATATCTAGGGGGTTTGAATCCGCATAAAAAGGTTAGTTTCCTCTCGATTGATTCAGGTACAACTGATCTTCTTCTCCGATAATTCTGCAAAAAAGAGCACCGTTAGCCTCGCCAAGGGGAGAAGAGGGTTCTCTCCTTGACCCGACTCCGGTGTGAGAATAAGTATGGGTAATGAAGAAGAAGATGTATTTGAGAAGTGTGAGTAACTTGAATTCATACCTGGGTTGCTTCTCATATTTATAGCAGGAGTCGTTTAGGCGGGAAAACCCGTTAGTGAAAAGTTGACGGAAGATGCTAACCCCGTAAGCGGTTACATTTCCTTCTGTCAAGCTCCTTGATCTGACGTGAGAGCACACGGATCGTGGCTCAGATCGAAGGCTAGGGATTTGCCACGTGTAAAGTGATCAAGTGGAGATTACTCTCCAATTACATGCTTTTGTTGTGGTTTCAAGGATGCCTGGGATGGCGACACGTGTCCAGACGGTTATAACCGTCTTGGTGGTGCACGATTGTATTTCTTCTGGAAGATTATTGCTGTAATCTGGTGTGGTACCTCACCGTGTGGAACAGCTGAATGAACAAATCCCAAGTCTGGGTAAATAGTATCCAAGTCTGGATATTTAAGCGGAAGTGTTTACTTCAGGATTTTCATCCTTTGTCTATGGGAGAAAGCGCAAGGATTTATGATTTCCTTTGGGCGCGTGGGTGTTGACTGTTGACTATTCTTTAAGTCTTTATTTGTGAGACCAGTGCGCGGCCGTGCAAGTTATAAAGCTGAAAAGTGAGGTTGTGGTATGGTCCCTAAGTACTTATTATGAGGTTTTTGGGACCTTACCCCTTCAAGTCCCCCCAGTCTAGTGTTGCACTTATGCAAATAAGTGGGGCACTGGACTTATAAGAGGGAAAAGTTTTTTGGTGCTAAAAATAAGGAAACTTCCGGAAGAAGATTCATTTTGATAATTGTGAAGATTTTTTTGAAAATCTTTGACTTTTAACGAGACTGGTACAGTAAACTGAGTGACAGCCTGTCATTGTCAGTTTTTTTTACTGTCCTTGTCTTACACACGCGCGTGTAAGCACGTGTGTGTTGATATTCACTCTTTCTGCCGCTTGGAGAACTGTGATATCCGAAAAAGGTGTTGTAGCGGTTACCGATGCTATTTATTTCGATGAGTATATATAACGTTTGGGTAACCTCCTTTGTGCAATCATTGCTTTGTTGAAAACTTTCCCCGTTCCTTTCTTCTAAGAAAAAGAATTATCATTCCCTCTTCTTATGTCAACCGGAGAACATCAAGAAGATCTTTCTGAAGAAATGTCGACTGAACTTCCACCGTTAAAGTGGCCTAGAGTGACCTTCGATGGCTTGGTTAGGAATTTCAAATTTCCGGAGAGCTGGGGTACTCTGTATCCTGAAGAGGGGCAAACCGCAGCGGATGCTCCGGCTGGGTACATTACCCTTTTTTGGGATTTTTTCTGTGAAGGCAACTTTCGTTTGCCTGTCACTGGATTTTTTCTTGAAATCCTAGGGTTTTACAAACTTCATATCTCCCAACTTCATCCTATTGGCATGGTTAGGGTTCGACATTTTGAATTTGTGTGCCGGACGATGCATATCGAGCCGACGGTCCCCCGATTTAGGGTTTTTTACCAAATGCATTGTATTCAAGGATTTTATTCGTTCGTTCAGAGGGCATCTGCAAAGAAGATTCTACAGCAACCCCCAAAATCCTTTCACGATTGGAAACAAAAATTCTTCTTTATCAAGGCCGGGGTGATTCCGGTGAGGATGGTTTTAAGGGGGAAAGAAGATGGTACCATCGTATTGTAAGAAACTTTGTTCTTCCGCGGGATGCGGATCTTTCTGCCCAACCAGCTGCTGGTGCTGGTAAGCTATATCTGTTTCTATTTTTCCTTTTTGCGCTTGTGGGTAAATTGTTGTTTTGCGCCTTTGTAGGTGAGTTGTTGAATTTGGGCATAGGCCTTAAAAGGAAGAAACGCACAACAACTTCTACCTCTGCGTCGAAGAAAGGTGAGGCTGTTAGAGTTCAATCTTTGAAGGCAAAGAATGTTGGAGAGAAGAAAGGTATGCGCCGTTCCTCTGACTCCAGGTGTGATTATGTGGTGGTTTCTGATTCTTTGGAGGGTCTTACCCCTGCAGTAACTGTACGAGAACCAAAACCTGAACCGAGGGATTCTGCTGATATTCCCCCATCCAACCCAAGTGATCCTATCAACTTGGATTCTAGTCCTGAACACTTGGTGCACAGGAAGGCTGGTAAAAGGAAACAAGCTGATACTGATGTGGAGGGTCAGCCTTCTAAGAAAATTCAGAGGAAGAAAATTACCAGGAAAGGGAATCTTGACTCTTTTATTTCAGAATCTGTTCCTGGTAAGTGTTGCCTTTTCTTGTTTCCTTTATGCGTGTTTAAATCTTTACAGATTTTTGTTGCTTTTCCAGAGGTTCCTGTTTCCCCTGTTCCCACAGAACTGGAATCTGTGGTAAATGAAGAGCTTCCATCCACCCCTCCGCGTGCTTCTGTCGTTGACCAGTTAGAGCCTACAGAGGTTGCTGATGGTGGTGTGGAGAAGATTGTTGAGGCTGAGAAGCCTGTTGATATTGCTAGAGAGGCTGAAAAAGTTGTTGATCCAGGTGTGGTGGATGGTGCTGGTAAGCCACAAACCCCTGAAACTGTTGCTCAAGACCTGGGGAAAGAACAAACTGCTGAAAAAACTTCAACTTCTTCCCCTAAACCTTCTGATGCTATGCCTGAGCATGTTGAGAAGGTGACAGTTGAAGGGCAAGGCTCATCTGCTGGTTTTGGTAAACATTCTCCAATCCGCTCAGAAGAAACCTTGGGAGATTATTACTACCGGACTTATATGGAGCAAGATGCCTCTGACCCTCACGCCCCCGTTTGGAATTTAAAGAAAGGTGACACTTTCTCAGATTGGCGCGTGTGCCAAGATTGGTTGCAGGGGATACTTCCGCCTGGAGAGATCAAGTTTCAAGAAGGCCGGTCTTATGAACAAACCTATCAATCTTACCTTGAAGAAACTGCTTCTCACGTCTCTACCACTCACCGCATAGTGCGTGAGTGGTATAGTATGCATAAGGACCGGGAAACCTTTATGGTGTCTCAAAAGAGATTTGCCAAAGATGAGAAACGCATGGCTCAGCTGAAGGCTAAATTGGAATCTGATCAGGCTAAGTTTGAAGCTGAGCGCAAGACTGAGGAATGGTCTGTTGCTGGTTGGAAAAGAAAGGCGGAAGCTGAAGCTGCTCTCCTTTCCGAGGAACGTAAAAACTGGAGGAGAATTTGCGAAAAAGATAATGTGGAGAAGGCAAACCTTCGTAATATCATTAATAACCTCAAGGCGGAGTTTGAAAAACTGAAGAATCAGGATGCGGAGGTAGAAAAGTTGAAGAAGGAGAAAGCGGATGCGGAAGCTGCTTTGGAAGAAGCGCGTTCTCATAGGGAGCGCAGTGAGCAACGAGAGGTACAAGCTTGCGCCACTCTTGCTCTTAGAGATAAAGAATTGGAAGAACTTACTACTTTGCTTTCTGATCAGGAAAAACTTAAGAAGGATTTGGAGCTACCGCATTCCGAGAATACTGAAACCTCCCGCCGTTTAACTGAAGTCGAAGAGAAGTTGGAAAATTCAGAAACGGCGCGGGTTACAGCGGAAAGCGAGCTTGAACCTTTGAAGAATGATATGGCCTGGCTGAAAGATCGCGGTATCGCCTGTGTAAGTTTCTTTCCTTTTTTGTTGTGGAACTATTTATGCGTTTTCTTGATATTTATTTTTACTTGATTTCACAGATTGCTGAATCTGTGTTGAACTCTGAAGAGTTGGATAAAACCGTTGCTCGTTTGGTGGTTGTTGCGCGAAAAGATGGGTATGCGCAAGGATATGCTGAATGTTCCCATCATGTGAACAGTGCTTTAAAGGTTGACTAGGATAACAGTAATTCTGCAACTTTCGGCGTGAATACTGGTGCCGCGCTTGCTGCCTTGAAGACAGAGTTTAACAACTTACAACTTCCGGTTATGGATATGATAAATGTTGCTCTGCAATCTGATGATCACGTGGCGCAACTAAGGGAAATCTTTCCGGATGAGGGTGAAGATTTAGCGTAAGTTGAAAAATGTATTGAACAATTTTCTTGTAATATTTGGGATGTAAATCCCTATTTTTGTTGGTGCGCTGTTGCACAAGTAACTTAAACACTGCCGTGTTTGAAAGTTTTTAGGGCGTATCTGTACGCTGAGAATAGTATGATGTTTCTATCTGTTTGTTTACAATATTTTGCATGAGTACAATTATTTTTTTGTTGAGTAAGGCGAATGAAGTTGGTATAAAGCTTATGTTTGAACTTATGGCCGTTTGTGACGTGATCACTGACCGTTCATGAAGCGTGTTTTAGAACTACCATAGTGTTTTTGCGCTTACTAAAAGAAATTGCATGCACTTTGTAAGCACAGAAATAATAGAAACTTTGCACTTTTATTTAAGGATAGAGCACAGAGGCTTTTACAAAGTTTTGCTAATATAATTATGTGAAACTTAACTTACTCTCTATCATTTCCGCTTTGCTTGATGGATCATGTTTTTCCGCGGGAAATTCATAGAGTTGTCCTTTAAGTTTTTGCCCGCTTGCTTGGGCCCTCCTCACCCCGGGTTATCTGCTTAATCTCTTTGCGCACATTTTGGAGTAAATGTGTGAGTTCGCCGCTCTTGAGGGCTTTCTCTATTTCTATGCGTAGAGAGATGCAGGTGGTGTGCCCGTTGTCTTTGTGATATTCGCAGTACTGCGCCGGGTCTTGTCCACGCTTATTTTTCATTAGGATTGGAGGTTTGAATTGATAGTCTTCAGTACTCAAAACCTCCGCCGGGGACTTTGTTAGGGGAGTCCACTGTCTCTCCCTATTCTCCTGTTTGTTCTCCCGCTGTGTGGTGAGTTTGTTGATTGTTGCGCGAGCATCTTCAGAGGAACGACTTCCTGATCCAGACTCACGCCATGATTTCTTAAACCTTTTTTCGCCGGTTGAGCTTAAGTCCGCGGGCCTATTGTGTGGTCGCGGTGGCCTATTTGTTGTAAGGTTTTTCTCAATTTGCGCGTAAACATTGGCCGCCGCCATTATCTTCTCCCAACTTTTTGGAAGACCCTCTGTTCCAGATAAGACCTTAACCATATCATCACATCTAACCGCGTACTTGAATTAAGCACGGATTAGTTGTTCGTGAACACCGCCAATCTCCAATACCTCTTTATTGTATCTGGTGATGAAATCCTCCAGATTTTCGTCATCACGGCGCCAAATGTTCATGACGTCGGATGTATCCCGAATGGAACGCCGTTGCTGGCTGAAGTGTGTCAAAAACTTTTCACGCAGATCTTTCCATGATTCGATCTGTCCGGTTGGTAGGTTATCAAACCAGATTTGCGCTAGGCCGGTTAGGGTCTGCACGAACAGATGGCACCATAGCGGGAGGGTCCAACCCCCAACCAATCCAGCGCTGGTAAATACTTTTAAATGGTCATCGGGGTCAGTGAGCCCGTTAAACTTACCCACATTAGATGGTAGTTTAGCCTTCTCCAATGGAGCCAAAGCTATTTCCATTATGAATTTTGAATTTTCCGCTGCTTCCGCAGGGCGGTAAATCAAATCATAGTTGTGTTCTGCCTCGGGGTTATAAACCGCACGAGGCCTACATTTATTGTAATTTGGCTGCAGTCGATTGAACACACTGGTGTTTGCACTTAAACGGTATGTTGGATCGGATTCATCGGTGTGGGTGTCTCGCTGGGAACCCAACCTATCATGAACCGATTGTCTTCGATGTGTTCTACCATGATTCTCTCTCTGGTGACTTCCTGTCTGAGTGTGTTCCTGTTGTGATGTGGATCTGGCATACACTTCTGTATTCTCGTAAGTTGAATCCTCCCGTTGGGAGGCATGAGCCGAGATCCTGGTCTCCATGATTGAGCCAGGGGAGCAGTTTGAGCACACAGCTGTGTGTACACTGCGTTTAGTGCTCCTTGAGACCTGACGTACCAGGAAATTAGAGTTTCTCCTGGTGGCAGAAATGATTGAGCAGGGTTTGCTGGTAACATTCCTGGAGTGACAGGGTCGTTTTCTCGGTTGGATTGAACCTCGTTGTCATCGGAGACATCTTCTGGAATTCCTTCTACTTGAACGTTGTTTCCGACGTTCGGTCGAAGACCGGTTTGTCGATGAGATGATGAATTTTCTGCCATATATAAAACAGAAAATGAAAAGAACTGAATCAAAACGAGATGAAAACTGATGAGACAGAGGAATCGTTGGGCGCCAATGAAGAAACACTAGATAAATGGTCGGAACCGAGATATCTCGGGGGTTTGAATCCGCATAAAAAGGTTAGTTTCCTCTCGATTGATTCAGGTAGAACTGATCTTCTTCTCCGATAATTCTGCAAAAAAGAGCACCGTTAGCCTCGCCAAGGGGAGAAGAGGGTTCTCTCCTTGACCCGACTCCGGTGTGAGAATAAGTATGGGTAATGAAGAAGAAGATGTATTTGAGAAGTGTGAGTAACTTGAATTCATACCTGGGTTGCTTCTCATATTTATAGTCGGGAGTCGTTTAGGCGGGAAAACCCGTTAGTGAAAGTTGACGGAAGATGCTAACCTCGTAAGCGGTTACATTTCCTTCCGTCAAGCTCCTTGATCCGACGTGAGAGCACACGGATCGTGGCTCAGATCGAAGGCTGGGGATTTGCCACGTGTAAAGTGATCAAGTGGAGATTACTCTCCAATTACATGCTTTTGTTGTGGTTTCAAGGATGCCTGGGATGGCGACACGTGTCCAGACGGTTATAACCGTCTTGGTGGTGCACGATTGTATTTCTTCTGGAAGATTATTGCTGTAATCTAGTGTGGTACCTTACCGTGTGGAACAGCTGAATGAACAAATCCCAAGTCTGGGTAAATAGTATCCAAGTCTGGATATTTAAGCGGAAGTGTTTACTTCAGGATTTTCATCCTTTGTCTATGGGAGAAAGCGCAAGGATTTATGATTTCCTTTGGGCGCGTGAGTGTTGACTGTTGACTATTCTTTAAGTCTTTATTTGTGAGACCAGTGCGCGGCCGCGCAAGGTATAAAGCTGAAAAGTGAGGTTGTGGTATGGTCCCTAAGTACTTATTATGAGGTTTTTGGGACCTTACCTTTCACAATGTTAACAACCTTGATTATCTTTTTCGTGTGGGCAATACCTTCGTTTTTATGTCCCTGTGGATCATCTATACTTTGGTTTACTTCCCCATCTTGTCAATCATGGCTCTTTAGTCCAAAATGACTTATTTTCGTGAATTTCCGTTAGGTCATTCATTTATATCTTCATTTACATTAATCTTTGTCCCTTCTCTCGAGCTCATTATCCTAACGTAATACGCTTCAGTCACCCGGCTGTGCTTTTACATTATTATCAAATATTTTGCTCATTTGGGTACTTTTTAATTTGTCCCACTCACCTCGTCCTTACTACATCGGATGTAAGTATGTCCATCATAAAAGTTCATGGTACCACGCGTTCACTACTTACTTGGCCAGAGTAAGCGATCAACACCTGATATACATGACCTTTTATAATTGTCACATTACACCCCATGTAAGTAACGCCTCTTATGATTCCCAAATTCATGGTTTCAGTTGGTAAAACTTTATTTAATTATTATTTAACGATAATTAATTTTACCCGTTTCATTTTTGAACATATAAAATGTTTTTCCTTTTTATCAAACTATTATATAATCAAATTCGTTAAGGTGATCGCTACTTTTCTCAATAGTATTATATTGAGAATTATTCACTTGAATAATTACTCCCGTCCAAGTTTCCATATAAACTAATCTTGTTATTGCTTTGTTATTCACCATCGTGAATAACACTTATTTCTACCTAATTGCTCTTGGAAACTTCATCCTGAATAGATATCCTATTTAGGTTTTCAAAGTTTTTATCCTATATATGCAACCGTAATTTTCTATGTGTTTGTTGCATATTACTATTCGTGCGATTAATTTAAAACGTGCACCTGGTAATGCTTGCCCTAACGGGCTTCTCTTGCCATTAACCTTGTTCGCGATCGTCACGCGATTTAGGTCCTTGATGAGTATGCTCAGCTTGACATACCTCAGACCGTTCCACCGTCGTATCTACAATTCGTTCAACTCTCGTCATCTTCAGATGCGAGTATCCTTCAACTAAACATTTACAGAAGTTAGTAATTTCGACATCAATAAACGCCCGTATTGTAATACAAGGCTTTTTACTGTACGTGTCAACGCACGTGATTTCGCTAAATATACCAATCATTTTCATTGGGGTAACGTGTATTACACGATAACCCTGTGTGTTGTTCACAACACTTTAATCATACTAAACCATTAACATACTTGTACTTACCGGATTTGCGATCAAGCCTCGAACCGAACACACTTTATTCTTTAACCATGAGCTCTGATTACCAACTTGTAACACCCTTACTATTATTTTACTGTTTTTCGTATAATATACGAGAATAAACACGTAATTATGATTACATTTATAATGAAAATACAAGTTAATTTAAAACTTTACTAAATGTTAATTCGTTACATTTTGTTTGATAAAAATTCGTCGTTTAAATATAACAACGAACCCCTGTGCGGAAGCCTACAACTGCATCGTGTTCGGTTCTTCGTTGAGCTTGATCGTCTTCCAGCATTCCAAGATGTACCTACGTTTTAAAAACCATCAAAAACATTAGTTTTGATAGATTCATAATACACAAACTAAGTTCTTTAGGCCAAAAATTAACGAACAACAAATTTGCAACATTTATGCCCGTCGCATGCCGCGACGGGTTCAGCTCAAGTCTTCGCGTGCCGCGACGATAGTCGCGTGCCGCGAGGGTGATCTTGGTTGGTTGTCGCGCGGCTCGACGGCCCAGTTTCGACAGAAAGTTTGTTATTTTGAGCTGCAGATTCCCAGCTCCAAACTTCTCATTTGTTAAAACTTACAACTTGCATAACTTTTGTTCTAGATGTCTGTTTCGCGTAATTCTTTTCCCACGTGTCGGTAATTTAATTATCCATCATATGGAGTTAAAATTTAACATTCAAACTAATAAAATTCCAAGTTTTTAAGCGATCGGATTATTATTCAAAATTAACATTTTGACCCGTTTGTATTTAAAATCCCCAGCTTGATTTTTTGACAAACAAATACAAATATCAATATATTTAACTCAAGATCTCTAGTTCGGGTTCATACTTTCTTATGAAATATGCGACTAGTACACAAACTATGCGTAGAAATCTATTTTGACCAATTTGGGGGATTTTAAGCAATTTCGTCTATAACCCGCTCTTTTCTTTCCACACATCATAAATCCAACTTCAAAGTATCTACCCATTTTCCATAATCACCATACAAGTCTCTAAATAACCCATATGGGTCACTTGCCTGGTTTACCCATCGAGGGCTTTTTGGTCAATTTTAGTCGCTTATTTTACTACAAGGGACTTTCACTAATTATTTGACCAAAATATCACTATTAACTATAAATCTATTTATGTGTACCTAGCTCGGGTCAACGCATAGACCCGTTTTATACCTCACTTTAATTAGCCGCTACTTTATAACGACGCAATTATTCAATTCCTGTTCACTTCTGTGAACATATAACTTAACAACCAAATGTTAGTCAATATTGTCAAATGGTGTTATCACCACCATTTGACCCGTTTGGCCTATATGACCCAACATTTACCTATGTAGCAAAACATGGTTTTAATTTACCAATTTGCCCATCCGACCCATTTCGGATTTTTCTTTCATTAGATCCCTTCCCTTACTTATTTAGCCCATTTTGGCTTAAGCCATGGGTATCATTTTAGCTTTAGTTTACATTAGTCGACACTTGACCAAATTTCCATTTTACACTTTTTCTCAATATTAGATCACACTACAAGCAAATATTATCGAAAACTCATAATTTCTTAGTCATTCCATGACCAATTTACCCGTTTCGTCCTTTTTACCATGATCCATGGTTTTATCGTTTATATTAGTTCCAACCCGTATCAGTTGCGTCGGAACCCAATATTTCCCATATTATCTTTGTCACATTGATACTTATAGAATAAGTAAATATTCTACAAAAGGGTGTAAGTTTCACTTACCTTTCATCCGGTTCACGCTTTTCTTCTCGTACTTGATTCGTTTGAGCGCTTCTTTCCCAAGCCTCCACCTAGCTCGTTAAGCGTCGAACTATTGTCAACATTTAGAAGGCGGTTAGATTAGTCATTAACAATCACGACTATTCCACCTTACTTATTTTCTATGTCAAAACTACTATTCGACTTCATCATTAGTTAGCTTAACTTATAATAAGTTAACTACTTTCGATCACATGGTTTACACAATTAAGTCTAAATCAATATGATATTTAGAACTCTTATCGTTTCATATTTCGCATAATTTTCCATATCATTCAATGTGCGTTTCACTCAAAATTTCAGCATTTTAGCTTTCATTTAGGCATTTTAACAAACACCTAATGGACATACTTTTACACATTTACAAACTAGTTCGTAACTAGTTATTTTTACCAAGGTTAACATCAAAATTCAAACCTCTATGTCTAGTGTTTATGAACTACATCTAGAACTTGTATCATAACATCAATATTCATCAATTTAACACCCTAATTCAAGTGTTCATCACAATCATATAAAAACCCACTTTGCACATGTATGGGTAATAATCGAATCCCTAGTTTCTAACACTAATTCATCAAGTTTCAACTACTCATCACAACAACACTCATAGATTCATCATTCATTCCAGAATTTCGATTATGATTATTCATCATAATTTCAAAGTATCACCAAATAACAAAATTCAACATACCTTGTGATCCCCATGACTAGGTGATCGTTTTTATGTGTTCATGCATTGATTTAGGGCTTGAATCGAGCTTTAATTTGGTGATTTTGTTGAAATTAGGGCTAGAGCTCTTGGGAGCACCCTCCTGGTCGATCTCCACACACACACACACATTCTCTGTGTGTGTGATGTGTTATGTTTTATTTTTATAAAACCATTTTCAAGTTATCCAACTTTGGTCCCTCATGTTTGGCTAGTTATTAAGTTAGCCACAACCCCTTTTGTTCAAACAATATTTCCTATTACTAACTAGGTTAAACACTCCTAGTTAACTGAGTGGGTTCGGGAAAATGTTGACTCAGTTTATTTTAAGTCCCGTCAACTCGGGCTTCTTATAATTTTGTTTTCTCAAAGCATTTATTTTCCTTTTTAATTAATATTAGGATTATTTGTTTAAGTCCTAACATTCACCGGGTACATTTTCATCACTAACGGTATTTTACCCGTTCATCAATACTAAGTGTGGTTTGATTACCAAACCCGTTTTTTGGGGTGTTACAAGTCTACCCCCTTAAAGAGGTTTTGTCCCCGAAACCTTATTTACGTAGTTCTTTTAGTTTTAGACTAGACAAACTTAGTTTCGTTTTCAAGACATTTATTCTTTCCTTTCGATCTAACATTTTCATTTATATTGACGCGTACGTCTTTCATGTGTAAGGTCTCGCGGGCCGTTACACTATCCCCGATTACACTATCCCCCATCGCTCGGTATATTCACCTTGCCTTCCTGAGGCTTATCTAAGTTTATGTTCTCCTATCTCGTGACTCACGTTAAAACGTGATCACATTCTATATTACTTTTTCTTGACCGTGAACGTGTCACGTCACGTTTAAGTTTATCTCGACTTTTCGTTATCGAAAATCTTTCTTTCGAATGTATCATCTTACACCTATCGATGTTAAGAGCTATATCTTTTAATATTAAACATTTTCTAATTTCTCTCATAATATTTATATTTGTTAGAACGTTGTTTCTCACTAAAACTAAATTCTGGTTTAACGTTTTTCTCTTTAATTTCTGTCAATTTCTCATATTTAGGAATTGACGAAAAGAATTTATTTTTTTCCGTTATTATTTTACACAGGGAATTACAACCAGTTTCCTCGCTTTACATTTTTTACCCGTAGGTTCTTTCACTTAGCCTCGTAGGCTTTTTCCTTAGATTTCCACCTTTTTAAGGTGAGACCTGGACCATTCGTTTCTTTCTATTTGTGACCAATGATCTTTTTGGTCCCGTAGACCTTAACATTACTTATAATCCCGAGGGTTGTGATGATCACGTAGATCACCTTTTACTCATGTCGTTCTAAAAATATACTTTCGGTGTCAACACCCCCTTTTTAAGTTTAGAATTCATTCTTTTTCGTTTTTGAATTCTATGGACCTTGACCGTAGTCTAACGCTACACCCGTTACCATTTTAAACTAATCTTCCGACTCTATGACTTCTTACGTCATTTACGCGTCGGTTTGTTTTCCAATTGTTGTTATCCGGTTTATTCCTATATTTATTTAAAACCCATTACCCGGGTTCTTTTATCTTAATATTTCGCGCTTTTATTTATTCGATTTGCGCGTACTTACATTAGCAAGCGTCATATATTATTAAATTTGTTTGACTTGTTCGTGTGAAAATTCATCACTTATGAATGTCAAACTTCATTCTTTGTTCGACCCGTTCAACATTAAAATAGTTGAACGTAATTTATCAAAATATCTATTTGCAGTATCTTATCGTCTTTTAGTCATGACTCGAAATCCGAGTGTTTTGACTTTCCGTCCGCGTTCCCGTTTCTCGGTCTACGCATGTGTTTGAATCATTACCCATTCAACCGGGTATTTTACCGAAGTCGTTATCATTGCAACCCTTCCGGTGTGCATTAAGACTTCGCTTCGATTTATTTGGTCATCTTAGCGAAATCCATCGCTTTTATTCAACCATGTCTTTTATTCTTTATGTGACCATCCTTGATGGCCTTATAGATTCTAAGTGACGATTATCATCGTCATCCTTTCTTTACTACGACCAACGTTAACAACCTTGATTATCTTTTTCGTGTGGATAATATATTCATTTTTATGACCCTGCGGATCATCTATACTTTGGTTTTACTTGCCCATCTTGTAAATCATGGCTCCTTAATACAAAATGACTTATTTTCGCGAATTTCCCTTAGGTCATTCATTTATATCTTCATTTACATTATTCTTTGTCCCTTCTCTCGGGCTCATTATCCTAACGTAATACGCATCCGTCGCCCGGCTGTGCGTTTACATTATTATCAAATATTTTGCTCATTTGATTCATTTGGGTACTTTTTAGTTTGTCCCACTCACCCCGTCCTTACTACATCGGATGTAAGTATGTCCATCATAAAAGTTCATGGTTCCACGCGTTCACTACTTACTTGGCCAGAGTAAGCAATCAACACCTGATATACATGACCTTTTATAATTTTCACATTACACCCCATGTAAGTAACGCCTCTAATGATTCCCATATTCATGGTTTCAGTTGGTAAAACTTTATTTAATTGTTATTTAACGATCATTAATGATCCCGTTTCATTTTTGAACATATAAAATGTTTTTCCTTTATATCAAACTATTATATAATCAAATTCGTTAAGGTGATCGCTACTTTTCTCAATAGTATTATATTGAGAATTATTCACTTGGATAATTAATCCCGTCCAAGTTTCCATATAAATTAATCTTGTTATTGCTTTGTTATTCATCATCGTGAATAACACTTATTTCTACCTAATTGCTGTTGGAAACTTCATCCTCAATAGATATCCTATTTAGGTTTTCCAAGTTTTTATCCTATATATGCAACCGTCATTTTCTATGTGTTTGTTGCATATTACTATTCGTGCGATTAATTTGAAACGTGCACCTGGTAATGCCAACCCTAACGGGCTTCTCTTGACGTTAACCTTGTTCGCGATCGTCACGCGATTTAGGTCCTTGATGAGTATGCTCTGCTTGACATACCTCAGACCGTTCCACCGTCGTATCCACAATTCGTTCAACTCTCGTCATCTTCAGATGCGAGTATCCTTCAACTAAACATTTACAGAAGTTAGTAATTTCGACATCAATAAACGCCCGTATTGTAATACAAGGCTTTTTACTGTACGTGTCAACGCACGAATCCGTAATTTAATTCTCCATCATATGGAGTTAAAATTTAACATTCAAACTAATAAAATTCCAAGTTTTTAAGCAATCGGCTTATTATTCAAAATGAACATTTTGATCCGTTTGTATTTAAAATCCCCAGCTTGATTTTTAGACAACCAAATACAAATATCAATATATTTAACTCAAGATCTCTAGTTCAGGTTCATACTTTATTATGAAATATGCGACTAGTACACAAACTATGTGTAGATGTAAGACCCAAACACGTTTTAACCAAAAAGACGCAGCGGAAATTACGAACCATAAAATTTCTTTCACAACAATGCTCTAACATTCTTGAATATCATTTAAAATGACTCTCATCAAAGAAGGACATCATCGTTATTAATTGACGTATCGAAATCATTATACAAATACAAGCTATGTGACTACTCCTTCCGTACAATCCGCGCTCTTTGACTCGATCTTCAACCTCTAAGACTTCCTAATGATGTTAAAACCGTGCAACCTGCAATCACCACATACATGCGAATCATTAATATTTGGTGACATCATTCACAATCTAAACATATGTAATTAGATGACCACATCGGATTTATTCTATTCATACTAATCCTTTCGAGTTAACTTCCTAAATAAAATCTTGCATCCCAACGTCAAATCTTCGTAAGGTCAACATTAGCGTACCTGCACTTTCATTTCATTCTCAAGACACATGATTAGTAATTTTAACTTTCAAGCGTATTAAAGCTAAGAATATATATATATGCATCTTCTATTCTTTCGTATACATTCAATCCCACTTCATATATACATATGCACATACATACATACATACATACATACATACATACATATATTTATACACATAGATACATCCCTATCCGAACTCTCATATACCTTTCATATACCATATGAACATACTACAAAATCTTAAACACGAACATCTATAAATATATATGTATAGGTCTTATACATACAACCTACATTCATAGTCATACCATTCATTCTTACCTATGGATTTAATCATTTGCAACTTCTTTTTGACCCGTTTCACATATTTTTCGATTAAACCGGCCCCGATATGTCCCAACACGCATTTAAATAATATCTTAGTTGATTTTACTTCTATGCAAACCTTTCCTTAACATTACCACATCCCTATACTCACCGTCATAAATTCTTTCGATTAAAAGTTTTGACCCATTAACCCCTATAATGAGGTTTTACCTGTTTTACATCATACCGACCATTTGAACGAATCTTACCTTAGCATTTCTCATTTATTTGTATGTTCCACCTTGATCTCAATTATTCAAATATATGTATATTCATGTAACTAAATACGAAGTGATTTAGAGAAATCACTTACCTTAGATGTCCGCATTCGTATCCGTTTCATTGATTCTTTTTTACCCTTTTAGGCTTCCATGCGTCCATCCATCTTGAAATGATCCCTATACTTTCATGTCATCAAATTCATATTCCACATTTGACATTCATTAGTCAATTCATTCACTAACATGCATAGCTCAATTCACTGAAATTAGGTTGTTTTGGGACATCTGTTTACTATACTTACGAGCTTGCAAAAATTATGATCTTTTTATGTGGCGTGGCCCTCGGAGGGTTTATTCTTGTGTTAAATTTTTAGAGTCTAACTTAAAACCAAAAATTTATAAAAAAAAATCATTTACTAAGCAGCAATTAGATTCGTCACTTTCTGACTGCAGCCCACAGAAAAATTCATTTAAAAATCCTCGATTATCCGATTGACATAATTCCAGTTGGAGATTTTCTTAACCTCCTGAAGCTACCTACAGTAAAAATTTGAGATCATAACTCAATTTCTAAATTGAGTTATGACATTCGTAATGGGCTGCAAATTCTGCCAGAAAACGCAGCTTGAACCTTCGACACGGAAAAATTCATAAAACGTTCATTTTTCGTTGAAAAAATGCAATTCCAGTTGGGTTTGAAAGATTTTTCCTGAAAGTTCATCACAAACTCAATAAACATCATTTTTCTTACAAGATTTGACATGGTTACATCTGATTAAAGTCGGTTGTAACTTTTTTGTACAGATTCTGATTCATCACCCGTATTCTAGCACGAGTTCCATCTATAGCACATTTTTCAATTTAGTTTACTTCTAACTTCATCACTATCATATTTCATTCATTCATGTCAAGACATTTCATAAAATCTCACATCCTAACTTTACTTAGACATTTCATCATACACTTGGTGTGCGTACACCATTCAATGCACAATGTACAACTAATTTATTCATGATCTTCAAAGTTCATACATAATTCATCAAATACTACTAGAATCAACTAAACTCACATAATCTTCATTCTATATCAATCTCATTTAACATTTACTATACTACACATAATTCATACTTCAACACTACACCAAATTTCACATTCATGATCATCAAGTTTCATCATAATTCTACATCAAGTGGGTTTTCATCATTAACATCAAATTAATCAAAATTATGACTAACACATGTTCCCTTTGATGATGCTAACACATATTCATGCTCAATTTCATACAATTTCATGGATTGATCATAACCTACTTCATATCAAAAAATCACCAAATCATGAATTACAACTTACCAGACGTTTGTTAAGTTGAGATGGTGATAATTCTTCATTCATGCAAGAGATTAGCTTCCATTTTCTCCATCAATTTCTTCAATTATGACGTTTTGGGGAAGAGACCCCCTTTGTTCCTTCTATGTGTGTCGACACACACAAAATACACACACAAAAATACCTGCACTTCTATTTTAGTTGCAAACTTCAATCCAACTTCCCACCTTTAGTCCCTCAAGTTTTGCCATTCTTTCCTATTTATCACAAACTTCATTTCCTTATAATTTAACTCATACTTTAACTAGGTTATTTAAAACCGGTTAACCCACTTTATCCCATAAAACAAGAAAACATATTCGTAAATTAAACATTTGGGTTTTGGGGCGTTACAGTAGAAATCTATTTTGACCCATTTATGGGATTTTAAGCAATTTAGTCTATAACCCGCTCTTTTCTTTCCACACATCATAAATCCAACTTCAAGGTATCTACCCATTTTCCATAATCACCATACAAGTTTCTAAATAACCCATATGGGTCGCTTGCCCGGTTTACCCATCGAGGGCTTTTTGGTCAATTTTAGTCTCTTATTTTACTACAAGGGACTTTCACTAATTATTTGACCAAAATATCACTATTAACTATAACTCTATTTATGCGTACCTGGCTCGGGTCAACATATAGACCCGTTTTATACCTCACTTTAATTAGCCGCTACTTTATAACGACACAATTATTCAATTCCTGTTCACTCCTATGAACATATAACTTAACAACCAAATGTTAGTCGATATTGTCAAATGGTGTTATCACCACCATTTGACCCGTTTGGCATATATAACCAAACATTTACCTATGTAGCAAAACATGGTTTTAATTTACCAATTTGCCCATCCGACCCATTTCGGATTTTTCTTTCATTAGATCCCTTCCTTTACTTATTTAGCCCATTTTGGCTTACGCCATGGGTATCCTTTTAGCTTCAGTTTACATTAGTCGACACTTGACCAAATTTCCATTTTACCCTTTTTCTCAATATTAGATTACACTACAGGCAAATATTATCGAAAACTCATAATTTCTTAGTCATTTCATGACCAATTTACCCGTTTCGTCCATTTTACTATGATCCATAGTTTTATCGTTTATATTAGTTCCAACCCGTATCAATTGCGTCGGAAACCAATATTTCCCATATTATCTTTATCACATTTATACTTATAGAATAAGTAAATATTCTACAAAAGGGTGTAAGTTTCACTTACCTCTCATCCGGTTCACGCTTTTCTTCTCGTACTTGATTCATTTGAGCGCTTCTTTTCCAAGTCTCCACCTAGCTCGTTAAGCGTCGAACTATTGTCAACATTTACAAGGCGGTTAGATTAGTCATTAACAATCACGACTATTCCACCTTACTTAATTTCTATGTCAAAACTACTATTCGACTTCATCATTAGTTAGCTTAACTTATCATAAGTTAACTACTTTCGATCACATGGTTTACACAATTAAGTCTAAATCAATATGATATTTAGAACTCTTATCGTTTCATATTTAGCATAATTTTCCATATCATTCAAATGTGCGTTTCACTCGAAATTTCAACATTTTAGCTTTCATTTTGGCATTTTAACAAACACCTAATGGGCATACTTTTACACATTTACAAACTAGTTCGTAACTAGTTACTTTTACCAAGGTTAACATTAAAATTCAAATCTCTATGTCTAGTGTTTATGAACTACATCTAGAACTTGTATCATAACATCAATATTCATCAATTTAACACCCTAATTCAAGTGTTCATCACAATCATATAAAAACCCACTTAGCACATGTATGGGTAATAATCGAATCCCTAGTTTCTAACACTAATTCATCAAGTTTTCAACTAGGGTTTGTCTCTAGACATGAATTTCATCACAACAACACTCATATATTCATCATTCATTCCAGAATTTCGATTATGATTATTCATCATAATTTCAAAGTGTCACCAAATAACAAAATTCAACATACCTTGTGATCCCCATGACTAGGTGATCGTTCTTATGTGTTCATGCATTGATTTAGGGCTTGAATTGAGCTTTAATTTGGTGATTTTGTTGAAATTAGGGCTAGAGCTCTTGGGAGCACCCTCCTGGTCGATCTCCACACACGCACACACATTCTCTGTGTGCGTGATGTGTTATGTTTTATTTTTTTAAAACCATTTTCAAGTTATCCAACTTTGGTCCCTCATGTTTGGCTCGTTATTAAGTTAGCCACAACCCCTTTTGTTCAAACAATATTTCCTATTACTAACTAGGTTAAACACTCCTAGTTAACTGAGTGGATTCGGGAAAATTATGAGTCAGTTTATTTTAAGTCTCATCAACTCGGGCTTCTTATAATTTTGTTTTCTCAAAGCATTTATTTTCCTTTTTAATTAATATTAGGATTATTTGTTTAAGTCCTAACATTCACCGGGTACATTTTCATCACTAACGGTATTTTACCCGTTCATTAATACTAAGTGTGGTTTGATTACCAAACCCGTTTTTGGGGTGTTACAGGATGACGGAGAAAAAGGACAAAGCGATCGGCCACACGACGGTAAGTGAGATCTGCGACCATGAAGTCTGTCATCTTTCCACCAGAAAATTCGCACACCGTATCGTTGTTTCTGAGGTATATAAATTGTTTTAGTTTTGTTGTGTGCTTCCTGATGTGTACAAAATGCAACATATAAATTACATCAATAGAGGCATAAAACCAACCATTTTTCAGTACTAATGTTGGAAAAAGCGCGTTTCTTTCTTCCTTTTGAATTTAGAGGACCAAATGAGCTTAAAAGAACAAAAGGAACAAATAAGCAGCCAAAAACCAATATAAATACAAGAAGAAGGAATAACGTGACATATCCGACCCCTCGGCAGCATTTCCCAATACCAATACCAATACCAATACAAAAACAAGAAGACAGAAGCTAACCACAGGGTTGTGCCCAGATCACCATGGGGTGTGGTCAGACCTCACACATAAAGACAAAGACTACAGAAGCTTCTACGCCCACCACGGGGTCGTGCCCAGATCGCCATGGGACGTGGTCAACTCTAATATTTGCATAATCTTGATAGTACAGCAAAGAGTTGACCACGGGGTCGTGTGGGGCCCTATGCTGACAGCTGCAATTAATGAAAGAATAGAAGAAGCTGGCCACGGGTCGTGCCCAAAGGACACGGGGCCGTGGCCGGGGTACTGTTCTGACTATAAATAGGGCTGCTTGGTTCACTTCAAAGACATCCCTTAGCAAACCACTTATCTCTCACTTTGCCACCATTCCACCACCACTACAACACCAACACCCACCCACCACCATCATCCATCTTTCATCTTTAGAGTGTGTAGTAGTCTCGGGATCCAAGATTGATAATAAGAGTTCTTGTCAATCAAAGGCCATGCTTGGCTAATCTCTTACATCACTTGGTGAAGATAAGTCTTTAATGTATTACTTTTGATTTTTAATCTTTCGACACTTTTTAATTGGGTATGTATTAATGACTTGAATAACTAGTTTCTTATGTTGAAAGTGAATTGTCCTTACCTTTTCTTCATGATGTCATTGATTTGCTCATTCTTGGCTTTACGATCTATATAAAGCACGTTAACTACTTGGAAAGGGGTTAGAAGGGTGGTTTGGTAAAGTTCTTGTCTTGTTCAGTGTATAGATCCTGCGAGGACTTGGTTCAAGCTTACTAGGACCTCCTTCAATGCCCCAAAGGTATTGGATGGCGGAGGTGCGAATAGCTTGAACCCCTCATATGTAAACTACTATTAAAACATTAAACCGGCTTCTTGGGATAGTATCCTTGCTGACTCAAACCACTTAGCCGAGGTTAACGTCACCTTCAAAATAGGGGCCTACCACTTTTCGCATTAATAACTTATTTAATTATCTTTCAATATTCCGACCCTTTGGGATTGTATCCCTGCTGACTCAAACCACTGGGTTGAGGGTAACGTCACCTTCAAAAGAGGGGTCTACTACTATAACTAAGATAATCTCTTAAAAAGTCCGAAAGTGCGAAAATCATTAAAGGGTACATTAAAGATGAGTTGGATCCAAGTGATTCTATCTTGTCTATTTGTTTTTCATTTTATTTATCTTTTAATTTTTAGATTTACTTTCATGTTTAAAAACTTTAATCAAAAATTTAGATCGATTAGACATTGACAATAAACAGGTATTAAAATCTCTTGTGTCCTTGGACGACCTCGGTATCTTACCAACACTATACTACGCTCGCGATGGGTGCACTTGCCCTAGTGTGTGTTTAGTGTTAGTATAATATCGTGTTTTATAAATTTAAAACTTGATTAATGCGTAAAACAAACTTAAATATTAATAAAATCATATCACGCTTAACGCACACCACTTCCTAATAATGTTTCAGTTAATTAGGTCATGAGTGTGTGTATTTTCTTGTGTGTGTTTACAAGCAGGTTGATGAATCAATTGTTCGATATGCAGATGTGTAAATGTGTGTTTAATTAAATTGATATGACTCTATTATAGGGCACGGTTATTAGGCTCATTGCCTTTTAGATGTGTGAATATCTATTATACATAGTGTTTTTGTCACAAGGAGGTTTTTTTCTTTTTTTCTGAACGAGATGTTATTAGCCGGTGATATTTGGTGTAGAACATTTCTTCACTGCCAGTGTATGGAATATTTACTAATTTATGATTTTAATGTTTTATTGGCAATAATATTGATTTGCTTGATAATTACAGTTCATTTGAAGTTTCTGTTTGTGCTAATAGATGAGATCAATATCTGAGTGGTGATGGGGCGATTGTGATTTTGTTCAAGCAAAACCACCGCCAACGGCGGAGGTGCCGGTACCTGTGTTGACCGTTGGTGGAGTTGTCACACCCCGATTCCCAGTGGGCCCGGATGGGTTTAGTCGTGATGGTTGGATAACAGTTATCACAATTCAATATTATGCAGCGGAAGTATTAGGAGTAAAAATATTCATAACATTAAAAGTGTTTAATATTCAAATACATAGATGTTCGAGTGTTCAGTAATAGCCCACAAGCGGGAACGAGATAAAAAGAAGCCTAGACATCCTAGGCCTTAAGCTAGGAGTCGCAAATTCCATAGCCTTTATCATAGCCGACCCGGATTCCCAGCCTAAGATTCAAGGTTTGGTACCTGCAGTTTAGTCTTTTGAAAATACGTCAGCTTTCGCTGGTAAATACCTACGGGTTTTCTATATGTATAAAATCATTTTTGAAAAACTATTTTCATACGATGGGAACCAGATATCAAAGCCGGTCATTTTCAGTGCTATAATGATTACGTTACACACCAAAGTTGAATAATGTGTCTTACAGTCAGTATACCTACCCTGGCACGTTATTCTGTATGGCCATAATAGTTCCTGTGTCGGGATGCCCGGACACGGTATTAATAACCCCCAATCGTTTCAGTTATCAAATATAACGGATTAAACCGAGGTCTCGCATTTATGAACAATCATAGGCGGCTCATTTACGTAATACCCACTCCAAGTGGCGTATTCGTCATACCCCAAGTTTTCAAAGAAAATAAGTTAAGAGTATTTAACTTTTAGCTAGCTTCCAGCTGATAACGGTTTTCAAATATAGTAGAAGCCGTAAAGACAAAGTATTAAACTCAAGTCCGATTATCTGAGGGGTTCTATAGTCCGTAGTGAACAGATTTAGCTATCTGTTAGAATGTATACGGGTCATTGGTTAGTTCCTTTGACATAACCCGTTACGTAAGAATAAGATTTATTCACTAGATTAAGTGTAGATTGATTAGAATGTGGTTTATACCTGTCCGAATGTAAGGACTCATTGGATAAAGGTTAATCAAACCAACATTCTGATATGGAAAGATTTAAAAAGGTTTTGACCCGTTACGCCTAGTTTATGCGAACTAGGTTCGCATAACTAGTTATGCGCATAAAGATGGGTTTTGAAGGTCGGGTGGGCTTATGACAAGTCTAAGTATCAAAATACATTTTTAGTTGAAGTACTTACAGATTTAAAGTCAAATTATAAGTTTGGTTTAGTTTAAAATCATTCATTTAGCTACTTTGACCATACAAGGGCATTGTAGTCATTTTTGATAATATATTCAAGACTTGTCATTAAATTTTTGATAATATATTCAAGACTTGTCATTAAACCCATCAAACAGACTGACCATGTGGTATAACTTCAGAGAGTTATACTCAACAATATTATGGTTCTAAAACAATTTAAAACAGGTTTAAACGTTGACCAAACGGGTCAGAATCAAAAGTCAAAGAAAAAGTCAAACTGCATGACTTTTGACATAGAATAAGACCTTAATCTGAATTGAACAAGTTGAGCATGTTATAATCGGTTTATATTAGTTATAAAAATTGTATATATGTTAAAACATATGAGTTTTAAGTTGTAGAACTCATTTATGCATTTTAGTTGAAAATTCATCTTTTACGGAAAATGCTCAACTTAACAATTCAACTAGTAAACATGATTGTCCGAAGGTATTATCACAGAGGGATCATACCAACATTATTACGATCACGTAGGAAAGTTTGGATTGAACTTTACCTTGACCAAAATGGTCAGAAGCTAAAGTCAAATAGAAAGTCAACTGTTTGACTTTAAACTTCAAATAACTAAATGAAATGCAAAACGACTAGGATGAAACACTTACTTGGAAGTGTTTGAGCAGAAGATCACTAAGAGGGAGTCCTCTTATCTTGAGGAAAGCTCCAAGATAGAATTAGAGAAGAGATAGCAATGATCAAGTCACAAGGTTGCAAAATGCTAGCTATTTATAGTTGAAGATGATAAACAAGATCAAGACAAGTGTCCATGATCCTTCTAAGATGTTTGCAGGTGTCCTTGAGGTGGTAATCACTGAGCAAGGGTGGAAAATTTGCGAGATAGGTGGCATTAGGGGAGAAAGCCTTACTCCCCAAGCATAAACTGCCATTGGCAGTCCCTTACGGACTGTAAGGGTTAAGCGCTTATGGTCTGTAAGGACCTTAAGCGTGCAGATTATTTGAACATGCTTACGGACCGTAAGCAGGAAGGATTTGCGGTCCGTATGCGACCACCAGAACATGAATTTTGAGAATTTTATACATTTAGTCCTTGGACTATACATCTTTGGCCATTTGGCACTATTAGTCCCTTTCCTTCCTCGTAGTTGGGATCAGTCGGAGATCCAGGACACGTTTTAGTTAACGCACAAAAATAATCTATTTGTCCTTCCCAGAATCGGGATTAGTCAGAGATTTAAAACACGTTTTAGTTAACGTTCAGTGTAGGTCCTTCCTCCTTCCACATAGTCAGGATTAGTTGTAGGTTTGTCCCTCCACATAGACGGGATTAGTTGGAGAATTGGACACGTGTTGTCATATAATTGGATGGAATTTTCAGAGTGTTATAGGAGTCGACTCCCAGCAGTGGTTCAGATCATTGTTAAGGTATTATTCGATCACCATAGTTTTAGGATTGTTGAGATTTGTCAGATCTGATGGTTTAGATGTTTCAGAACTGTTGTTGTGAGAGAGAGAAAGTTAAAGGTTTGGTGGTGGTGGAGAGTTCTCGGCAGTGGGGGAGAGACGGTGGTGGTGGGTGTTTGGATGTGGCGGTATGTAACGCCACAAAAATTTATAAAAGACTATTTGAATGTTTAAGTGTTTTAAATAAATTAAGTAAGTTATAAATAAACAAGGAAGTCTAAAAAGTTAGGAAATATACTAGAATGATAATATGAATGATCTCAAGGGATTGAATAAGTAAAATTGTAAAATAAATAAGAAACTAAAAGATTAATGTGGGGGAAGTGTGGGTGTGCGACGCAGGGAACGAGCAGGAAAGGAAAAACTCCTTCTTGCCCTAGTTCATCAAATCTCTACAATTGGATGTGTTTCTGGATCTAATTTGAATGCATGTGACCAAATTCTCAACCATCTAAGAGTTTCCTACATAGGGTAAGTCAGATTTTGTGATTTGATGCTAGTTAGTGAATGTGGGTTTTGATTAATCTGTGAATTAGTATGAAATTAAGCTTGTGTATGCATTAGAATTATCATTAGAAGATATTATATGCGTGAATTTGTTCATATTGAAGGATTGAAGGGAAACCCGTTTGTTCTAGTAGTATAGTGGTCTTGAAGAAAAATAAATTTAATAATTTTGATTGATGAATGTATGTATATTGTGATAACTGATGAATTATTATGATATAGAATGAATATGATATGTGAATCTAGTTGATTAGAAGAGTTGTATATATTGCTAGTGAAATCATCCATTGGATACATGTACATAAGGCTTAAAATTTTGTATGCACACCATGTGTTCGTTGAAATGCCTCAATGAAAAACTATGTGATTTTGATTGGATTGAAAAGTGTTGAATTGCATAAGGAAAATATAGTATTTGATGCATTGCAAAATATGATGTGGAAGGTGATTGATGCGTGAATTTGATCATTATGTAATGAATGAAGTAACCTAAATAAGAATGAATTATGTGTAGGAGTGAAAGAAGAAGGAGTTAATTCCGGTTTGCAACAAAAGGGTCAAGAACGAGGTAAGTTCATTTACTTACAAGCTTATGTAATGTTAGTAGTTGCATAATTATTGATACAAATCCATGATTATTTCTAGTCTTATAATCCATTAGTTTCTAGTTGAAATATAGAAGGTATGTTCCAAATTGAACGTGTAGTCAAGATTAAGGATTCATGTTGATTCGTATTGAACAGGTCAATTTGGATTGAATGGGAATGTTCATGATTTGGTTATGATGATGGTACGTTATGAACGGGATTATTTGTATGGAATAAGGATGTAAAAGGATGTTAGCTTGCCGAACCGTATCTAAACTGGTCGACCGCTTAAAAGAAAGAAAAGAAGGAAAGTCTTATTATATGTTAACCCATTCGTTGGGGTTTACATACATATGATGAAGTAAGTAAAAGAATGGACATAAGAAAGTTGAATGCTATTGTTGGTAGATATTAACTTTATAATATGTAAACTTATTGACTAGTTCCTTTGTTGCATTGGTTTTTAGGTAAAACTCAAGCTTAAGTGCTATTGTCTCGCTCGGATCAAACACACCAAGAACGCCCTTATTGCGCTTCCGCAACTTTTGGAGTGTCATCCATGGTTAAATGTTTTTGTTAAATTAGGCCATGTTTGGTATTTACAACTCTAGTCTTGATGTTTTTAATCTTTTGTTAACATTTTAGTTGTATATGTTTTAAATGTTTTAAACTTGATGTCTTGAATGGATGTTTGAAAGGTTTTAAAACGTTATGGTTTTCATTATGTTTTATGGAATGTGTCGTAGGAAAAATGGTTTGAATTTTGTAAACAGGGAATTGTTCATAATGCGAACGGGTCATGCCCAAATTTTGTTAAATAATAGTATGGATTATTATTATTTTTTTGGATTTAGAATTTTAGGCATTTCAAGTTGGTGCACCGAGTAATGAGATCTGTTGCTTGACATGTTCCCAAGTGAAGGCGGAGCACCAAAAACCGTATGGTAAATTACAACCTTTAGAAGTACCAGTTTGGAAATGGGAAGACATAACCAAGGATCTCGTTACAAAACTTCTTAAAACAAAATGAGGTCACGATGCTATTTGGGTTATAGTCGACCGACTCACTAAAAGTGCTCACTTTTTGCCCATTCGAGAAACTATTTCATCTTAAAAGTTGGCGGAGATTTATACGAATGAAATAATAGCTCGTCACGGAGTACCCGTGTCTATTATGTCGGATCGTGACACAAGATTCACGTCTCGGTTTTGGCGTAGATTTCATGAAGATGTGGGCACGAATTTGCGATTGAGTACCGCGTACCATCCACAAACGGATGGACAGTCAGAAAGAACTATACAAACATTAGTAGATATGTTGAGGGCATGCGTCATAGATTTTGGGGGAAACTGGGACGACCATTTGCCGTTGGTAGAGTTCGCGTATAATAACAGTTATCAGAGTAGTATTCAAATGGCGCCATATGAAATGTTGTACGATAGAAAGTGTAGAACCCCTGTGTGCTGGGGAGAAATTGGACAGCGGGAACTCGCTCCTAAAGATGTCGTGGCGATAACGAATGAAAAGATTGATCTATTGCGGGTTCGTTTGAAGGCAGCGCAAGACCGACAAAAGTCTTACGCGAACAAAAGAAAGCGCCCTATTGAATTTCAGGAAGGGGATCGAGTGTTCCTAAAGGTCTCGCCGTGGAAGGGTATAATACGGTTCCGTAAATGGGTGAAGTTGGGCCCTCGGTACATTGGGCCGTTTAAAATTTTAGCTCGCATTGGAAAGGTGGCATATCAGTTAGAGTTGCCTCCTTCTTTAGATGGGACTCACAATACATTCCACGTGTCACAGTTAAGAAAATGTCTTGCGGATGATACGGCTTACGTGCCCCTTGATGATATCGAATTGGATGAGAAAATGAATTACGTTGAAAGACCGGTGGCCATCAAGGATTTCAAAATAACACATCTTCGAAACAAGGCTATTCGGCAAGTCCTAGTTCAATGGCAACATCGGAAAGGATCGGACCTAACATGGGAGTCAGAGGATGAAATGCGAAGGCACTACCCGTCTTTATTTGGTACGTACTAAGGTTTCGGGGACGAAACCTCTTTTAAGGGGGGTAGACTTGTAACACCCCAAAACTTTATAAAAGACTATTTGAATGTTTAAATGTTTTAAATAAATTAAGTAAGTTATAAATAAACAAGGAAGTCTAAAAAGTTAGGAAATATACTAGAATGATAACATGAATGATCTCAAGGGATTGAATGTGTAAAATTGTAAAATAAATAAGAAATTAAAAGATTAATGTGGGGGAAGTGTGGGTGTGCGACACAGGGAACGAGTAGGAAGGGAAAACCCCCTTCTTGCCCTAGTTCATCAAATCTCTACAATTGGATGTGTTTCTGAATCTAATTTGAATGAATGTGACCAAATTCTCAACCATCTAAGAGTTTCCTACATAGGGTAAGTCAGATTTTGTGATTTGATGTTAGTTAGTGAATGTGGGTTTTGATCAATCTGTGAATTAGTATGAAATTAAGCTTGTGTATGCATTAGAATTATCATTAGAAGATGTTATATGCTTGAATTTGTTCATACTGAAGGATTGAAGGGAAACCCATTTGTTCTAGTAGTATGGTGGTCTTGAAGTAAAATAAATTTGATAATTTTGATTGATGAAGGTATGTATATTAGGATAACTGATGAATTATTATGATATAGAATGAATATGATATGTGAATCTAGTTGATTAGAAGAGTTGTGTATATTGCTAGTGAAATCATGCATTGGATACATGTACATAAGGCTTAAAATGTTGTATACACACCATGTGTTCGTTGAAATGCCTCACTGAAAAACTATGTGATTTTGAATGGATTGAAAAGTGTTGAATTGCATAAGGAAAATATAGTATTTGATGCATTGCAAAATATGATGTGGAAGGTGATTGATGCATGAATGTGATTATTATGTAATGAATGAAGTAACCTAAATAAGAATGAATTATGTGTAGGAGTGAAAGAAGAAGGAGCTAATTCCGGTTTGCAACAAAAGAGTCAAGAACGAGGTAAGTTCGTTTACTTACAAGCTTATGTAATGTTAGTAGTTGCATAATTATTGATACAAATCCATGATTATTGCTAGTCTTATAATCAATTAGTTTCTAGTTGAAATATAGAAGGTATGTTCCAAATTGAACGTGTAGTCAAGAATAAGGATTCATGTTGATTCGTATTGAACGGGTCAATTAGGATTGAATGGGAATGTTCATGATTTGGCTATGATGATGGTACATTATGAACGGGATTATTTGTATGGAATAAGAATGTAAAAGGATGTTACCTTGCCGAACCGTATCTAAGCGGGTCGACCGCTTAAAAGAAAGAAAAGAAGGAAAGTCTTATTATATGTTAACCCATTCGTTAGGGTTTAAATACATATGATGAAGTAAGTAAAAGAATGGACATAAGAAAGTTGAATGCTATTGTTGGTAGATATTAACTTTATAATATGTAAACTTATTGAGTAGTTCCTTTGTTGCATTGGTTTTTAGGTAAAACTCAAGCTTAAGTGTTATTATCTCACTCGGATCGAACACACTAAGAACGCCCTTATTGCGCCTCCGCAACTTTTGAAGTGTCATCCATGGTTAAATGTTTTTTGTTAAATTAGGCCATGTTTGGTGTTTACAACTCTAGTCTTGATGTTTTTAATCTTTTGTTAACATTTTAGTTGTAAATGTTTTAAATGTTTTAAACTTGATGTCTTGAATGGATGTTTGAAAGGTTTTAAAACGTTATGGTTTTCATTATGTTTTATGGAATGTGTCGTAGGAAAAATGGTTTAAATTTTGTAAACAGGGAATTGTTCATAATGCGAACAAGTCATGCCCAAATTTTGTTAAATAATAGTATGGATTTTTTTTTCGGATTTAGAATTTTGGGCGTTTCACGGTAGTTAGATGTTGGTGTTAGTAGGTGTGTGTATGTGTGCTGGTGTGTGTTTGTATTATATATATATGTAAATTATTTTTAATATTATATATTCAAACTTTATGCATTAAAGACTTGCTCCTTGTACTCATATGCATATAAGATTTGTACTTTGTGTGTAAATGACTAAATTACCCTCGTAGTTAATAGACTTGGTGGATGGTGTTAGAAATTTGGACTCAAATGGTTAAGAAAAGTGGCTGTAAGGTCTCAGGGCATTATACATTTGGAATAATTCATTCAATATTTGCGATGTACACGCGCCACAACGCGAGCAGGTCTTATTGCTAGTTTAATTTAGAGTAAATTACAAGTTTTGTCCTTTATGTTTACATCAAATTGCAGGCGCTGTCCTTTTGGCCAAAAGTTTACAAGCGGTGTCCTTAACCTTTCAAAATCTTGCACGTTTTGTCATTTAGGCCAAACCTGGTTAGAAATCTCAGTTAATTTTTGTCATATGCAATGCACATGAGGGTAAAATGGTCTTTTTATCTCTCAACGCTTGCCTAAATCAACAGAATGCAAAATAAAAAATAAAAAACACAATGTACAAAATTACCATATTACCATAGGCCTGATCAGGAACAAAAGCTTTATAATCCTCCACATACAGCGTAACCGGAAAAAAACCGACAGCTTGCTTGCTTGCATATGTATCCGAAACTAATTAAGCCACGTCAAACTTCAAACATGCAGTGGTACAGTTACAACAATTAATAAGTCTTATACACCTAAATCAATCCTAATATCTAAATGCACATTAATCATACATTCATACTACAATTCAGTTCGAATTAGGTATCATTATTCACCTGTCTAAACCTCTTCCCCATCTACTCCAGCCAATAATTGTGTCTCGATTTCTCTCTCCCCAAATCTCTCACCGATTACCAGGTATCAATCTTCTTCTAATTCTTGTTTTTTCATCTTATATCTTCAATTCACTTGTTATAATCTCAATAATATCCGAACATCTGATCGTTTCTCCAACGTTTTCTTATTCTATAATCACAATATGATGCGAAAATCGTCTCATATTGTCAATTCCGTTAGTTTCACCGACAATACACAAATTTCAATTCATAAGTTTCATAATAACCAGTGATTGAATATCATGTTATGATATTCTTTTCAATTTTGCGTTTAATTGAATCATAAATTGAGTTATTTTGATGTAATCCATTAACCGCCCATCATTTCCAGCTGGAAACCTCGCACTCTGTTTTTCAAAGAAACCGTCTCCGTCGATTAATTCGAAATCCAATTACATCAAGAAGTTTTAATGTTTACCCAGATCGTAGATCCAAAACCGTCGATACCGGTTTTAATTCACAACACCATTTCTCCGGCTGCCACGGTTTTGGAAGCATAGGGAGGAAGCCCGGCGTAGTTGTAGTCGGACCTCCTCCGCCACTGTCTTCTCCGGTCACAACCACCACCACCACAACCGCCGAAGGTATTCTTTGTTGATGAGGATAGGTAAAGGAATTGTTCATGGTGATGATTGTGTGGAGAGATGAAATTGGGGTAAGAAGAAGGCAAATGGGTGTTGGAGAGAGAACAGGATTACATTTGCCATTTGAAGAAGAAGGGAAGGTGTAAGGTTCTTGGAAATTTTACCATTTTACCCTCATGTGTATTGCATATGACAAAAATTAGCTGAGATTTCTAACTGGGTTTGGCCTAAAGGATAAAACGTGCAAGATTTTGAAAGTTTAAGGACACCGCCTGTAAACTTTTGACCAAAAGGACAGCGCCTGTAATTTAATGTAAACATAAAGGACAAAACTTGTAATTTACTCTTTAATTTAATTAGATCTATTGATAATTAGAGGATACTATTATTTTATTGTTTATATATGTATTATTTCCTACGTATACATTTCTAAGTCAGGGGAATAGTGTCAGGCAGCTTGCCTGACACTTCCCTATTGGACCAATTTTTTTTTAATTTAATTTTATTTCTAGTTTAAAATTGCGCTTTCGTTTTTTGTTTAAAATTATGTTTTTGCCCCCAGCTCAAAATAAAATTATAATTTTGCCCCTAGCTCAAAATTACGATTTTGCCCTCGGTTAAAAAACTCACTTTTAATTTTGTTCCCAGTTTCAAATTACGGTTTCGCCCTCCGTTTAAAATTACGTTTTTGCACCCAGTTCAAAATAAAATGTTGTTTTTTCCTCTAGCTCAAAATTACGATTCTGCCCACAGCTCAAAATTACGTTTTTGCCCACAGTTCAAAATAAAATTATGTTTTTCCCCTAGCTCAAAATTATGATTTTGCTCTCAGTTTAAAATTATGATTTCGCCTCCAGTTCAAAATATAATTTACGATTTTGCCCTCTGTACAGACATACATATTGTGAGAGAGAAATATTCGGCTTATTGCCCCGCAACGCGGGCGGGGCGATACATTTACAACTTGAGGGAATAGTGCCAGGCAGCTTGCCTGGCACTTCCCTATTGGACCAGCCCATTTTTACGGGCAGGGCAATACATTTACAACTTGAGGGAATAGTGCCAGGCAACTTGTCTGACACTTCCCTATTGGACCAGCCCATTTTTAATTTAATTTTATTCCCAGGTTAAAATTACGCTTTCGTCCTTTTTTTAAAATTACGTTTTTGCCCTCAGCTAAAAATAAAATTATAATTTTGCCCCTAGCTTAAAATTACGTTTTTGCCCTCAGTTCAAAAACTCACTTTTAATTTTGTTCCTAGTTTAAGATTACGGTTTCACCCTCCGTTTAAAATTACGTTTTTGCCCCCAGTTCAAAATTTGCCTGGCACTTCCCTATTGGACCAGCCCATTTTTAATTTAATTTTATTCCCAGTTTAAAATTACGCTTTCGTCCTTTGTTTAAAATTACGTTTTTGCACCCAGCTCAAAATAAAATTATAATTTTGCCGCTAGCTTAAAATTATGCTTTTGCCCTCGGTTCAAAAACTCACTTTTAATTTTGTTCCCAGTTTAAAATTCCGGTTTCGCCCTCCGTTTAAAATTACGTTTTTGCCCCCAGCTCAAAATAAAATGTTGTTTTTTCCTCTAGCTCAAAATTACAATTCTGCCATCAGCTCAAAATTACGCTTATGCCCACAATTCAAAATGAAATTATGTTTTTCCCCTAACTCAAAATTATGATTTTGCTCTCAGTTTAAAATTATGATTTCGCCTCAAGTTCAAAATATAATTACAATTTTGCCCTCTGTACAGACATACATGTTATGAAAGAGAAATATTCGGCTTGTTGCCCCGCAACGCGGTCGGGGCAAAAACTAGTTGTATATAGATATTAATTTCTAACGACAGTGACATTTTTGTCATTTAGTGAGTTTTTTTTTTTACCTTTTTAACCATGTTTGGAGTTTTGTAAAATTTTGTCATTTAGCTTTTATCGTTAAGTTGATGCGTTTAATCCGTCTATGTTTCCCATCACAAAAGTCAATTGATCTTACAAATTGCGTCTTTGGTTTACGTTTATTTCGGATTTAGTCCTCATTCAGTTGCTACTTAGAACGCTTTTTGGTGGTCACGTTTAGCCCATCATATTTTTTTTTCTTTTAGTGAGTTTTTTTATCCTTCCCTCCACTTTCAAAGTGGTGGACTTTGCCTATTTCTAAAAACTACATTCAATATCACTTTGACCTCATTGACTTTCTAATGAAACGTCTTACATCACGAGTCACTTGGTGCTAGAAATTCGTATTTTTATTTTACGTTTTTTCACAATTTTGATCATGCGGCTGCTACTTAACATGGTTTTACCCTCACTCTCCTATGCTGGTAGCACGGTGTTGCCCCGCTAGCGTGGCTTTGAAGCCCGGCATTTGGGGGGGGTCTGAGCTGGCTGGCTAGGATTGGTTGTTGAAATTGAACCGTTTGGGGTAGCCGTTAGCCATAGCCGTTGGGCATGGCGGTTTTAGGGTATGCTTGGCAAAAGTAGCTGGTGGCTGGTAGTTGTAGCTGGTGATTGTAGCTTTTTAGATATATTTAGGTGTTTGGCAGAGTAGCTGTAGCTTTTAATAAAATGATCAAAATGGACATACCTAAAAAAACATAACTAAAAAGTTCATTATCTTTATAGGTTAAAATAGTCATTTTTTCCCTAAAAGTTTGTAACTCCTTCTAAACGTTATTAGTAGGAGCGTTCAACAAAAAACTTCAAGCTCTTAACCTAAAAGCTTCAAGCTCCTTCAACCAAACAAGGTTTTTTATTGAGTATGATCTTTTTCTTAAAAGCTTAAAGATAGAAGTTTCTAAAAGCTCCATGCCAAACATATACTTAATGTAAATAATCAAATTTTTAAAAAACTTACAAATTTTTACCTATAAATACCCCCCACACCTTCATTTTTTTCACAATTATTTAGAAATCTTCTTCAACCAATCTCACACCAAACAACAAATCTTTTTCAACCAAACCAACATCAAAAAACCGAACATGATGCATTGGACGGAGGAGGAGGATGAGGAGGAGGAGATCGCACTTGTCACATCGATCGTCGATGCACAACGTACGTTACAACGCGGTCAAACCGCGTATTGGGGAGAAGCGTTTCAGCAATACCAACACGTTGTGAACTAAAACCGAAGTGGCGTGAACTAAAACCGAAGTTGGATTAGTTTAAAGTTTGTTTCGACCGTGTCCTTGCGGGCGACTTGAGGCACGACAATAGAATGGAGATCGCGAAGATCGAGTGGAGACACGACGGGAATCCGGAATTTAAGTGGGTTCCCCACTTCAACATTTATCAAACTCTGTAATTTTTTTTAGAAATTATTAACTACTTTTTTTCTAATCTTTTAGGATTAATAAGTAGATTTTTTTAATTTTTAGTATGTTATACAGCTTTTTTTTTTAAATTAATATAAGTTTGCGTTTTATTTTATAAATCTCAAGTATATAAAAAAATATAGAAAAAAATACCAACATGGACCACCAACGCCGCTAACCCACGCCGCTTCTACACCCCACTTTTTTTAGGTGGTCTGGTGGAGCCCACAATCGCAATGTGTCAAGCAAGGCCCCCAACCCAAGTCCCCGTCCCCCCCCCCCCCCCCCAACCCCCCCACACACCCCATAGTCTTAACTACGGCAACAGTTAACTTTTATAAATGTAACACATGACCTACAAGCTCTATCTTAAACTAAAAACAAAAATTACAACAAATTATTTTTCTGAAACAATAAAGTAACATTAAGAAATAAGAAGAAAACTCAAAACTCACTACTTAAACTTAGTCTACACCTTTAGTACAAACTGATGATCCTAAGTCAATTATCTGAAACTGAAAAAATGAAACAAAACATAGAGATGGTGCAACCAAAACATTCATGAAAAACACTTCAAACCAACATCATCACCAAGAGAAAACTTCACTCGTTGCCTTCTGCCCCCTGGTTTGGCCTGTTCGATCTGAACCCACCACGACCCCTTCCACGCGTTCCCCTCCCACGACCACGGCCTACATATCAAAACACAAAAAAAAAAAAATCAACCTTTGACTTCGGTTTGTCGAACAACACGCTTGAATAAAATTGTACCTCGCCCTTGCATAGGAAATTCTTGATGGTAACCCCCGGCATCTTGTTGAGTATCCATATACGGTTCATTATTATAACCACCCCTTCCACGACCACGAAAATTACGACCCCTGCCCCTGGGAGATTCGTGGTTGTAACCGCCAACATCTTGCTGATTATCCATATAAGATCCATTGTTGTAACCTCCCCTTCCACGACCGCGGAAATTACGACCCCTGCCCCTAGGAGATTCTTGATTGTATCCTCCTGTATCTTGCTGGGCATCCATGTAAGGGGCGTTGTTGTAATTTCCCCGCCCACGGCCACGGAAGCTGCGGCTTCTTCCTCGACCTCTTCCCCGAGGATAACCGCCAGGGCCATCCCAACCGCCATCATCATACTCATCTTGTGCATAACCGTTTCCTGTAATTATAAATAATTCCTGTTAGTAACATTTATAAATGTTATAAAGAGAAAATTTAGTTGAAAAAAAGATACCTGGTGCGGGCCGAGACCTGCCCCTTCCGCGCCCCCTACCGCCACGACCCCTGCCCCTTGCAGTTGGTGATCCCTCTGCAAATAAATAAAGTGTTTAAATAAAACTATCGAAGAATGAATAAATATGACGTATGCAAAAAATTAATAAAATTATACCTCCTTCATATTCAAATTCAGTGGACACTTTCACCTGGTCAGCTGGTATTGGTGGCTGATACCTAACAAAAAATTTCATTTATCATTTATCATGATGCATCTATGTTGATGACATCATAAGCCACATATCATTCAAATCTTACACACGCTGTACATAAAGAGTACTCAACTCACCCAATAGATGATGTGTTTAACTCCTCCTTAGAGAGAGTAATAGTGATCATCGAAACATGCCTCGTTGTCTCCAAGCTGAAACAAAATAGATAGCATACTAAGACAAAACACTAACTTCCTAAAACGCGCACATAATACCAAAGTTATCTTACGGGAGTAATCCTTCTTCTAGAGGTTCCCATGTGTCAGTTATGTCTGTGGATCCAATGGATGTATTTTGATGGAGTCCAACGATTCGCCTCTACAATAAAAATGTAGAGAAGAGTTCTAAACATGAATAAAAAATGGTGACAAAAATTAAAGAACAAAAATGTATGATATAATGTATATGATGGCAAACCTTTATTAATTCCACAATTGTGACAGTCTTGTTGATAGCTCTACCCATAGCTTTGAACACAATCTCTGATGAGCCTTTTTCCTAAAGAGCAATAAAAAGGTAAATATAGTGCAATCAGATACTATAGCAAGCCCTTAAATCAAAGTATGCATCAATACATGTTGGTTAACAAAACGAAGTTGAGTGAATGAAGACAGATTTTGCTTCTGTAGTTATGTTTCGATAATTGCCTGACTAAATTCAAAAGTGTGATATTATACTTCTCATTGACGATGATAACAGCACAAAAAGCCAATAATAATAACAGGTTGATAACAATGCAAAAAGACAAAAATAACCTTGTTTAGAAAACGATTTATGGAATTTTAGAACTTAAAAGCTGATAATTATGTTGATGTAGATAGTTATCGCAGTATTACAAAAAAGCTACAAACTTTTCGTGTTGTTTATAAGAGCAGAGAGTGAAAACTTCAAATACTAGTTACAACAAGAGTATACAACTGAAACAACACAGTTCCCTAACACGGTGGATTGCATGATTGTTAACCACATGTAGAAACAAAACACAGCTTATAACACTTGAAATAATATATTAGTAAACCACAAAATAAAACTAATTCAACTTTCAAATACCTCATTTAGGCGACAATTTACAACGCTTGATAAAAAACAATATTGTAATTTAGAAGCAAAATATTTACCTGAAGCAAAGTCATGGCATATGTGATATAGCTTCGCATTCTCCCCTGGCTGGTAATACGTATCTCGTTCTCATTAATGGGTTGCTCTGCTCTAGGCTTCTCAACTTTCTGGTACCGATCCATCTATCAAGATAAAAACCCAAAAATTAAACAAAAAAAAACATGTCTTCCAGAACAATATGCAACTACAAACAGAAAACAACATTGTAAAAAACACCCCGTTTCAATAAAGTCCCTAAAAAGCAAATATAAAAAAATCATATAACATCATTTGAAAATCACCAGCCAAGCCATACACAGGCACTACTAAATCTAGTATCTTTCTCAAGCTACAAAGCACAAAACAACAAAAGATTATTAACAAGCAAACATAAATCATGGTACAAAAACAATAAAACCAAATGCAGTGCATGCATTTATCAATCAGTGAAAACACAGATACAATCCAGAAAACATGTACATATACACTCTATCACTCACTTTACAAACCTAAAATCAAATCAGTCACCACAAAAATTAGGGTTTTCTCATAACAACAAAAAAAAAATAACAACTTTTAATCAAAACATAGCGAGAATATGAAAACAAACAACATAGAGCAATTAATCTGCAAATAGAAGAATAAAAAGCGTGTGTTGAGGAATAAATGATACCGTTTATTGATTGAGGATTTGGATAAGACAGTACAGGTGTGAAGAGCCCTCTTCTCCGGCTTCAATTTTCTTCGTTTAAGCCCTAAAAACCGTATGGCTATGGAGTTTTCGCTTTTTATATTACCTGTGCCCTAACTAAACTCTCTATCCAAACAGTTGAACCGGGTTTCCTTGTTTTCTTAATTGGGCCGGGCTTTAATTATCATTTTGGGCTACGCTTAGATACGCATCCGGTCCAGTTGGTTTAGGGCTTCGCTTCATATGTAATGCAATGTATCCATCAAGTAAAGTACTGGTTTTTGTAAACTATATACAACGGTGTGTTTGACGAATGAATGGCTTATGTAATTAGGGGTATACGAAAACAATACCCCTCCCTTAAATTAGGGGTGTCAATCATGTTTTGTTTGGTTCATTGGCGAAGCTTGCCCCCCCCCCCCCCCAATTTTTCCGAAACCGCGGGGGGGGGGGGGGGGGGGGAAGCGTATATACCTAAAAAATTTATATACGAAAGTACTATTCATAACACTACGCATCGAAAAGTTCGAGGGGTCGGGCGCCCCCTCGGAAGCATTCTAAGCTGCGCCCCTGGTTTGGTTGGTGGATTGAAAGAATTTGGGTTGATAGTTTGATAACACGAAGTTGACGAATATATTTATTAGTGTCATATACATCAGCCATAACCTGACAAATAATGGTCATGTTTTGGTCAGCCCATTTAGTGTTCATTTACGAATATGAGTGATACATGGTAGGAGCAGTTTAAACAATAATCGTTAACTACATGTTAAATAAAAATTAGTGGCAAGAATCGTATTGCAACTGCTGAAGAGATATCAGAGCTAGTACTAGAGGAAACGATAGCGGACACTTAACTATCACACGACTCTCTTTGGTATCATGCCAAAGCATAAAAGTGACATTTGAAAGCTCACGCAAACCACCACAATAGTCTTGTCTCGTAAATGGCCGGCTATCAATATATATACATGTTTATCGTGTTTGCGGTGGTGTACAACGTCATGCAACAACAAAAGTACATCCACGTAACAAATGTTGCTTTCAAACAAAGCTCCATTACTTATAGAGTTATGCACTGAAATAAGTATTTATTTATTTATTTATTTATTTATTTATTTCAAACCAGAACTAATGGGAAAATTTATTGAAACATGAACTATAATAGTCAAACTCCAAATTTAGTTTAAAGAATGTTTATCGAATTCTGTATCACTATATAAACACGTGTAATCGACCAAATGATGTAAAAAAGTTGTATCGTATATTCATTATATACACAAAAACAATGTTACAATAAAAAGCAAATTTACTTTAGTAATATCTTATATTCAATGTGTGACTAAACTATAAATGTGTTATTATACTTGTATGATTAAATTAAGATCTCTAGTTCTTGTATGATTAAATTAAGATCGTACTGGGTTTTCAGGCGGCGGGTTTTCTTCGGAACTGAAGATGGTTGGCATGGACCACTCAGTGTTGTCTACGATCGCAGGTGTATGGAGTTGCCTTTTGCCATTGGATTACCTCGAGTAGCCAGACTTTTATATGTTGACTACAAAAAAAAAAAGTTAAGTTACTATTCATTCAAACTTGCAAATGTTATTATTAGGATAGAATAGAATAGAATATACGGGATAAGATGATGGAAACCGGGAGGTTGTCGAAAGAGTATTTAAAAATTATGTCAAAGTATAGTAAATAGCAACCATGAAGCCTTTTTTATGTTTTAAAGTGGAAGTTTTATTCATTTTAACATCAAGATAAATAATATTTTAAATATCATTATACCTAAATCTTTTAATTTTGTTATTATGTAACTGTCCCTGACTATACATCATAACCATCTAACATATAAATTTGAGTAGAGTACAATTTTTGTTCCGGTGGTTTACACCCGTTCTCACATACAGACTCTATTTAAAAAAAATGGTCATTCTAGTCTCTGTAGTTGTCAATTAGAATCAATAATGTCCTTGTTCACAAAATTTGTTGATCAACCATTAGTTGACCAGGGCACTATTGTCTTTTCAAGTTGATCATTAAGGGTATACTTGTCTTTTGCCATATGATTATTATCCATCCATAATTTAGCAAAAATGGTTCGTGAGTGATTTTTACTATTCTTTTTTCTTACATATTTGACCCCTCAACTTTCATTTGTATACACATCAATCCCTTTAGTTTTTATTTTTAACCTCTTCGATTTTCATCTTTTACAAATTTGTCATTTTACGTTTCGGTCTAAATCTTGCGAGTAAACATGTTACAACGTGCATGTGTGGTGCAACATTTTTACGTCTATATTTTGGTAGTTTAACGGCCACGTGAAGTAATGTAAATTACACTTGTTACCATGTATAGTTTGTATAATAATTCGAGTCGTTTTGTGTCGTTTTACCATTGGTTTTGTATATTATAGTGTCTTGTGGGTTTTGCAGGGTTCCGGAAGTAAAAACGAGCTAAAACGTTAAAGAAATGAGCACACTAGAGAAGGGTTAGGCTTAGTAAAGGATTCTCATAGAATGGAAATGGATATTTAAGAAGATGAGATGATAGAGAATTGAATTACAAACACGTAGGCGAAAATGGTGAAGAAAACGAAGTTGAAACGAAGAAGTTAGGACGAACAAGGTTTTCTTAGTACAGATGCTCGTCACGCCGAGCGGCGACGAAACCTGATCATGCCCGTGCAACGCGAGGATGAGTCTGTTCAACGCGAAAAAACTTCAGTTTTGATACTATTTAATCCTACAATAAACCCTAATCATAACACAGACAACCCTAGACAAGAGATCGATGTTGATAGAATCACGTAATCTCAAACTCCTTGCATTATTCTTGTATTATGATTTGGTACATATATTGTCATTAGGCAAAAGTGAAAGTATGGTACTATTGTGACGCTTAAGATTGCTATATTTAGAGAAATGGTATTATGGTTAGCTAGTTAGTAGAAAAACACAATGAGTTAAAAAACCAAAGTGTGAATGAACTAAAGTAAAAAGGGTTGAAAGAACTGAATCCTATTAGCTAACTTTTTTAGAGTACTAGTGTTGATAAGGTGTGGTTTGTGCTAAGGACCTATTTCGAAAATGGTCTTCTCATGTAAGGCACGTAGAGCTATTTAACGGAACAACGACATCAATAAACAGATGCAAGGAACTTTAGGTGAAAATTTTACACAGGGATAATTTTTGTAATTAACTCAAATATATATAAAAAGCGAGAAGTAGCTTTGTTCTAAGTTTTTGTGTTTGATAATTTAATTTTTTAGGGTTACTTATAAGCGTAAAAATATATGTATAAGGATTAAGGAATATTGTAGAAAATTTGCAAAATGCTACTCATTTTCTTCTAGTAAATGAATCTTTCTGATGTTTTAACCCAATATTAAACTTTATGTAATTGTCAATTAACCATTAATACAAGATAAATGTGACGTTTATTTCTTCACAATATTAGTGTCACGGAGGCAAGACATAAAAAAGTAGGACGGGAAATTACATATTTAAAGGTTGAGAAACTAGCTCTTTAATTTAATAAATTGTTAAATATACATCAACGAAGAAAAGTAAAGGTTGAGAAACTAGCTCTTTAATTTAATAAATTGTTACAAATACATCAACGAAGAAAAGGAATAGTAGAACAAAGTTAATGGTGGGTGTCCAAGAATATAAATTTTGGAAAATAAGCCACTTTATCACCCCAATTATTAAAAAGGTAAATGCTTTTCTTGGAAGATATATAAAGTATAGTGCAAAGAAAATTTTCATCGAACCCACATTTCTGAGCCTGTTATCCCCACTATATTGAGCATAGCCGAGTTATCACCTAGTTGTTTAAGTTAGAAGATGTAAAGATTGACTCGTTTCGAGATCTTGCATATTAAATCAAGCTTAGATCAAATACAGTCTTTGAAACTCGAGCCCGGCCTGTTTATTATACATTAACTAATATATATATATATATACACACACACACCCCCCATGATATATATTAATTAGTTTTTTTTGTTATTATTACTCGTATATGATCATTCTTAAAATGAAATCATATACGAGGTTTTAGGACCCGCGCGTTACGATAGGACTGTTAAACGGCATAAAAAATAGTCGTAAAACATTGAACCACGCACGTGCTTTGCATAGTGTTAACTTACAAAGTTTAGACTAAAACGTAAAACATCGTAGAAAAGAATAAGTAAGTCGAAACAATAATTAAGGTGTTGTTTGTTTTTTCATAGGTAAAATGTCTGCAGTCTGCGAACCACATCTTCAGACATCTGTAGCAGAACAGGTGGACCAAACCTCTGCGGTCTGCAAGAAGAAAACTGTTTGTTTTTTAACTACTGCTCAAATCACTTTTAGCTGGACAAATTGAAGCTAGCAACAACGAAAAATTTAATACCAAGATTTGTTGACTTATAATTTCAGCCAACGCTGAGCATTTCTTTAAAATCTTTCGGAATATAACAATTGTTAGTTAAATTTAGAACATACTCAACAAATTTCTAATAAATGTCTAGAAAATCTTGACATCAAACGGGTAGTGAGACAATGTTGCAGTGGGATCTGAAAAGTAGAATGCTTATGCTCAAAATTCCTTATACATACCTCCCTCACCATCTTGTTCATCATTTCAAATTGCGTCCTAAAGGGAGGGTGGAAGTGGGAAGGTAGCTGTGGAGGGAGGACGACAGTCGGAAGGTGGCGGAGAGGTCGCCGGCGGGGAGGGATGGCGGAGGTCGACGGCCGATGTGGAGGTGGTGGCGCTGTGTAGGTGGCAGAGGTGGGAGGATGAGAAGGGTGGAGGAGAAGAAGTTGGTGTAGTGTTTATGTCTGATGCAAAAAAAGAAAGGAAAAAGAGGTAAGAAGAGGTGAGAAGACACATTCTCACATCTGCACCAAAAAGAGGTTCTGCAAATCTTTTTTAATGTAATATCTTCTGAATATCAAACACTCTGCAGACCTAAACGTCTACACGTGGTCTGCACGGCGCAGACAAAAGAGGACAGAAAGAGCTTTTTGTGAAAAAACAAACACCTCCTAAGAAACCGCGTAAAAAGTTAACGACGAAACAATGATAAGAATAACCAATTTTTTACATATTTAAATAAGTTAACTGCGCAATTAAAAAAGCACATCTAAATGTAAAAGTTATAAAAAAAAGTAATTAAAAAAAGGAAATGAACGTATTAAACAATGAAGAGATAAAGGAAAAATGTAAAAAAAATTGATTAAAGTACAAGGTGTGTAAGTAACTTTATTAAAGTTTATGGGTTGTAGTTTAAATTAGTAAAAAAAAAGGTAATTAAAGTTCAAGGTTGTATGATAGCCTTATTGAGCCGGAATATAAAACGTAAATTGATTAAGGTAGAAGAAAAAAAGACTTGATTAACATTGAAGGGGTGGAAATGTAAAAATGGTGCTAAATGAGGGGGAAAACACTATTGATAAAGTTGAATTTTAAATAGTTAGATAATAGATAATTTATTATATTGAATAAGGGTGAAGGGTTAGGTTTGCGGGTTGTTACCCACTACGGCTACACTGCCATCAGTCAACCAGGTAGGGCGGGTGTCACACCCCGATATTTTCACATATTACCGGTGGGCCCGGTGGGGAGTATCATGACGTAGTTGATATCATCATGGTCAATAATCACAGTTTAAATGCACAGCGGAAGTCTTAAAGTAATATTACAAACCGAATTGAAAGTACAATAAATATTATACAACGGATTGTAGATGGATCCACAGACGGATCTAAAACAGAAAGAAATATTGTTCAACAGATCTTAAGTATCAAAAGCTTGCAAGACTCTTTATTTAATACTCAGGAGTTCCAGCCCATTACGCTTAGTACCTGCACATAACCTTTTTGGAAAAATACGTCAGTTTTCACTGGTAAATATAATTAACTTACTCTTTTTGAAAATATTTAAGAAAATTGATTTAAGGTCAAATTTGGAAATCTGAGTTCAAGACTTATACTTACTGTTAAAGTATAAAAATTTATTTATAAAATCAGTTGGTAATAAGTCTTAGGTGCTAAATATGGTTTTAAACCATACTATGCGCCTAAATCGCATAAAAGTCGGTATTTGACGATATTCGGGTTGTTTAAGGAAATCTGAGATTTTGATCAGTCTCAACTGTTTAAAGTGTTTTATTTAATGTATAAAATCAGTAGAAAAAAGGTTTGACATGTAAAGGATGTGCAAAACTCATTTTATTAGCGAAAAGGGCATTATCGTCAATTATCGAGTCTATGCAAGAACTCTATGTTATGATCAATTTAAAATTTAACAAAAATTTCCAAAAATCCCTAAATATTATATCTTAACAGTAGGTGGCAGGTTAGGTGTCAAAAATTAGGTTTAAATATGACTTATGCCAAAAATATCTTTAAATTAACAAAAAGCTTTCATTTTACGATATCGCGCATAACTTTCATTTTAGACCAGAAACTGGTGTCAAACTTTTAGGACATACTAATATATCAGTAATAAATGTTTTTGTCCGCTCACATTTCCAAAATTTCGTTTTTATATCAAAAGGGCATTATGGTCAACTTTTAAGCACTTAATGGAAACATGCAATGCACTAGTATTTCAATAGAACCAAGTTGTATAACCTCAAAGGGTTATACTAACCTATAATATGGTCCTAGAGGAACCCTAAGGCACAACTAAACTAAGCTAAATCGGCTCAGAACTGAAAGTCAAAGCAAAAGTCTACTTTTGCGACTTTCAGTTGCGAACCGAGCCTAAACTCAGAATTTGTCAGGTTGAACATGCCTAAACATGTTCTTATATTGTTACCAAGTTATTTTAGTGTTAAAACATGTTCCATAACTTCAGCATTGTTAGTTATGAATTATTTTGCAAAAATTGACCCGTTTGACTTTCTGTTAGTAAGTTTGACCCGACAATTGACTAGGATAACGTGATAATTTGAAGGTGCCCTTTTAAGAGTTTAACACCTATATAATTACCAACACATAGCCATTTTTAATTCGAAAAATGGCTGGACCGTTAGTGATTAATCACCAAGTCAAAGCTTAATTACGCTAACTTTGACTTTCGGTCATTAAGCTAATAAAACTTTAACTATTGAAGCTAAGAACACTTACTAGAGTCCTTAGCACGAATTTAGAACTTAAGAAAGCTTCCTTTAGCTCCAGGAGGCTTCAAGGAGTGAGCTTGAGTGAAATATTTGAAAGTATGCAAGTTCTAATGCAAATAGGACCCCTTATATAGGAATTCAAGGCTTCCAAGATCAATCCACATACTCCTAGAGGTAATTCAGATGTTTGCAAGTGTCCCTAGGGCAGTAAAACTGACGTGCTGTCGTAGGTACACGCAAATTTAATCCAATTACTACTAATAGCTAGCGGTAAGTGGGTATCGAACACAGGGAGTTTGTGGAATATGTGTTATTTATATGGTCTTGTAAATTAACTACAATTACCCTAATATGCATAAATTAATTTGGATTGTTTGATTTAAGAACTAATTTATCAACTAATTGCTAATCAAGATTGGATTGTAATTCAATTTATGAGAAAATGACCATCTTAGGTTTCGGTTTCTTTTAACACTTGTGCAAAATTCAAACTAGAAAGAGTTACATAGACATAACTCGTGTATGAACATTTGTTGTGATAAAAGGGAACAAAGTACTCGGATTATATTAACGCGAGGTCGTTTCCCGATGATCAATCAATCAATATCCAACCCTAACCCTTCCCGTGATATCTCGATTGTCAACGACACCAAGAACGTACGATTTAGACTAGAATTGAAACATCAATTAACAAGCTACAATCAAATATTCAAACACCATGATAAACATAGCAAACATACCAAGTTATCATCCTAGAAATAAAGGAAAAACACCCAAGAGTCATAGGAAAACCTTCACCTAAGATGATCACCACAAATTTAGCCGGACATTGTTCGGTGGATCATCATAACATCAAGATTAAAGTTCATACGAATCGAAAGATAAACCGGAATGTTAGAAATTGTTTGCAATCACTATCCAAAGCCAAAATTCGCCCCCTTGTCTTCCGATGTGATAGCCTTGAACTGTTTCAACAACCCCGTAATAATCCGACAATATGGAATAATGCTCCTCCCCACTTTGTTTTGGCATATCCAAAGATGATTCATGATCAAATACCGTATCGGAAAATGGGGAGACCCGTGAAGCAACAAGTAAATAACGGGTATCTCCGGGTACCTCACCTCTTGTTTATGGCCTCTTCTTTGTATCACGTTCATGATAGAAATAGTGAGTAGCAACTTTGCTTCAATCTTCAAATTCCTTCTATATAAGGTGCCACTGAAAGTACCCTGTAAGAACAAGGCCGCTAACATGTCATTCCACCTCGGGTGGGCCTCCAGTTTAATGAGCAAATCATCAAGACTCGGGATTGTGTAATCACGAGCAGGCAAACTGTCATATTTTGCCAATTTCCGCAGTGTATCAAACGACATTTCCACCTTTATCCCATTAACCGTGCCTGTCAACTTCATCTGCGAAGGCCTATCATACTTATTGCACTCCAAAGTAGCCATCCATTCCTGAATCTCATCCATAAACAAATTCTTGTTGTCCTTGTCATAACAACTGAGTGCCGCCTCCCAACCTAAGGCACGAAACTTAGCAAACACATTGAATGGCCCGAACTCTACTTCTCTAACCTCCCTCTCACAGATAAACGCAGCAGCTTTATTTTTCAACTTGTTCATTCAATCATGAAATAATGTCGGCTGCCACTCTTCCGGCTGATCGTCTAACGGACCCGCTTCCCACCTTGGCTTGTCAGCCGGGTCCAACTCCATCATCTCTTCCTCATCACTTTCACTGTCATCATCTCTACCCAAATACCTCCTCTTCTTCGGTTGTTGGTCCGATTGTTTGCCTTTTCCTTTTGAAGAAGAAGAACTAGCTCCCGCTTTTTCCTTAGTCCTCACCATTTTCTACACACATCACAAACAACAAAACAACCAACACAAAAATCAGCCCCTTTTCCAACAAAAATCCCCACACTTGCTTGTTACTATGGTTGTAGATGCTAGTGAACACAAAAATTTCATATGTTATTTTCACAAAAATTGGGCATGGTGCCTCTACAATGTAGAGGTTCCCAAAAGTTCACAACTTTAACATCAATCTTACATCTACTACCATAACAATGTTCAAGTAACCATTTTTCTTAACAAAAACTAAGAATAAGCAAGTGTGTGTGAACAAGTAACAACAATAACCTTCATCTTCACAATGCATCATCAAAAATAACATATAAACATCACATACCTTGGATTGAAGATGATAGAACACAAGAAAACTAAAAACTTCAAAAACCCCCCAAAATTTTCGGCTCTAGGGTTTGTCAATCGAACAAGAAATCGAGTTTTTCTTGCAAATCTTTCCTCAAAATCAGCAAGTACGTGAAATTTCAGTCAAGATAGATCCAAATTTCACAAGATTTGACCAAGAATTGAAGAAGATATGAGGAATTTAAGGTTTGAATGATTGTGGGGTTTATGAGATCTTGTGTGGGGTTGTGATAATGAAAGATGATGTTTGTGGAGGATAATAGGTGGAGAAAACGAGTGGTCAGGGGTTTATTCACGTGACTAGTATATATATATATATATATATTATGTAACTGCTGCTGCGTAAATGCCCCATTCATCGCCAGAGGCTACCGTAAATTACGGTAGCCACCGTAATTTACGGTGGACCTCTGGCACAAAACCCCACCGTAACACAGTAGCGAACTACCGTAAATCCAAACAAATTCCCAGGCCACCGTAATTTACGGTAGGCCTAGGCATATGCACTTCGTCAAAAATTGCAATTTTCAGTGTTTTTTCTTTTTATTTTTTTCAATTTTTTAGTTTTTTTTATGTTTTTATAATTTTTCAAAAACATGGAAAAATACCCTACCCCCTCGAAAAATCCCGTGTTGTCCTCAACACAATGCTAGAACTATTCGTAACCAGAACGTCCCCACACTTGTTTCAAACACGAGCTTCAAGCGAATACGGTAAATGTGCAAACTAAACAAAACAAACAAAATAAAGTACTAACTATGTACACTACCAAACCTGGGCCTCTCATGGTTGTTCATCATCTACCGGGCGTAGAATGTGGCCCGCTTTGTCAAGCTCCAAGTTGTTGATGTCGTTTCCTTCCAAGTATGGCTTTAACCGATGTCCATTCACTGTTTGTTGCTTTTTGGTTTGCTCATCTTGGATATCCACATCACCAAATCTCCCGACTCGTCGAATAACATATGGGCCCATCCATTTGATTTTCAATTTGCCCACAAACATTTTCAATCGCGAATTGTACAACCATACCTTTTGACCCACTTCAAAGGTCTTCTTTCTCAACTTCGCATCATGGACCTTTTTAAGTTTATCCTTATAAGCCGATGCACACTCGTAAGCCTCGTCTCGAATCTCTTCTATTTCACTTAATTGCAACTTCCGCATCTTCCCCGCTTCATCATAGTCCGCATTCACCATCTTGATTGCCCAATGCGCCCGATGAGCTAACTCCATTGGTAAGTGACAACCCTTTCCATACACCATCCGATAAGGGGTTGTACCAATTGGAGTCTTATAGGTCGTCCGGTATGCCCACAACGCATCATCTAACTTGCTCGACCAATCCTTCCTATCCGTTCGAAACGTCTTCATGAGGATTTCTTTAATTTGACGGTTGGACACTTCGTGCTTCCCAAATCGAACGTGCACTACCATCATGTTGAAGTAATACGAAAATGTCTTCTTTCATAGCTTGTTGTAGTAAACTGATCATCATTTTTTCTGCTTTGTACATGTCACCCTCTTTTTTCGAAAATTCAGCTCTGATTGTGACAACCCTCACAAATCCAGGTATCCGTACGAATTAATTAATATTTAATTAATGCTTAATTACTGTGCTTGCTTAAAATTGTGGTTAAACTGCTTCTTGATTTCTGATACATACTCATGCATCACGTTTTATTACTGTCACTCTATTATTTACACACAAACATTAGTGACAACCTTGATGCACAAAAGCACAGTTAACACACTAAACGGATAACCCAGTAAACATGCTGACATTGCCAGCACCTAGACAGACACTATATTGAGGCCAGTATGAGCCGGGAATAAAAGTACTACACTGGTAGGGAGTGTAGGGATGTGAGGATCATTAAACTGCGTCACTAGGTGATAGTTATGTTGTCGGGAAGTGCCTAAAACAAACTTAAAATGCAGAATTCTGCACTAATATACCAAAATTCAGCTTTTAACATAACTAGTAAAGTGCGAAAACTTGGTAAAATAGTCCTAGACACTTTCCAAAGTGTCGGGAATTTAATGTGTCACTAAAAATAATATAAACGACACTTTATAGCTTTACTTAACACTTTATCGGATCAATATCTAACCGAACAACCGGACTTTACCCGGAACATAAAAATATTGCCAAAGACATTGTTTATACTTTTCTGAGCTAGTTAGGGTCCCCGAACACCCTAACACCCTTTATATTATACTACACACTTAATACACTAACTAGATATCATTAGATCTTAACTAAATCCTAACCATAACTTTACAACCCAACCCCCCTACCCCCCCCCCCATGTTGACGGTTACAAGGGGTGGTACACCCCCTTGATTTTCTTTGATTATTTAATTGTCATTTGTTGGATATCTAGATGACACAATATATGATGGATAATAGGAACTTGGTTTATAAGTTAACACTTAGGGTTATCACTTTCATTTTCACTAAACACTCAACAACAAGCTCTCTCTCTTTCTCTCTTCACTACCTACGGCCACCACCATCAACCACCATCTCACCATCATCCAACTTCCATACAACCATTTCTCATACATACATAGAAGCAAGGAGTCCTACAAACAAGCCCGGTGCTCTCGGAAGTTCAAGGACCGCTCTAGATTTCTTTTATCCACCACATTTACACCTTGTTTCTTCCCTAGCCTTGAGCTAGTAGTAAGTGTTTCTAATCATCATCTTGATCTTGTTTATGGTGGTTAATAGGTGATTTAATGGTTAAAAATTAAGAACACTAAAGAACATAACTTAAAGTCTTGGACATAAGATGAATAAGGTGGATAAAGAGAAGATATGTGTGTAAATCATGTTTAATCTTGTGTAGTATGATTATTTGATGTTGTTTGTTAGTAAAAGTTGGATGGATCATCATCTAGACATACTAGATCATGTTCAAGAACGTGAACTAGTAGGTTATAAATGTTAGAGTTATGAAAGATGATGAAACCTTCCATCCATGAAACATGAACTTGAGTAAACATAATTTTTCTTGTAAAATGAAGTTGTAAACTTACGGATCTAAAGATCTACAAGTGGTTTTTCGGAAGAACCAAGTGAAAATACTAGTTTTGTCGTAACCCGGGTATTTTATGAAAGAAGCACATTTATAGTAACTAAACAAGTGTGTAAACACTTTTGTAAACAAGAAAATATAATAAGAGATATTTTTGTAAATCATGACTAGAAGTTGTAAAACTTCAAGTTCTTTAAAAATAAAGTTTTTGAGAAACTAATTTTTTTTTTAAAGATAACAAAACCTACTAAATACGCTTGTAACTTACTACATATTTTTACAAAGCTTTCAAGCTCATGAGTTTGTGATTTAGGCTTGTTTTGTTAAGTTTGATGTTTAATTATTGTTGATTGATGATTGTTAAATTGTTTGATTGAGTTTTGAAAAGAAAATGATACGCTTGTAAGCGCTGACACCTCCGGTTACAGAAGAAACTCTGGCGAAATTTTTCCAGAAATATAACACTTAGAAATATTTTTGTAACAAATGTTTATAAATGTGTTTTAACTTGGTTTTCAAAATAAACTTCGCCATAATTTTTATTTCAAAAATAACCAAGTGTCGGAGGTGGATTTTCGTAAATAAAACTTGTTAAATATATATTTAGAATATATATTTCATAACAAAACGCTTGTGTGATTATGTGATTATTTTGTGAACTAGATATATTATTTTTAGGATAAAAATAATATAACTGGAAAATAGTATGAAATTACGACTCCAAAATAATACCAACGCTATCACAAATGAATATTTAAGTTACACCGGTATTGTTATTACAACGCGAACTTTAAAATGTAACTTATGTATTTTCGGAAAATACTCTTAAATGTGTATTTTGATAAAGTATTATTTTGGGAATTGTATGAAGTAAAATATAATATTTCTGGGAAAAATATGTATATTTTGGAGTTAGAATATTTTAGACAAGTGATTTAACATATATCTTTCAAGTGAGAGTTAAAATATATTTTCGGAATTATTAAGCAAACATGTATTAAAACCCCCATCCTTGGGAAGGAATACACTTATAAAATAAATAAGAAGGGTGAATACGGAATAGTTACCTAACTATTTCTCCAACAAAACGTTAAACCCTAAACCAAGGCACAGCCATCCGTCTAATAGGAATTAGTACGTGCAGGTCTTCACGCAGGAGATAGAGTTGGAGATTGACGTTTCTGGATAAGCACTTCTATGAATTCATGTCCCCCTTTTCTCTTAACTGTTTTCAGTTTTTATACTTCGGGTGTGGAATACATGTTACGGAAATTATGGATACTTTTATACATGGTATGGTTAGCTTAAGGAGGGTTTACTACTTAGATCATGTGAGTGGGTAGACTGGAACTAGAGGCCATTAATCCTCATTGTATGACCGAGGGTCATTAGCGGTAGATCTATCTGGGTGTAGCGAGCCCAACTCCACAGAAGATGTCATCCAAGTCATTAGGGCTTAGGAGACGTATCTTAACCCTGGACGAGATACGTGGTCCTAAACTCGGGTTTGTTTTAAAAATCTTTTGTCGAGTCTTTCTGAACTCATTAAAATATGTTATGTTTTGTAACTTAAATTTGGTATCGACTTTTTAGACGATTATGTCATCCAACTACTTTTAAACTTAAATTAATGAATGTACATCTACTGGTTTTATCATATAGTGTTGTTATGATCGTATGCAAAGGTATTAAGAAGTCACACCAACAATCACGCTTCCGCAAAAAGTCAGGGTGTGACAGCTTGGTATCAGAGCTTCGGTCGTAGCGAACTAGGATTCTTTCTTGAGTCTAGACTACGATCATTAGGGCTCTCACGAAAATGTTTTCACAACATGTTTTCATTGCATACACAAAACGTCCAGATCCAGTATACAAAACGTTTTTACAAATAAAAAGGCACAAATACACTTTTCAAAATTTATATTTATATTTCAGCCTTAAAGGCTGAGGGAGGATCAGTCTTAGAGACTGAGGGAGGATCAGTCTTAGAGACTGAGGGAGGATCAGCCTTAGAGGCTGAGGGAGGATCAGCCTTAGAGGCTGAGGGAGGATCAGCCCTAGAGACTGAGGGAGGATCAGCCTTAGAGGCTGAGGGAAGGTCGGTCTTAGAGACCAGGGATTTAGTCTTAGAGACTGGGATGATGGTCTTAGAGACCAGGGGTTTAGTCTTAGCGACTGGGAGGATGGTCTTAGAGACCGGAGAGTTAGTCTGAGAGACAAGGGAGTTTAGTCTGAGAGACTGGGTAGGATAGTCTGGGGAAGACTAGGATGATTACATGCTTACACTGTTATTACTTACTCGCTTAATTGCTGATTATTGATATACGTACGTACGTGATGAATAATTACTATGGGTATACATGCTATGACTATTATGAACCGGCACACACGTCACAATATTTAGAAGGCGAATCACCAGACATTGATAACCCTACGGCCGCTGTCATAAATAATGGGACTGCATCTGTGCCAGAGACGTATACGTCAGACACTGAGAGTGACCCTGACATGCGGACCAAGGACGAGGATGACTTCCAACCATCCGCGCTGCCAGACTATGGCGATGAATTACCCTTGTTCATGGCTTCCTTGATGAAGATCCCTCTGTCATTAATGTTCCGGCCCACGACCACTTCATTACTAGTCATCCCGTTGGTAAGCACACCATGGCTCCGGTTCTCGACGATGCGCCTCTGGTGGACATTCCTTCCGAAGGTTGGTTACTCGACGAACAATTGATAACGATATCGACGTGATATTTATGGTCCTTCCGATAACGCCCATGATGATGGAAAGTTAGATGAGAACATTGTTACTGATTGCACATTTTGAGATCCCTGTTGTTAAGCTATCCTCTGATTCTAGCATACATTCGAATTCAGACTCCTTTGAGTCTGTGACATCCGCAGCCTTCAGACAGCCAGATTACAGCCTTCCACTACTGAAGCAGACAATAATGACATGACTGCTGCACTATCACCTGATCGAGGCACCACACCGTTACACGACCCAGAACCTGCTTCTGAGCCAGCTCCGGTTCCTTTTGGGTCAGCCTGATGTTGTACCTGCTAATCTTGCACCATTACTTGATCATGACCCTGTTTCTTCTGACTTACCAGACTATGCATCCCTTATGCCCGACCCAGCACCTGTACCCACTGTTGCAGAAATCGGCCTAGGCGGCCGATTAATCGCCGCCTAGGCGCTAGGCGGTAGCTAATCGCCTAATTTTAAGCAAATCGGTCAATTAATCGGTCCAGGTCAAAATCGGTCCTAGTCGGTCAAAAGTCGGTCCTAGTCGGTCAAAAGTCGGACTAATCGGACTAATCGGACCATGGTTTTTTTGGTAAAAATCGGTCCTGGGCGGGATTAATCGGTCCTGGGCGGGATTAATCGGTCCTGGTCGGGATTAATCGGTCCTAGTTGGTCAAAAGTTGGTTAATTTTTGAATTTTTATGTAAATTTTGATGTATTTATGTGAATTTTGAAGTATTATTTTTATATTATTGGGTATATATATATAATTTTGAAAAAATACATATAAAAATCCCATTCCGATTAATCCCGATTAATCCCTATTAATCCCGATTAATCCCTAGGCTGTACCTCACCGCCCGACTAGCGCCTAGCGCCTTCTACAACATTGCCTGTACCTAATGATCTTCCTATCAGTTGAGACGTTTATACCTGCATCTTCACCCACCGATGTTGCTCTTGTGAAGACCGACGTCCATTATGCCAACGTGCCTATCGCTTCCTTTCAAAATATAACCGCACCCTGGGAAGGTACCCCAGGTCAGTACCCGCATAACGATTCCTTGCTACAACAGCATTTTCCCGACTTCACAGGTCGCACCGTTTGCCACATTCACCTCTACAACGTCGGACGAGCCATTTTGAGGGTTCCTACAATACACTATGTTGACGTTAGACCCTTGCCATCCCTCACGTTATGGAGGCCACACACGAGATGAGTTGCTCCTGTAACATCAACTACAGTTTGAGGATATGAGTCGCAGAATGTGGAGCTTGAGCTGACACCACAACTGGCAACTTCAAATGCAAAACATTACATAACCGAAAACATGATTTAAGTGTCTACATCACAAGACAGCATATTTTCTGAAAAGTTTATGTAAGACACCCCGTCCTCCACCCTGTCTGTGCCAGTATACTTTGTTCCCCCACATTCATCCCAGTCCCCTTTGGCACACTCACCTACTGCTAATACGCCCTCTTGGTTATTAAGGCTCGTTTTCTTTTCTGTCAAGCAGCAGATCAATCAGTTACTTCGACGTATATACAAGCTTGAGGAGGGATTCACGCACGTCAACAGATACTTTTCTTTCCTCCTCCACCTCAGTCACCAGTATAGTTGGTGTCTGGATTACGCGGATTGCATTACGGTTGGGTAGAGACACCAAGATTGTGGGGATTTTTTTTTTTTTAAGACCACATCTGACTACGTAATTTTGATACACTAAAATATTTAACGGGCCAGGGTAGGGTGACCCTGTGTCCCTGTTAATGTGATACGTTTTATAGGACAATGCAATTGTGGCCAGGGAATAATGAGAAGTCAATCATCATTAAGCATGCGATAATACCTTGTGATCAGTGACCAACGAGAGCTCCGTCGCTATGTCTTCGTCAAGCACGTTATTAATCTATTTGTGTGTGCTATAATTGTAATACTACGTGCTTACTTGCTATGCTCTCATTAAACATAATTCCCAAATTACGTGCTTATGCTATGATTATGATGCAATGTGTTTACCTGTTTAATGAAAACCTAATCGCAATACGTGCTACCGATATAACAGGAATGTGCTATGATTAAGATACACGTGTTTGTTTGATATACTTTCATTAAACATGATACCAATTACTTGCTTGTGTTGTTGCGTGATGTGTGATATGAGGATTAAATACGTGCAAATACATAAGATTTCCAAACAACTATTTACATTCCCTGAATAGAAGAGACCAAACTAACCTGAACTTCTTCCTAGAAGATGTCTCATCAAGAGATCACTCGACTGACCGAGGCAGAATGGCATGCGCACATCTCACGAGTCATAGCTCAGCACGAGGTTCTTCGCTACAAATACAGCGAAGGTACCTCAAGGAGTGACCTACCTAACGGTAATGTTTAAGTCATCCAAGACACATTACAACACGTTTGGAAAATCCCCAAAGTGCCTTGCTAACACTTACTGTAATGATGATTTCTTGAGTACAGGTTCTACCTACAAACATTTTCTAGAATGCAAACCCCTGAACTTCGGTGGTACTGGAGGTGCCATAGCTTTTGTAAAATGGGCTGAGAATGTGGACATTGTGGTGCGAATGAGTGGTTGTACGCTAGAGCAGCAAGTCCCATACGTTTCTGGATTGCTACAAGATGGGGCTCTGTTATGGTGGGACCTTAAGGTTCGAGAAATGGGTGAGGCTGTAGCATATGCGTTAACCTGGAGTGAGCTGAAGGAAATGATGCGTAGGGAGTACTGTTCTCAGATGGAGATCCAAAAGCTGGAATTAGAATCCTGGAAACTAAAGATGGAAGGTCCAAAAGTGGTGGAGCACGTGCAAAGGCTTTATGAATTGTCGCGAGTCGTTCCGTACCTGGTGGAACCCGAGCTGAAGAGAATGGAGCAAACCATTTGGGAACTGGCACCTCAAGCTTTGAGCTTGATGATAGTATCAACGCCACCAACAACTTTGATTGCACATATGATAAGTCTGGAGCTCATTAAGGAGGCACTTAGATTGGGAAGGCTTTCAATCTTGGACGAGAAAAAGGAAACTCCAGTAGAGACATATGAGAAGAACAAAAGAAAGCTCAGTGAATTTCAAGGAGGTGATCGGGCAAATAACAAGGACGAGCTCAAAAAGGGAAAAGAGTACATGGGTAAATTACCTCAATGCGACAAGTGTCGACGACATCATACCGGGCGTTGTAAAAAGGAGAAGTGTGACAACTGTGGCAAAGCGGGGCACAACAGGGAAACGTGTTGGCATGAGACGAAATGTGGAAAGAAAGGTAAGGGATGTTATAACTGCGGTGATATGGGGCACTTTAGGAAAGACTGCCCAAGGGAGATTAAACAAAATGATGGGGAGAATGTCTAAACACTGGAGCTAGAGAAGCACGCCAGAATCCCAAGCATGGTCATCGGTACGCCTCATAATAGTCAATGTTATGCGTCTGTGCTATTTGATATTGTTGTCAAATTTTAGCTTCAGGATAAACTTGTTTTAGTAGTAAGTGTGATAGATATCCAGTACTTAATAAAATCTAGTTAAGGAAAAGTCGTTACGTGGTAACTGGGATGGATAAGTTGCCAAACGATCGAGCAAAGATTGATGTTCGCATCCCAATGAAGAACGAAGTAACGATCATGACTCTCAAAGCAGGATACGTGACGTGTGCGTATATATACATAATTTTGCAATGAAATTACACACGATTCGGTTTTAAATTTATAAAAGTAATTATTACTTTAACATCAAAACACACACGAAAGAGGCAAGTGTACCCCATCATATATGTAGTAAAGTATATGTAAGAACCAAGTATCGATCCAAGGAAATGGGCGGAGAAATAATACTAGACCTTTGTCACTAAACTACCGGTAAAAACATAGGTTTGTTTGATTTTAATTAAACTAAAGTAAGCGTAAACAAGTACATATAAAAACATAATAGATAATAGATAAAAAGCCTTGCTTAATACACAACCACAGCATGTCAACTAAGTCGGTTTTGGCACTAGAAGCATTCGGTCAATATTCCAATTTAAGACAATCAGTATCCCTTTCGGGAATCCTAACATGACAATCATTCGGAAAGTTAAAACGATAAACACACTTTAACCACCTAAAATTGTTCTTTAACGTGCAATTGATAAATGTCTATGAAAATCTCTTAAAAATAAGTTAGTCATCCGTTAGGAGTTTTCTAACCGCACTTAATCAAGGAAAGAGACACCGATAAACACAATGCAACCACCGAGACAAGCATAAACTAGATTAAACCACAACCGAGTTCATTTTACAAATCTTGCACAATAATTCACCAAGATAGCAATTTTGGCCTAAACTACTAACTAAGCTAACAAATCATGGCAAGAATTTATAACGACACCATCTAACCCGTTAAGGTCCTTACGTGACGGCAAGCTCTCTTGATTAACAATAATTACATTTTATTAAATCACTAACCATTTCTAGTATCATGATGCATACATTTAAACCAAGCTAAACTAGTTAACCAAGTTCAAAGTTTACTAATACAAGATTAATTAAGCTTCATTTTTCAACTATCTTAACGAACTAAGCATCAATCATCCAACATAATTACTTATAATAAGGAATTCATTATCAATAACAAGGTTGCAAACTAATCATCAAAGATTAACATAGAAAATACTTCAAAGTGTCATTACAAACAAAGATTAACACATTAATGGTTATAATCAAGCAAGGGATTGTTGTGTTTTTGCCCAAAGGCTACAATAATACATAAACATTAATCTAAGTACTTGAAAGATTAACAAAATCATGGAAAGATTAGAAAACCAAACCATAAACAAGCACTAGACTAAGAATCCGGATAGTAATGGAGCTAAACGGCACAATGTGGCTTGAATCCGGGTCAAAAGCAAAGCCTCCGGAGCCTGTAAAATCGCCTGTGTAGCTCCCAAAATTCCAGAATGTCGAACAGAATGTTTATGTTCTGTTTTTATATTTTTTCGCTGTTGCACGGTCGTTCTTCCTGTGGCACGATCGTGCACTTTAAGCAATTATTGGGTATGGCACACCATACTGCATGACGTCATCAGATCGTTGACCAGATTCAAAATCGCACGACCGTTCTTCATATGGCACGGTCGTTCTTCGTCGGGTTCTTGTTGCACGGTTGGTCGCGCCGATCGTTCAGTTCCGAGGTTATGGCTGATCATCGGATCCGCACGGGGTGCAGATCATGGAACGACCGTGCGTCACCGGGCTGGCCTTGTTTGCCTTGCACGCCTAGTCGCACTGGTCGTTCATTGCCGGACCAAGTTGGTTTTGTCGGAGATGCACGGTCGTGCATCTGGTAGCACGACCGTTCCGCACGCCCAGGTCAGTTTTCTAACAGAAGGTTCGCAGCTTCGTCGTTTTGTCCGGAAAGTCCTCGTTTTTGCTATCATCTTGTCTGGTATGCTGTTTTAGGCCTGTAAACAAAAGTGTAGATAATTAAGTATCCGAATGACGGTTTTACGGCCAAAAACGCATAAAATAGGGGTAAAACGGGGGACTAAAATATGTGTAAATTAACGAATATCAAATCTCCCCACACTTGAACCTTGCTTGTCCTCAAGCAAGCTAAACTAAAAAACAATAAAAGAAACAAACAAACAAGAACGATAATTTACACACTATTTTATTGAAAACTACTATAAACGGTTAGCCGGTTTGTCGAAAGACAACATCAAAAGACTTAAACCCAACAAGCATATGAAATTATAAAACGACAACCAAAAAGCCGTGACTTCACATTTAATTGACTCACATGTTAATCTACACACAACTCACAATGTTCACACACACTCGGTTTTATTTATAAAACATACATAAAATGTGTATGTGTAAACACTCAATGCCTAGTCAATGAAATGTGCAATATCATAAGCTTATCATAAGATCTCGTCTCCACCAACTAACATGCGAACAAGTGTAAATCAAGAGGTCTTTACGGGTTGTAACGTTAGGCTAGGGCGAAGGGTATGGAAGTGGACATATAAAGTGGCGAAAATGGTTAAAACTCGGTAGTAGCGTTTAACTAGCAACAAACAATACAACTATACATACACACGCCTTAAAAAGGCGACTAAAGCGCAATCGAGCTTATCAACGAAATTTTAACATTTAAGCATTCAAAATTGCTCGATTTCTATCAACTTCACCCTATTTTAGGGTGTTTTATTTTCTTTTTTTTTTTTTTTTTTTTTTTGCAAACTAGTTTATACAATGAAATATAAACAATAACAAGCGCTAGTTAAACGATTATTTTGACCGAGTTTCAACACTAAAAAGGTTTAAAACATAAAAAGGCTAAATTTGGCTAAGTGGGCGATAATGTGGGTAAACAAAGGTAAACGGGAAGGCTCGACATGGTTAATCCTAAAGGGTAATATAAGGTGAACGGGAAGCACAACACAAAGAACAAGCACACAACAAAGGGGTAATCTAAGTGCCTCTATCACTTTTACACAAATCCGCACGTTCATGGTCTTAACAAGCATGCTAGTGACAAGTTCTAAAGTACACATAACATCCGGCTCACTCCTATATCCGAAATGAACAAATATATAACAATAGGCTCAAATATGCTCACGTAACGGAAGGAATGGGTAAAAGTGTGAAAACTATCATGTAAGTCTTTCTTTGTTTGTCACGCTTTCCGGTTTCCTTTTTCAAAAATATTTTGCTTGTCGAGTTTTTATCAAGTCCGACGCTTTCTAAAACACAACCAACCGGTTTATTTACTAAAATATATACAAAATATAGGTATTTTTGAATGATTTTTCTGATTTTCTAATTTTTTTTTTTTTTACAAATGAGGACAAACAAAGTTAACAAAGTTAACCCCCCTCCCCACACTTGAACTTCGCATTGTCCCCAATGCGAAACCCGACATATAGAGAAAGGGATAAAAATACTCCCCTCAAGATGATGTTGATGCCACGAGACTTCCGAAGCTGTATCTGGTACGTGCTCCGGTCCAAGATCCGATAGCTAAAACCTGCTAGTATGTCACATGTGCACCCAAAACATAACAGAACCAGAAAAATCACAAATCAACCATAATATACATAAATATAAATACTAAAATCCAAACAAAACATAAAGTAAATTGTCTGAAATACATAACCGGGGTGTTTGAAATAACAATCAAAATAAACACCCAATAATAAATAAAGTACTGAAATAGAAAACACCACCAACTGCTATCACCACTGCCAACTACTCGTCTCCATCATCATCGTCTCTCGTATAGGACGGGCCGGCATCGCCATAACCAGGGGGTTCCACGGTGGGAACTGCGGGGGGTGCTGAAAGTAGTCGGGGTATGCGTGATGCATCTCCCCGAAAAGATATGAGAATCCCGCACTGACCCCCTGATATAAAGTATCCTGGCTCTGCCGAAGCTGATCCTGGCTAGCCCGGATCTGGTCCTGGCTAGATCTAATCTGGTCTATGTAAGTACCATGCTGCTCCTGCGTCACTCGCATATCCTGGAACTGCTGGTAGAACTCGGGCCAGTCCTGATGCTGATGGAATGCATGGTGCTGCGGCGAGTGTGGTGGTGTCGGTGGCTGGTGCTGGTGCTGCTGCTGCGGACTGTGCTCTCCCATCTCAACATCCTCATCTTCCTCCACAGCTGGAGGCAACGGGTCCCAGACCTCGTTGTTCAACCCCCTCAACCTATCCCCCCTATCAAGCTCTACAATCACCCCCATGGCCTTCAGTGACCTGATATCGACATGAACCCCCTCGGTAATCAGAGTGAGACCCTGAAGCACCTCCTCAGTCATATAGCGCTCATTGTACGCTATTTCGGTCACATACTGACCGCCATGTATCTCACTGTTCGGAGTCCGCCCCGAGCTCTTGACGAAGTATTCAGCCATTCGAGCGGCTAGGTTGATATGCGCTTTGTCAACCAACGCATATAAAAAGATCAAATCAGGTGTTGGACAGTTACCAAGACTGTCCATGCGACCGCATATCGTATGGCTAAAAACATGGTGCATCACTCGCACCAAAGGGTCTCTGAGTCGCGAGGCCTTCGACATCCTCGGGTTGTAGGGGCCCCCAATAGCGTTTTCAGCCCAAAATGCATCCCGTGCTGCATCAGAAGGGAAGGTGAACTTATCGTTGAAGACATCGGTATCATCCATGTCTTCCCTAGTATAAATCCCGAGTCTTCTTCCCAAACGACCAACTGACCACGAATGCCATCGTCCACATAACCTGAAAGCTACCTGCTCCTTGTGGCGGAATTTGGGTTTCCTATGTGCAACCGGCTTTTCATAGGCATAAGACGCGAAGAACTCTATTGTCAGCTCCCGATAAACGAGTCGGTTGCAACCGACCAGATTTGCAAGCGGGCGACTCATCATGTCGTCTAATCTGTCATACTGATTGAGTTCCCGCATGACTTCCCAGTCCAGCCATCGGGGGACTCCAAACTGCCCCCGTCTTGCCCATAATGCGTCTCGTTTCGGGAAGCACAAAGCTTCACGCTCATTGTTGGGGTCGAATTGAAGGAAAGGATGGTTCATCTGTATGAGGAAAAACATTAGAGAGATGGAAACAGGAAAAATTTGAATCAAGAACAGCCGAGCAGCTCATTATGAAGAAACTGTGAAACTGATCTGGGCATATGGCACGGTCGTGCGACGAGATGCACGATCGTGCGTCGCTGATGACAAGTACCAATTGCCCAGAGATGTCGGAACTGCACGGCGTGCGATCAACGGCACTACCGTGCAATACCGAACAATAAGCTGACATCGTGAATCACCCGGAATGGCACGACCGTTCCATCCAAGGAACGTCCGTGCGACACGTGACCTGCAGATTTCGAACCCCTAAACTTCGAATAGCCTGATTTTCTCAAAATCAACAACTTTTTTGTACAAACAGGGGTCGGAAACTTAACCGGGTGTTCACGATAAGCAAGATTCAAACAAGGGTTAGGGTTTCGATTTGTTTATGAAGAGAACCCTAATAAATCCCTTGAGGGAATATAACCTAGAAAGCAAGGAAACAAGAAATCTACAACAAGGAACGTACCGTGAGAAGAAGGGTGTGAGATCGTGCGAAAAAACGTGCGATTTGATGAAGTATCGCTCTGGAACGGCCTGGGGCTGGTAGGGTTTCGCGAATTATGAATGGGGGCTGTAGATGAGGGTATTTATAGTGCCAAATTACAAAACTGCCCTCAGCCTGACGCACGGTCGTTCTCCGTGTTGCACGGTCGTGCGTCACCGACATCGCCCAAACCCTAGCAACTGTTCTCGGAAATGCACTGGGGGTGCGATCCACCGTGCCGGCTCTCGGAGACGCACGGTCGTGCGAATCCTGGAATGGTCGTGCATCAGGTGCAGATCAGAATTTTCCACAGAAGCTATTTCCAGCAACTGTTTCGGCCGTTTTTCGCATTTTTTCGACACACAAACTGTTTAAACAATATTTCAACACAGAACCCTCGCCCGGTACGTATGAAAACTAAACAAACTAACGTAAAGTACCTAACTAACTTAAATTACGCTAAAACTACAAAAACACAAAAATGGACTATTTTACCCTTATAGCGCCAAAGACGCTCCTGCTAAATTTTTGTCGGCGAGTCGATAGCAAGACTCATGCTAAATTTTTGTCGGCGAGTCGATAGCAAGACTCCAACCTAAAACTAGAAAAATTCCTAAAAAGACGATACTACCCCTAAAGCACAAAATACGCTCTTGCTACATTTTTGATCCGCGAGTCAGTAGCGTAGACTCTCTCCTCCCCACACTTATGATGTGTGCGGGGTTTGGAGTTCAATTACCTCCACCGCCGACTCTATTGGTCCGGCAACGTACAACTTCAACCGGTGACCATTTACCTTGAATGTAACGCCATCCGCATTCTCTACTGCAACAGTACCATACGGAAATACTTCCTTAACCGTGTATGGTCCTGTCCAGCGTGAATGAAGCTTCCCAGGAAATAAGCGCAGCCGTGAATTATATAGAAGAACAAGATCACCCGCTTGGAATTCTTTGTGGTCCTTCAAGCGTTTGTCGTGAAGTTTCTTCGTGCGCTCTTTGTAGAGTACGGAGCTTTCGTAGGCTTGGTGCCGCAATTCTTCCAATTCATGAATTTGGAGAAACCGGGCTTCACCTCCGGTTTTTATGTCCAAATTCGCGGTCTTCAAAGCCCACATAGCCTTGTGCTCCAACTCCACCGGTAAATGGCATGCCTTTCCGTATACCAACCTAAAGGGGGTGGTCCCTATAGGGGTCTTATAAGCTGTACGGAATGCCCATAATACCTCATCAAGCTTGTCCGACCACTCCTTGCGGTTAGCACCTACAGACCGCTCAAGGATGCGCTTAAGCCCACGGTTCGTGACTTCCACCTGCCCGCTTGTCTGCGGATGATAGGGCGTGGACAAACGGTGATGCACACCGTATCAGGACAAAGCTTTTTCAAGCTGTGTATTACAAAAATGAGTCCCTCGGTCACTAATGAGCGCTTTCGGAGCGCCAAATCGGGCGAACAAACTTTTAAGAAACCTCACAACTACTCTGGCGTCGTTAGTGGGTAAGGCTTGCGCCTCCGCCCACTTTGATACATAGTCAACAGCCATGAGTATGTACTTGTTTCCACGTGAGGGGGGGAATGGTCCCATGAAGTCTATCCCCCAAACATCAAAGACTTCACATACTTGTATCCAGTTCTGGGGCATTTCGTCGCGTGCCGATATGTTCGTCGCCATCTGACAAGCATCGCACGCTCTCACCCAACTCTGCGCGTCACGGAAAATGGTCGGCCAGTAAAACCCGGAATCCAACACCTTCTTCGCGGTGAAGTTGGCTCCGTGGTGGCCTCCGGTAGGTCCCTCATGACACTGGTGCATAATGTCGGTCGCCTCAGTCCCTGGTACACATCTTCTGATCACCTGATCAGCACCCACCTTGAATAAGAAAGGGTCGTCCCATATGTAGTGCTTGAGATCTGAAAAGAATTTCCTCTTTTGCTGGTGAGTCAACCCTTTAATCAGAATCCCGCAAGCAAGATAGTTCGCAAAGTCGGCGAACCATGGCGACTCATCGCATATCTCAACAACCATCAAAGACTCATGTGGGAAATTGTCATTGATTGAATCCCAACGCGAGTCCTCGATGTCTCCGTGCTCTAACCGAGATAGATGGTCAGCCGCTACATTCAACGCACCCTTTTTATCTTGGATTTCTATATCAAACTCTTGCAGCAACAGGATCCATCTGATTAGACGCGGTTTTGCATCCTGTTTGCTGAAGAGATATCTAATGGCTGCATGATCAGTATATACAACGGTTTTCGAAAGCACTAAATACGATCTAAATTTATCAAATGCGAAAACGACCGCCAAGAGCTCTTTTTCAGTCGTGGTGTAATGCTCTTGAGCGTCGTGAAGAGTTTTGCTCGCATAATAGATCGGATGGAAGTGCTTTTCCTTCTTTTGACCCAGAACGGCCCCTATAGCGTAATCACTCGCGTCGCACATAATTTCAAATGGCAGACTCCAGTCCGGTGCGACTAAAATAGGGGCCTCAATCAACTTTTGCTTGAGAAGGTCAAAAACCCTCAAGCAATCATCTCCAAACACGAACGGAGCATCTTTCTCCAACAAACGGGTCATGGGTCTGGCGATTTTTGAAAAATCTTTGATGAATCACCGATAGAACCCGGCATGACCGAGAAAGCTCCGTATAGCTCTAACAGAGGTGGGGGGCGGAAATCGTGAAATAACGTCGACTTTAGCTGGATCGACTTCCATGCCCGCGTGAGAAATTTTGTGTCCCAGAACTATGCCCTCCTTCACCATGAAGTGGCATTTCTCCCAGTTCAGGACCAGATTCGTCTCCTCACACCTCTTCAACATCTTTCTCAAATTTCCCAAGCAGTGATCGAAGGAATCCCCAAATACCGAAAAATCATCCATGAAAACCTCCATGGAATCCTCGATCATGTCATGGAAAATTCCAACCATGCATCTCTGGAAGGTCGCTGGTGCATTACACAACCCAAAAGGCATCCGCCTGTAGGCGAACGTGCCGAAGGGGCAGGTAAAGGTAGTCTTCTCCTGATCCTCAGGAGCGATAGGAATCTGAAAGTACCCAGAGAACCCGTCTAGGAAACAGTAATACAACTTCCCCGACAGCGTTCCAACATCTGATCGATGAATGGAAGCGGGAAGTGATCCTTACGAGTAGCATCATTGAGTTTGCGGTAGTCAATGCAAACTCGCCACCCAGTGACGGTACGGGTAGGAATTAGTTCATTCCTATCATTCGAGACTACAGTCATACCACCTTTCTTAGGTACAACCTGCACTGGACTCACCCACACAGAGTCCGAAATAGGATAAATCATCCCGGCATCCAACAACTTAATCACCTCCTTCTTCACCACGTCCTGCATATTTGGATTTAAACGCCTCTGATGCTGTGCACATGTCTTGTACTCGTCTTCCATCAGAATCTTGTGAGTACAGAAAGAAGGATTGATGCCTTTGATATCCATGATTTTCCATGCAATGGCTCTCTTATGAAGTCTTAGAACCTCAAGAAGCTGATTTTTCTCAACCTTTTCCAATGAAGCCGAAATTATGACCGGTAAGCGATGCTCCTCGTCAAGAAATGCATACTCGAGATGTGGCGGGAGTTCTTTCAACTCCAAAGACGATGGATCTTCAACCGATGGTTTTGCTTTCTCTTCTTCTACATGGACAATTTCAAGAAATCTCTCCGGACTCTGGGAACCATCGTCACCAATCTAATAGACTGGCTGCTCTAAATCGTGGCCCTCCTGCGTAATGCCAATCAGGTCCCCACACGACAGACGTGTGTCTGAATCAATCTCATCAACAGTACCTTGAAAATGAGAGCACACACATGCATCGACAATGTCGACGTAATAAAGCTTGTCATCATGACATTGCGGATGCTGCATCGATCTTTCGATATCGAATGTCACGTGCTCATCATTCACTCGGAGCGTGAGTTGGCCAGCTGCCACATCAACAATCATCCTCGCTGTATTGAGGAAAGGGCGTCCAAGTATCAAAGGTACTCTTGAATCCTCATCCATATCAAGAATAACAAAGTCCACGGGGAAAACAAATTTATCAATTTTTACCAGCATGTTTTCCATAAATCCACGCGGATACTTGATTGAATGGTTTGCCAACCGAATACTCATCCTAGTAGGTGACGGCTCACCTAGATCCAGTTTAGTAAAAACCTTATAAGGCATAAGGTTGATACTCGCTCCCAAGTCAGCCAATGCATGGCTAACAGACATGTTTCCAATCAAACACGGAAGCGTAAAACTACCCGGATCTCCCATTTTCATGGGCAGACGGTTTTGTAAAACGGCAGAACAAGTTTCATTCATCACCACACATGAAATATCCTCGAGCTTCTGTTTATTTGAGAGGATATCCTTAAGGAATTTCGCACACTTTGGCATTTGGGCCAAGGCTTCAACAAACGGTATATTGATGTGTAGTTGCTTAAACAACTCAAGGAACTTACCGTATTGTTCTTCATTCTTCTGCTTCTTCAGCCTGCCTGGATAAGGTACTGGAGGAGTGAAATCTTTGACCGGCTCCTGGACTTGTGCTGTACTTGCTGGGCGTAGCCTGGCTTGCACCTCGTCCGGTGTGTCAGTCGGGACCGCTTCAGTGATCGGTGATGAGTCCGATATGACGGGTCCGGTAGGTTTTCCACTCCTGGTCATGACAGCATTCACATCCCTGTGTCCACCCGGGTTTGGTTCTGTATTACCCGGAAGACCACCCTGGGGTCTTTTTGACATCATCTGTGCCAGCTGACCAACCTGATTCTCTATATTCTGAATCGAGGCCTTGTGACTCCTCATTTCTCCATCATGAGAGAGAAAACGATCCTTGCTCTGCTGATAGCGTTTTTCAGCTAACTGATTCGCGCTCGAGGAGCTAGTAAGAAGCTGAGCCATCATATCCTCCAGCTTGGAACTAGACTGAGGGGCCTGCTGCTGGGAACTACTCCCAGAGCCCTGATTCTGATACGAGTATGGACGCTGCTGGTAAGGTTGGTTGTATTGCTGGAACTGCTGACCCTGACCTTGTTGTGGTGCTGGAGCGCGCTGATTAAATCCCAAAGGGTTTTGATTGCCTGTATTCGCTCGCCACCCAAAATTTGGGTGATTTCTCCAACCAGGATTATAGGTGTTACTGTACGGGTTATTCTGTGGCCTCACTTGATTACTCACGAAATCTACTTCTTCGTGGCCCTCATATACGACTCCCTGAAAACATGCCCCAGGCTCGTGTGACACTCCGCACTGGTCACATCCCAAGCCAGCATGCGCAATCATCTGGGACCTGTCGAATCTCGATGCAAGAGCCAAGATTTGTGCAGTAATGGCCGTGTAGTCGTCTACAACATGAACTCCTGCGCGAGATGATGACGATGTTGCCCGGCCTCTATCTCCTTCCCGACGCGAGCTGGATTTCAACGCGGCTTTCTCTATAATATCATACGCTTCATTCGGCGTCTTAGTTCCTAGATCGCCTCCCGCGTTCACGTCTAATCGCTCCTGTGTGTTGTAACTGAGCCCCTGATAGAACGTCAAAACCAGCTGTCTCTTGGAGTAGCCATGATGTGGCACATCAATCAACAAATCCTTGAATCCCAAGCCGCATGCAGCGACTCACCCTCGTCCTGGTGAAAAGATACAGTTCGGTTCCGTAGCTTGTTCGTTTTCTCAGGTGGAAAATATTTCTGCATAAACTGCTCCGCCAACTGATTCCAGGTCCTGATGGACCCAGCTGGAAGCGACATAAGCCAAGCTCTAGCTTTGTCACGTAACGAAAACGGAAACAACCTCAACCGAATTGCATCCTCCGAAACACCTGTAATCTTAAACGTAGAACAAACATGGAGAAAAGCAGCAATATGCCTCCCGGGATCCTCGTGCTCACGTCCGTCAAACTGTACTGAATTTTGTACCATATTAATAATACTAGATCTAATCTCAAAAGTAGGTACATCAATAGTAGGTTGAAGGATACTCGGCTCCAGGACTACCCTTCCGGGCTGATTTGTCTCATTCAACGGTCGCTCATCGTCTGCCATGATTGCGTCTCCTCCTGAGCCCTCGGCTTCAACAGGTACCACCGGCTCCGGCTCACCACTGGCGAGCAGTAGCCCAACCGCCCGACCTCTCGGGCGTAGACGTCTCCTAAGATCACGTTCGGGCTCGTCTGACGGTTCAACAACTTCTGGAGCGGGGGTCGAGAACATTAACATGCAAACGAAAATTTGACACAGTGAATATTTTATTAATAAAATAATGCTTTTTTTTCAGCTGAATAGAAACAGAATATTATTAAAAATGGGCTGAAAATTTTATAAAAATTCGAAAATGGGCACGAAATTTTATAAAAATTACAACACTAAAAATAAATGAATCGGCTAATACAAAAATTGTTTTAGGGTGCCGAAAATCCAAAGAATAAGTGAATAAATAAATCCGGATCAAATAAATAAATGGAACAAAAATATACACGAAAACGAATAAATCGAATTAAAACAAGGAATACTCACAAATAAATAAACAAATAAATAATCATGAAAATATTCACAAATATAAGCAAGTATATACACCGATAACACAATGACTCGGGTCGTTCCTAAAACTCGCCATTTCCCCGGCAGCGGCGCCAAAAACTTGACGTGTGCGTATATATACATAATTTTGCAATGAAATTACACACGATTCGGTTTTAAATTTATAAAAGTGATTATTACTTTAACATCAAAACACACACGAAAGAGGCAAGTGTACCCCGTCATATATGTAGTAAAGTATATGTAAGAACCAAGTATCGATCCAAGGAAATGGGCGGAGAAATAATACTAGACCTTTGTCACTAAACTACCGGTAAAAACATAGGTTTGTTTGATTTTAATTAAACTAAAGTAAGCGTAAACAAGTACATATAAAAACATAATAGATAATAGATAAAAAGCCTTGCTTAATACACAACCACAGCATGTCAACTAAGTCGGTTTTGGCACTAGAAGCATTCGGTCAATATTCCAATTTAAGACAATCAGTATCCCTTTATGAAATCCTAACATGACAATCATTCGGAAAGTTAAAACGATAAACACACTTTAACCACCTAAAATTGTTCTTTAACGTGCAATTGATAAATGTCTATGAAAATCTCTTAAAAATAAGTTAGTCATCCGTTAGGAGTTTTCTAACCGCACTTAATCAAGGAAAGAGACACCGATAAACACAATGCAACCACCGAGACAAGCATAAACTAGATTAAACCACAACCGAGTTCATTTTACAAATCTTGCACAATAATTCACCAAGATAACAATTTTGGCCTAAACTACTAACTAAGCTAACAAATCATGGCAAGAATTTATAACGACACCATCTAACCCATTAAGGTCCTTACGTGACGGCAAGCTCTCTTGATTAACAATAATTACATTTTATTAAATCACTAACCATTTCTAGTATCATGATGCATACATTTAAACCAAGCTAAACTAGTTAACCAAGTTCAAAGTTTACTAATACAAGATTAATTAAGCTTCATTTTTCAACTATCTTAACTAACCAAGCATCAATCATCCAACATAATTACTTATAATCAAGAATTCAATATCAATAACAAGGTTGCAAACTAATCATCAAAGATTAACATAGAAAATACTTCAAAGTGTCATTACAAACAAAGATTAACACACTAATGGTTATAATCAAGCAAGGGATTGTTGTGTTTTTGCCCAAAGGCTACAATAATACATAAACATTAATCTAAGTACTTGAAAGATTAACAAAATCATGGAAAGATTAGAAAACCAAACCATAAACAAGCACTAGACTAAGAATCCGGATAGTAATGGAGCTAAACGGCACAATGTGGCTTGAATCCGGGTCAAAAGCAAAGCCTCCGGAGCCTGTAAAATCGCCTGTGTAGCTCCCAAAATTCCAGAATGTCGAACAGAATGTTTCTGTTCTGTTTTTATATTTTTTCGCTGTTGCACGGTCGTTCTTCCTGTGGCACGACCGTGCACTTTAAGCAATTATTGGGTATGGCACACCATACTGCATGACGTCATCAGATCGTTGACCAGATTCGAAATCGCACGACCGTTCTTCATATGGCACGGTCGTTCTTCGTCGGGTTCTTGTTGCACGGTTGGTCGCGCCGATCGTTCAGTTCCGAGGTTATGGCTGATCATCGGATCCGCACGGGGTGCAGATCATGGAACGACCGTGCGTCACCGGGCTGGCCTTGTTTGCCTTGCACGCCTAGTCGCACTGGTCGTGACAACCCTCACAAATCCAGGTATCCGTACGAATTAATTAATATTTAATTAATGCTTAATTACTGTGCTTGCTGACAATTGTGGTTAAACTGCTTCTTGATTTCTGATACATACATACTCATGCATCACGTTTTATTACTGTCACTATATTATTTACACACAAACATTAGTGACAACCTTGATGCACAAAAGCACAGTTAACACACTAAACGGATAACCCAGTAAACATGCTAACATTGCCAGCACCTAGACAGACACTATATTGAGGCCAGTATGAGCCGGGAATAAAAGTACTACACTGGTAGGGAGTGTAGGGATGTGAGGATCATTAAACTGCGTCACTAGGTGATAGTTATGTTGCCGAGAAGTGCCTAAAACAAACTTAAAATGCAGAATTCTGCACTAATATACCAAAATTCAGCTTTTAACATAACTAGTAAAGTGCGAAAACTTGGTAAAATAGTCCTAGACACTTTCCAAAGTGTCGGGAATTTAATGTGTCACTAAAAATAATATAAACGACACTTTATAGCGTTACTTAACACTTTAACGGATCAATATCTAACCGAACAACCGGACTTTACCCGGAACATAAAAATATTGCCAAAGACATTGTTTATACTTTTCTGAGCTAGTTAGGGTCCCCGAACACCCTAACACCCTTTATATTATACTACACACTTAATACACTAACTAGATATCATTAGATCTTAACTAAATCCTAACCATAACTTTACAACCCCCCCCTACCCCCCCCCCCCCATGTTGACGGTTACAAGGGGTGGAACACCCCCTTGATTTTCTTTGATTATTTAATTGTCATTTGTTGGATATCTAGATGACACAATATATGATGGATAATAGGAACTTGGTTTATAAGTTAACACTTAGGGTTATCACTTTCATTTTCACTAAACACTCAACAACAAGCTCTCTCTCTCTTTCTCTCTTCACTACCTACGGCCACCACCATCAACCACCATCTCACCATCATCCAACTTCCATACAACCATTTCTCATACATACATAGAAGCAAGGAGTCCTACAAACAAGCCCGGTGCTCTCGGAAGTTCAAGGACCGCTCTAGATTTCTTTTATCCACCACATTTACACCTTGTTTCTTCCCTAGCCTTGAGCTAGTAGTAAGTGTTTCTAATCATCATCTTGATCTTGTTTATGGTGGTTAATAGGTGATTTAATGGTTAAAAATTAAGAACACTAAAGAACATAACTTAAAGTCTTGGACATAAGATGAATAAGGTGGATAAAGAGAAGATATGTGTGTAAATCATGTTTAATCTTGTGTAGTATGATTATTTGATGTTGTTTGTTAGTAAAAGTTGGATGGATCATCATCTAGACATACTAGATCATGTTCAAGAACGTGAACTAGTAGGTTATAAATGTTAGAGTTATGAAAGATGATGAAACCTTCCATCCATGAATCATGAACTTGAGTAAACATAATTTTTCTTGTAAAATGAAGTTGTAAACTTACGGATCTAAAGATCTACAAGTGGTTTTTCGGAAGAACCAAGTGAAAATACTAGTTTTGTCATAACCCGGGTATTTTATGAAAGAAGCACATTTATAGTAACTAAACAAGTGTGTAAACACTTTTGTAAACAAGAAAATATAATAAGAGATATTTTTGTAAATCATGACTAGAAGTTGTAAAACTTCAAGTTCTTTAAAAATAAAGTTTTTGAGAAACTAATTTTTTTTTTAAAGATAACAAAACCTACTAAATACGCTAGTAACTTACTACATATTTTTACAAAGCTTTCAAGCTCATGAGTTTGTGATTTAGGCTTGTTTTGTTAAGTTTGATGTTTAATTATTGTTGATTCATGATTGTTAAATTGTTTGATTGGGTTTTGAAAAGAAAATGATACGCTTGTAAGCGCGGACACCTCCGGTTACAGAATAGTTAAACCCTAAACCAAGGCACGGCCATCCGTCTAATAGGAATTAGTACGTGTAGGTCGTCACGCAGCAGATAGAGTTGGAGATTGACGTTTCTGGATACGCACTTCTGTGAGTTCATGTCCCCCTTTTCTCTTAACTGTTTTCAGTTTTTATACTTCGGGGGTGGAATACATGTTACGAAAATTATGGATACTTTTATACATGGTATGGTTAGCTTAAGGAGGGTTTACTACTTAGATCATGTGAGTGGGTAGGCTGGAACTAGAGGCCATTAATCCTCATTGTAGGACCGAGGGTCATTAGCGGTAAATCTATCTGGGTGTAGCGAGCCCAACTCCAGGCCCACTGTACGGACCTCGGGGTGACTTTGAGCCCGACGCAAAAATCTGCTAGGTTTGAGTCTTCCTACAGCACTTCACACATATCATTGGCTTTGCAACCCAATGGTGATCTCTTTTTCCTTAACTGCTATATACCAGGGATTTTCATACGTATAGACATATTACAAAGGTTTATACATACTCACTTTTACATGAATTCGCTCAACTTTATGTTGATTTTTCAAACTACATGTATTTCAGGGAAATAGTAAATGGATCTGGCGGGCGTTGGAGTTTTTAAGTTGTGCTGTGAATAAAGATGTCATCCAAGTCATTAGGGCTTAGGAGACGTATCTTAACCCTGGACGAGATACGTGGTCCTAAACTCGGGTTTGTTTTAAAAATCTTTTGTCGAGTCTTTCTGAACTCATTAAAATATGTTATGTTTTGTAACTTAAATTTGGTATCGACTTTTTAGACGATTATGTTGTACTACTTTTAAACTTAAATTAATGAATGTACATCTACTGGTTTTATCATATAGTGTTGTTATGATCGTATGCAATGGTATTAAGAAGTCACACCAACAATCACGCTTCCGCAAAAAGTCCGGGTGTGACACTGATACCACTTGTAGGATCGGGATTCGATCAAACGAGCCGTTCAGAAGAGTTCTCGATCAATACGAAAGGCGGAATCAGACGTATTGATGTTATAACAGCTAGATTTGCATGTAGAATCACTTTAAATGTCGGTTGTATTGATTTGACAAAGTTACACGAGCTGGCGACACTTCGGCAGAGCTTCGCTACCGAAATCCCAAAGTTCTAAATAAAGACCCAAGACCACATATATATAGGAGATGCCAGACCACACGAACTGGTCCAGGTCGCTTGAACTGGCCAGACCCCATGAACTTTATCACCTCGTGCGAGGTGGCTGGTTCAGGTCTGTTTCCCCTTTCTCTCGTTCAACGTGTCCTGGTCTATCTATTCTAGTCACATGACTCGATACAAGATGAAGTTAATAGACATATGCACTAACAAACTCCCATAGCAGAACGAGGTCGAATATACTTAGTTTCAATACAAACCCAAGACATTAGATGATTTGCTTGAACCTAGTTTTCGAACCGTTCTTGCCAACTGTAATATTCTTCAATGCTCATCAACTTTGGAGGTTTTTTGTAACGTTCCCGTTTCATTCTCCATGTTTACGTTCTGAGCAACTGAACTTGCAGTAGCTGAGGTAGTACTGAACGCGTTATAGAATTCGTTTTCCATGTTTCGGTATCGAAAGTTCACAATAACAGATTGTTCAAATGAACTGAGTTTTGAAACGAACTGGAAGCCACAAACAGTCTGACAAGATCAAACGATCTGAGTTAAAACCGTGCGATCTGAATCAACCCGTGCGATCTGATCAAACCAAACGACCTGGTTCAAAGCCAAACGACCTGGAATCTATCACACACCCTGTACGACCTGGTTTTTCAAACCGTGCGACCTGGAGACACTTTCAAACGACCTGGAATCTTTTCACACGACTTGAATTCAGGTCGTGCGACCTGGAGCCCAATTTCAAACGACCTGGAATTCTTTTCACACGATCTGGGTGTTACTCAAACGATTTGGGCAGATTTCAAACGTTCTGTCTCAAAAATCAAACGGTTTGGAAAGAAATTCACCTCGTTTGAAAATTTTAGTTTATCAAAATTTCAAGTTTTTGACATTTTTGGATCAGTTTTAGTTTGATTTATGGTCTGCAACTTTGTACGATTGTTCAAAATGATGTTTTACACATAATATCCAGAATTCAGTCCATTTTATCCGTGAAATCGTTGAAATTTTGAGAAAAATGTGTAGAAAAGAAGGTGTTTTTGAAGAAATCAAGCTGAAATGGTAAGAACTCTTCCTCCTGAGCTCTGATACCACTTGTAGGATCGGGATTCGATCAAACGAGTCGTTCAGAATAATTCTCGATCAATACGAAAGGCGGAATCAGACGTATTGATGTTATAACAGCTAGATTTGCACGTAGAATCATTTTAAATGTCGATTGTATTGATTTGACAAAGTTACACGAGTGGCGACACTTCGGCAGAGCTTCGCTACTGGAATCCAAAAATTCTAAATGAAGACCCAAGTCCGCATATTATAGGAGATGCCAGACCCCACGAACCAGACCACACGAACTGGTCCAGGTCGCATGAACTGGCCAGACCCCATGAACTTTATCACCTCGTGCGAGGTGGCGTGTTCAGGTCTGTTTCCCATTTCTCTCGTTCAACGTGTCCTGGTCTATCTATTCTAGTTACATGACTCGATACAAGACGAAGTCAACAGACATATGCACTAACACTAAACATGTGATTAATTTTATTAATTATTTATTAGGAGTCTAGAAATCGGAGATTATGCTCTCTTTTTTATGGAGTAAAATTTGTTTCATCTTGTTACCTGTGCATCCTTTTTTTATGTTTCTTTTTGCTTCTATAAGTTTCTTCTCTTTTCATTTATTGTTTGCAAAGCTGATGGTGATGGTGTTGATATGCACAACGCATACACAAACAAAAAGGTCAACTTGCAGGTAGTGTACCATTTGTATATAACAAAATACATACAAATTGATGGTGAGCACGTCAAAAGGCAGACGATGTTTAACGACTTACGAGGGCAAACAATTAACATACCCAGATGAACTAACACGGAAGCACACAAACATTGTAGAATCGAACCCTTATATTAAAATCTTACAATTAGAGCCCCAAGGTAAAATATGGCAGTGGGGGTGGGGCGGGTGAGATGGTGGCAGTGGTGGATAAGGAATTACAAAAGGGTAGATTGTCGAGGTTGAAGGGTGATGGTTGCAGTGGTGGATGAGGTTGAAGATGATGGTGGAAGGATGTGGTGGTTGCGTTTTTCCAACGGGGTGAGTAGGTGGTGGTTGTGGTGGTGGTGGTGGTGGTGGTGAAGGTGGTAGAAGAGGGTGGGGTGGATGGAGGTGCAGGAAGGGGGAAGAAATAAGAAATAGTGATGAAGGGGTGTTTGTTTTTTTGTTTTTTTTTTATAAAAGAGTGGGTCCCACATATAAATAAATCTATTAAATAGGTTAAATTATTTTGTTTTTTTAGTAAGGGTATTTTTGTCATTTCACACCATCTTAACTGAGAAAAGTAACTGCTGTTAGGCCTAGGGACTATCCGGGAACGAAATTGCAAAAGTTGGGGACTATAACTGTAATTTTAGAAAGTTAAGGACTAAAGGTGAAAAAAGAGCAAACCACAGGGACTATCCGAGCATTTTTCTCTAAATTTATGCATAACAAAATATCTATATTTCTATGATCGTTTTGTTTCCTCTTCTTCTGTTTCAAGAATCACAATGATGTAATGATTAATAAATTGAAACCGAAATTCAATTGAAAACACAATTAATGAGAGTAAAATCAAATTATTAGCCTTAATCTTAACAATTATTGTTTAGTTTGGGTATAAAAATATATTACTTCTCCAAATATTTATGTTTTATTCACAAGCATCACTCAATTGATTTCCCATCCGATTTCCCTCACCAAGATACAACTAAAGATGCAACAACCATAAACCGTATTTTCTTTCACTGCAGAAGTATAAAACGTTGAAGTTGGTGGCCTTCGCTCAGTGGCAGATTCATTTAGAAATGTCAACCGCCTCCACCGATGTTCGTCGCTCGCTGCCATGACACCAACTTTGCCTTGCTGCTACTACTGATCGCCGACAACTCCATCCTACATCACCATCAAACCACCTACGACCACTCTCGTTCCCTTTTCTTTTTTTTTCTCTTTCTATTTATCTTTGTTTGGCAGATAGATTTTTATTTCAATGTGAATAATCTCAAGTTTCTGTATGTGTATGTGTATGTATAAACATAGTATGTATGTGTCTATTATTTATTTAATTATATGTAAAAAGAGTCGGGTAAGTATTTGGCCACAAAACGTGGCCAATCAACAGATGAACAAATGGTGAGCCACAAATACCACTTTCAAATACTACTACAAGTATACTCAAATGGCAATAAAGGCCCCATCAATTTTATTTCTCATATGTATAAATTGTATATAAAAAGAATAATACAATATTTACTTCAAACAAATGTGGCTAACTCCTGCTCGTTACTTCCCCATGAGGACCTTACATTTACACTATACTGCCTCAAGTTCACTTATGAGACAAAACAATCATAAGTTTCTATTATAATATTTTTGCCACAAAATTTTGTAAGTTTATAGCAATAACAAATAACGTAATCAAGTTCATAATAACATAAGTATAATACTGCATTTGGGAAGAATTCTAACAAACTTTAAGCAGTTACAACATTTTATGTTTATTGTATAACAATTTAATGAAATTAATAAGGAGACAAAATGGTCTTTCCGTATGAATATTATAAAAACTTAAATAAATAAAAATTTAATCACAATTAATTAGGTGGTGAATGACTTAAATATATTAATTATTTTATAATTACTATCTTAATGGATAGCATTAACATCTTATGGTGTTATAAAAACTAAAATAATTTTGGTGTTTAGCTTTATGGAATGTCTAAGGTCTTCTAATAACTTATTACATTTACTTTTAGTGAGAAAAAAAAATCCTCTATATATACGTTGTAATGTGTTATACCATATTCGTACCAATTAAGTTTAAACTATAAATTGTTTAACAAACAAAAGAAGTTATAAAATGAATTTTATAAATTTTATAATGTGAAAATACCTATAACTAATTTTTTTATAATTGATGACTAATAAAAAAAACATGTGATGTCATGATGAAGTCAAATTAACTTTAAAATGACAATTAAAAGTTACCTCTGTAGCTGTTAACAATTACTCCGCCGCGAAGCGTGAGTGCTTGGTTGTTTTTTTTTTACGGTAATAATGGTGTTTGGATTTGATTTTTGGACAAAATAGATGTAAGAGAATTCGTGAGCTATTTGAGATCGTTTTGCTAAAATCTTTAATCGGGGCTAGCTCACATGCAGACAAATCAAAATTGGAGCTCATTTAGTAAATGAGTTTGAGCCTAAGCTAGCCTAAATTGGAGCTCATACACCAAGCTTTATTAGGTTTTCTAGCCTAAACGAGCCAATTATCTACATTATTATATAGATAATAATAATGATAAAATAACTTAATATATATATATATATTATGCTATGTATATAAATCTAGATTTATAATTATATATATATATAGGATATATATATATATATATATATATATAGCAAGGATCCACTAAAAAGTGAATTTTGCCTAAGTAGTCTAAGAAGGATTGTGATGATGACATGTGGCACTCCTAATAAGTAGGAATGAAGGGCATTTTGGTCCTTATAAATAGGAGTGAAAATGACATTTGGCACCCCTTTTGTTTTTTAAAAATACAATAAAAAAATCTAGTACAAAAAAAATCTAGCACAAAAAATCTAGTACAAAAAAATATAGCACAAAAAAATCTAGTACAAAAAAATATAGCACAAAAAATATAGTACAAAAAAATATAGTACGAAAAAATTCAGCAAAAAAATGTAGTACAAAAAAATCCAGCACAAAAAATTGAGAAAAAAAAATTAAGATAAAAAAATCCAGCACAAAAAAATTTTGCACAAAAATATAGTACAAAAATCCAGCACAAAAAATGTTATACAACATAGAAATACAACACATTTTAGTGGGTTTTTTTAGTCTTCATATTTTATATAGCAATATGGTACTCAAATTAAAGATAAAAAGACGCTCGATTTTATGGTGAAAATTTTATAAAAAAATAATGTCGTATAAAAAAGTTATGAACGTTTAAAAAATAGGGGTTGAATATGCATGTGCCTTGCATGTGGAGAGAGAAAGTCCATAAATAGGATTTTCCCAAGATACCATTCCACTCCTTCTTTCTCCTACACTTTCATCTTAACCATTGATTTGAAAAATGAATGGTTAAGATTCATTCTCATCCTACTTAGGCAAAATCAACTTTTTATTTGATCTTACCCCTATATATATATATATATATATATATATATATATAGTGTGGGGTTCATTGGGGAACACCAAAAAAGTGGGGAACAGGGGAACACCCTTGGATTAACTTAATCAAGGGCTGGGATTAGATTAAATTTTGCAAGGCATAAAAAAGGTGGAGGGGTAGTTTTGGTATTTTGAAAAGTTTCTATTAGGTTTCTATGGAGTCTGTTTTGAATCTTGCAACTGCCGTCTCTTCGTCGGAGATCCGATTTGACATCTTTTCACCGTCGCCGCCGGATTATGTAGCCGGAATATTGTGTTTATCACCGGAGAACAGTTAATCGTGTATAATCTTCGTTGATTTCCTTTATTTCATCTGCGATTTTTCATATTTCGGCTGAGATTTTTCGAATCTACATTGATAATCTACGTTTTTTCAGATCTGCTTACGGAAGACTGTTAGAAACTGTAGCTGTTGCCGATTTTGTCTGAGATCTATGGAGTATTTTAGGGTTTCAGATCTTAGATCTCAGTTTAAGGTATCATTTATTTGCGATTATCATTTAAGTTTTATTTAATTTAACCTGATTATATGAAATTATGATTATTTGTAGATTTTTGTAGCTTTTTTTAGAAAAAGGAAATTGTTTTAACATGTTAATTTTTTTTAATTAAATTTGATTTATATATCGCACCAGTCTTCCGGCTGCATCATCCTACGAATATGACCATACGTTTACTTTTTGGCTATTTAATTTGCTAATTTAGTAGGTTTTAGTATTCCGATCGTTAGATTTGATTGATATGCAGTATGATTTTAAACAATCAGCAAGTTTTGATGACGATAGTTATCTTGATGAATCTGAGTGTGCGTTTACTGTACTTTGCTATCTATTTTGCTAATTAGTAGTTTTAGTGCTTAGATTGTTAGATTTGATCGATGTGCATCGCATCTGCGATATGATTTTCATTTGATAGGCAAATTTTGACTAGAATATGAGGTCCTGCTCCGAGCTGGAGGCTGTTGTCGTCACTTGTGCGGTCAAACGTTGGTCACTTTCATTTCGATTATCATGTTGATTTCATGTTATTAATTTTCTTTTGAATTTCACTTTTGGTTACCTACATTTCATAATTTAAGTTAGGTTTACATAACTTTAAATGCAAAACATATAAGTTTTACATGTTAAACAAATCATTTTTACATAATTTACAAGTTTTAAACAAATCAGTGGCTGCAATAGAAACTATCTATGGAGGTTTCATGTTACTGTTTTGACCTGCATTGTGGTTAGTTAAAATTTTGATGGTTTGTAAGTTTCACGAAAATACAACAATTTTCATTTTACCATTTTGACCTGCTTTTTTGGTGACTGTTGGTTCCAAACCGTTGAATTTCTCGATTGATTTTCTTATTGAGTGTTCCTCCCAACACAAAATCAATAACGGTGCGACTGATATTAATCGATTGCTGATTTTGATGTTTAGTTATGGAGCTTGTATAGGTTTTGACGTTTGATTTTGGTGCAACGGTTTTTGGTCCAAAGATTTTGGTTCGATTCTACACAACGGTGTCTATATGATCTTGTTTTTCACTTTTTTTTAGTTCAACTAATTTCTCCAGTATGCTACTTTTTTATTCAATATGCTTTTGTTTTTACTTACAATTAATTGCTTTGTTTCAATTTTTACTTGATCTAGCATGCTTCTGTTTCACTTATTCCACTTGGAGTTCGGTTTCTTCACTTTGAAGTTCATTCGTTGTTCTCAAAGTCGGAGATGTAACGAAGGTATAAAAAACTTGTTTTTACATGTAAAAAACTCGTGTTACATTTGAAAACCTCGTTTGTAACCCGCGTCTTTAACGGTAAATCAATCTTAATCCGTAACACATGAACATCTATAGGGAAAATGTTGCAAAGAAGCTTTTTCTTGCGTCAGGAGATTTTGAAAGCTAAAGGTGAGAATGTGAAGAAAGTTGCAAAGCAGCTTCGTGTTTGTCTCTCATGTCGAGAAAACCTCGGCGCTGGTATAATTTCTTTTTTTTCTTTCCATTTGTGACTATTTTTTAGTTTATAAGTAGAAGAACATGAATCGATTTCTTGAAAAATAAACCATTACATGCACTAAACTCAAAATGATAGATTGGTAATGAAATAATATAGCTCCCATGATCATATGGCATACTAATTATTTTTATTAATGTAATAATGTTGATCAAAAAGTATGTTATATTGTTAGGTCTATAACATATGCCCAGACGAAGGAGTATTTCATCATCTAGTAGAAGTTGGGCATCAGCTAGTATCAAAGAGGCTTTCTCTTCAACACTTGTAGAAAATATGAGGGAGGATGGTGAAGAAGAACTCAAATGGGCTGCAATTGAAATGCTTTCTACATATGATAGATTAAAGAAAGGAATCTTGAAGTATGTTCTTGATAATGGACATATCGTTCACGAAGAGATCGATGTTACACTTCTTGGACCGTAGGAGAAAAAATAGCTAATTGAGAGCATGTTTAAAGTTGTTGAAGAAGACAACGAGAAGTTCCTTGTTAGAGTTCGAGCTAACCGATAGGTTGGGTTACTTATTTTAACAGGTTTGGTCAAATAAAGTCGAATCAAGTTTAGTTGATCAATGCAAACTTTTCTTTAACGTGTTAAATTAATTTATTTTAATATTTTTAGCCTGCATAAACTCAGTACAAAACTTTATTTTAGTATTTTAAACTCTTATCCAGAATTTAATATATAATTTGGTCAAATAAAGTTAAATTGAACCTTGTAGATCAATGCAAACTTTCATTTAAGGTGTTAAAGTTTATTGTACAAAACTTTTTTTTTAACATTTTTGGTCAAATAAAGTCGAATCAAGTTTAGTTGATCAATGCAATCTTTTTTTAACATGTTAAATTAATTTATTTTAATATTTTGAGTCCGCATAAACTACACATAAAACTTTATTTTAATATTTTGGACTCTAGGCTGAAATTCAATATATAATTAGATTAAATAAAGTTGAATCGCACCTAATTGATCAATGCAAACTCTTATTTAACATTTTAAAGTTTATCGAACTTATCTTAACATGTTTGGTAAAATAAATTCGAATCGAGTTTAGTTGATCAATGTAAACGCTCATTTAACATGTTAGATTTATTTATTTTAATATTTTTAGCCAGCATAAACTCTATACAAAACTTTATTTTAGTATTTTAAACTCTAATCTAAAATTTAATTTATAATTTGGTCAAATAAAGTTAAATTAAACCTTTTAGATCAAGGCAAACTCTCATTTAACGTGTTAAAGTTTATTGTACAAAACTTATTTAAACATGTTTGGTCAAATAAAGTCGAATCAAGTTTAGTTGATCAATGCAAACTTTTCTTTAACATGTTAAATTAATTTATTTTAATATTTTGAGCCCGCATAAACTCCATACAAAACTTTATTTTAGTATTTTAAACTTTATCCATAATTTAATATATAATTTGGTAAATAAATTTAAATCAAACCTAGTAGAACAAGTCAACCTTTCATCATGTTAAAGTTTATTGTACAAAACTTATTTTAATATATTTGGTCAAATAAAGTCAAATTAAGTTTAGTTGATCAATGCAAACTTTTTTTAACATGTTAAATTAATTTATTTTAGTATTTTGAGCCCTTATAGACTACACATAAAACTTTATTTAAGTATTTTGAACTCTAGGCTGAAATTCAATATATAATTTGGTTAAATAAAGTTGAATTGCACCTAGTTGATCAACGCAAACTCTCATTTAACATGTTAAAGTTTATCGTACAAAAATTATTTTAACATGTTTGGTCAAATAAATTCCAATCGAGTTTAGATGATCAATGTGAACGCTCATATAACATGTTAAATTTATTTATTTTAGTATTTTAAGCCCGCATAAACTTCACACAAAACTTTATTTTAGTATTTTATACTCTAATCCAAAATTTAATATATAATATGGTCAAATAAAGTTAAATCGAACCTAGTAGATCAAGGCAAACTCCCATTTAACATGATAAAGTTTATTGTACAAAACTTATTTTAACATGTTTGGTTAAATAAAGTCGAATCAAGTTTAGTTGATCAAAGCAATTTTTTCTTTAACATGTTAAATTAATTTATTTTAATATTTTGAGCCCGCATAAACTACACACAAAACTTTATTATTTTATACTCTAATCCAAAAGTTAATATATAATATGGTCAAATAAAGTTAAATCGAACCTAGTTGATCAAGGCAAACTCTCATTTAACATGATAAAGTTTAATGTACAAAACTTATTTTAACATGTTTGGTCAAATAAAGTCGAATCAAGTTTAGTTGATTAAAGCAAACTTTTCTTTAACATGTTAAATTAATTTATTTTAATATTTTGAGCACGCAAAAACTCCACACAAAACTTTATTTTAGTATTTTATACTCTAATCGAAAATCTATCTACTATAATAAAAGAAACCAAGTTTTAGACACGTGTCATTTATAAAAGATATCCTCAAATCTATATTTATCTTATATTAACTAAATAAATAAATAATAAATTAATATTAAATCTTACCATACATTATTAAAATATTATTCTCAAATCTAAATTGTTAATTTAATAAATTTTAAAAACAAATACCTCTATTTCCTACTTATCTTATATTAAATATATAAATAATAAATTAATATTAAATGTTATCCTAATTTATTAAAAATATAACTTTTTATTAATTGGTATACAAAATTATATTTATTCAACTCGTGTAAAACGTCTTTCCTACTTATCTTATATTAAATATATAAATAATAAATTAATATTAAATGTTATCCTAATTTATTTAAAATATAATTTTTTTATTAATTGGTATACAAAATTATATTTATTCAACTCGTGTAAAACGCGGGATTTTTAAAAATATAACTTTTTTATTATTTACTATACAAAGTTACATTTATATAATACGTGTAATACACAGAGTTTTTAAAGATATAACTTTTTATCATTTTCTATGTAAAACTAGATTTATTCAACACGTGTAATAAACGAAGTTTTTAAGCATACAATTTTTTTATTATCTGGTAAATTTTTCAACCCGACTATACATGGGTTGTTTAAAGATACGACGTTTTTAGTATTTAATATACAAAATTACATTTATTTAATATGTTTAATACACTTGGTTTTTAAAGATAGAACTCTTTTTTAGATCTATTCAACACGTGTAACATACGGGATTTTTATGGATGTAATATTTTTATTATTTGGTATATTTATTCAACCCGATTATGCACGAGTTTTTTAAAGATACGACATTTTTAGTATTTAGTATACAAAATTACATTTATTTAATCTGTGTAATACTCATGGTTTTTAAAGATATAACTATTTTTTATTATTTGATATATAAAATTACATTTATTTAACCCGTATAATATATGAGGTTCATAAAAATATAACTTTTTATTATTTAATAAATAAAATTACATTTATTTAACCCGTGTAATACACGGGGTTCTAACCTAGTTTAATATATAATATGGTCAAATAAAGTTAAATCAAACCTAGTAGATCAAGGCAAACTCTCATTTAACATGATAAAGTTTATTGTACAAAATTTATTTTAACATGTTTGGTCAAATAAAGTCGAATCAAGTTTAGTTGATCAAAACAAACTTTTCTTTAACATGTTAAATTAATTTATTTTAATATTTTGAGCACGCATAAACTCCATACAAAACTTTATTTTAGTATTTTATACTCTAATCCAAAAGTTAATATATAATATGGTAAAATAAAGTCTATTATTGAACGTTTAACATGTTAAATTTATTTTTATTAATATTTTGAGCCCGCATAGACTCTATTTCTTTCTTCCTGCTACACAAGTCTCTCAAACCCTATCAAATTCATACTCACACAAACGTTATTATAAGTTTTTAACGCTAATTCGAAATTCAGTATATAATATGGTCAAATAAAGTTGAACCAAATATAACTGATCAATGCAAACTCTAATTTAACATGTTAAATTTATTTATTTAAATATTTTAAGCCCGCATAAACTCCACACAAAACTTTATTTTAGTATTTTATACTCTAATCCAAAATTTAATATATAATATGGTCAAATAAAGTTAAATCGAACCTTGTAGATCAAGGAAAACTCTCATTTAACATGATAAAGTTTAATGTACAAAACTTATTTTAACATGTTTGGTCAAATAAAGTCGAATCAAGTTTAGTTGATCAAAGCAAACTTTTCTTTAACATGTTAAATTAATTTATTTTAATATTTTGAGCACGCATAAACTCCACACAAAACTTTATTTTAGTATTTTATACTCTAATCCAAAATTTAATATATAATATGGTCAAATAAAGTTAAATCGAACCTTGTAGATCAAGGCAAACTCTCATTTAACATGATAAAGTTTATTGTACAAAACTTATTTTAACATGTTTGGTCAAATAAAGTCGAATCAAGCTTAGTTGATCAAAGCAAACTTTTCTTTAACATGTTAAATTAATTTATTTTAATATTTTGAGCCCGCATAAACTGCACACAAAACTTTATTTTAGTATTTTATACTCTAATCCAAAAGTTAATATATAATATGGTCAAATAAAGTTAAATCGAACCTAGTAGATCAAGGCAAACTCTCATTTAACATGATAAAGTTTAATGTACAAAACTTATTTTAACATGTTTGGTCAAATAAAGTCGAATCAAGTTTAGTTGATCAAAGCAAACTTTTCTTTAACATGTTAAATTAATTTATTTTAATATTTTGAGCACGCATAAACTCCACACAAAACTTTATTTTAGTATTTTATACTCTAATCCAAAAGTTAATATATAATATGGTCAAATAAAGTCTATTATTTAACGTTTAACATGTTAAATTTATTTTTAAGAATATTTTGAGCCAGCATAGACTCTATTTCTTTCTTCCTGCTACACAAGTCCCTCAAACCCTATCAAATCCATACTCACACAAACGTTATTATAAGTTTTTTAACGCTAATCCGAAATTCAGTATATAATATGGTCAAATAAAGTTGAACAAAATCTAACTGATCAATGCAAACTCTAATTTAACATGTTAAATTTATTTATTTAAATATTTTGAGTCTGCATAGACCCTGTTTCCTTCTTCTGGCTACAAATGCTCTACCCTCCTAAATCCATCCTCACACAAAACTTTATTTTAATTTTTTTAACTTTAATACGAAATTCAATATATAATGCAGTCAAATAATGTCTTTCATTTAACATTTAACATGTTAAATTTATTTACTTAAATATTTTGAGCCCGCATAAACTGTATTTCCTTTTTCCCGCTACACAAATTCCGCAAATCCATACTCACACAAACGTTATTTTATTTTTTAACTCTAATCCAAAATTCAATATATAACGTGGTACAATAAAGCTGAACCGAATCTAATTGACCAATGCAAACTTTCATTTAACATGTTAAATTTTTTATTTTAATATTTTTAACGTTAAGTTTAAAAAAATTGTTTGAAAGTGAACTTTTAACATTATGTTTAACAAAAAATTTTGAAAGTAAACTTTAAATAAAATAACTTAACATGTTAAATTTAAATATTTGGTCCTATAGGTTGGTACCTTCATAGATCATTAACATTATTGGTAATCTAAAAGTTGAAACAATCCAAATAGAAAGAATGACTATGTCCAATATCGTTGCATTGCAGCGGTAGAGGTATTGGTGGGCAATGATAGGAGATATGGGGAATCTTGGGTTCGATTCTTGAGCCAAACGGGTTTTACAGGTATTTTCACTGTCGTGCCTATGTGCAGGCAAGTTACTGGGTTTTCACCGAAATTGGTGTTTGGTGACTCGGGTTACTCTCGGAGCATTCGATTTGTCTAGTGAGTACCCAAGAGTGCTCGAGTTTGATTTGTTAGCCCTTTAAAAGAAAAAGAAAAAAAAAGAAAGAATGACTATTTTGAGATTAGATAATGTTTTGATGTACCGTACTACTACTTACTTTGAATTCACCTTAATATGTTAATTAATGATAGATATATAGTTAAAATTATCTATAATATTGTCTTCTGTAAAAAAATACAAATAGAACTGTTGTTCACTTCATTTTTTAAGTCAACGAACCATCACTCACCTTGTTGCATTTCTTTTTGGCCAGCAAAGAATACTATTATTGGAAAACCAACAAACAAACATACAACGAGACTTAGCAAGAGACTAAGACCACATGAACACACCAAGATAGCCAAAACAAAACATACACCCCCTACCAATTAAACAAAGTCTAAATTAGTAAAATCATTCCAGTTCTCTTTTCACAACCCTCCGATCCGACTGCTTTTCTCCACCCACCAGTAGGAACCGAATTTGATTTCTTCCAACACCATGCTTACGGTCTTGTGTTTCCAGTTGAATATTTTATCGTTGCCAAAGTCTTCACATGTCTTGACTACTGCAGTGAGAAAACATGGATGCCACACTATCGAAATTTGTCCGAATCGCAATCTTCCTCCTAGTGACTTTTGAGACTTTTTTAGGACCCAATACTGAACACATAATCCGGAGGTTTGTATTTCAGTGACTACAACCTGTTTTTGAGACTTCACACCGAAAACAGCCCAATATCCTGCAGCCCCCACACCCATCCATCCACGTTATCAGAAAGAAGAATCAAGTGACACATAGAGGCAAGCTGAGACAGTTTCGTTAGCTCCGCTGATCACTTTTCCTGTGTGTTCAACTTTTGGAGAACACGAGCTACCTCTATGAACACCCTTTCTTTTCTTGATTTTCAATTTTAGCTTAAATAAGATAGTAAATAATGACGATATCCTATTAATGGAAATGAAAGATATGCAGGTTGGATAAAGGGCTAAAATTACTTCAGTCTTTGAGTCATTATTCAACTCTCTCTCCTTCCCATCTTCTTCATCTTTGCGGTAAACACTCACCGCTTCTTTACTCAATCACCGAGGTGGTGAGGGTCGGCAGCAGTGTTACCGCGCGACAAACTTGTTCACCGATGCCTTCCCTACACCCACCCCATTGACCCTTACAATCCTTTGCTCTAGCTTGCCAAAATTGTAAATTCTTCTCATCACTATGCAATTTGAAGAAAATATGCTCCAATATGTCTCCTAGAACCTCAAATGCTCTAGATACATCAGGTGTAAGCCTGGATCAAGGAGCATCTGCAAATTACAAAATTATCATGTTATAATACATCTTCAACTGTTCAGGTATAGTTCAACTTCAAATTATTAGTATAATACATCAGATATCAGTTTCGATCATGGAGCATATGCTAGATTCAACAATATTGTTCAAATACAAAGGCCAATTAACCAAAAACCAATCAGTTTAGAGACTACAATAACCAAAAAAAGCTACAAAACAGAAACATAAATCTACATAACAGAAACAATGAAAAGAATTAGGTTAAATTAAATAAAACAATTAAAAATTATTAACATGTTAAAACAATTTTTTTTCTAAAAAAGCTACAAAACAGAAACATAAATCTACATATAATCATAATTTCATATAAACAGGTTAAATTAAATAAAACTTAATTGATAATCGCAAATAAATGATACCTTAAACTGCAAAGAATCAATGAAAAGAATCAAACGCACATAGAATGTTATATATAACACATCTCTATATAAATCAAATTTAATTAAAAATTATTAACATGTTAAAACAATTTTTTTTTTCTAAAAAAGCTACAAAACAGAAACATAAATCGACATATTCATAATTTCATATAATCAGGTTAAGTTAAATAAAACTTAATTGATAATTACAAATAAATGATACCTTAAACTGAGATTTAAGATCTGAAACCCTAGAAACTAATACTGCATAGATCTCAGTCAAAATCGGCACCAGCTAAAGTTTTGTAATAGTTTTCCGCAAGCAGATCTGAATGATATGTAGATTATTAATGTAGATTCGAAAAATCTCAGCCGAAATCTGAAAAATCGTACACAGATGGTGCTAGACCTTTTATTAAATCGCAGTGGTTGTTGCTGGTGGTATTTAATGTTTGCGTTCGCTGATGCTGGTGGCATATTGTGGTGGTGGTGGTGGTGGTGGTGGTGTATAGTGGTGATGGTGGAGGTGTATGACGGTGACTCAGAGAGAAGCTAGGGTTTCAAAGTGTGGATGGATTTTGTTTTTAAAGCTGGAAGTAATTAGATATTATTTTTGGACAAAAATGCCCTTGTTCCCTTGTTCCCCACTTTTTTAGTGTTCCCCAATGAACCCTTCCCTATATATATATATATATATATTAGTAATTATATAAATAAAATAACTAAAATAATGTAAACTAAATGAGTCATGCCTGACTCGAGCTTGGGCTTAAAAATTACCTAGAAGCTGAGTTCGGGCTTTACAATAAGCTCGAGCTTAAGCTTTCATATGATAAACGTGGTGAGATCAGGCTTCCTTTTCTTTATTATCATTACGCACATAATCTTTACTTTTTCCTTATAAACGTGTCATTTTTATATTAATTCTTTAAATGATCAAAATTTGAAAAATATTCATACATTTGAAGCATAAATAAGAGTAACATTGTATAAAAATAGGTTACCCACTTATTTACTTAATTATCGAAAACCCACAGAAAGCTTAGTGAATGTCCAATTTGAAAAAAAATCTAACGTTTTGAGTTCCTAATGTGACTAGGTTGTTGCTTCCTACCAAACGTACAACCCACAAACACCACCTACACACCGCAAACTCCAACAACAACTACGAGGCAACAAAACAGACATACCCGCTGCAACGCGCGAGCTTTCCCACTAGTATATATAGGGTAAGGTTCATGCGAGAACCGCGAGAACCAATGTGAACACAACTTAAAATAACTAAAAAAACTAACCCCACCCCCCCCCCCCCAAAAAAAAAAAAAAAACCTACCCCCCCCCCCCCCAAAAAAACCTAAACCCCCCTCCCCCACCAAGCTAAAATGCAAAAAAATGTAAGACTCTAGTTACTATTTAACGGTTTTATATGTAAATACCAACAATTAGATGTGTAGTTAAGACTACACATACTATAAAAATACGGGTTTATTAAAACTTTTACAAATCATAAGTTATTCAACATAACGTGATCGGATTCGTCGTTTAAAATTTTGCGACGTGGCTATGTGCGGAAGCATGTATCTTTATCGTGTTCGGTTCTTCGTTGAGCTTGATCGTCTTCCGGCATCCAAAATGTACCTACATTTCATAAACATGAAATACTTTAGTCATACGGGGTTTAAAACGTGTCTAAACGAGCCCTCCCAACATTAATCTCTTGATCCCAGCAACAAGGACTTGAAACTGGCCTCCACCGTAACTTACGGTGGGCACCGTAAGTTACGGTGGGCACCGTAAGTTACGGTGGCCCTTGTTTTAAAATGCCCCCACCGTAAGACAGTAGGTATCTGGCGTAACGATTTCAGCCCCCACCGTAACTTACGGTGGGCACCGTAAGTTACGGTGGCCCCTGTATCAGACCCTTCCATTTTTTGCCGTTTTTTACACGAAAACTTTCGTATCTTTCAATCCGCTTGTCCGTTTGACCCACCGTTTCTTCCTACGTGATTGTAATTTGATCCTTCATCATATGGAATTAAAATCCAACATCCGGATTAAAAAATTTAATACTTTTAAGTGTTTGGCTTATTACCCTTTTTACCGAATTTTGACCCGTTAAGGGCATTTAAGCACTTTTACGTATAATTCACATTCATTTATTTATAGCCTCTTATTTCCACATTATTTATCAAATGATTTTCCATCACAACTATATTTGTGATGGGTTTAATGTGGCGATCTATATAATCCGAGTTTTACCCCTCGGATTATCATTTTACGGCAAAGACTCATATAGAGTCTTTTGACCAAGGATTTACATCTTACGCTTTTATACTTATTCTAAGTATTGACTTGATTATAAAACTCGTTTTCAAGCGACTTCTAAGGGTTGTTTGCTTAATTTTGCTTACAAGGGCGTTTTGGCCATTTTTAACCCTTCTTTTACGATGAAGGGCTTGCTTAAGGCATGCACGCCCAAAAATCTCATTTTTAACCAAATCTTGTTGTCAAAACACTCTGTCTATAATTTAAATCCTTCGGTTTACCTTTTAAGGTAACCGAATGTCCTTTTTACTTTGCCTAACTCTCATAGAACTTCAAGTTCTAAATGATGAGTTGATCTATAATACATACCTGGCTCGGATCAACTTATTACCCGGATTTAATACCTTGCTTTATAATCGCTAATTAAGAACGATGCGAGTATCCATTGGATATCTATTCCTGTAAGCATATAACTTGACAAAAGAATCATTAGTCGATATTGTCAAAAGGTGATGTCTACACCTTTTGACCCGTTTGGCCGAATTGATCGTTTATCTATGCGAGATGATATTTATTATCATCTCATCTACATAACTCGTTCCGTTTAACACCGTAAGGTCATTTTACTTATAAACCGTTTAATACCACTTTCGACTCTTTATGTCTTACGCGGAAAAGCGTCATTTTGAAACTCACGGTTATTGTCAACGTGTGACTAAATTACTGTTTTGCCCTTATTATTTGTTTTGGCTTACCATAAAAGGTAACCATTAAAAGTTCATTTTTCCTTTCGTCAATAATATGACCGAATTATCGATTTACTTCTTTTTAACTATTATTATGGTTTCTTTCATCTTTGATTATCTTGTTCCATACGACTACACGACGGAACATCATATTTCAATTGTTTAGTTATCTCATTCGTAATTTATATGATAAGAGAATATTCCACAATTTAAGACTAGTGTAAGCTATACTTACCTTGCATCCGAATTATGCTTTTCCTCCATTCTTGATTTGTTTGACTCGCTTCCTTTCCCAAGCCTCCACCTAGCTCGTTAGGCGTCAAACTATTTTCAATCATTTACAAGGCGGTTAAATTAGTCATAAAAATCACGACTATTCCACCTCACTTATTTTCTATGCCGAAGCTACTATTCGACTTCATGATTAGTTAACTTAGCTTATCTAAAGTTAACTACTTTTTGATCACATGGGTTATAACATTAAGTCTAAATCAACATAATATTTAGAACCCTTATCACTTCAAATTACGCGTAATTGCCATATCATTCAAATACACATTTTCACTCTAATTTCAACACTTTAGTTCTCATTTAGGCATTTTAACAAACACCTAATGTGCATAAATTTTTACACATTTACAACTAGCTCATAACTAGTTATTTCTACTAAACATAAACATAATTTCAATTCCATTATGTCTAACATGCATACTATTCTCAGATTCATCTCATGGAAATCAGTTAACACCATTTTAATAGTCATAATTCTAGGGTTCATCTTATTTCAACAAAACCCATTTAACACATAAGTGGATAATCATGAAATTCACAATTATGAACCTCAATTCAACAAGTAAATGACTAGGGTTTACTCATAGACATAAAATCATTCCTAATTTCATCCTTGGATCATAATCTATCAATTTATTTGCAAGTAACCTACTTGTCTCAAATTTCAACTTCAACCAATCTAGGTTTTGTGACATACCTTAGGATCACCATGACTTGGTGATCGTTTCTACGCGTTCATGCACGAATTTGAGACCCAAATACTCCTTCAATTTGGTGATCTTTGATGAACAAGGGTTTCCCCTTGTTTTCTCCAGCCGTAGTCGACACACACACACACACACACACTTGGTGTGTGTTGTGTTTTGTTTTATTAATAAACCCAATCTTTTAGTATTTCCCCTTTTCGTCCCTCAAGTTTAGTTATTTATTAAGTATGACACAATCTAACTATTTCTAACACTATTCCCACTTATTAACTAGGTTAAATATTCCTAGTTAACTTAGTGGGTTCGGGGAAATCATGACTCAGTTTATTTTAAGTCCCGTTAATTCAGACTTCTTATAAACTTTATTTCCTTACAAGCATTTATTCACGTTGTATTTAATATTAGGATTATTTGTTTAAATCCTAATATTTATCGGGTTACTCTTACCACTAACGGTACTTTACACGTCTTTTAGTATTAAAGGGGTTTGATTACCAACCCGTTTTCGGGGTGTTACAAAAAACTAAACCCCCAAAAAACCTAAAAAAATAAAAAACACACAATTTTTTTTAAATATTTTTTAAGTTAAAAAAAATATATATAAATTTTTTTTTAAATTAAAAAAAAAATTTTGCTAATAAAAGTAGCGAGTTTTTATAAAAAATATTAAAAAAAAAGTTTGTGTGTGTTTTTTGCTATTTTTGGTTGTGTTCACATTGATTCTCGCGGTTCTAAAAAAACCTAAACCCCCACCCCCAAAAAAAAAACCTAACCCCCCCAAGCTAAATGCTAAAAACTAAAACCCCCCAAAAACCTAACCCCCCCCACCAAAAAAAAAAAAAAAAAAAACTAAACCCCCCTCCCCCACCCCCTAAAAACCTAACCCCCCTCCCACCAAGCTAAAATGCTAAAAACTAAACCCCCAAAAAACTAAAAAAAAAAATAAAAAAAAAATACACACACACATTTTTTTCTTAATATTTTTTAAGTTAAAATCGCTACTTTTAGTAGGCAAAAAAAATTTTAATTTTTTTTTTGCTACTAAAAGTACCGATTTTTTTTTTTAAATATTAAAAAACAAAATTTGTGTGTTTTTTAGCTATTTTTAGGTATTTTTGATTGTGTTCACATTGGTTCTAGCAATAAAGGGTGGTTCCTAACGGATCTTTGTCTTAGGGGAATGATCCACTAAAAAGTGGATTTTGCCTAAGTAGCCTAAGAAGGAATCTTAACCATTCATTTTTCAAATCAATGGTTAAGATGAAAGGGTAGGAGAAAGGAGGAGTGCAAGGGTATCTTGGGAAAATCCTATATATGGACTTTCTCTCTCCACATGCAAGGCACATGCATATTTCACACTCATTTTTTAAACGTTCATAACTTTTTTATACGACATTATTTTTTCATAAAAATTTCACCATAATATCGAGCGTCTTTTTATCTTTAATTTGAGTACCATATTGCTATATAAAATATGAAGACTCAAAAAACCCACTAAAATGTGTTGTATTTCTATGTTGTATAACATTTTTATGCTGGATTTTTGTACTATATTTTTGTACTAAAAATTTTGTGCTGATTTTTTTTGTCTTAAATTTTTTTTTCTCAATTTTTTGTGCTGGATTTTTTTGTACTACAATTTTTTGCTAAATTTTTTTGTGCTATATTTTTTGTACTAGATTTTTTGTGCTATATTTTTTTGTGCTAGATTTTTTGTGCTATATTTTTTTGTACTAGATTTTTTGTGCTATATTTTTTTGTACTATATTTTTTTTGTATTTTTAAAAAACATAAAGGGTACCACATGTCATTTTCACTCCTATTTATAAGGACCAAAATGCCCTTCATTCCTACTTATTAGGAGTGCCACATGTCATCATCACAATCCTTCTTAGGCTACTTAGGCAAAATCAACTTTTTAGTGGATCCTTCCCCCTTTGTCTTATATATATATATATATATATATATATATAAAATTTACATAAGCATTTATTTAACATATTACATAAAATTGCTTAGGTTAACGAGTCAACTCGAGCTTGATAAATAAAGTTTGGGCTTATTCATTAAACAAACTTATTTTTAAGCTTATATTTGAGCTTGTGTATATATCTAAGCTCGTTTAACACCTTCAGACCAGAGATAGAAACATTTTTCTTAAATAATAACAAATTCACGCTTTATTCGTTAGATATTTTCAATAGATATAATAAAGCTATATAATATAGCGAGTGGTCATATTAATGATAGCATTATAGTCATGGCTCTATAGTCGGTTGACTAGGGAGTTGAGAGTACTCGACCAAGACGGAGAGCACTTGGGAAGTACTCGGACATGTTAAATTATAAAGAAATCAGTTTTCGGAAAACAAATATATGTCAAATAAGATAAATTTACTAATATTTATAACAAAATACGCGAAAATGATATTTATTCTTTAATATGATAGTCATTGATAGTATGTTTTATTTTTTTAAGTCAAACTTGGCCCGAGTTATCCTACTAGATCGGATTCTTGCCGAGATTGACCGCATTTGACCGATTCCCAGTAATTAGGCGGAGTTGAAGAAAGTCGTCTCGGCAACCTACCATGTAGTGACTACTCGGCCTTAGAGACCTTGTTTTACAACCATGATTATAGTACAATGAATTGATCTTAAAACTATATTTTATATTATAATCATAACATATTGTTTTGACATGAAGCGCTCCTGAAATAAAGCAACAAGTTGCAAAACAAAGTGAAAGAAAGATGAGTAGTGGAAGGCACTCAGAGTGCACAATGAACGGCACACTACGACTCGGACTATTAATCTTATGAATCGTACAGTATAAGATAATTACTCATCATTGTAAAGTAAACACACCATTTTTTAACTAAATAGTTTAGGACAATCTTTTTTTTACTAGTAATCAACTGTAACTAAGATATATTTCACGCGCGACAACTAAAAAATAGACATGTATAGTACAATTTTTTTTATGTTTTTTTGGCTTTGTAATGTTAAATTTAGCGAAATTTTTTAGATTTTTAAGTTTAAAGTATTGGAATTTTCAGAGTTTGGCCCCTGATTTGGATTTTGAGACCCCCTCCCTTTTTCTGAATTTTCGTTCAAGCTCCGCCACTGCATGAACATGTTTCCGTAAAGTTATTTAAATCTCGTGCTTCCGTAACTATAAAAACCTTCCCATAGATATATAGTGTCACACCCCGACCGGGTCAAAACAACGAAACCGCGGCGGAAACGTCGGGGAGTGGAGCAACAGAATCATTGTTTCACAACCATGGATTCAAAAAGTTTCGTTTTATTAGAATATTAACATTAACATTGTCTTAAGTTAAAAACAAACAAGTTAAACATCGTCTATCATTTTTATTATGTCACTAAGGCCTCGTCCAGATCCTATGTGAACATGCATCCTAGCAATCATTCAACAACACCTGAAACATATGTAAAACAAAGTCAGCAAAGAAATGCTGGCGAACACATAGGTTTTATAAGAGTGTCGGATTCATAGGTTTTATACAAGAACAAGCATGAAGGAAACTTACAAAGGGTCCAAGCTATAAAGATTTGAACTCAAAATTTCTCAGGTATGAAGCTTCACAAGAAGAGCTTCAACTTAGAGAAGAAGATTGAGATCAAGTGTGAAGAAGATGAAGTGAAAATGGTGGGTTTATATAGATTTTCCACAACCGTTAGGATTGTTCCTCGATAATTGAGCTTCGATCTGGAGCATCCATGTGTGACACATGGTTTTGGAATACTAGGGCTACCCCAAAACCATCAAACGGTATTGCAAATGTTACAAAAAGGGCCCTTAACTTCAAGTCGTTTGCTGAAAATTGCTGAAAATGGATTTTTCTGCCCAGATGAGGCCGTGGCGTCGCGCCACGGAAAAACCATATAGTGGTGGCGTGACGCCACCATATGCCAGATCCAGAAACTTTCGAAAATTGTCAGCTTTGGTCCCTGCAATCATTTAGGCAATTTTTGACGCGTTTAAACCCCGTTAACCTCATTTCAAGGCTCTAAAATGAAGTTAAAGTATAGGGAAATTAAAATATGCTAAAAAACATCTCGGATGTTGGTTCGTTTGGTCGTACGGTTGCGTTGTTCGGTTAATTACGACGAAAACTCGAACGGACGCAAAAAAGATCCAAATTACACGACGAATGGAATTTTATCATGCCAATCACTAAAATAAAATATTTTAATGATTACATAAATTTTTGGATGTCCGGATATATTCAGAACGTAAGATATGCGCGAAAATGCAAACTTATGCACTTTTTGACGCTTTTAGTCCCTGCTGATCAAATAAGTTTATTTTTGCGCACTAAACACCACAAAGCCTATTTCTAAGCTATGTAAAGGATATTTAGGGCATGTTTAACTTATGATAAAGTTCCGGAATGTTCGTTTCTATACAAATCGGCATACTTTCACAGTTTGACACAAATAGTCCCTGCGATCGAATAGACTTGTTTTCAACACACCAAACCATCCAAAACTTTTTTCTAAGTTATGTAAAGGTTATTTAAGGTATGTTAAGCCTATGTCACTATTTTGGAGTGTTTGTCGTGTTAAACTGACTGCGTTTACGCACCAGTTTTGCGTATAACCTTCCAGAAAGCGATTTAAAGCTCGAAACCGATCTCGAATCAAATTGTAAAATCACCAAACACAATTACACACATAATATCACCAAAACACATATAATAACACCGAAACACATTGTTTTATTGATAATTGATATTGTTTTACATTATACATCGATTACAGAGCACAGTTGTCACAGTCTCCCCTACTTTAGGAAATTTCGTCCCGAAATTTTAACTAGAGGAAACTTGTGAAAACAAATGCGGATATTTCGCTTTCAATTGGTCCTCACGTTCCCATGTAAACTTTGGGCCACGTTTGGACTCCCAGCGAACCTTGACAAATCGAATTCGCTTATTCTTCAACTGCTTAATTTCACGGTCCACTACCTCCACAGGTTTCTCGACAAAATGCATTGTTTCATCAACTTGAATTTCGTCGAGTGGAATGTGAAGATCAGCATTGGCTAAACACTTTCGCAAATTGGACACGTGAAAAGTTGGGTGAATATTCCCAAGCTCTGGAGGTTACTCTAATCGGTAGGCAACCTTTCCAATTCTTTCAACAATCTTAAATGGTCCAACATATCGAGGTGCAAGTTTTTCTTTCTTTCCAAATCTCACCACTCCCTTCCAAGGAGATACCTTGAGTAGGACACGGTCTCCAACTTGAAATTCTAGGGGCTTGCGTCGCATATCCGCATAACTCTTTTGACAGCTTCTAGCTGTCACAAGATTATCGCGAATCTTCTTGATTTTGTCTGTTGTTTCTAGAATGAGCTCAGGTCCAGTAAGCTGAGCTTCACCGATCTCATTCCAACAGACAGGTGAATGACATTTTCGACCGTATAAAGATTCGAACGGTGCCATATTAATACTAGCATGATAACTGTTGTTGTAAGAGAACTCGATCAATGGAAGATGAGAATCCCAATTACCACCAAAGTCTATCACGCATGCTCTAAGCATATCCTCCAAAGTTTGAATCGTCCTTTCAGATTGTCCATCTGTTTGGGGATGATAAGCAATGCTTAGATTTAGTTGAGTTCCTAAAGCGGATTGCATGGTCTTCCAGAAATGAGATGAAAATCGAGCATCACGATCAGATATGATATCCAAAGGAACACCATGTCGAGATACAATCTCATCAACATAAATCTTTGCAAGTTTATCAGCAGATAGATCCCCGGGAATCAGAATAAAATGAGCTGACTTCGTTAATCGGCCGATAACAACCCAAATAGCATCGTGACCTTTAGATGTACGCGGTAACTTGGTGATGAGATCATCGCAATGTTCTCCCAGTTCCAAACCGGTATCTCTGGTTGTACAAGCAAACCAGATGGTCATTGATGTTCAGCCTTGACTTTGAGACAAGTTAGGCATTTCGATACATACAAAGCAATATCCTTCTTCATACCGGGCCACCAATACTGAGTACGAAGATCCTTGTACATTTTATCAGCACCAGGATGGATAGAATATCGAGACTTGTGAGATTCGTCCATCACTAAAGTGCGAAGATCGTCTTTCGGAATCCACAAACGATCCTTGAAATAAAACAAACCATCGTCTTTCCTTTCGAGTTTAAGCTTAAGTTGAAGTGGTAGCTCATATTTCAATAAGCCTTTGATCACACAAGATCGTTAAGCTTGAAGGACACGAGATTGAATATCAGATAGAGTTCGAACAGAGTTGAGCTTGACTTGCTCCTTTCGACTTAGCGCATCGGCTACGACATTCGCCTTACCAGGATGGTAGCGAATCTCGCAATCGTAATCGTTTAAGAGTTCAACCCAGCGTCGTTGCCTCATATTCAACTCCTTCTGATTAAGAATATGATGGAGACTTTTGTGGTCTGTGAATACCACACACTTTGTGCCATAAAGATAGTGTCTCCAGATTTTAAGCGCGAAAACCACAGCTCCTAACTCAAGATCATGAGAAGTATAATTCTTCTTGTGAACTTTCAGTTGTCTTGACGCATAAGCTATCACTTTACCTCGTTGCATAAGAGCGCATCCAAGGCCTAGTTTCAATGTGTTGGGATGGAACTCTATCAGGGGAACAGATAATTAATGCCAAAACTGGATCAGAGCAGTGGATCCAGAATAAGCAGATGTTGTGTATACAAGTCTCTCCCCTTGAAAGTGGTTTCAACATCTGCTGACCTCCTATCTACTGATCGGTACAACTGCTGATCAAGTTAAAGGCTGATGAAGACTAAAGCCCTGCTGTTCTATCTACTGCCTTGAGTCAAGCACTGCTGGGTTATATCAAGTGCTGCTGGGTTCACATCAGTGGAAGGATTCAGCTGTAGTTTACTTTGCCTTTATGTAATGAATTGTAATAACAGTTGTTAGCATAGAAGTACTTGTTTAGATCAGAGGTCAGAGTTTGTTAGGAGGTTAGACGTCACTTTCATGGTGACGTCAGCTAAGATGCCACAGTGGTTTGTCCGTGCCTATAAATAGAACAGTACCCTGTACTGTTCTATTAGCTCTTCACCATCTTCTTCCTGCACGAACAAATCACAGTGAGCTCAGGCTGAGGGGGAGTTTGTTACATACATGCAAGTGTAATCGGTGTTTGGAATAAATTTAAGCATTCGGTTCATTGTTGAAAATGTGTGTTTAAAGCAATTCTCCTGTTTGATTGTGAAATGTTTGTTTCCATTAATATTCCACTGCACATCTCTTTCATTGTTCATCTTAATTCAAACGTTAAACACAATCAAAACCAAACTCAGATCCTAACAATTGGTATCAGAGCTCGGACAGTCAAATTTGATTTAACAATCATTTTGACATAAATAGTTCAGCTCACAATCGTTGATACTGATAGTTTGTTCGTTTTGTTGAAAAACAGTGTAAGGTTTAATCACCATCAAAGTTGATTAATCAGTGCCTGTAAAACAACCAGGATGACGTCACAATCACAAGATGATAAGAATAACATTGGCTCTCTTTTCAAACCACCCATGCTAAAACGTAATGAATACAACATCTGGGAGAGAAGGATGGGTCACATCCTTGCTCAACAGAATACTGGATGTTGGAGATCTGTTGTTTTTGGACCACACGTTCCCATGGTGCCAAGTGCTGAGGATTCAAAGAAGTTCGAACCTAAAAAACCTGAAAATTATACTGAAACTGATTTCCAAAAGTTTGAACTCGAGGCCAAAGCATTTAGCATCATTGCATCTGCATTACCCAATGAAATCTGTGTTGGGTTGTTACATTGTAACAGTGCCAAAGAGCTATGGGATGCACTGAAGGAACAGTTTGGGGGAACGTAAGAAGTTATTGAAAATAATAGGGAAATTCTGAATCAGCAGTCTGAAACCTTTTGTCATATCAAGGGTGAATCATTAACCCAACAGTTTGAGCGATTTAGTTGTCTCATTAGTGAGCTAAGACTTGTTAAAGTTACATTTCCTAATTCAACACAAAATAGCAGGTTTCTTAGATCACTACCTGAAAAATGGGACACAGTTGCTTTTGTAACTAGAAATTCAGCTGAGTTCAAAGATCTGACCCTGCCCAACTTCTTGGTAGACTCCTGACCTATGAAAGGGAGTTAAACCAGAAAAAGAAGTTGCAAGAGTCTGGCAAAGTTGCTGATGACTATGCATTTGGCAGCACAGCTCTTTTTGGTCAGGAAGAATCTGGTAGCAGTAGTAAGGATCAGAGTTTTGATCATTTTATTGATATAACTGCTGGTGGAAATTTTAACAACTCTGATTCTCACTCTGCAAATTATGCTTTCACTGCAAATTGTGAAAATCAGATGTCATATAACTTGTGTTTTGAGCTTAATGATTTGCAACACTTTGATCCCACTGACTTAGTGGAGATGGACATTTTGCATCAATTGGCTTTGCTTAGTGTAAGAACAAGCAAATTCTATAAAAGAACAGGGAGAAAATTCCCAAGGTTGCATGGGAATTTAAGAGTGGGGTTGGATAAATCAAAACTAAAGTGTTACAAGTGCAATAGGCTAGGTCATTTTGCTAGGGAATGCAGGAGTCAAACCACTGGTCCAATAATAACCCATCCCAGCTCAAACCCTAGACCACAACATCAAAGCATTGTGCACTATACCCAATATACCCCTGCAACACATGTTAACACTGCTCACTATGTTGCAACCCCTGTGCCTGTGCATTATGTTCAAACCACTATTCCACAAATTCAGTATGTTCAAACCCCTGTCCCTCAGGCACAAGTGCAACCTGTTGCACTTCAACAAGCTGCTCCAACAGTGGTACAACCAGATCAGCAAAGCTTTTTCACCCAAGGCTTTGTTGACTGGAGCAGCATGCCTGATGAGATTGGTGATGAAAATTTTGCACTCTATGCTTCTAATGATACTTTTAATGATGAATTTTGTTTGATGGCCTTAGAGTCAATACCAGAAGGGGTGGAAACTGAAGGTGAACAACTAAGTGATGAAACAGTGGATGAAGTGGCTGAAGTAGTGGTTACTGCAGTTGCTGGTGAACTACTGCTGGGAGAAAATTCAGAAACCCTGATTGAACCACTGTCTGACCCCTGGTCCAAAGAAGACAAAGAAGAAGAGGAAGAGAAGAAAGCAGGTGAGAAGGAAGTTAGAGCTGATGAAGAAGGTGATCATCAATGTGATTGTGCCATGATGGCTGCTGCTAAGGTATCTCCTCAAGTTCTTGAAAAATTGTGTTAAAAAAAATGCATTATTGCATTTGCTAACATCAAAGAGGTAAATGAAAACCTTAGGGATAAAGTCTTAACTGATGAAGTCAAATTTGAAAAGTTATTAAAAGAACTTAGAAACAAATTGGCTGAAAAAGACAAAGAAATCAGCAGTCTCAAAGAAGAGCAGAGCATAACCAAGACAACTCCAAACTATGGTAGACAACTCCAAACTATGGTAGAAAAATACCAAGTTTGTAAAAAGGAGTTGGAGTCCACCCAGATCACTTGTGAAAGATGGGTAGAATCTTGTAAAGGGTATGAGGTTATGCTTGAGAAACAGCTTGAAAGCAATGTCAAGTTTGGTGTAGGATATAGAAAATATGATTATCTTGTAAACACTGCTGCAAAACAAGCTGGTTCATCTGAAATTAAACCAACCAACAAGAATGGCCAAGAGGTTAAAATAACTGACAAACTTGGTAACAAAATCACTTTGGAAAGATCTGTGGGGTCCTCAACTTTTGAGGAAATTGAGAAATACCAATTTAAACCCACATGGTCTGATGAGTGTGACATTCTTGAAAATTTCAAGCCCATGGATTTCACAACCACTGATGGTGTCACAGCTCCAAAAGCAAAGGTCATTCCTATCAAAGATATCCCAACAGTGGTTCAAAACTCTGTTGCTAAGGAGTCTGAGAAAAGGAAGAAAAGAGAAAAGATCAAAAACATGTTTTGTGATTTTTGTGAAAAGAGAAATCATCTAACAAAAGACTGTTTTCATCTAAAAGCATATGATCTAAACAAACAAGTGTCATTGTACCTGCTGAAAGCTGCACCATATGTGGTAAAAATAACCACAAAACTCAAGAATGTGTGTATCTCAAAAACTTTGATGTGAAAAAGAATGAATACACTGCTAAAACATCCTTGAGTCCATCAACATCATCTGTCAAATTTACCAAGAATCAACCACTGTTTGTGCCAGTCCAAGCAGCTGTTACAAAACAGCTGAATCAAACATCTATCCAAAGAGATGTTCAAGTGACTGATGCACCCCTTGCCAACCAATACAGAAGGGGCAAGGGACAACCACTGTCAAATTTAACAAGAATCAACCACTGTTTGTGCCAGTCCAAACAGCTGCTACAAAACAGCTGAATCAAACATCTGTCCAAATAGATGTTCAAGTGACTGATGCACCCCCTGCCAACCAATACAGAAGGGGCAAGGGACAACCACCATACCAAAGGATCCCACATGTTTACGAGACCTACAAAAGGCCCTCTAAACCAAGAGTGAACAGACATCCTTTTGGTTATCAGCAGGTGAGTGGTCAAGAACCCCAACAGTGGTTAGAGAAAAACAATCCTAAAACTGTCCAAACCCCTGACCTAACTACTGCCCATCCATCTGAACTCATCCGAGACACTGTTGAGACCCCATCCAAAGCCTTATTGGCTTTGGAGACCCAAATGAACTAATCCTTTTACTTCATGTGCAGGGAGCTTCTGCATGCTTAGATAGCCTTTGGTATGTAGATAGTGGAGGCTCCAGGCACATGACAGGATGTAAAGCCCTTCTCAAAGATTTCAAAATCCATGGAGGGGGTGATATATCCTTTGGTAATAATAGTAAAGGGAAAGTTCTGGGGTCTGGTACAGTACAGTCTGGTAATGTAAAATTTGAAAATGTCAATCTGATAGACAATCTAAAATTCAACCTTCTGAGTGTTTCACAAATGAGTGATAAGGGGTATGGATCATTCTTCACAAAGGAGTGTTGTAGGATTGTTGGACCAGAAATGGTTGAAAAGATTGAAGCAATAATAAAAACTGGAAAAACAAAACTTTTTACTCAAAGAAGTGGCAATGTTTATGTGGTGGATATGTCAAAAAAGAGCCCCAGAACTGATGCCTATCTGTTCTCAGCTGCATTAAACAAAGAGACAGAATTATGGCACAGGAGATTGGGGCACACAAATCTCAAGACAATCACTGCCATTTCAAAACAGGGATTAGTAAGAGATTTACCTCAAAAACTGTTCACCTGTCCTGAGCATTGTGTTTCCTGCCTAAAAGGAAAACAACATAAAAGCTCCTACAAATCCATTGATGAGTCCAAAACAACCAAATTTTTGCAAATGCTTCATATGGATTTGTTTGGCCCAGTTAAAGTCATGAGTCTTAGGAAAAAGCGACATTTTTTGGTTATTGTTGATGACTTTTCTAGGTTTACATGGACTTACTTTTTACACTCAAAAGATGAGACTGCAGGCATTCTGCAAGACTTTGTGAAATAGGTTGAAAAGCAGTTTGACCTTCCAGTAAAAATCTTTAGAAGTGACAATGGCATAGAGTTCAGGAACAAGGAGTTGGATGATTTCTGTGTGTCAAAAGGAATTGTGAGGCAATACAGCATTCCAAGAACACCAGAACAAAATGGGGTTGTTGAAAGAAAGAACAGAACTTTGATTGAGGCTGCCAGAACCATGCTTGCTGATTCAGGTTTGCCATTAACTTTTTGGGCAGAGGCAGTAAACACTGCTTGCTATGTCCAAAACAGAGTTTTAATCAACCCCAGGCATCAAAAGACTGCCTATGAACTGTTGTATAAAATAAAGCCATTGATTTCATACTCCAAAGTTTTTGGCTGCCCATGCTTCATTTTAAACTTAAAAGATTCCATTTCTAAGTTTGCAGCCAAAATTGATTGTGGTTATCATCTGGGATACTCTACCACTGCTAAGGCCTACAAAGTGTTTAACACAAGGACCAAAACAGTGGAAGAGACTTTGAATGTAAAGTTCAATGAACTTTCATCAATGAAAATCCCAGCAAACCCTGCAGATTTGTTTGATCTTGATAAATTCACTTTTGAAAATACTGCTGTCAAGACTAACAGTGCAGGTCCATCAAAGGATTCATCACCAGACTATGGGTATGAAATCATCATTCCTCAATAAAAGTCTGTCCAAATGGGAAGAGCAGCAGATGTTCAAAACAGCTGTCAAAGCTCAACCACTTCTTCCTCAACAGTTGTTGACCAAAGTAGCCCCTTAACCCCTGCTTCCACATCATCAAACACTGTTGACAAAAGTCCTCAAACAGTGGATCAAAGTCAGCATGTGTCCACACCATTACCTCCTATTCCACCACCTTTTGAAGCCACTGCTGGATCATCAAAGTCACCAGCAGTGGTTAGCTCAGATGATTCACATCTGCAGCCCTCCCCACTCAATGCCATTGTTCCATACCAAGGAGATCTTATCTTCTTGAAATCAAATCTCATCCACCAGACCAAATTATTGGCAACATCAATGAAGGGGTGCTCACAAGAAGTCAATCCCAAAATATTTGTCTTTTTGCTGGCTTTCTATCTCTCCATCAGCCAGTCAAGTACCAAGAGGCACTAAAAGACAACAGCTGGGTAAAGGCCATGCAAGAGGAGCTCCAACAGTTTAGAAGACAACAAGTCTGGGAGCTTGTACCATTGCCAGAGGGTGTAAGTCCTATTGGCACAAAATGGGTCTTCAAAAATAAAACTAATGAAAGGGGTATTGTTGTCAAGAATAAAGCCAGATTGTGGTTCAAGGTTTCAGACAAGAAGAGGGCATTGACTATGATGAAACATTTGCCCTTGTAGCAAGACTTGAAGCTATTAGATTATTTCTGGCCTTTGCTGTCAACCACAATATCAAGGTGTACCAAATGGATATCAAATGTGCATTCCTCTATGGTAAGATTCAAGAGGAGGTTTATGTTTGTCAACCTCCAGGCTTTGAGGATCCATTTAATCCAAATCATGTCTACAAGCTGAATAAAGCTTTGTATGGCCTGAAACAAGCACCAAGGGCCTGGTATGAAACTCTTTCCACCTTTCTAATTTCCATTGGTTTCACAAGAGGTAAGATAGACAAAACATTGTTTTTAAAATGGAGAGGAAATGATTTGATGATTGTCCAGATTTATGTGGATGACATCATATTTGGAAGCACATGTAATAAAATGTGTGAAGAGTTTAGGCAACTCATGACAGCTGAGTTTGAAATGAGTGCAATGGGTGAACTCCAGTGCTTTCTTGGTCTCCAAGTAAGGCAGCTGCAAAATGGCACTTTTATCCATCAAGGCAAATATGCCAAAGAACTTTTAAAGAAATTTGAGATGGATGATTGCAAGCCATGTAGTACACCCATTGCAACCAATAAATTAGTCATGTCTGATGAGAAGGATGATTTGGTTGATCAAACTTTATATAGAAGCATGATTGGGTCTTTATTGTACCTAACTGCATCTAGGCCAGACATCATGTTTGCAACATGTGTTTGTGCAAGATCCCAATCAGCCCCTAGAAAGTCAAACCTTATTGCTGTAAAAAGGATATTCAGATACCTAAAAGGTGCTCCCACACTTGGTATCTGGTATCCAGCTGATGGTAAAATTGAGCTTTCAGGTTTCTCAGATAGTGACTTTGCTGGATGTGACAAGACGGGGAAGTCCACTTCAGGAGGGTGCCAATTCCTAGGCAATTGCTTAGTGTCTTGGCAAAGCAAAAAGCAAGCAGCTGTTTCCACATCCACTGCTGAGGCAGAATATATAGCTGCTGCAAGCTGTACAGCCCAACTGTTTTGGCTTCAAAATCAGTTGCTGGATTTTGGTATCACTGCCTTAAAGACACCACTCATGTTGGATAGCCAGGCAGCAGAAAATATCATCAAAAATCTAGTTTCCCATTCAACCACCAAGCACATTGACATCAGACATCACTTTGTGAGGGATTGCTATGAAAAAGGTTTGATTTCTCTGCACCATGTTCCAACTAAGGATCAGCTGGCAGATGTGCTAACCAAAGCATTAGACACATCCACCTTTGAAAGCTTGATCTCTAGGATTGGCATGCTAAACATGGAATAACAGGCAAAATCCTGTTTTTCTATGAATAAAAGCATTAAAATGTTTTCAGAAAATCAAAAATCCATCCTTAAAAATAGCTAAAAATGAGTTTTTCATAGAAATCCTTAAAATTCTGCCATAACCACTGCTTTATTCAAAAGTCTGCTCTACTTAAAAATCTGTCCACTGCTGAAAGTCAACCCCTGTTCTCTCATTTCTTGATAAGCACTGTTGTTCAACAAGTTTGTTCACATTATCAAAATCGTTATTAGTTTTATATAAACCATATTTATCATTTCGAAAACCATCGTTAAAAACATCGAAAACATTTAACACATATGAATCACCCCAAAACAATTGAAAACAGTAAAATAGGGGAACTATGTACTCACATAGTTACCACAAAACATGTAAAAAGAGGGGATCTATGTACTCACATAGTTCCCACAAAACATGTAAAAAGGGGGGATCTATGTACTCACATCAAAGTGCAAAGTATCCTCAATCCAAAGAACTCAACAAGCTCAAGCAAGACAAGGAAATCAAGTAGTACCTAGTAATCGGATTACTAGTTAAATAAATCGACACCGAAATCGGAAGATCGGATAGAATGAGGTCTTGTAAACCAAATGAGTATTGGAACTCATGCGATATGGTTTAACAAAGCCTACATCCTAAAACGAAACCTATCCTAAGTGCTTTCGACCCGTTACGACCCATTAAGGTAGCTTACGCTACGTTAACGTGTCGTTCGTGCAAAAGCGCGTTCGAGACGCCTAACTAGTCCTATGACAAGTATTATATGCCTAAACATGTTACATAATTAGTTTAAGTGACAAAAGTTAAGTTACATATGCTTAAAATCCAATTATGCATGAAAAGGGCATTTTGGTCATTTACCTAAAGCATATAAACTACCTATCATACAACTAATTAAACTAAGTGACCATAAGGTATAACCTCGGAAGGTTATTCCCTATGCAACTATGGTCACAAAACATGCTTGGTCGGATCCTAATGATCGACCAAATGGTTCGAGTTCGAAAGTCTAAGCGGTGGTTAAGACCGCTTATCTTACGACCCTATACAAGCACTAGACTAAAAGTGATGAGCTAAACATGTTGAAACATGTTTAACTAAGTTAGAAAACAAGTTTGATATCAAAACAAACGGTTTTGATACCCAAGAATAGTTTGGTTACAAAATAGGCATAAGCACATATTTTGACCGAAACTATGACTCGTCACTACACCTAATCAACGTGGTAATCAGTAGGTATAGTCACAAGGGACTATAACCATCGTGATTACGCTCACGTTGCAAAGTTCGAATGAACTTTGTGTTGACCAATTCGTGGTCAAAGCAGAAAGTCAAATGCTGTTTGACTTTCATGCTTGAAATATAAGAACAAGCATGAAGGAAACTTACAAAGGGCCCAAGCTATGAAGGTATGAAGCTTCACAAGGAGAGCTTCAACTTAGAGAAGAAGATTGAGATCAAGTGTGAAGAAGATGAAGTGAAAATGGTGGGTTTATATAGATTTTCCACAACCGTTAGGATCATTCCTCGATAATTGAGCTTCGATCTGGACCGTCCATGTGTGGTACATGGTTTTGGAATACAAGGGGTGCCCCAAAACCATCAAACGGTATTGCAAATGTTACAAAAAGGGCCCTTAACTTCAAGTCGTTTGCTGAAAATTGCTGAAAGTTGCTGAAAATGGATTTTTCTGCCCAGATGAGGCCGTGGCGTCGCGCCACGGCAAAACAATATAGTGGTGGCATGACGCCACCATATGCCAGATCCATAAATTTTCAAAAATTGTCAGTTTTGGTCCCTGCAACTCATTTAGGCCATTTTGACGCGTTTAAACCCCATTAACCTCATTTCAAGGCTCTAAAATGAAGTTAAAGTATAGGGAACTTAAAATATGCTCAAAAACATCTCGGATGTCGGTTCGTTTGGTCATACGGTTGCGTTGTTCGGTTAATTACGATGAAAACTCGAACGGACGCAAAAACGATCCAAATTACACGACGAATGGAATTTTATCATGCCAATCACTAAAATAAAATATTTTAATGATTACATAAATTTTTGGATGTCCGGATATTTTCAGAACGTAAGATATGCGCGAAAATGCAAACTTATGCACTTTTTGACGCTTTTAGTCCCTGCTGATCAAATTAGTTTATTTTTGCGCACTAAACACCACAAAGCCTATTTCTAAGATATGTAAAGGATATTTAGGGCATGTTTAACTTATGATCAAGTTCCAGAATGTTCGTTACTATACAAATCGGCATACTTTCGCAGTTTGACACAAATAGTCCCTGTGATCGAATATACTTGTTTTCAACACACCAAACCATCCAAAACTTATTTCTAAGTTATGTAAAGGTTATTTAAGGTATGCTAAACCTATGTCACTATTCCGGAGTGTTTGTCGCGTTAAACTGACTGCGTTTACGCACCAGTTTTGCGTATAACCTTTCAGAAAGCGATTTAAAGCTCGAAACCGATCTCGAATCAAATTGTAAAATCACCAAACACAATTACACACATAATATCACCAAAACACATATAATAACACCGAAACACATTGTTTTATTGATAATTGATATTGTTTTACATTATACATCGATTACAGAGCACAGTTGTCACATATAGTATAAGCTAAATTTATTTTGATAGTTTTTTACATTAGTAATTCTGATAATTAATGAACCAAATATATACGATTAGCTACATACTAAATTCTTATTGAGGTTATTTATTAAAGCATGAATATTTCAATAGTGTACATAAAAAGATAAATTTATTGGATTTTTTTTATTGATTTAACATATATATTGCATCAAAGGTTGTAAATGAGTAAAAAAGAATTAAAAGTAATACATATAATAACCGTTAATAATTGATTCTCAAGAAAAGAGTAAAAAATGTAAATTAAATAGCAAAGCAAACTAGTAATTAAATATTTTGATAAGTTAAATTAATATTTCATACGTTAAAGTACTATGTAGTAAATGCATAATCTCATGTGTAAATGATAAGTTATACGTTAAATACTACATCACAAAATATTATACCAGTGATCAATATTTCGGTATGCAAAGATATGTAGCGTTGTTAAAAAAAAGAAAAAAAAACTTAGTATATGAATTTACACTATGTTCCCGAGTTTCATTAAACGAGAGAAAAGAAAAGATTTGGAAGGAAATAATTTTTAGTTGTGTTCCAGAGTTTCATTAAAGGAGAGAAAAGAAGAGAAAATCAGAGATTTTTTGTCTAAAATTAATCTTTCCAATTTGGAAACAACCGGAGAGAAAATAAAAGAAAATAAAAGAATCCTTTCTTTTCTCTCTTTAACTTAACTCGGGAACACAGTGTTAAAGAAAAGTAAGATGTGAATTTTTGTTTGGAGGTAAAGTGAAGTGGGAATATTGGAAAAGCAAATCCATTGAACGGCGATAGAAAGAACAAAACTGCACCGCATTTCTGCCGGGTTTTAATTGCAACTATTTGCCTCTTTGGGGGAGAAGTTTAAGGGGGGAATCACCCCCCGGTTTGAAGAAAGTTTTTTTAACATTTTTTTCTATATGTTGTAATCATATATATTTATCCAATGTGTTCCATGAAATTTTAAAGAAGAAACAAAAAGTTATATGAATTATGTAATTGGTCATTTGGTTTGAGTTACGTAAATAATGTCAAATTTAAGAGCAATTCTCACAATAAACGTATGATTTGAAACATACTTATACTGCTAATTTAAACTTAAGTTTAAAAATTATAAAATAAAGTAATATACATATATTTGAAATTGCATAAATACGAAGGCAGTAAATAGAACATTCATAATCTAAATTGCATAATCTATTTTATTACATGACATGACAATTGTTATTTCTATAAATACCACGTATAATAATGACCAGCATATATGTATGGTTAACCGCATATTTAATTAGCTATTAATCATAGCTTATACTGCAAATCAAACCAAAAAACTAAAAGAGTGGATTTAAACGCACTATGAAACAATCAAAACATAGTTTAAGTTCAAACTAGAACAAGGGAAAACGGGTTTGTAGCTGGACAAGCAGCAAGAAAGGCAGAATCGAAGAAAGTTGATAAGCACGCTAAAGCTTGTGCAGAGAACCAGCATGTTTTTGTCCCTTTTGCCTTTGACACATTTGGCCCACTAGCGCCAGAAGCTATCCAATTCCTGACTAGGGTCCAACGGGTCATCCACAACAATTGCTCAGCATCAGGGGGACGAGGTTTTGTGTTTGGCAGATTAGGGTTTGCAATTCAGAAAAGGGTGGCGGCGCAGCTTGTTGCCCGTCTACCCTTTGTTTTGATGTAACTTGGCAAGTATGAATGAAATTTCGTTTGATTTGTTCAACAAAAAAAAAAAAAAAAAACTAGAACCCAATTTGTTCTATGTCTAAAGTATTAAAACCATCTAGAATCTATTATATAAAAATGGAGTTTTAATAATTAATTACTTATAAAATAAAATCAAGCCATTTTAACTTAAGGGTGAAAGGGGTGCACCCTCATGAGTGTAAATTTTCACCAATGATTTCTTGTCATTTCAATTCCTCTCTCCAACTCCCCTTTTGCCCTTAAGGTCATCCGTGTTAGGGGATGATTTTCCAAAGATCAGTGATCCTCAATTACTGTCGTGCTTAGGAATCCTCAATTCTGTTTGAATTAGTGATCCTCAGAGAGTAATGTAGGATCAGGATCCTGGATCATCATAGTGATCCTTACACTGACTATTGTCTGCTTTGAATATGATGTTGTTTTGCAGGAGTACGTGCTTGGACTTGGTCTTGGCGATATTCCTGGAGCATATTCCTATTTATTCCGCACGTGCTTGACTAATATGGACGTTATGGAGTTCGTGGGAGACTTGCATGAAATGCGGATAGTTAGTTAGCTTAGATAATTTCCGAATTTAAAAGGGGATAGCGAGCTAGATTAGAACACTTGGCTATTTTTGGCTAAACACACACACTCGTAACTGCTCTCATCAACTCTTGACAGTTTGCTCGGCGATTACACACTTTTTTGCACATTACACTATAGTGATCCTTGTAACAAGCTCGCTATCATCCAAAGTTGTAATACATTTTCGGTTTAATCTGAGTTGGTGATCGGTAGTTTCCATCACCCGAGGTTTTTTATGCCGGAGATCAACTCTTGATCAAGGGCTTTTTCCTCGTATAAATCATTGTGTCACTTGTTTATTACATTTCTGAGTGATCCTTAGTATTGTTCATTGATTCAAGCATCACACCTCACAACAGAAAGTTTGGTTGCATTATCTTAGCTTGATTTTTGACCAAAACAGTTTGGCGCCCACCGTGGGGCAATTGGTGCTTCATTCCTAAGAAGATTCATATTTTTGTGGTCATTTCGGTTCGTTACAACCAAGCAGATGGCTTCTTCAGCAAAGAACACATCAAGCTCTATGCCGGCAATCAGTTCTTCACAAGGCGTTCCTCCTTTGCCTCCACCACCTTCTGGATCCCAGAAGAATGCTGAAAATGGTGCGAAGAGACAAACCCCCATTTTTCCAAAACCACCAACTTCTTCTGTTTCCTCTAATCCTACTACTAATGATCTTTTTACTCTGGTTTTGCAGATGAGGGATCGCATGCAAGAGCAGGACAAAACCAATGAAAGGATCCTCCAGGAGATTGGTGATATCAAGAAACAGAAGAAATCAGTGGAGGATCACTCTCCTCTGATGCCAAGGTCCTTGAATTTTGACACTCCGGTTGTAACTACCCTACAATCGGCAGTTCCGGGCATCCAGTATCAAAGTGGTCCATCAAAAAGGCGTTATGGAACAACAAATATGAGTCAAGCATTTGGCTCTCATTTCCAGCCTCAAGGATCCTATTCTCAGCCATCGGGATCCTCTTCTCAGCATCAGGGACCCTTCGTCAGCTCAGGAGGATATTTGGGAATGCACACAGTTCAAGGATCCTCCCAGGTCCAAGGATCCTCCCTGGTCCAAGGATTCTCTATCATTCCAGGATCCTTTCAGGTTCAAGGATCCTCTCAGGTTCAAGGATCCAACATCTTTCAGGATAAAGGATTCTTAAGGAGTATGCAGCCTCCAAACTCGGATGTTCATTAAGGGGACTTCATACACATGCAGACCATTGCTTCCTCTGGTCCTTCAATCATACCAGAACCCCGTCAATATGGATTCACATCCGGAACTCCAAACGTGAATCCCATGGGAGGTAACACTTTCAATAATTCATATAACACTAACCATGGCTCTATGCAGGATACGGGTATCAATCAGGCTATGGCCAGGGAGCTACAGAAGCTTAAGGATATGATATCCAGTGTACCAAGAGTGGTTAAACCCATTCCTGAAATTGCAGATGGTAGCCATAGGATATCTCGCTTTGCACCACCTATTTGTGATGCTGAGATACCCAAGAGGTTCCAAATACCAACTATGAAGCTGTATGATGGCTCAACGGATCCAGAGGAACATGTAGCTCAATACAGGGAAAAGATGGAGATCAATCCAATTCCTGAGAGGTTAAAAGAAGCATGTCTATGCAAGGGTTTTGGATCCACATTAACATGATCTGCTCTTAAATGGCTGCTAAGTCTTCCCCCTTACTATATTACTTCATTTGCTAATCTAGTTAATTTGTTTAATAGTCAATTCTCTTGTAGTAGAAAATTTGAACGATTAACTAGTGATCTATATAGGGTAACACAAGGTCAAAATGAATCACTTAGAGATTACATCACTAAGTTTAGTAAAGAATCCTTAGATATCCCTAACCTGGATATAGCTATAGCGGTGGAAGCCTTTAAAATGGGTTTGCTTAGGGATTCATTGTTCTATGATGATGTTGTTATGACCCCATGCAGGAATCTTGATGAAGTAAGAACCAGGGCCCTTAGGTTCATCCGACTAGAGGATGACAAAAGGATCCAGGAGAGATTGACAGGTTCCTCAAAGCAGGAGAAGCAAGGATCCTACTTTAAGAATAACAAGTTCAAGTCCTACAACAAATCTGACAACCAGAACGTGCATGCAGTGGAACAGGAAGAGGATTATCCTCCCATTTCTGAATACTGTTTTTCTGTTGATAACAATGAACTAATTCTTGCAATGCAGAATCTAGGTGAGAAAGCTAGGTGGCCAAGGAAAAGTGATAAACCAGCTGCTACAAAGGACAAGTCCAAATGGTGTGCATATCATGAGGATTTTGGGCATCTCACTGAAGAGTGTATTGCACTTAGAAAGGAAATTGGTTACTTGTTAAGTAAGGGGCATTTGAAGGAGCTTTTGGCATGAAAGAAGTCAAGGATCCAGGATCATGAAAGGATCCCAGAAAAGGCTCCTGCTCCTCCAGCAGATGCACAAGTCATAAACTTCATATCTGGTGGATCAGACATTTGTGGTACTTCCTTCTCAGCAGCCAAAAGACATGCCAAGGAAACCAAGATGGATAATGGAGACAGACCCATCCGGACATCCACTGTCACTAAGGATAAGATCATAACTTTTGATGAGGATGATCGTCTTGATGTTCAGGATCCTCATCATGATGGTCTTGTTATTACCCTGTTTATTTCTAACCATTTTGTTCGTAGGATCCTGATAGATGGAGGAAGCTCAGTAAACATCATCCAGCTTGATGTCCTCAAGAAGATGAATATCCCTGAATCAGACATTGTTCCTAGATCCTCAGTACTTGTGGGATTCAGCGGAGAGACCAAAAATACATTGGGGGACATCAAACTCCCTATCTATATCGAAGGACTTCATTCTTATAAAAAATTTTGTGTTATAGATTGCTTATCATGTTGTAATGTTATCCTTGGCAGGGGGTGGATACATGACATGAAGGCAGTCCCATCTACGTATCATCAATGCGTAAAGCTCCCTAGTCCATGGGGAGTGGTGAAAATTGAGAGTGATCAACAAGAAGCTAAAAATTGTTACACATCATCAATGAAGCCAGCCTCAAGACCAAGGGAGCAATAGCAATTAAAGTATCCTTCAAGAGATGTCTTGGAGGCAAGAGAGCAGGATGTAAAAGAAATCCTCATGGATCCTCATGATCCTGAATCCAAGATCTTTATAGGATCAGGGATCCTTAGTGACATCGAACAGGATCTAGTATCCTTCCTTAAAAGAAGGAAAACTACCTTTGCCTGGAAGCATGAAGACATGACAGGTATATCTAAAGATATAATTACTCATAAACTCGGCATTGACAGGTCATTCAAGCCTATACATCAAAAGAGGAGGAAGTTTGCACCTGAAAGGAATGCTATTATCCAGGAAGAGGTAGATAAACTACTTCGGGCAGGTATGATAAGAGAGGTTAAGTATCCAAGGTGGTTAGCCAATGTGGTTGTTGTTCAAAAGAAAAATGGAAAGTGGAGGGTATGTGTCGATTTTACTGATTTAAACAAGGCATGTCCCAAGGATCCTTTCCCATTACCCCACATTGACTCCATGGTGGATGCTACCGCGGGTCATGAGTTGTTGACTTTTATGGATGCTTCATCTGGATTTCAACAAATTCAGATAGAACCATTTGATCAAAAGGATACAGCCTTTATGACCCAACTGGTATATATTGTTATATTGCTATGCCATTTGGACTAAGGAATGCAGGTGTTACTTATCAAAGGCTAGTCAATATGATGTTCAAGGAACAAATTGGTCACACTATGGAAGTCTATATAGATGACATGGTGGTTAAGTCCAAGAAAGCTGAGGATCACCTTAGAGACTTGGAGGAAGCATTCAATATCCTTGATAAATTTAATATGAAACTGAATCCTTCCAAGTGTCATTTTGGTGTTAAAGCAGGGAAATTTTTAGGCTATATGGTGACAAAGAGGGGCATTGAAGCAAGTCCAGAGCAAATTAAGGCTATTGTGAATATCAAATCTCCTGCCAATGCTAAGGATGTGCAAAGATTGACAGGCAGAATCGCAGCCTTGAACATGTTCATATCCAAATCCTCAGAAAAGTGAAAGGAATTCTATGACATCCTGATGAAGAACAAGAAATTTGAATGGATTGAGAAGCATGAAAATGCCCTCAAAGCTCTTAAGGATTACCTATCCTCAGCCCCTGCCTTGATGAAACCAGAGAAAGGGGATGTATTATCCTTATACCTAGCAGTATCCTCAAAAGCAGTAAGTGCGGTCCTTGTTAAGGATCACCAAGGTACACAACATCCTGTTTATTATGTAAGTAAGAGTTTACTTGATGCTGAATCCAGGTATTCACATTTAGAAAAACTTATCCTTGCATTAATTATGGCATCTACTAAATTGAGACATTATTTTGAAACTCATGCCATTATTGTTAAAACTAATTTCCCAATTAAGAATGTTCTCAGGAAACCCGCAAATGTCAGGAAGGATGGCTAAGTGGGCAGTGAAGCTTAGTGCTTATGATATAAGATATGAACCAAGGACTGCCATCAAATCCCAAGCCTTGGCTGACTTTGTGGCAGATTTTAGTAGTGACTTGCAAAAGGAAGCTGAGTTAGAGGTCTAACAGCTAGAAGAAACTAAGGATCCTTGGATACTCTTCACTGATGGTGCTTCTAATGTTAAAGGAACAGGGCTTGGAATACTACTAAAATCGCCACAGGGGGGCATAATACCCCATTCCATAGCTTGTGAATTTCAAACTACCAACAATGAGGCTGAGTATGAAGCCTTGATAGCTGGTTTGCAAATTGCTAAGCATATGAGGATCAAGTATCTTGAGGTACATGTAGATTCATTATTAATTACTAATCACTTAAATGGATCCTATGCTGTTAAAGGTGAAAAGCTAATCAAATATTTAGAGATAGTAAAAAAATTGGCACTCTCTTTTGTTTCCTTTAGTTTGACACGGGTACCAAGGGAAGAGAATGCAGAGGCTGATGCATTAGCCAATCTAGGATCATCCTTGAAGATCCCGGAGGATATCAGGATCCCTATTATCCACATCCTGACACCTGTTATCGAGGATCATGTAGCCATGGAGATAGGAGAGGATTCTGCTATCATCCCTACTGATGATACACAATCTCATTCAGGATCATGGATCCTTCCAATCATGAGATACATACAACACGGAGAGATTCCTACAGGAGAAAATCCTAGGGCTTTCAAAATCAAGGTATCTCAATTTACAATATTGAATAATATGTTGTATAAATGATCTCTTGCAGGACCATATCTAAGATGTATTGAGGATCCTGAAATCCAAGAAGTCCTAAAGGATTTCCATGAAGGAGATTGTGGAAACCACACTAGGGGCAGGGCATTATTCTCAAGGATCCTGAGGACAGGATACTATTGGCCTACTATGAAGAAGGATGCTGTGGAATATGCCAAGAAGTGTGATCCTTGTCAGAGACATAGTAATATCCTTCATCAACCAGCAGAGCTTTTGCATCCTATATCCTCTTCTTGGCCATTTATGAGATGGGGAATGGATATAGTTGGTAAGCTTCCTAAGGCACCTGGTGGAAAAGTATTCATGCTTGCTATGACTGATTACTTCTCCAAGTGGATAGAGGCTGAAGCCTTTGCTCAAGTCAGAGAAAAGGAAGTTATATCCTTTATTAAAAGAAACATTATTACTAGATTTGGTATTCCTTCTGAAATTGTTTGTGATAATGGATCCCAATTTATTGGGAATAGAACTACTAACTTTTGTGACAGCTGGGGGATTAAGATGATAACATCAACACCAGTCCACCCACAAGCTAATGGCCAGGCAGAATCATCCAACAAGATCATCATCAACAACTTGAAGAAGAAGCTTGGATCCAAGAAAGGAAAGTGGGCAGAAGAACTACCTTATGTACTATGGGCTGATAGGACAACTCCCAAGAATGCCACTGGCCAAACTCAAATTTCTTTGGTATTTGGGGCAGAATCAATGATCCCTACAGAGATGGTGGTTCCTACTGCAAGAACAAGTATTCGTGATCCTGAAGAAAATGCTGAAAACTTGGTTCAAGATTTGGATACTATAGAAGAACTCAGGGATTTGGCAAGGATAAGGATGACCAGTTATCAACAAAGGATGGCTGGAGCCTACAACAAGAATGTCAGGATCAGGAAATTCCAAGTTGGAGATATGGTGTTAAGGAAAGCATTTCAGAATACCACCAATCCTGCTGATGGAAAGCTGGCACCAAAGTGGGAAGACGCTTACTTGATCGAAGCTGAGGCAGGAAAGGGGGCATATCGATTGCTAACAATGGAAGGTGATTTGCTACCAAGAGCTTGGAATGCTGTCCACTTGAAGAAATACTTCATGTAATAAGGATCCATGATCCTTACCTGACAAGTATCCTTGAAGGATCCTTACAGGACAGAGGATCCCCATTTTGGTAATATTCTAATCTAAAACTATTTCATTCTTTAATTATCTTATATAAGGATAAGGATCCTGCATCCTTTATCCTCCTTTCACTTGATTCTGAGTTTTGAAGGTTCAGGTATCCTTAACAAAGGATTGAGTATCCACAGAAGTATCCAGTTATTTAGGCTTGACCCCAGTTTGGTCCTGTCCCCAGTTTCGCCTGTAGCGCACGATGATCCTGGTATAGTTCATGGCAATGGGACCAGTACTCGCTTTAGGGGCTGACAATTTCATTGTACTGGCTATATTCAGGATCCTACGTATAATGGTAGACGTACCATACATCCGTTCCTAAGGTTTCTAACGTTTTCACGTTAGCTAAGGTTTTGACATTTTCATGTCACTAAGTTTGGATAGTCACCAGTGAGGGCCATACTCCAGTTTACACACGATCCTTTGGGCTTGTCCCCAGAATTGTTGGGCTTGTCCCCAGTTACTAACTTTTTTCTTATATTGGCTTAGTCCCAAGTTGTATTCTATTTCAGGTTTTTGAAGCTAAACGACTAAGGATCCTTGATCCTTACCTTCTACTAAGGTTTGTCTTTTAGTTATCCTGATTATAAGTGTTAAAGGTTAAGATCCTAACTTGGATTCTCAGGCATGATCCTTAATTATTTTGATTTTATTCATTATTCATCTGAGTGACCCTTATCCTTTGACAACTGAACTTGTGATCCTTAAACTATACTACTTTTCAGAACTTACCGACTAAAGGATATGTGATCCTTGATCATATCCTAAACTTTTTGAGGATATTTATTAAATTTTTTCTTCTATACTTAATAAATTCAGACAAAATATATATCACAACAATTGAAAAGTAAACAATACGAGAAATAGCCAAAAAGTTAAGGTTTTATTTATTCACAAAACGTTAAACCCTTCAAGGTTGTCAAAATTACCTACCCCAAGCATCTACCAGCAATACGTGGCCCGTCCGCTGGGGTAGGTAAAGGGTGTCCATTGTTCATAGGTCTTTGAAGTGCAGGAAATTAAAGATGGCAGGATAACAAGTGGCTTCATCCCCCAAACAGAGGATCCATCCACCATCCATTATCCTACCTATTGTCTGAGGATCCATGATCCATAACCCTAGAAACTATTGTTCAAATACAACCCAAGATTGTTTCAAAACACCACAACCAAAAAACTATTACCAAGTCCTAAAAAATGGGCTACGGCCGTGTCTAGAAATGTCCATCATCGCCCATTCCTGCAGCTTACACCTTTGCTGCATCACAATCACCTTCACCAGCTCCTCCAGCTCCAGCATCACCCACATGATCCTTGATCCCACTGCTGCCAGCCTCAATTACTAAGACCTCACCAGCCTCTTCTTCGTCATCCAGCTCAGCCAACCTAGCCTTCCAGCCCTCTATGTCTCAATTGCTCTTGTCAAAGTCAGGATCCTGAGCTTCTTAGGCCATCTGCAACTGGGTTTTGTACATAGTAATGGCAGCGGAGACTTTAGCATCATTGGTGATTTCAGTCTTCTCCTGATCAGCAGTGATATGAGCTAGGACAAGTTCCCTCTTCACCAGATTGACGTCGTTTTCAAGGGAGGCAATCTTCTTATCCTTGGCCAGTATGATCTTTTGGAGATCCACACACTTTTGCTCAACCTCTTCAATACTGCCTACGTAGTCCTCGATTTCAGCAAATTTCTGCAAAAAGACAATGTAAAGTTTAGGATCACATGATCCTCAAGTGGGCAGGATAATTAAGCTAAGTCAGTGATCTTTACATCAGCAAAGTATTCAAGGAACTGGTGGCAGATTAGAGGCAAGCCTTCTATATTGTCAGCTTCAGAGGCTTTCCTCTTCTTTCCCTTGGAGGTGGTAGGCTTGGGGATGGCAGTACTTGGGTTAGCAGCAGCCTTCTTCTTCTTCTCAGACCTGGGACCAACAATGGTGAGATCGGTGACACTGAAACGAGTAGCAGACTTCGATGATTTTCCAGCACCTACACATCCAAAACAGATAAGTATCCTTATTTCATTCTAGTTGAAACATTTAATTATGCATAAAATGGGATACTTACTTGACATCGTAACAGAGCCTGAGGATACTTCCTGAGAATCCTGGGTATTTGCTTGAAATGTTCTTATTGCAGGATTAAGCCTCCGGAAAGCAGCAAGCCTTTCCTTCGTTGCAGGTGTTGTGATAATGTGTGAAACAGTAATAGCTGCATAATAGAAATAAAAGGATGTTAGTGACCCTCAAGGGAGACAGGGTATCCTATGATCCTTCTATAAGGATCCTCTATCCTACCATGAGTAACCCATTTTCTTGGAAGATCTTTCCCATCAGGGATGGAATCCCTTCCGACAAAGAAGAATCGCCTTTTCCAGTTGGTGTCATTCTTAGTGGTTTTGAAGATGGGGTGTTCTTCACCGGGTTTGTGTTTGAAAAGATATCGATGAGGTCCATGGCTCACAAGATCGTACATTTATGCTAACTTCGACATTCCCAGATCAATACCTTCATGCTCAATGATTCTTTCAAGGGTATACAAGACCCTCCACATCATTGGCATCGCTTGGATGTAGGAGATGCCGGTGAGAGAGAAGAAAGACTGGGTGAAATCAGGAAAAGGATACGAATATCCTATCGTAAATGGAGTGACCGGAAAAGCTACCCAGGTTTCAGAAACATAGTCACTCAGGACGGTGGGATCAAAAGCTTTGAAAACGGTGTTCGCCGGAAAACAATGGCGAATCCTGTCTATCTGTGGATCAGTAAAGCAGCATCGTTCCTTCGCAGAGCCTTCGATGATCTCTTGGCCCTTCAAAGGACTGTCCTTTTTGTGATCCTTAGCCGGTGAAGATCTTAGCATCATCTTGGGCATAATGATGGTGGAGAAGAAGAAATAGAATGAGAATATGAAGAGAGAAAGGAAAGAGAAGTACCTGATCAGATCTTCGAATGAGGATTTAAAGGATGAAACGCACGAATTTAAATGCTTCCTAACTCTTATCTCTAACTTCAATTTATAATCATGATCTTGCAGGATAGTCACTTCAATGACGTCAGGTTGGCAACGGCTAGTCAGAAAGTAACGGCTATATATTCGTTGGTTTGTTACGGATAAGAATGAGAAAATATAACTCGTTTATTTACACTTTACTCCTTATATTTTGGGGGCAATTGTTAGGGGAGGATTTTCCAAAGACCAGTGATCCTCAATTACTGTCGTGCTTAGGGATCCTCAATTCTGTTTGAATTAGTGATCCTCAGAGAGTAGTGTAGGATCAGGATCCTGGATCATCATAGTGATCCTTACACTGACAATTGTCTGCTTTGAATATGATGTTGTTTTGCAGGAGTACGTGCTTGGACTTGGTCTTGGCGATATTCCTGGAGCATATTCCTATTTATTTTATTCCGCAAGTGCTTGACTAATATGGACGTTATGGAGTTTGTGGGAGGCTTGCATGAAATGCGGATAGTTAGTTAGCTTAGATAATTTCCGAATTTAAAAGGGGATAGCGAGCTAGATTAGAACACTTGGCTATTTTTGGCTAAACACACACACTCGTAACTGCTCTCATCAACTCTTGACAGTTTGCTCGGCGATTACACACTTTTTTGCACATTACACTATAGTGATCTTTGTAACAAGCTCGCTATCATCCAAAGTTGTAATACATTTTCTGTTTAATCTGAGTTGGTGATCGGTAGTTTCCATCACCCGAGGTTTTTTATGCCGGAGATCAACTTTTGATCAAGGGCTTTTTCCTCGTATAAATCATTGTGTCACTTGTTTATTACATTTCTGAGTGATCCTTAGTATTGTTCATTGATTCAAGCATCACACCTCACAACAGAAAGTTTGGTTGCATTATCTTAGCTTGATTTTTGACCAAAACAATCCGTAGTCATAAAACCTATTTGTGGGCGTTATGCAACATGTGTCGTGCCACGTCACACAAAGGCTTTATGGGGCGTTATGTCACTTAAGGCCGTAGTCATAAAGCCCTTACCCATCATTATCTAATTATTAATTTTCAATTTTTTTAAATTAATTATAAAAACCCTTAACTATTTTAAATTGGTCAAAGTTTGAAAACCAAACACACATAGCGCCGCTATATGCATGACGCCATCCACCAAAAAAGCCCACCAACGCCACCCGTCCTGGTGTTCGGGGTGTTATGGGAGAAAAAAAAACCAAATATCACGCCCCACTAGAGGGGGTCTAATCACAAAGGATGATTTTACCCAAACCATTTAAAAAAAATGTGCGATTGGTTAAAAGAGAGTGGGACCCACCACTACCTACTTTCTCTCCTCTTTACCGCAAGCGGTAACAAGCCGCATCTCCTCTTTACCGCGCGACAATTGGGGGACGGCGGCGGTCCATTTTGCGACAAACTCATTCACCGCTTTGGTTTGCTGCACCCACCCCTTACCCTAATAGATAACTGAATTCAATAAACTTATTTCGACTTGATTCATTTCTTCCGCTCATTTTAAGACCAAATTACTTTATATTAAACAAACAATCATAAAAAAGAATTTTTTATATGAAAAAAAGTTATTGCCAAAAGTAGAGGAAGAGATCCAATCAATCATTCTGAATGGTCTTCCCCAGTAGCATACTGTATGTACTGTACTACAAAGCAAGCAATGCTGAGATGTCCTCACAACGACTTTCCTAGGAAACTTACCATGGGCCAGGGTGCGCACAACACCCCCCAAACCCTCCCTTTAAATTAAAACCCCCCATTCCCCCTAAACTAAACCTCCTCACTCCGTCTAAACAATGCTGCGCTCCGTTATCATCGCCCTCTTCCTACCCTGCGCCGGCATGACTATCATACTCATCATCTACATTTCCCTGCTATGCTACGCCGGTTTTCGCCATCAACAATCCGACGCGCCGGTTAAACCGGCTACTAAAACCGGTTTATCTTCCGCTGAGCTTCAAAAACTACCGGTTACCACCGGGAAAGATCTGGTATTGGATATGGAATGTGCGGTTTGTTTGGACGATGTTGAACCGGAACAACTTGCTCGCATGTTCCCCGGTTGTAACCACGGGTTTCATCTACAATGCGCCGATACTTGGCTTTCGAAAAACCCGGTTTGCCCGGTTTGCCGGAATAAACTTGACGGCAGTTTCTTTGCTGAAGCAGAAACAAACCCATGTTGAAAAGATTGAAGGAAAATGATCTGTTGTTCTGACAAATTTTGAGACTGTTTCCTCTGTGTTATTTTCTTAGTTATATTTTTTTCTCTCTGATGAGAATGTACAAGTAGGGATTATGATTTATTATTTATTTAATTATTATTATTATTATTATTATTATTATTAATTTCATGTTAAATATGATAATGGTTTGGTTTAGATGTGTGAATTTGAATGATTCTGGAAAACAGAGCATCGTTTGTGGAATGTGGAGAAAGAGATCTGAAATTGAGTGTGAATCATGAATTTGGAGCATCAGAAAAGAAACAGGGGGTGTGAAATGTGAAGAAGAGGATCTGATTGTGACTTAGTTGTTAATAATATCATATTATAAATGAAAAGGTTTGGTTAAATTTGACTGTGAATCATGCATGACTCTGGAAAACAGAGCACCAGGGGATCAAAGAAGGTGGTGGTGGGATTAACGCGCCGCTAGGAGTAATTAGTGTGTTAATTATTAAATTTAAAACGTTTGTAAATAGCTAGCTGTCACTTGGTAAGGAGTGTGGGCAAGTTAAGTAACTTTATTATTTTGTGAATTCGGTTTGATTTCCATCACAATTAATGTCATTCTGTAGGAACAAGTGTCCTTTGTTCTCGATTGTTCTTGAGCAATGCCAAAGGATACGGTTGGCTTCCTTTCACATCTAATAATTATGTGGTCGTTGTTGAGTATCTACAATATGTAGCGAGTGATACGATAATGAACAACAAATCACGTTGATTTTACGAATGTCTGTGATGATCTTTCTGAAACCCTCAAAATTCAACCCAAAGGGCAGAAATTTGAAGTGAAAATGGTTATTCTCAAAATTGAAGTCCGACCATTAGAATTACAAGAGCAAGGTATAAATAAACACTGAAATTCGAAATAGGCCACAAAAAGGCTACATGCCAAACACAAGTCCAAAAACAAAATACATATAACACCGAAAAAACGTAAAAGTGTCCATAGTTCACGTTAGAATGCGTTTATTGGGCCAAAACTTGGACAAGGCCCTTCTGGGTCCTTGCCACGACGTGCTCCTCGTTTCAAGCTTCAATTTGACTGGCCGAACGCCAAAACCAGAGACCAGTAGCCAAAGTTATACTTGTTTTCATAAATCATCATTGGAAGCTCGATAACGGGCCTTTAGAAATATTATGGCTCGATCTTCTACACTTAAGCCTCCATCAAACTTCAAAATGAAAATTAATTTCGCTTTTGAAAAATAATAATTAGAATGAATCCATTCTTCAAAGTATCAATTTTTCTTGTCACCCCGAATGAGTCCACTCTCTTAAAAATTAAAAATATAAAAAATCTCTGATTCGTCATGTTTCACAAACATATTTTCATTTTCATTCCATCCCCACCTTTTAGATTTTTTATAACCAAATTATTTATTTTTTAATACCATATTATATATCAAATTTAACAAACTACGTTTAACTTTTACGTAACTAAAAGTTTACAGAGTTTATAATAAACTATTTAGTTTTTACAAGTTCTACATATTTTACAAAATTATAAAGTATTACAACTTTCATACTAAACTGGTCTTTTTATATAAACTTCCAAAAGTTAAAAAAAGTTTTAGATCTTTTCATATAGTTTGTAAATTTAACAAATTATTAAAATACTTACAAGCTATACAAATAGCTATAAATATATATAATACTTGTACTTTTATAAAGTTTTAAGTTATCTTACAATTTATTTAACAAAAGTGAAAAAGGAAAAAGAATCTTCACTTGGATGGCCACGGCTAGCGCTTCATAACACAGAGGCTTGTGGCAATCGCCCGTCTCATCGACTTGTCATGTTCGTACGTTAAAGAAAAACTTCGTTAAAGACCGAGTTAACGCTGGATTTCAAAAGGTTAAGCTATTCACAACCCTCACCACATACTTAAAAATACATAATTGTGTATGTTACAATTATTAAATAGCATTCGATGGTAGACATTGTTTCTCTTGAAAGTAAGGAATATAATTAATTTGTTTCAAGGGACACCAAAATGTTGGTTAATATTATCTCATAGTTTATATATAATCATTGTAATTGTGGTGAAACATGTTTTAGTCAATGAATTAAAAAAGTAGAGAAGAAACATGAAAGAGAGGTGGTGGAGTTTACGTAGAAGAAACACGCGGCTGACGAGAGTAGGGAGGGAATCATGGCCATGGGGGTATCGAAAAAGGTTTGGAATTGTTGCTATATAGCTGGCGGTAACGGATGTATGTATGCATATAAAGATGGTGATGTGATCATGATATAAAGGGTTATTATGGTGCATGACTTTCCAATGTCTTTTTTGTTTGGAATGTGACTTTCTATGTACTGGACCTATTGGTCACCGGGTTCATGTCGAAGACATTCCCCCGTCAGCCCCGCACTCTCGGACGCGATGTTCGATCGGGCCTCGGCAACCATACTGCCCTGCCCCCACACGAGAGACTCGCTGGGGTAACAACTGGGTAAAACCGGGTTGCCCTCAAGACCGCACCATGCCTCGGTAGGATACGATCCATCATTGGGACGTCCCCCCCTAAGACCACAGTGGGAGTCGAACCGGTGACCTCCCAAAGGAGGAGCCGACCAACATAACCCAAGTGGGAATACCAATGTCTTTTATTTGTGTAATTATGTGCTTCTTTTTCTTTATTCATGTTAAAATAATGTGACAGCTTCACATATATCATTTAGTTGTTATTTACATTTGTGATATCTTATGGACTTGAGTGTTTAGTGGTGTATTTATCAGGGTGGTAAGCGAAAGTTCAGGGAGTTAAGTGTAACATTTGAGGGACTGCGATCTTCATAGAGCATAGATGGAGGGCCCTATTGTAATTTCTGATGGCTGAAGCATATAAGGCGATTATTATTCAGTGTTCATTCTCTCTCATTTTCACTTTGGTTTACACACAGTTTGTTAGGGTTTGTTGTTATCGTTGTGATAATCTCTCATCTGTTAAAGAGATTAATCATTTGTGTTAGATGTTCATCAGTGGATGATCATCCTTGTTTTGATTATGTACTTTGTATCTCTTAGAGATCTTACAATTTGTAAGATCTCAGGTTCTGGGGGGTAATTTCTTTGGGTTGGATAAATAAGATTTTGTGATCACGTTTTCAGTCGCTATTTCTTTGTGTTGTTATCTTTCTGTTCATACCATTGTTCTTTACTTGGTATTAGAGCTCCTTGAGCTCCTGAGTCCTGGTTTTTTGAGTTCCCGCAGCAAGATCTAGGGTTAGATCTGTGTTGTTGAAGGTTGTTTGAAGTTCTATTTTTAGATCTGTTGTTCTTTCCCTAGAAGAACATATCAGATCGGTTTCTTGGAGATTGTGATGTTCTAGATCTGGACGTGCTTGAAACCCTAGTTTGGGTTTGGTGGAGGTTATAGAAGAAATCTTCTCACATTCTGAGTTTTATACACTGTGTTGGTCTCGTACAAAGTTAATGACAAGTTTATCACATATGAATGTTCCAGTAACACGAATCAAGTATAACATATTAAGCATGCATGATTGGATTGTTTGTTTGTGATTGCATAAAATGTAAGTGTAACTGTGTAGGTTAATAAGTAAACATATTGCACCCAAAAGTGTAAAATGGAAAAAGGGTGTTCGAGTATACTCACGGTTTCGCAAATCTTCGTTTGTCGTCCCGCGAGTAGATGAGTTGCTGATGAGAGCGCTGGAACACCGAGGTTACTCTACAGGTGGGTAAATGAAGGTGTGAGTGTTGGAGTTGAACGGAGGATTCGGATTTCGGAATTTAAAGTACCTAAGTATATAGTACGAAAGTATGAATAAACAGAAATTATATTTCGTCTAGGCACTTGTTATGACACTAAGTTACTGTGATTTCACGGGTCCTGATTTGCCCGATAGAAACAGTAACGAGGAATGTAGAATTGAAATAAATGGAAACCGAACATCACAACTCAGTTCGGGCGAATGGACAATTCGCACGAATGGCAGGTACCCTTCGCGCAAGTGAGTATACTCTTCGCGCGAATGGAGGTTGTCTTGTGCGAATGGAACTTCGTTTCGAATGTTTTAACCATTAATCGGCTACGTTTGTGAGTTCAGTTGTGTTATTTAGTTATATTATATAGTATAGTAACAGTCCTATAGTCATATAGATCACAGAAGTCATGTATGGAGGTAATAACCTCATTATACTTCACCAAAGCAAAGTTCATTAATAAATTAACAAACCGGTTGGTCATGAATACCAGAATGTAAAAGACTTTAAAATGCCAAACAATCAAATGACGTGTGCGTGTGTATATAATTTTTAGATATATTTTAAGCTCTTTTTACTCGCGAATCAAGTTTTAAATTTATAAAACACGATATAATACTATCACTCTACACACGTTAGGGCAAGTGCACCCATCGCGGACGTAGTATAGTGATGGCAAGATATTGAGGTCGTCCAAGGACACACGAGCTTTTAGTACCGGCTGATCGTTAACGTCTAATCTAACTAAATTTAGATAAAAAGTTTTGAAAGTTATAAAAAGATAGACTAGAAAACAAAAATAAATATAAGGAAAAACAAATAGACAAGAAAGAATCACTTGGTTCCAACTCCTCTTTTATGCATCCTTTAATGATTTTCGCACTTTGGGCATTTTAAGAGATTATCTTTAAGTTGTAGTAGTAGGCCCCCTTCCAGGCAACGTTACCCTCAACCTATTGGTCTGAGTTAGTAGGGATACAATCCCGCAAGGTCGGATTATTGAAAGATAATTAAGTAAGTTATTAATGCCAAAAGTGGTAGGCCCCCTTCCAGGTAGCGTTACCCTCAACCTATTGGTCTAAGTTAGCAAGGAGACAGTCCCACAAGGTCGGTTTAAAGTTTTAATAGTAGTTTACATATAAGGGATTCAAGCGCTTCTTACTTCTCCCGAGGCAGATTAGACCGCCCACTCGTGAAGTCTTACTAAGCTTGAACCAGGTTCTCGCAGGATCTATACACTGAACGAGACAATAATTTACCCAACCACCCTTCTAACACCCTTCCAGACCGTTAACGTGCTTTATATAGACCATAAAGACAACAATGAGTGAATCAACTGTCACACCCCGATATTTCCACATATTACCGGTGGGCCCGGTGGGGAGTATCGTGACGTAGTTGATATCATCATGGTCAAACATACATAGAATAGCACAGCGGAAGTCTTGGAATATAAAACTATTATTACAAACCCAAGTGTCTTAAAATATCAAAGTATTTATAGACGAGCCTATAATATCAAATCCACAGGTGGATCTTTACAGAATGTATAAAATGAAGTTTAGCAGACTTTAAGGCATCTTTAAAGATTTGCAAGATCCTCTATTTCGACACCGAACAACTCCCAGCCTATTACGAGTAGTACCTGCCACTTAGTCTTTGGAAAATACGTCAATTTTCACTGGTAAATACAATTAACTGACTCTTTTGAAAAAAAGTTTATGAAAATTGATTTAAGTGCACAAGGCACAAACCATTTATAACTTGAGACAATTATTTAAGATAATCTTGTATACTGTTTTACATGTTTGTCATACATATGGGCTCGGTATAGAAGCCGAAACATGATTAATCGACACACAACTTATAAAACCCACAAAGGAGTTATCCCCGACATGTGGGTTATTTAGCATTTGCATCTGTCAGGTGTATGCCTACACCTCGTGCATAGGTCGTGGCCATTTTCAAATGAAATGATCCGAGGATATCCAGGACAAGGTCGTATTAACCCCCAATGTTTATGTTATCAAACAAAACAGATTAAAACGGGTTATGCAATTTATTAATCACAATCCGATTAAATGATTTCATACCCGACCAAGCGGTATTATTATTATACCGTATCCCAAGTCCGTATATGGGAAAATAAGTTAAAAGTATTTACCTGAGTTAATACTTGATTAACAGCAAAATAACTCAGTCGTATCCAATCTAATTAAATGCAGGTAGCTTTTACCGGGTGGCTCTAGTCTGAAATCATGGTAATATATAACCAATTCAGAATGCTAACGGGTGTTATTTAGGTCATGGACCTAGACCGGCTAACTTAAAGTTTTAGAAACGGTACGATACGCTAGATTAAGCGGAGACCGGAATAGAATGTGATTTAGACCTGACAAGTTTGGATACTTGTATAATGTGGGTAAACTAAACACATTCTGGAATTTGAAGATTTAATGATAGGGTTAAACCCGTTTCGGCTATTTTATGTAAACTAGTTACATAAACCGATCTGAACGCATACATGTATAATGGGTAACCAATTGAATTATATACAGGTCTCAAATGTTATTATGCTTAGGATATGTTAATACATCAGTAGGATGTTAACATATATGCCCAAAAAGTATTTAAAACCAATTTAAGTCTCGTAAGGGCATTTTGGTCATTTTAATGTTTATAAAAGAGATTTTATAATAAACTGAGGTCCTGGTCTAAAACATTCAGTAAAAATATTTATTTTATCACATTACATCAGTAAGATATCATACATATGTGAGGTTTACCATTTATGGCCAAACTATGCCCTGAAAGGGTATTTTGGTCATTTCACATATGCTTTTAAGGACATTTTTGGAATTCTGAGTTCATGAATTATACTTACTGTAATAATATTAAAACTTATTTAAAAATTCAGTAGGTAATAAGTCTTAGGTGTTAAATATGGTTTTAAACCATACTATGCGGCTAATTAGCGTAAAATCGCTAATTGACGATAATTAAGAATGTTTATGGAAATCTGATATTTTGATTAGTCCTAAATGTCCAACATATCCTATTTAATATATAATATCAGTAGGAAAAGGTTTGGCATTCAAATTGTATGTTAATCTCATTTTATGCATGAAAAGGGTATTATCGTCATTTACCGAATTACACAAGAACTCCATGATATGGTCAGATTATAATCTGATCAAAAATTCCAAAAAATCCCTAAAATTAATATCTTAATAGTAGGTAATGAATTTTGGGTCAAAACCTATGATTAAACATGACTTATGCAAGATATCACAATTTAATTAATAAAAAGCTTCAATTTACGATATCGAGCATAACTTCTGTTTGGGACCAAGAACTGATGTCAAATTTTCGGGACACACTTATATATCAATAATAAAGGTTTCTGTCCTCTCACATTTTCAAAAATCTCGTTTATATGTCAAAAGGGCAAAATGGGCATTTATAAGCATATTAACGGAGATAAGCATATAATTCAGAATACTAAGGACCAGGTAATATAACTCCAGAGGGTTATATTACAACATAAGGTGGTCCTAATGAAAGCTTAAAACACGGAAGAACTATGCTTAATCGGGTCAGAACTGAAAGTCAAAGCAAAAGTCAAGCTTTTGCGACTTTCGGTTGTGAACCGACCCTAAACTGATAATTGTCAGGTTGAACATGCTTAAACATGTTCTAATACTAATTACCAAGTTATTAGAGTGATAAAATATAATTTATAGCCTCTGCATTGTTAGTTATGATTATTATTTCAAATCCTGGCCAGTTTGACTATTTATCTTAATAGTTTGACCCGACAATTAACTAGACAAACGAAATGATTAGGAGGTGCCCTTTTAAGGGTTAATCACCTACCTAATTATGGTCACATAACCACATTCATTTCGAGCAGTGGCTGGACCATTTGAGTTTAAACCGAAAGTCAAAGTCAGATTACGATAACTTTGACTTTTCGGTTTTTAAACTAAAAACTAAACTAAGGAAGGGAACTAAGACACTTACAAAGGTTCCTAGCTATCTTTTATACAAGAATAAGCTTCCCATTGGGTCAGGAACGTCCAGAGATGCTCAGAACATAAGCTTAAAGAGTTGAGAGTGATTTGAGAGAATGTGCAAGAGAAAAGCTTGAACTAAAGGCCCTATTTATAGTGAATAGAGACCCTCCAAGATCATCACAGGTGTTTAGGGAGGTGTTAGGATCTTCACAAGTGTCCAAAGTGGTATTAAAAACCATCAAATGTCCATAGAATTCGAGTTAGACTTGTTTGGAGACCAAGGAAGAAGGTGACCTGCACCTGGCTAAGGAATTCTGTCAAATGAAGGCCGTCGCCACGCGCCACGGCGGAGGGGGGGGGGGGGGGGGGCTGTGGCGCGACGCCACCACACCACTTACCAGCAAAACAAGTTTCAAACTTGTCACTTTCAGTCCCTGTACCTTCTAAAGCAATATATCTTTCATTTTAAGCACTTTTAACCCTTCTAGTTAGTTTGTAGATGATCTTGAGAGTATAACCAAACACCGTTAGGTCCGGTTTCGTTAAACGATTACCGAAAATACTAGTTTCGTCTCGTTGATGCTTTTAACCCTTATTCTTGGGAATTCGCGTAAACAACACATAACGATCTTGAAACCTCGTGAAATTTATATCACTTATTCTTGAGAGTATATTTGAATATTTCGAAGCCCCGGGGTTGTTAAAAGATCACTCAGAGGTAAGAATTAACATGTTGACACGTTTAACCCCTGTAGTTTATAATCTTTCGATTATTTTCATAAACGGTTTCTTTTATCCAATTAATTACTTGTTTAAGAATATATTTTTCATGGGTGGTCATTCAGAGGCACAAGTTTGGCATGATGACACTTTTAGTCCCTTCGGTTTCATTTTTTGATCGTTTTACAACTTTAGTCCTTCAAACCCAATCTTCCACATGATTAGGGTTTAGGACACGTGTCTTCACATAATTGGACACGTTTTTACGTGGTGTTACATCCTTACCCCCTTAAAAGAAATCTCGACCCTGAGATTTTCTGGAACAAGTGAGGGTACTTCTGTCGCATAGTGGACTCAACTTCCCACGTATATTTAGGTCCTCTACTAGCATCCCATTTAACTTTAATTATAGGCACATGCTTCCTTCGGAGCTTTTTAACCTGTCGATCCTCGATCGATATAGGTCTTTCAACTAACCTCATGCTTTCATCAATCTGCATGTCTTTATGAGACATTGCTAGCGATTTATCAGTTAGACATTTTTTTAAATTACAGATATGGAACACATCATGAATTCCACTACGCTCCTCAGGCAAGTTTAGCTTATAAGCTACACTGCCAACATATTCAAAAATCTCGAATAGTCCAATATACCTCGGGCTTAACTTGCCCTTCTTACCAAAACGCATCACTCCTTTCCAGGGTGATACTTTTAGTAAGACTTTGTCGCCTACCTTAAACTTCAGAGGTTTTCGCCTCTTATCAGCATAACTTTTCTGCCTATCCCTGGCAGTTTTCAGGCGATCATGAATTTGGACAATCTTGTCCGTCGTTTCAAGGACTATATCAGGTCCTGATAACTGAGTTTCTCCTACTTCTGCCCAACAAACAGGTGTTCTGCATTTCCTTCCATACAATGCCTCAAAAGGCTCAGTTTGAATGCTAGTATGGTAGCTATCATTTTAGGAGAAATCGATCAACGGTAGGTGGTCATCCCAGCTACCTTCCAAATCAATAACACATGCACGAAGCATGTCTTCCAAGGTTTGAATTGTACGCTCACTTTGTCCATCTGTTTGAGGATGGTAAGCAGTACTAAAATTCAAACGAGTGCCTAATGATTGTTGGAAACTTTTCCAGTGAGTGGTGTATCTAGTATCTCTATCAGATATAATAGATACCGGCATTCCATGGAGAGATACAATCTTATCCACGTACGACTGAGCTAGCTTGTCGGAGCTATGAATCTCCTTGATGGGTAAGAAATGTGCTGACTTAGTCAGTCTATCAACTAAGACCCATATAGTATCATTTTCATGCCTTGTTTTAGGTAACTTGGTTATAGAATCCATGGTTACCATCTCCCACTTCCATGTGGGAAGCTCTGGCTGTTGTAGCAGACCTGACGGCTTTTGATGTTTAGCTTTAATCTGTGCACAAGCCAGGCACTTAGCTACATGTGTGGCTATAGATTTCTTCAAACCTATCCACTAATAATTTGCTCTCAAATCTTGATACATTTTGTCACCTCCAGGGTGAACTGAGTATTTGGAATTATGAGCTTCCTGGAGGATTATATCTCGAAGTCCTCCATGTATAGGAACCCAAATTCTTCCATTCATTCTAAGGATTTCCATCGGTGCTATCTGTTCAGCAGTTACACCTAACTTTTCACTTGGAAGGTTAGCTTCTAAAACAGCTCCCTTCTGAGCAGCTAACAACCTTTCATTCAAGCTGTTCTTGAGTTCAATGCTCTTGGCATTAATCCTTATAGGTTTGACTCTTTCCTTTTCGCTTTAAAGCATCAGCGACTACATTCGCTTTGCCAGGATGGTAGCGAATCTCACAATCGTAGTCATTTAGTGTCTCCATCCAACGACGCTGTCTCATATAGAGATCCATTTGATCGAATAAGTGTTGGAGACTTTTGTGATCCGAATATATCACACATTTAGTTCCATATAGATAATTTCTCCACAATTTTAGTGCGAATACAACGACACCCAACTCCAAATCATGGGTGGTGTAATTCTTTTCGTGCACCTTTAGTTGTCGTGATGCATAGGCAATCACCTTGCCTTTTTGCATAAGTACACAACCCATACCGGTGTGTGAAGAATCACAGTATGCGACAAACTCTTCAATTCCTTCGGGTAATGTCAACACCGGAGCATTGCTCAATTTATGTTTAAGAATTTCAAAAGACTCTTGTTGTTTTGGACCCAAATCAAACTTTACATTCTTGCGGGTCAGAGAAGTTAATGGTGCAACTATCCTCGAGAAGTTCTCAAGGAATCTTCTATAATAACCAGCTAGTCCCAGAAAGCTGCAAATTTCTGTTGGTGTCTTTGGTGCTTCCCAGTTCACGATGGCTTCTATTTTAGCGGGATCTACTTGGATACCACGCTCACTCACAACATGTCCAAGGAATTGGACTTCGCGAAGCCAGAACTCGCACTTGGAGAATTTAGCATACAGTTTCTCCTGCCGTAGCAAATCCTAAAATATACCGAAGGTGTTTATCGTGGTCGAATTGATTACGAGAATAGATAAGTATGTCATCTATAAGACGAAGACAAACTTATCTAGGTATGGCTTGCAGACTCTATTCATGAGGTCCATGAATACTGCAGGTGCATTAGTGAGCCCAAAAGGCATTACTAAGAACTCATAATGTCCATACCTCGTTCTAAACGCTGTCTTAGGTACATCTTCAGTTCTAACCTTGAGTTGATGATACCCTGATCTCAAATCGATATTCGAAAAGAAGCTTGCCCCTTGAAGTTGGTCGAACAAGACGTTGATCTTGGGCAAAGGATAACGATTCTTGATCGTTACCTTATTTAGCTCACGATAATCAATGCATAGACGCATTGATCCATCCTTCTTCATTACGAATAATATAGGAGCTCCCCAAGGTGAAGAGCTAGGTTGTAAGAAACCCTTTTTCCAATAAGTCATCCAATTGAGTCCTGAGCTCTTTTATTTATGTAGGCACTAACCTATATAGAGCTTCTGTAACAGATACGGCTCCTAATAGGATGTCAATGCTAATTCCACTTTGCCTCTCAGGGGGTAAACAAGGTTGATCGTCACTTGTGCCATGTAAATGACACATCAGTTTTACGAGTGCATGGATGCCTTAAGTAGAGACACCTACTTAGGCATTCCTATGATGGATATCTTCTTTGAATACCACTAGCTGACTTTAGTACTAGGAATTGCAATGGGCCGGGTTTGGGCCAGGTATTAGTCATCCCAAGCCCGTACCCAGTTGTAATTCTTTGCCCCGTACCCGGCCCGTTACCCGTCGGGTATTTACCCATCGGGTATCGGGTATACCCGCGGGTAATGGGTATACCCATTAATTTGTTAAAAATATCAGAATCTCTCATGGGCATTTTTTACTCTAATGTTTATATAATTTACTACTTTAGTAACTACAACATAGGAAAATATGACCAATAACATACAAACATATCATATTCAAATGCATATTTGAAACATATGTCTGCATAATTAACTAATTAATGTATTGCTACTTTGGAACATATAATGTCAGTTTATATAATTTGCATTTAATTGAACACCAAACATGAAAAATAGTAGCATTATTCACAACCCAAGTAATCTCCCTAACAACTTGAAATGTGTTTAGAAAATTCCAAAACTAACACACATTTTTAATTTACATAGAAACAACATAACTAAACATAAAATCGTACGTTTGTATGTTAAAGTCTTGAAGACAAACAACAAAGCAAAATAATATGAATAAGTGTATGTACTAAAGTTTATATAAATGGAAAATTAAAATTAAAATAATATGCTTTTCGGGTATTATTCGGGTAAACGGGCCGGGTATCGGGCGGGTATCGCTAAATCCCATACCCGTACCCGTACCCGAATTTTTTATTTTTTAATCCCATACCCGGCCCATACCCGTCGGGCTTCGGGTATACCCGGCCCGTATGTTTCGGGTATACCCATCGGGCTTGGGCTTTTTTGCCATCCCTATTTAGTACTATATGACCATTGGAATATCTTAGTGGTTCCATGCATTAAACCTCCATACTGATCAGGCATGGAAGCAATCTATGGGACACACTAGATTACGCCAATCCTCATATGGCGCTTTTATCAAACATAGTTGGCACTCGCAGTTGATAGAAATCAATGAGAAAATAATTAAAATAACATATATTGTCGTAATCTATTTAAAGAAAGAGTACTCTTAGATTTTCATAAGGATCTTCACCGAGAATAGAAGAGATGGTCTCTATGGTCTCATTGGTAGGTTCTACCTTATACTTAATGTCTGAAGTTCTTGAGTATCAACAAAAGTTTGCTAAGCTTGTGGTCTATGAAAGACTTATTATTGCTTGTATTAAAACAGGACACTTAGCAGAAATTATCATTGATAAATGATAAGGAATGTACCTGATGATATTATTAATATGTACCACCTCTGGCATTCATCAGGTAGTTCAGGCATTTCCCTTCTTAGCCTCTCCAGGCTTCTTGGTTTTATTTGGGCAATTAGTTTTGATGTGCCCTATTTCATTGCAACCACAACAGGTTGCGTCCTTTATTTTTTGGCACTCCAAAGTTTTGTGCCCTTCTTTATTACAGATTCCACAAGGATTGGCTTGTGAATCTAAAGTGCATTTCCCTTTAGTCGCCCTCTTTGGGCAGCGAGTCTTTATATGCCCTTTCTCGCCACAACCATAGCATGTGGCATCTTTCAAGTCCTTGCATTCATAATTCTTGTGATCCATCTCCTTACAGATGCCACATCCCCTGGTCTGTTTACGGATACATTTTCCGAAGTGTTGTTTACCACAGGTTTTACATTTGGGTTTCGCCTCATTCAGCTTCGACTGGTTATAGTTTGAACCGGTCTTACCCTTTTTGTGACCCTTATTTGGAGTATTATCGCACTTTCGCTTATGATCCTTTAATACTCGGTCCACAGCTTTGTTTACGGCTGTATCTAACATAGCCTGTAACTCGGTGCCCGTTAAGTTCAGTCTTGCGTTATTATTCTGATCAACTAGATGATTATGAGCTTCATATGAGTCAGCCATGGTGAAGCTTTGAAGGCTATAACTGAGTAATAATAATTTATTTAGTTACATAGCGAATCGTCGAATTTGATGATTAAATAGCCATGGTGTAAATAAACCATATAGGCCAGTACGATAGTATGTAATTTATTTGATTATGTTTTGCCTAGGTTTTAAATGAACCATTTTTGGCGTTTAAATGGAATCTAATCCTTCATATTTATTAGACAGGGGATATAAGTCACAACTGTCAATGTCGTACATACATTTTATATAGTGCAAAGGCTTGTCTCAAAGGACTTTTGGATGGCACAAAAGGCCTTGTCACAAGGACAATTAAAACATAATCAATGATCCTTTGGATCGGAAAAATTTCATAGTTCATTGCCATTTGACAAGAAGTTATGAAATAAAACTATCTTTGTCATGAATACATCTTTTGCCCATAGGCATACATCTCAATTGGATGTTTCGATGTGTACATCATGTTCGACGTTATTAGCCATGATTCATATTGATCATTTAAGCCATGAAGGTGGCTTGGAAAGATCCAAGTACTTTTGGAAGCTAATGTGGTCTCTCAAGTCACACAGCCAGGAATGTTAACATGTTTTTAGATGCTAACAAGGATTAATTATCTTAAGAGGGTTTTACCATCACAGCCATGTTCATAGACATATAGGCTAGGTTATACCATTAAGAGGATCCTTTGAAAATTTTCAGCTGATCGATAAAGTTCGAGTAAAATCGGAACGATCGTTTGATAAAGGACGATATGAATACCTATATAAGAAAAACTTTCCATAAATCATCAGGAAATTTACAATAGTGCCTCAGACAGGACTTTAATAATTCATTTATCCACACGGGGACTTTAAAGCAACTTTAGTCATCGCATGGACTAAAAGGAAAATATAAGTCCGTATATAAAATATGTCCTCGAAGGGGGTTATCAAGAAGTATCTTGTCCAGCAAGGGACTTATAATGAAATAACATGTCCACAAAGGGACTATTTCGAAATAGCGTATCCCCAAAGGGATTTTAATGAAATAACATGTCCATAAAAGAACTATATTGGTACAGCGTGCGCACAAAAGGGCTTTGCTGTACAAATGTCCTCACAAGGACTTTAAGTCGAAAAGTATGTCCACACAGGGACTATATAGAAGGGATAGGTCCTTATAAGGACTTAAAGGATAATGAATGTTATGAAAGAAGGATTCTCTAACGCCTTCCTTGCTCCATTTCGATGGTTTCTTTTCTTTGTTTACCATATTTGGTAGAGACACTGAAGACCTCAGTGAATAAAATAAGTATCCAAATCAGGATCCGTTATAGAAGTAGAATTCAGGAATTCCATGGTTAAAGAATGATATGGATCACGGATTGATCTTTGACTGATATAATCCAAGTCTAGGATTTCAAAATTTGAAGGTAAGAAATAGGGATCATTAGGATCCACTGGTATTATTTTCAATATGGGAGCCTCACAGACCACCTGGTATGGACTCCACTGATACAGACTTCAAAATTTTGTGCCTCGTGGACGTACGGTATGGACTCGGAAGTCTGATTGCAAGTTTCAATAGGTTTGACTTTGGAAATAGGTCCATAAAGGTCTTTCCTCCAAACCGGTTGCACGCTTATCCTAGCCGTATTACAAAGCTTTGCATTCCTTGGCTTCGGATGAGGAGAATCTCCATCAACGGCTTCCTTGCCTGGCAACTTATTCAAAATACATAAAATCGAAAACAATGTTTACTTAATACGGATGAGAGCATTCCTATGTTATGTCTAGACTCAGGAGGTCTAAGGAATATGCTACTGTGTCATTGAGATTAAACACAAAAGTTAGTGTTTAATTCACTCAATGTTGGCTCTGATACCAACCTGTCACACCCCGATATTTCCACATAATACCGGTGGGCCCGGTGGGAAGTATCGTGACGTAGTTGATATCATCATGGTCAAACATACACAGAATAGCACAGCGGAAGTCTTGGAATATAAAAATATTATTACAAACCCAAGTGTCAGAAAATATCAAAGTATTTATTATAGACGAGCCTATAATATCAAATCCGCAGGTGGATCTTTACAAAATGTATAAAATGAAGTTTAGCAGACTTTAAGGCATCTTTAAAGATTTGCAAGATCCTCTATTTCAACACCGAGCAACTCCCAGCCTATTACGAGTAGTACCTGCCACGTAGTCTTTGGAAAATACGTCAGTTTTCACTGGTAAATACAATTAACTGACTCTTTTGAAAAGAGTTTATGAAAATTGATTTAAGTGCACAAGGCACAAGCCATTTATAACTTGAGACAAATATTTAAGATAATCTTGTATACTGTTTTACATGTTTGTCATACATATGGGCTCGGTATAGAAGCCGAAACATGATTAATCGACACACCACTTATAAAACCTACAAAGGAGTTATCCACAACATGTGGGTTATTGATGTATTGCAAAATACATCTTTATTCGCGTCTAGGTTTGTTCGGTTTTAGTTAGATTTAGTGTCGTTTTAGTTTAGATTGTATTTGCTTTTGATTTATTTGTATTCTCAGGTATTTGGAGCTGAAACGGGCAATAAACGAGTAAAATGTGACAAGGGAAAGTGTCGGGTCAAGAATCGGAAGCTCGTGAGCGAAACGGAACGAAAAAAAAGCTGATCTGGAGCTCGCTAGCGGCCCGTGTGAACTTACATGCATCTTATAAGCGGGCCGCATGAGATTACAAATGGTTTTCGGAGATTATCAGGCGCGCGGCCCGCGTCCACTTATGTTGAATCTCCATGCGGGCCGAGAGGGTGATGTTTACGTAAAACCGACTTAATCAGCAATCGGCTGTTAGGGTTTCTTGGGTATTTAGTATCATAATGATCAACAGACGAAGACAATCACAACTTTACGAATTTTAGACATCTTGGGCGACCACTAGAGGCTGATTAAGGGCTGTTGAAGTGCTCGGGATTGCTAGGAATCATCGTTGAAGCACGGGAGCACACGGGATTGGAGTTCACGGGTTTTATAATCTTGTTTCTCTCGTTTTCGTTTGTTTCTTGTTATTTGATGATGAATTCTGTTTTGATCTTGATTGATACTATGTTTTTAGACATGATTATTGGCTAAATTTCTGTTACTACCTAGACATGGATGAATGATTGTTTAAGTTTGATTATTTTTGGATTTATGGAAGCTATGGCTAGTTTATAAATTGTAAACGGTTTGTTCTATTAGTTAGATGTGTGTGCATGCTTGAAGTTATTTTATTATTGATTATTGCTTCGCTTGAATCTTGGTGACGGTCTTTATCACGGAATAGAGTCGGGCTAGGGTTTTAGGTTTTGGTGAGTGTCTATATCACATAATAAACCTTTGATCCTTTAGGGTGAAAATCATGTAAGTAACCTTAGAAGTAATATTTGGTAATTTAATAAAATCAAGTGTTCTACTAATCGTCAATAGCTGTAAGGTGCGAGATTATTGCTAGGTCTAAGTGATTAAACCGCAAGGTGGGTCCTTCTTAGAAAGTTAACCTATTTGCTGCTGTCTAGCAAGTCTAACTGAGAAAACAAACCTATCCTAGGTTTAGGTCTCGTAAGGGAGTGAGCCTTGTAGGATACTTTTATAAACCCAATTAGATGTCTTGTAAGGGAGTCTAAAAACCGGTAGTTTAACAACCTTTAGGGGATCTTAGCGTGCTCTTGAAAAGGTCCTTAGATTTCCCGATAGGTGAGAATTTCAAGATCCCGGTTCCATAGCAGACAACTTCCAATTATAATCATAACTAAAAGCAATCAGGATTCCTGTCTAGGTAGTTCTTTCATCATCCTTGAGTTCAGTCTTCGTGAGAGTTCGTGTCTAGTTCGTCTAGTCTAGCTAGTATTTATTATTTGCATTCTTAGGATTTTTAGAAAACCCCCGCTCAATAAAAAAAACGGTTAAGTCGTGTCAGTTTTAGTCTAGATAGAGTCAGTAGCATAGTCAGTAGAGTCTCTTGGGTTCGATACTCGGACTTCTTTAGGCTATACTACATTGATCGGTACACTTGCCGATTGTGTGGTTTAGGGTTTAGCGAGTCTTAGTTTTATAAATTTAAAGCTTAGAGAGCCTAGAATTAGGGTAAATTTAGTTAATTTAGTTGACCCATTTTCAGCACATCAGTTATTTAGCATTTGCATCTGTCAGGTGTATGCCTACACCCCGTGCATAGGTTGTGGCCATTTTCAAATGAAATGAGCTGAGGATATCCAGGACACGATCGTATTAACCCCCAATGTTTATGTTATCAAACAAAACAGATTAAAACGGGTTATGCAATTTATTAATCACAATCCGATTAAATGATTCCATACCCGACCAAGCGGTATTATTATTATTATTATACCGTATCCCAAGCCCGTATAAGGGAAAATAAGTTAAAAGTATTTACCTGAGCTAATACTTGATTAACAGCAAAATAACTCAGTCGTATCCAATCTAATTAAATGCAGGTAGCTTTTACCGGGTGGCTCTAGTCTGGAATGATGGTAATATATAACCAATTCAGAATGCTAACCGGTCTTATTTAGGTCATGGACCTAGACCGACTAACTTAAAGTTTTTGAAACGCTACGATATGCTAGATTAAGCGGAGACCGGAATAGAATGTGATTTAGACCCGACAAGTTTGGATACTTGTATAATGTGGGTAAACTAAACACATTCTGGAATTTGAAGATTTAATGATAGGTTTAAACCCGTTTCGGCTATTTTATGTAAACTAGTTACATAAACCAATCTGAACGCATACACGCATAATGGGTAACCAATTGAATTATATACAGGTCTCAAATGTTATTATGCTTAGGATATGTTAATACATCAGTAGGATGTTAACATATATGCCCAAAAAGTATTTAAAACCAATTTAAGTCTCGTAAGGGCATTTTGGTCATTTTAATGTTTATAAAAGAGATTTTATATTAAACTGAGGTCCCGGTCTAAAACATTCAGTAAAAATATTTATTTTATCACATTACATCAGTAAGATATCATACATATGTGAGGTTTACCATTTATGGCCAAACTATGCCCCGAAAGGGTATTTTAGTCATTTCACATATGCTTTTAAGAATATTTTTGGAAGTCTGAGTTCATGACTTATACTTACTGTAATAATATTAAAACTTATTTAAAAATTCAGTAGGTAATAAGTCTTAGGTGTTAAATATGGTTTTAACCCATACTATGCACCTAATTAGCGTAAAATCGCTAATTGACGATAATTAAGAATGTTTATGGAAATATGATATTTTGATCAGTCCTAAATGTCCAACATATCCTATTTAATATATAATATCAGTAGGAAAAGGTTTGGCATTCAAATTATTTGTTAATCTCATTTTATGCATGAAAAGGGTATTATCGTCATTTACCGAATTACACAAGAACTCCATGATATGGTCAGATTATAATCTGATCAAAAATTCCAAAAATTCCTAAAATTAATATCTTAACAGTAGGTAATGAATTTTGGGTCAAAACCTATGATTAAACATGACTTATGCAAGATATCGCAATTTAATTAATAAAAAGCTTCAATTTACGATATCGAGCATAACTTCAGTTTGGGGCCAAGAACTGATGTCAAATTTTTGGGACACACTTATATATCAATAATAAAGGTTTCTGTCCTCTCACATTTTCAAAAATCTCGTTATATGTCAAAAGGGAAAAATGGGCATTTATAAGCATATTAACGGAGATTAGCATATAATTCAGAATACTAAGCACCAGGTAATATAACTCCAGAGGTTATACTACAACATAAGGTGGTCCTAATGGAAGCTTAAAACACGGAAGAACTACGCTTAATCGGGTCAGAACTGAAAGTCAAAGCAAAAGTCAAGCTTTTGCGACTTTCGGTTGTGAACCGACCCCAAACTGATAATTGTCGGGTTGAACATGCTTAAACATGTTCTAATACTAATTACCAAGTTATTAGAGTGATAAAATATAATTTATAGCCTCTGCATTGTTAGTTATGATTATTATTTCAAATCCTGGTCAGTTTGACTTTTTATCTTAATAGTTTGACCCGACAATTAACTAGACAAACGAAATGATTAGGAGGTGCCCTTTTAAGGGCTAATCACCTACCTCATTATGGTCACATAACCACATTCATTTCGAACAGTGGCTGGACCATTTGAGTTTAAACCGAAAGTCAAAGTCTGATTACGATAACTTTGACTTTTTGGTTTTTAAACTGAAAACTGAACTAAGGAAGGGAACTAAGACACTTACAACGGGTCCTAGCTATCTTTTCTATAAGAATAAGCTTCCCTTTGGGTCAGGAACCTCCAGAGATGCTCAGAACACAAGCTTAAAGAGTTGAGAGTGATTTGAGAGAATGTGCAAGTGAAAAGCTTGAACTAAAGGCCCTATTTATAGTGAATGGAGACCCTCCAAGTTCATCACAGGTGTTTAGGGAGGTGTTAGGATCTTCACAAGTGTCCAAAGTGGTATTAAAAACCATCAAATGTCCATAGAATTCGAGTTAGAATTGTTTGGAGGCCAAGGAAGAAGGTGACCTGCACCTGGCCAAGGAATTCTGTCAAATGAAGGCCGTCACCGCGCGCCATGGCGAAAGGGGGGGGGGGGGGCTGTGGCGCGACGCCACCACACCACTTACCAGCAAAACAAGTTTCAAACTTGTCACTTTCAGTCCCTGTACCTTCTAAAGCAATATATCTTTCATTTTAGGCACTTTTAACCCTTCTAGTTAGTTTGTAGATGATCTTGAGAGTATAACCAAACACCGTTAGGTCTGGTTTCGTTAAACGATTACCGAAAATACTAGTTTCGTCTCGTTGACGCTTTTAACCCTTATTCTTGGGAATTCGCGTAAAGAACACATAACGATCTTGAAACCTCGTGAAATTTATATCACTTATTCTTGAGAGTATATTTGAATATTTTGAAGCCCCGGGTTTGTTAAAAAGTCACTCAGAGGTAAGAATTAACATGTTGACACGTTTAACCCCTGTAGTTTATAATCTTTCGATTATTTTCACAAACGGCTTCTTTTATCCAATTAATTACTTGTTTAAGAATATTATTTTCGTGGGTGGTCATTCAGAGGCACAAGTTTGGCATGATGACACTTTTAGTCCCTTCGGTTTCATATTTTGCTCGTTTTACAACTTTAGTCCTTCAAACCCAATCTTTCAAATAATTGGACACGTTTTTACGTGGTGTTACATCAACAAAACATGAAGAATGATTAAGTAAAATTTACCTTCAATATAGAAAACTAGTTATTAAAGTTATTAATACATACCCAAATAAAGAAGAGCCAAAGGTTGGAAATCAAAAAGTAATACATAAAAGATTTGTCTTCACTAAGTGATGTAAGAGTTTAGCCAAGCATGGCCTTTGTTTGACAAGAACTCTTACGATCGATCTTGGACCCCCGAGACTACTACACACTCTAAAAGATGGAAAATGGATGGTGGAGGTGGGTGTTGGCGTTGTAGTAGTGGTGGAATGGTAGCAAGTGTGAGAGAAGTGGTTTGCGAAGGGATGGATTGGAATGAAACTAAGCACCCCTATTTATAGCTTAAGTCAGACTGTTTACACGGCTCCATGCCCACCTGGCACGGCCCCGTGGCCTTTCTTCTCTCTCTTCCTCATTAACTGCAGTGTCAGATCTTGTACTAACACGGCCCCGTGTGTCAACGGCACGACTCGTGGCAATTGTACTTGCTGTACTATCTAAGATTCTATGAATCTTAGAGTTTACCATGCCCCTTGTCAACTTAGCACGACCCCGTGTTGGTTTGTCTGTTTTATCTTTTGCTGGTGTCTTTTTTTCTGCAAGGAATCTTGACTGGGCACGGCCCCGTGCCAGAGCTTCTGTTCTTGTTATTTTCGTTGGTTTGGATGTGGATGGGGGCTTGGCGAGTCGTGTCAATCCTTCTTCTTTGCATTTATGTTGGTTTCTGCTGTTAATCTGCTTCTTTTGTGCGTTTAAGCTCTTTTGACCCTGTAAATTAAAATGGCACAAAGAAACATGTTTTTTCCAACATTAGTACTGAAAAAGGTTTGATTTTAGGCCGTATTTGATATAATTTATATGTTGTATTTTACGCACATCATCGAACAAAGACAACCCGTGTGTGCCGTCTCAACATGGAAGGTATGAACCAAGTGTTGGAGGCTGGACGGGGTTAACTCATTCTAGGTCTAGGATGGCTGTTTGGGTGTTCGTTTGCAAGTTTAAGTGAGGCAGTGGAACTAGATTGGAAGCCAAGGCTTCCACGGTTCACACTCTGTCATCTCAGAATCATCCATATTGAACCTGGGGATTTGAGTAACGTTCAACACTTAGAAAAATGCCGGAACAATAGCGAGAACGGTACCCTTCGTGCGAATGATGGCCATTCGTGCGAATGGTTCTGTTTCGAGGTGGAAATAGTTTGGTTTTCTTTGAACAGTTCACCTTATTAGCTGGAATCAACCTCAATACTAACCCACAACTATTGTCTTAGCTTGTGAGCTTGGTGGGTCCATAATTCTGCCAAGTTTGATATCAGAAAGTTTACTTTATAAAAGTTTGAAAGATAGAACTACAATCTTTAGCTTGGTACTCAACATGTTTAAGTGTTGTTATCAGATTGCCAAGGCGAATCTGAGAAACCAAGTGACAAGATATGAACAAATGTATAAAAGTTAGAAAAAGTAGAAGAAATTATAATGTTAGTGAGTTTAAAACTCACTTAGAATAATTCTGTAAATGTTCAGCTGATAATGCTCGAATCCAGAAAGTTAGAGAGAATTTCGAAGTGTGGAAGGTGAGAAATGAGGGTGAGGGTTCGTATTTATAGGCTGAAATAGGCTTGGAACGAATGGGCTTTGGGCGATAGGGCCTTTCGGGCGACTGGGACTTGGGGCGAAAGGCCCCTTCGTGCGGATGGTACCCCATTCGCACGAATGGTCCAGTTGCTCGAAGGTTCAAGTTTGTTTTCGCGTTTTTGCCGGTTTTAAGCGTGTAAGTGCAATGCATAAGTGTAATGTATGAATAACTGCATGTATAAACTGATTTTGCATGTAGAACAAGTATGAATTTGCGTATAAATGTATGAAGCTTGCATGTATAATGAATGTATAACAAGTATGTATGAACTATGTATAACACAATGTATAAAAATATCGAGTTTTATTATGAATCAAGTCTCAAATTACAATGCTTGGAAATGAAAGACGAATACAAAGGATTACAAGTTTCCATAAATAATTAAATAGAACTACAAGCAAACTTTCTAAATAAGGTAAGTTCCGAAAAACGAGGCGTTACAAGATTGTGTTTTAACAGTTGTTTACTTTATTAACATGATTCCATCTTTTGTTCTTCTACGTAAAAGTTCGTATGAATTAGTGCATGTTTTTAAACCATCTCTTAGTCATTTAAGGAATTTTGGATGTTTGTGTTTTGGAATAGTCTTGAATGATTCAGATAAATTTTCTTATAGAGCAAATAAATGTGTTTTAATTGGATATTCAAATTTGAAGAAAGGGTATAAGTTGTGGAACTTGGATGACAGAGTTGAATTCTATTCAAGAGATGTCAAATTTTATGAAAATGTATACCCTTTCAAGTCTAAAATGGTTAATGAAAAAGAAATTTTCAATAATTCTGAGTTGAATCATTTAAACTTCTATGACTGTTATGAAACATTAATATCTAGTGATTCTAAAAGTGATAAAGCTACTGTTCCCAATGATGAAGAGAGGGATTTAGGTTCTCATGAAGTGTTTAGTGATGATTAGCAGCCTAATCATTCTTCAACAACTGCCACTTCTAGGGAAGGTCAGGTCGTAGAACCTAGGTTAGTGAGTAGTAGTGATAAAGGTCATGGCAGGGTTGAGGACACTAACACTTTAGATACTGAGACTAACCCATCTGAGGGAAACATACCTAATGTTAGAAGGTCTACTAGGAATACTTCTGTTCCAAAAAGGCTTCAAGATTTTGTGTTAAATGCTAATGTGAAATATGGGATAGAAAAAGTGGTTAACTATACATGTTTATATTTTGAAAATATGTGTTTTATTAGTAGTCTAAATAAATATGTTGAACCAAGTTCCTATAGTGAGGCTTCTCAAGATCTCAAGTGGATTGAGGCTATGAATTTGGAGATGGAAGCCTTACATTGGAACAAAACTTGGGAATTGGCTGATTTACCTGTAGGTAGGAAGCCTATAGGATGTAAATGGATTTATAAAGTTAAATATAGAGCTAATGGAGATATTGAGAGATATAAGGCACGACTGGTTGCAAATGGGTACAACCAAAGAGAAGGGTTAGATTTTGGTGAAACATTTTCACATGTTGTGAAAATGGTTACAGTAAGATGTGTATTAAGTCTTGCTATTTATAATGGTTGGTCGTTATTTCAATTGGATGTTAACAATGCATTTTTATATGGGTCAATATCCGAAGATGTCTACATGACACTTCCTAAGGGTTATTATTCTAAAAATGAGACCAAAGTGTGTAAACTTATTAAGTCCTTATATGGATTAAAACAAGCCCCTAGGAAGTGGAATGAAAATTGACTAAAGTGTTGTTGATGTAGGTTTTGTTCAAAGTGCTTGTGATCATTCTCTATTTATTTTGTCTAAAATATTTTTTAGGTTTAGAAGTGTTGTGGAATAAAACTGAAATTTGTTTAAATCAAAGAAAATATTGCTTGGAAGTGTTAAATGAATTTGGTTATCTTGCATGTAAACCTGTTAACACGCCCATAGAGTTAAGTCATGTGTAAATTCTAAAATTGGTGTAAATGATGAAAAGTTAGTTGATGTCACTGGTTTTCAAAAACTAACTGGGTAGTGATTTACTTGTCATTAACTCGCCCAAATATTAGTTATGCTATCCAATATTTGAGTCAATTTATGCACAGTCCTTTGAGCTCACATCTTAGAATTGCTTTAGGTTACTACGATACTTAAAGTTGAGTCCAAGAAAAGGTCTAATGTTTAAGAAAGGGGTTAATTGTGAGTTAATCTGCTTTGGTGATTCTGACTTGGCCAAGTGTTTGGTAACAAGAAAGTCTGTTATAGGTTATTGCATTTTCTTGGGGGGGGGGGGGGACTTAGTTTCTTAGAAAAGCAAGAAACAAAGTACTGTTGCAAGGTCAACAGGAGAAACTGAATATAGAGCAATGTGTTCAGCTTCTTGTGAGTTAGTGTGGATTGTAAACGTAACTAAAAGTAGAATGTAACTTACCAATAAAACTTTTTTGTGATAGTAGTGCTGCAATTTCTATAGCAGCCAACGCTGTTTTTCACGAAAGAACGAAGCATTTTGAAATTGACTTGTATTTTCTGTGAGAAAAAAGTGTCAGTTGGTTTTATTTGTATTGAAAAAGTTGATTCAAATAATCAACTTGCAGATATGTTTACTAAAGGGTTAAGTGTTACCCAGCATGAAAACTTTTGTGAAAGATTTGGGTTGATTGATCTGTTTAGAACAACTGAATGAAATGGGATGTTAAAATAATGTGACAGTGTCACATATATCATTCAATTGTTCTTTACAACTTTCATCGTGTTAGAGATCTTACAATTCATGTTCTCGGGGGTAATTTCTTTGAGTTGGATATATAAGATTTTGTCACATTTTCAGTGGCTATTTCTTTGTATCTTTCTATTCATACCATTGTTCTTTACTTTAAATATTGCTTTTTTTATGACACTTCACAACAACCTTGTTTAAGATAAGAAGACTTGACACCAATTTTATCTTTGTTAACTTAATTTTTGGAAAGTGTTGTAATATTTATAATATGAAATTCTTATATACACACTTCAAGTTTATTATGCTCAATTATTGGTTGTGTTAAGCTTTTTTTAACTGATTTGAAACAAAACATAAGATTTTATTGTTTAATGCTCGTCTATTTATATCTGTAACTAAATAGGGTTACTTCAAACAAAACTATGTAAAAAAGCATTTTATGCTTGATGTAGCCTTTTCTATAGTTTGATGAACTTCTTCACATATTTTAGAATACTACATGATAAATTTTGAGGAAGTGACAACTTCCAGCATTACTATCCTTTTTTTTTTCTTTCTATATAACTTACCTTTTTTTTATATAACATTACGTTTTTACAACTTTGACATAAATTGTTAATCAAATTGTAATGCTATTTGTATTTAAACTATACTTTTCGATAGTTTCACTATACAAGCAATCATCAAAGAAGTATGACAGTTCAATAGATAACACTGCTCAGTGGCGAAGCTTCACCCCCTCCCCCATTTTTCCGAAACCGGGGGTGGAAACGTATATACCTAAAAAATTTCTATAGGAAAGTACTATTCATAACACTATGCGTCGAAAAGTTCGAGTGGTCGGGCGCCCCCTCGGACGTAGCCTAAGCTACGCCCCTGACACTGCTTATTTCCTAATGTTTAAGTTTGTTAGGATTTTAATTGTAGTTAAAAGTAATTTTGAATAAAAAACGTGACGAATTAGAATAATAGTATTCACCATACAAATTAAGATGGTGTTAGTCCTTTTGATATATACTCACGGAATTCTCACGCTAGTTAAAAGAATGTTCAAGAAACGCTCATGCGGACCCCATTTAATTATACGTTTGAGAAAGACCATACTATAATAAACATCTAGATTTGCTCATAATTCAGGCATATATAATGCCAACTAGCAACCTTTGTCTCGTCCGAAATGATTACATATCAATCCCACCTCATTTCATTTATACTTAACTAGTGGGAAACCCGCGCGCGTTGCGGCGCCGAAAACATTAGTATACCCGAAACTTTATAGCGAAAACAACACAAAACCTTTATGTGTTTCTTTAAGTTCAATTTGCTTTGCTTCCTCCTCTTCCACATTTCTTCCTAAATGTTGATGTTCAAATTATACATCTGATAAAATAGGCAAACTCTATTTCATAAAATATACAATGAACCATTATGACTTTTAATTTTTGCTTTCAATTATAACTTTTAATTTTTCCTTACATATGAAGGTACTTAAAGATCCAAACAACTTACAATTTCACATTATATCTTCACTCACCCATAAAATATAATGCAATAATACGACATTAGCAACGAATTCTTCAAAGTCCTGATGAACATTTCTAATAACATTCCACCAATGCCTAGTTGATGAACTCTTTATTATCCCTTAAAAATCATGTGTCGCCCAGCTGAAGAAAAATAAAAAAACACTTCAAATATGTAAAAGAACATATTAATTAAATAAATAAAGGGCAGGTGAGTAAGCATCTGGGGAAGACTGGGATTGGTGTGTTTCTACCTTCTCATTAAAATTGAAACGCAAAGGTTCGGGGAAACGTAGGAGGCTAGGATCAATGTGTTTTAAGATGTGGTCAGTTTATAATTGTTAGCCCTCATTTGTTCTAAAAAACTAAAATTTAAAATGCATCACAATTACATCAACAATTAGGAATCAAACAACATGATGAAGAAAATTAAGAAAAAACTTAGTGATTATAAAATAACTGGGCTTAATTTAGTAAGATGAGAACTGACATAAAAAAAATGATACCGTTCTAAAGTGTGGCTATGGCTTCCCAAATGAAACCAAACTTTTAAGTTGTCTTCTCCAGTCTCCACAATAGCACCCAATTCCACAAAAGTATTAGTACAAGTCACAACTTATCAATATTTCAAGCTCAGTCAGTTTCATGTGTTATGGTCTAATATCATGATTTCCTTGTTGTTGTTGACTGTGTGGTTCGGTCACTATAGGCTGCAAAACAAGGTGTAACTCGAACAAACATACAATAATCAAACATGGTGTAACTCGAACAAACATACATTAATCAAAACAAATTATTACAAGGCAAAATCGAGGTACGATGGCGAAGGGAATCCAAAAATCATACCAAAACCGGTCAGACTGCTGAAACTATGTAGAGTTCGAACCTTTGAATCGATCCACAAAACATCATAGCCAACCTTGCCCTCTACCACATAGCTCTTCTCTAATTCCCGATGCGCCCTCTAGCTAGCCTTCCGTGCTCTCCCATGCACCAACCTGTGTAGCTTTTGTATTATTGAGGTTCTTTGTTAAGTACAATAACATGTGATAGTATGAAGGGTACCAAATTTCATGGGTGTTCATCACTGCCCCAGTGTAAATAACACTGGCCTACACGTCTCAACCGACAAAATATCATAAATAAGACCTTTATATACGCAAACATATACTGGAAAACATTTATAAATATCATCAATTATCATCATTTTATATATGAATAAATTATGAAGACACTATCACCCATGGTAGTTCTTCTTTCATCTCAATATAGTCATTCAATCGTCTAGTCCACCAGTATCACTAACCTAACTAATGAGCAGCAAATAGATAACATACCAGGAGAAATAATGTATCATGAGGAGGTTAACTCATTGCCAATCCATGTTCTCCCCAGCATATATGTAGCACGGATGTCTTATCTACACGGAGGAAAATGATATGTATTCGAATATTTAGTGTAACAAGAAGTTATGTTAAACACGTGCTTTAAACCATAGAGTAAAGAAAGTACCACTGATTTAAACACTTCCCAAGGCCCCTTCCACCAGCAAGGATTTGGCTCTTCACCAGCAACCTGAACCAAATGAAACAGTACCACTGATTTAAAATTTCAAGTTAAAATATTAACATTGCACATAAGCACTCTAAAACAAGAAATAAAGATCACAGCTTCTAAAGACTAAAATGTGGTCGTGTGTCATTTTGAACCTGCTAAAAAGAATTAAAAAGGGTTAAAGGACCAAAAATGTAGCTACCAAATAAGAAGATAATGTTGATCAGTTCTGTTTTAAACATAATGGAAAACATGTAATAACATACCTTTGATTGCATCGGTAGAGAATCCAGACAGAGACGCAGCCACGATGATCGACATAATTGTCAGTTTGATCTGGTTCCTCCTTAGGGTGTAAAGTGATGATGGTGATGAAACCGAAATTAGGGTTAGTTTCGGTTGAGAGAGAGAGGACGAAAATTGATGTTATGTGGTTTTTTGTTATGTGTCTAACCCTTTACCTCTCTAATAATCTCCTTATATATACACCCAAGAGGAAACCCAATTAGTTAATAAGGGTAATATGGTCCATCAACAATTACCAACTAATTATTAATAGGTTATTAATATATTTTGATCTATATTATATAAATGATAATGATGGCTACTAGATTAAATATAAATAAATAAATATTTAATCTTACATTCTCCCACTTAGCCGAATAATCATTTATCATGAGTATTAGATTAGTCTGATCAGAAGTTAATACTCATTTTAGCCTTAAACAAGTACTATAGCAGAGAAATACAGCCATTGAATCATTATGCGACTCAGGACCCCCATTAGTCATACTATAGCCTTAATTTAAAACCTAACAGTTATGATCAAAATATGTAAGCCCTTTAACGTTTGATTTGTATTTATAGTTGTCTATATGTCATTACACCGGCAGAACATATGTAAGAGACATACAAAATCAAACTGATGAGGAAAATTAATTAATAGTCAGTCATTCATAGTACGATATGCAGTTGTACATGGTCATCAATTAAAGCCCGTCTCTTTTTATGTGCACTCTTAATAAGACTTATGGGTTATAGACCTTCAATTATAGGATCCTTAAGCATATCATGAATGTATTCGATACAAATATTTAGTTTCCTCAATTCGTTCATAAACGAATAATTAATTGCGTATCGAAATTTAATGCAGCACCTCTCGAACTGTTACTGTTCAAGGAGACATGGTAGCTGACTTTATCACAACAAGTCTTCAATATATTAATTATATGGAGTTAATAAACTCATGAGTCCACTGATAAATTTCCAACAACTTTTAGTGACTATATTATGTCGTTATAACTTAGGTTGTTGATATCAGTCTATTATGACTCCTCCATGAGATAGGTTTTGTCTGTTGACATAAAGATATACCCGAAATTACATTTTTTTGTCATCTTTGAATATTACAAAGTTAGAGTAATAAACCGGTTTGAGTTCTCACTTCTTCTTTAAATCATAGCCTCTCGTTTCTTTTAAAGATATTGTAATACTCTATTAGATGCTTCACATTAATCTAGACATATCTAGTGTGTTGCAATGTGAGTAATATCTAAACGAGTATAGACTTAAACTTTACATAAGGCTTCTAATTAATGAAGCATAAGTAAATAATCTCATTTATCCTATTATCCTCTAAAGGAGAGCAGTAATGTTTGTTACATATGTAAGGACCAATTTAATGTTAAACTTATGGAACGGAAGTAATGTCCCATTTGGTCTATCTCAACATGTTATGATATCTATTATGTAAGAGATATCTCTGAGATCTATTATATCAAAGTTTGTGTTAACAATGCTTTGACTTATGTAACATCTACTTGTCAAAAGAATATCATCTATATAGACAAGTTTATCTTAGTTGCTCCCACTCATCTTGAGGTAGGTACATTATTCCGCTTGGTTGTTGATGAAAATAATTTCGTTAAGATTTCATCACATTATGACGTTTGCATTAACCCATACATGGATTTTATTGGCTTATAGACAAACTGTTCTTTAACCTTAAGTTTAGAACTTTCAGGTTGTTTTATGAACATGTAAATATGTCAGCCAGTTGTTAGGGAAAAATTGTTTTAATGTTCATCTAATGTAGCTCAAAACTTTTATAAGCTACTAATGTTCATCTAATGTAGCTCAAAACTTTTATAAGCTACTAGAACAGTGATGATCCTAAAAGAAATCTTTTGTTAGATATGTAATAAAGATTCTTTAATAATTTATCTCTTCCTGAGTACAACCTTTGACAATCAATCATGCTTCTTTGTGTCTTAACGTTTATATCAGGATTTGGTTTAGTTATGAACACTCTTAGGTTATTCAATCTAATCCCAAACGTTATACGAACACATAAAACAGTTTTACTAGAAAACAGTTTTATTCTATTTAGAAGATTGATTGACACTAATGACTTAATTAGAAGAGATAGGATCAATAAACTTTTCCAAAAACCATTTCAACTTCATTTAGGGAGGTTATGTAATCATCAAAGTTAGTAGATTTTTAAACCTAGATGACCTCCTGAGTTGATTATTGGGTTAGTTAGAAGTTTCAGTTTAGCTCTTGATTAGGTTGCTATCATTTCAGGATTCTAAGTTTGTAAGAGTTGGTGCAGTATGGTGTACAAGAGGTGTAATCGGAGTTAAATTTGGAGTGAAATTTAATGACACTCTTCCCCCCGCCTCTTGTATTCCTTGCAAGTCATGATAAGGACTTTGACTGCTCCCACTGACCTTAGAAAATTTTAGGAACTCAGCATGCTTAGGGTCAATATTTAACGACCAAACAAATTCTAATAGAGAAAACATATTAATGAACATATTAATGACGTTAGTCAATGTAGTTTCTCTTGTTGAGGATTATGTTAGTTTAGATAAGAAATCTAAGTGTGCCCACAATTAAGCAACAATGAGACTTTTGTAAAAGTAGCTTTAGATTTTAAGGAGACAGGTTATGATAGAACAGTGTCAAGATGGAGCAGTGTCTTGTACAAGAGGTGTAAATTGAAGTAATATAAAGTTTTCACTCCCCCACCTCTTGCAACTATTGCAAGTTATTATTAAGACACTTAATGCTCCCACTGATCTTTTAATATCTCTAGAATGCTACAAGAGAAGTTTCAATTAGTTATGTGACGTGGGAACCTATCATATATATATGTTAGACTTTACTTGATTTCTTTAATGTCCAGATGTCACAAAAACTTAGGGACATATTTAATAGAAATCATGTTAAGCACATATATGAGTAGATTTCTTATAAGACCGTGGGCCATATACGACAAAATTTAGATACAAGTAAATAGTCTTTAAATGATAAATGAATTATGTCTAAATATTCCATTTGGAATAAGTTCCACGAATGTCAATGAATGACTTATGATGGACCCATACTTATGCCTTAAGCCAAATCATATTTAGGGCTTTAACAACATAATTTAAAATCACTTAGAATGAGATTAGATGAAAAATCATCCTCATTAACCATGTCATGATTTCTCATGAATTTTGGTTATGATGGATGAAATTTGTAAGTCTCATTTTCCTTTTGTCAAATTCTCATTTTCATGATGACAAAAGTTGTGAAAGTGTGAGGTATCATCTAGTTTTATCTTAATAATGTTTCAATCCAGATATTTAGAACAAATAAAATGAGAGTTTAAGGTAAGTGTGACTTTATGTTGACTATGCAAACTTCACAACCTTCATAACATTGCTTAATTATGATACTATATTCTGATTAATACTCAGAATATATGGACGGTATCGAAAAACGTTGTTAGAAGACTGCTTATTATTGTTCTTATAGCCTTAACATTTAATTTTTTTTCACTAACTCTCATGTTAGTTATTTGTTAACTTCTGGTAAGGAAACGTTTAAAAAACTAGAGTCAACTAATCATGTATTAATAGGAATATTACAATTAGTAGACTTAAATATCTTTAATAAGTGACTATCTAATTAATTCATCCAACTGTTCTTTAGAATAATGGATAGTCTCGTTGCTTATGTCTAGTCTAATGACATAATGATGCATTGAGATTTTCCCTTTAAGAACCTTAGAGGTGGAATTAACAGTTGTAATTTGTCTATGGACCTTAGAACAATCCTCTTTTTAAGGTTTTAAGTGGTTGTAAGGTGAGTAACAACTTATTTTCCAGCTTTAAACATTTATTTCTTTGTACATATGTTGCTTATCAACACACTCATTATACTTTGGTATTTTTGAGTGTTATAGTTGATTTATAAGGCATCAAATTGTACAAGTGAAAGTCTTAATATGTAATATACTGGAACATGTACTTATTTCCATGCATAAGCCCTTAACTTAATGGGTCATGGTATTGTACATTATTATGTATTCACATATACCACTTAACTTTATAGTTTAGAATTTTAAAAGAAGGCATGCATCTTAGGAGTTCTAGTGATTATTCCATATATATAAGAGATTAGCCTTAGGAAAGACTTGATCTGAAATAACTTTAGTGATAGCATTATGTTAGAGAGTTCTTGATTATCATAAGAGACATCATGTTCGATTTGTCCTAATCATCATGCTCTAATTTTCTTCTTTATAATCTTTATAATCTTTATCAGAAGAGAGCAATAGGATTATCGTGTCTTAAGAAATAATCAAGGATTTAATTTAAGAGCTAATTCTAATAGAAACTTTAAATAAAGCAAACATTTTAGGTTTAGGAATTAAAGTGGATGAGATATATGTAGAAGTAAATTATAGTGAGAAAAAATTATGGGTACTAAAAAAAAAGGACAGACGAAATGATCATAAAATTAATTAAGGATCATTAATATAAGGATCATTATGTGAAGAGATTGTGATATGTCTATTACTAACATCAAAATAATAGACTTAGTAAAATTCTACTTAAACAAAGACAAATCAGCTTTGGCCAGAAGTGTAATCATTTAAGTATGTGTGCAAAGTAATCGTGACAAATCAGCTTCGGCCAGAAATGAGACAATCACTTTAGTTATGCACTTGTTAAGCATGCTAAACATAAATGAATTAAATCAGCTTTGGCCAGAATTAAGACATTTCATGTTTGTAATGCATACTTAACATAGCTTTTTATAATACTTGAACAATAAATAGATGTATTAAATCAGCTTTGGCCAGAATTAATACATCAGAAGCTCATTCAAGTTAAGCTAGTTTGGTTTTGAAAAACATTATTTGATCCTTATTAATTAATTAAGTATAAACAAAACCAAGTATTTAATAGCAAACCACCTGTTAGCGCGTTTGGTTTTGTATTATTGAGGTTCTTTGTTAAGTACAATAACATGTGATAGTATGAAGGGTACCAAATTTCATGGGTGTTCATCACTGCCCCAGTGTAAATAACACTGGCCTACACGTCTCAACCGACAAAATATCATAAATAAGACCTTTATATACGCAAACATATACTGGAAAACATTTATAAATATCATCAATTATCATCATTTTATATATGAATAAATTATGAAGACACTATCACCCATGGTAGTTCTTCTTTCATCTCAATATAGTCATTCAATCGTCTAGTCCACCAGTATCACTAACCTAACTAATGAGCAGCAAATAGATAACATACCAGGAGAAATAATGTATCATGAGGAGGTTAACTCATTGCCAATCCATGTTCTCCCCAGCATATATGTAGCACGGATGTCTTATCTACACGGAGGAAAATGATATGTATTCGAATATTTAGTGTAACAAGAAGTTATGTTAAACATGTGCTTTAAACCATAGAGTAAAGAAAGTACCACTGATTTAAACACTTCCCAAGGCCCCTTCCACCAGCAAGGATTTGGCTCTTCACCAGCAACCTGAACCAAATGAAACAGTACCACTGATTTAAAATTTCAAGTTAAAATATTAACATTACACATAAGCACTCTAAAACAAGAAATAAAGATCACAGCTTCTAAAGACTAAAATGTGGTCGTGTGTCATTTTGAACCTGCTAAAAAGAATTAAAAAGGGTTAAAGGACCAAAAATGTAGCTACCAAATAAGAAGATAATGTTGATCAGTTCTGTTTTAAACATAATGGAAAACATGTAATAACATACCTTTGATTGCATCGGTAGAGAATCCAGACAGAGACGCAGCCACGATGATCGACATAATTGTCAGTTTGATCTGGTTCCTCCTTAGGGTGTAAAGTGATGATGGTGATGAAACCGAAATTAGGGTTAGTTTCGGTTGAGAGAGAGAGGACGAAAATTGATGTTATGTGGTTTTTTGTTATGTGTCTAACCCTTTACCTCTCTAATAATCTCCTTATATATACACCCAAGAGGAAACCCAATTAGTTAATAAGGGTAATATGGTCCATCAACAATTACCAACTAATTATTAATAGGTTATTAATATATTTTGATCTATATTATATAAATGATAATGATGGCTACTAGATTAAATATAAATAAATAAATATTTAATCTTTTACAGATTTTAAGGAGACAGATTATTACAAGCATTAACATATGTTTTAAAGAAGATGTTATCAAGCTTTGTTTTATTGCTTGGTGTCATCAATTAGCAAATTATGTTTACTAAGTTCTATACAAGCTCATACTCAAAGTCAATGGCGGAGCTAGAATTTTTTTCCTACGATGTCATTTTTCTTGATACTCAGATTTATAACAACCTGATATAAAAATTTTCATATCGGATCAAGTTGAGTCAAATACTATATACAAACCAATATCATAAAAAAGCAATATCTTTGAAAATAGACACACTAAAAATAAAAATAAAAAGTCATTTTATATAAAATATACATTTTATAATTGTTCTATGTGGGTTCATATTTTGAAAACGATCCTATAAACAACTAAAACTAATAATCATATAAGATATCGTTAAAATCAATAACCAAACCTTGAAAATTTAATCAAATCTTTAATAACATAAACATATTACTAATCTTATTTTAACTTAATAAAACTAATTTAGTTTGAACAAACTGATGGCAATATCTTAACTTTATTAATAATTCACCAAACTAATTTAGTTTGAACCAACTGATGCCAATATCATAATTTATTAATAATTCACCAAGATGTGAAACTTCATTGAAATCATTCTTTGTGTTATAAAACTAGCCTAAAAGCTGGATAATATAGAAGAGAAGTATAGAGAATTTTCATAGGATTTCTTATATATATTTCTTGGTCCTACAAAACTATAATATTACATGAGTTTATATAGACAGAAGAAAGAAACTATATTGTACTGTGCGTCAATAATTCGAACGAATTATTGAAGTTACTGTGTCAATAATTCGAATGAATTATTTCCTTTACTGTGTGCTTTTACTGTGCATCTAGTTGTCATCCACTATTTGCAATGATTCATAACACTCCCCCTTGGATGACACTTTACAAACTTTTTGGGGTAATTAAGTACTGTCTCATTAAAAACCTTGCTAAAGAAAAACCCAGTGGGAAAAAAACTTTAGCTAAGGGAAAAAGAGTGTAGTCTATAGTTCCCCCTCAAGTTGCAATTTGTAAGGTATCACATTCTCCGTACGTGACGCATGCCAATGTCATGAACGTGTTTCCTGAAAGTTGTTGTAGGTAGTGCTTTTGTGAAAAAATCGGTTGAATTGTTGCTGGATTAGACATATATCATCTCGACTTGATTGTCTTTAATAAAGTCTCAAGTATATCAAAAAAAAAATCTTGGTGGTATATAAGAGTACAACTTGTAATACTCCCCCTGATTTCATTATGTATCGTTTAAGCCTTTTGCGTAGATCTTTTAGTTAATATTTTGCCACTTCATTCCTTGATGTGTATAGTCCTTTATGTTGATCAATGTTATATGGTCTTTATATGAGATTCCTGGTGCTTTATGTAAACAAATACCATATGATCCACAACTATATGTTGTTACATTCCCTGCATTTACAAAACTAACAAAACTTGTTTTGGTATGTTAGGGGCTGTTTGGTAGCCTCTGAATGATCATTAAGAAGCTACCTCTTAATGGAACCATTAAGAATTTTACCAATGAGAAGGTAGAAGAATGTGACATGTGATGATTTACCATTCATAGGTTACCTCTTAACCATTCAGACTTGAGGTTACCTCTTATTCATTCAGAGGTTTTAAACCATTAAGAGGTAGCATCTGAATGGTCATTAAGAGGCTACCAAACAACCCCTTAGTAATATAAAATCTTTCATACCTTAGATGTTAATTTATTACATCCGATTATATTATCTCTTCTTATAGTCCATACTATCTTTACTACTTTAAGAAGATGTATTTACAGGTTTTGAAATTATTGCTTCATGCATTTACATTCATTGAAATACATCTTTTCGATTTTACCAACTATGAATGTATATTCATTCTCTCATGTAGATTTCCTCATTGTTCTCTATATCATATGCAAAAGATGCCTTGAATACTTACTTCATTCATACAATCCATAGTTTACCATGCTTATACATTAATCAATAGCTATCATAACCATCGAATTTCATTAACTTTTTCATGTACTCAACAGCCTTAGGAAACTCATCGAGAGTTCCATTTCTTTTCAGCATTTATAATAATTTAAGCATATTCATATCTTATAATGTTCTTGAGATCTCGCCTTACATGACTTTGATAATTTAAATTCTTCATGAATTTTTATGTATTTTGTAGTACCACATGATATATAAATATTCATAAGCTGCATGTTAATTTTCTCTTAATATATTACCAGACGAATCCGATATTGGAAAGTTATTATATCCACCACTGGAGAATGCGTTTTCTCATAATCAATCATAGGTCTTTGTGAAAATTATTGTGCCACCAATTTTGACTTATATCACTTAATTTGATTTTCACATGATTCGCGTAAAAGAAAATTTTGTATCCAACATATTTTACAACTTAAGTTGTATGGACTGTTGGTCCAGAAACTTTTCATTCCATTAGAGAACTAAACTCTGCCTATTTGCGTCTTTCTATTTTGGCCAATCATTTCTTAATATTCATTCATACGCAGATCTTAAATCTTGATCCTCATTATTTAATCATTTTAAACGCTACATTATATACAAAAGTATAACGACGTCGATTTTATTTCGATTCCATACATATCTTAGACATGATACAACTTATCGAGATCTCTTTATTTTCAGGTACCTGAGGTTCTTCTTGAACCATCATGTCTATTATCTCTTCAGGAGATCTTATTATTATAACCTTGACTTGACCATCTTAATTACTTGCTCCAATTTTCGAGGAATATTATTATTGGAATCAACTAGTCTACCACGCTTTAGGCGTGCAATAAACTCATTACAAAAATATGTGGTTGTCCTCTTGGGACACAAATATAACTGGAGCATAAGCAGTTGATTATGTGACTTACTTAGTCACTCTATTTAGGTCAGTGAACTTGTCTGGTAATTTGTTCTTTAATATTGGTAAACGAATTATACTTTAAACTTCTAGTTCATAGTTTATAGTCTGAGGATCAAGATGACATGATAATTTATTTCACTTTTCACTTTTCAACTGCTTGTTATCTCCCCCTAATGTTGGGAATGTCAGTCCATTTAGATGGATATTAATAAATTGAACTATAAATAACTCTTTCGTTAAATGCTATATTCCCAATCACCTTTTAAGGTCCCATATTTGTGCGTCGTGGTGGATCAATTTCAATATATATCGCACAATCAAAATCATATTTGGTTTCTGACCAAAACCCAATTATAATGGGGAGAAAACATTACAATATATTGGCATTATATGAACTTTTGCTCTCATGATCATACACTTAGCAAAACACATCCAGTGATTGTCTCAATAAATCATGTATAAACTACATGAAGTTTTACGTGTATTGCAATGATCATTATGTGAAATTGATTTATTATCAAAATCATTATATCAATCTGGAATAATATGCTTGCTATCACATTAGCTAAGCCACAATCACACAAACTTCAGGTTGTGGATTTGATAACCATTTAGACGATGCATCGATTTAAAACACTAAATGGTATCATGTTGGATATGTATATCCTTTGCTTATTCCAGAATACTTAGGGATTCACACCCTACTTTCATTGATTAACTTTTCTTGAGAACAAAAATTACATTTTATAATTTTCTGGAAGGATCTATTAGTTCTTCAATACATTTCACATTATCATTTTACTCGGTGTGGTCTAACCGGTCATGCCAACTGATTATGTTTCATAAACTTCTTATTTATGATCATATATGTATTACTTGTAGGTAAAAACACAAAATAGAATGTATGTATTAAACAATTTAATCATAATAATTTGATAGTCTATTATGATGTGAACAAACTTACATTTGAAATTAATCATATAATGAATCAAATTCAGACTCTGAATCATAAGGTGGTGAAGGTGGTAGAGTTAGTTGCATACTGTTAACTATTTGTTTTAGCATGTCTTCCAACCATTTATTTCTTTCTGTCAGCCATTTTATTTGTTTAGACAAATTTCGAATCTGATCGTTTAACCTAGCCACTTCAACTCCTATTGAATCTGAAGGTAGATTCATTTGAGGTACCGTACATGGTTCTGTTATATTAATTGGTGGCAGTTGTTGTTCTACTTCGTTTAATAGTGATTGGAAAAACTGTTGCGGTAATGGTGATTGCAAAAATGATTCCGATGCTAACTGCTCTTGGAATATCATGTTTTCATCAAACAAAGTTTGTTGCATCGTTGAATCTTCCTTGAAAACTAAGGGTGAGATGTTTTGTAAGATGTTCGGTGCTAGTGGTTGAGATAGGTTAGTTGTAATATGTTCTTGTACGGGTGGCAGCTGTGGTTGCAGATCAAATCGATAAAAAGACGGTTGAGGAAGCTGCAACAATGATTGTTGTAAATTTTGTGTTGAGGTACTTTCTAAGATAACCTGAGCTTCCTCCGACTGGAATGGTTGATTTAGTGTATAATTATGAACAGGGGTTAGCCTAACAGTGTTAAAATTTACAATCCCAGATGCCTTTGGTGGGGATAATCCTTGGATAATCTGATTACTTAAGATACCTAATGATTTTTCTATTTTTGTAATGTAAGACCCTCCCATGAGACTTCTCAGAGGATTTGTTTGTTGATTTAAAAGATATGTAGCAAGCTCATGGGCAATATTACAAGGAACTTGCTCAAAAATACTATGCAGATGGAAAAGGTCGGTAGTACTAACCCTATGTTGATTATTCTTGCGTCCCGTGATAGTGTTGGCTAAACCACGGTGCATATATTGATAACGAGGGTCTGTGAATTTCATAGAATTATTATTATTACACCACTCTTTCGATGAATGGCCTAGCCAATATTCTTTCATTTCCTCAGAGGAATAAGAGGTTGATGCCTCCGTAAAAATAGGTTGTTTAACTTCTTCATCTGTATATATGCCCAGATGAACTGCGAATTCTGTTAATGACATATTATGAGATTGTCCACAAAGTCGAAAATGAATAGATTCATCGGTAAGATTTTTATCATATTTGAAATAGAAAGTGGACAAGAACTCATATACAAGTTCATCGTATGACGGTTCTAGGATGTCGAAGAAACGACGCCAGGGCGTATTACGTGGTAGTAATCTCGCCAGTAAACCACTTGGATCAAACATTTCCATTTGATACCAATCAATACCGCTAATAGAAAAAACTTCAAGATTCTTGAGTTTTTGACACCTCTCACGATTGGGTAAATCAGTAAACCGAAGGAATCGATGAATGTTTGCTGCATTTGAAGATTCAGCATATGCTACTGGAAGATTTGCCATTAGAATATTTGGTTTTGTTGAAACTAAGAAAAGTTTGGGTACGGGTTATTTTGGGTATGTGTTGAATTATATCAGAAGTTGTAGCTTATGTGTAGATTAGCTCGAGTAGTGAGTTTTTTTATATAGATAAGAAAATTTAAGCTTACACCATACGTTTGGTTAAGGCTTCCATGATACGTTCCGAAACAGTTCACTGTAGCTAGTAAATGTTATATTGCATAAAATAAATACTAGATGCATAAACAAAAATGTTAGGTACATAAATAAATGTTAGTAGTCCCATAAATATTATATCTCCAGAGCAATAGGTCCCCTGTACTAATTTTAATTTATCACAGAACTACAGTATATTATAAGTATACATATATATATAAAGGAGAAACGGGATCTAAAAGATCATCCTAAAGGTGTATGGTTTTACAACTCACTGGTGCACCCTTAGGCTTTCAACCTATGTATATGTATATATTTAAATATATGAAATTCTTACATTGAGTATGGTAATAGCTCCTTTGCTTGGTTGACAGCGCTCGTGCTGATAACGTGTTATAAAACTAGCCTAAAAGCTGAATAATATAGAAGAGAAGTATAGAGAATTTTCATAGGATTTCTTATATATATTTCTTGGTCCTACAAAACTATAATATTATATGAGTTTATATAGACAGAAGAAAGAAACTATGTTGTACTGTGCGTCAATAATTCGAACGAATTATTGAAGTTACTGTGTCAATAATTCGAATGAATTATTTCCTTTACTGTGTGCTTTTACTGTGCATATAGTTGTCATCCACTATTTGCAATGATTCATAACACTTTGCAAATATTCTCTTATCTCTATCAAAATTTCTCAGAGCAGCACAACTAAATCACACACTACTAGAAAACTAGGCAATTGCGATGAAAATTTGCGACCAACATCATGCAGTCGCAAAATTAGCGACTGGTTTGCGATCAAAACCAAAACAGTCGCAAATAAAAAGACCAACCCGGATTCGGTCGCAAATTTTGTGACCACATTTTGCAGTCGCAATATTTGTGACCATTATATAAAAAACAAAAGTTACGACCGTCTAAAGCAGTCACAAATACGAGATATACATGAAAACCAAAATTTCCTACCGTCTAAAGCGGTCGCAAATTCGAGAATATCAATTTAGAGTAGTACCATTTATATGAAGCCTGTCTTGCTATATAAAGGACCTGCTTATTATATTAAATTTATTTTAATTTAATTTTATCCCAAGAATATATAAAGGACCTGCTTATTATATTAAATTCTCATAGCGGCCCATCTGGTTTCTCTCTCTCTCCGACGCTTCACTATCATCACCACATCCTGAAACCCTAGATCTCTCAAACACATCTCAATCGCCACTCAACGATCACGGCGTTCAAATCGATTAGGTTATGGGAGCTGAAACGACTTCGATTAACCTTGAACTGAAACGAATTTGATGAACGCTAATTTTGATTTTCAATTGATTGGAAGAACAATTTCTGGAAATATGGAGGATAGTTGAAGATTATGTGCGATTGGAATCTATTATATATAATAAACATAAAGATTTGGGCTGATGTGGCATCTTCTTAGAGCCTCCTAGATTCATTTTTGGCGGGAAAATGAACTTGGTTTTTTTGTTACTCGCGGATCCTGTTTTTAACCCGTTTTATAACCCGGGTATATAAGTCACCTAAAAACCTAAATTCATGTCCCCTCATTCTTTTCCTTCACTCTGCTTCACACCGAAACCCTAGCCTCCATCTTCCTTTAGCTTGAAGCTTCTACCATCAATCTAAATGATTTAGCATCATCGTCCTCCCGATTTCTTCTCTCAATGATTCAAGAGGTTCTACAATCAATAGTATTGTAGGATTGATAAAACGAAAATCATCGATGTCCTGTGTCTACATCTGCGAGGCGATGATGGCTAGGGTTCCCATGGTGATTTCGGTAAGAAGGATCTTCATGTATGATTTTTGAATCAGCAATTATTAATCATCTGTGTGATTGTACTGGCTAACTTAAGTTTCAAATTAGTACTCATAGTATTTACTATCAGCGTTTTTTGATTGAATTGGATATGTTTATCTCTGAATTCATCCATTTCTCCATGTATCTTGCTATTTTCTCCATGTGTTTGGATTTATCATTCAGATTTGTGTGTTATATAGATGTCACAAGATTTCAGTTATGATTTTATTGTTTATTCTTCTTTTTCATGTGTTGTATACAGCAAGTTACCATTCTAAGAGATTGGTGAACAAATGTGCTTTGTGGTACTGAAGGTGCTCTACTAGACCTAGAATAACTATTTGGGCTAGCACTGAGATTAATAGAGGTGCATAAGAATTAAGAACATGTAGCTTGGTTTGATTGTTTTTTGTATAGTTCATCTTGACAGGGCATGCTTGGGTGTTTGGCAAACAACTTTTATGAGCTTCGGAGTCTAGAGTGTCTTTATATAAAAAAGTTAATGAAATTTACAATACAAAAAAAAAAAACAAATATGTAATTTCTAAAATCTTCCCCTTAAAGTCCTTCGTGTGGGGCAAATACGGGAGGTGTCATCCAGGTTAGCCCACCATCATTCTTTATCCGAAAATGCATGCTCCTCAACAAGTTTTTGGATCTCGGGTTGATGATGCTCTTTTTTTCAGGTTTGGCCTGTTTATAAGTTGTGTCTGGCTTGTGGCTAAGAAATCATGGGCTGGCCTATAGCAAATTCCTACTGCCTTTTGCCAGTTTTGGTCAATTCAGGTTGATTTTTGCGTGATTTTTGCGCGATTTTTACAGTTTTGGCGCTTGAACAGAGCCTATCGCTTACCTGCGCCTGGACTCGAAATGATTTGCCAAATGTTAATTTTTACGTTTGGTATTGTGCCGGTTAGAGTATGCAATTTGTCTATAAAACTAGAACGTGAATATATCCGACTTTCACCATTAAGTGTTCTATTTTATATTTCTTGGTAGCACAGCACAATTTAGCAAAAATGCACAAAAAATAAGATATTTTGCCTTTACATCTGTTGTGGTCAAAGATTATGTTTCATAAACCAAATTGTCTTGTGCTATTACTGTAGGTTGGGCTTAAACGATATTGAAACTTATATGCTAATGATGATGAAGAATGCTCCCACGTTGTCTCCTCCCCCAATCTCGGCTTCCGTTTATATCTAAATGGATTCATGGACTAATGATTCTCTTCTCACCAAAGTAGGAGCGAACTTTGGTACATACATCGAATCGGACACCTAGGTGAACCTGCTTTAAAAGGACATTCATGCCTCTGGTGGATTCACCATGGTATTAGGAGATTCTCCTCCACATTCAGGTTCACTTCCTCTCTTTGTTACTCTTCGTACGCATATGTAGTGTGTCGTGTCTTCTCGCTATTTCGTTCTTCGTTCAAATTTGTTTTTGGTGTTCCTTTATTTAGTACACCAAATTGATTTAACCGTGGTGTTGAAAGGCCTCTATCCATGATCAAAAGAAGGCAGTCACTAGACCGGCGCCTCTCTAGCTATTTCTACTTATCGAATTTGTGTTGACGATATCGGAGCCAAATCCGGTACGATATTTTTTTTTATAGAAAATGCTTTAATTTCTACCCTTTGATCAATGAAATTGTTTTTTTTTATAGAAAATGCTTTAATGTCTGGTATGGACTACATTGAAGTTTCTCAAATTGGTTCATGTTCTAGTTCTAGAGGATGGGTAATTAGTCTTTCTTTTAGCCTTATATTTTTTCTATAATTGTTTTTTTTTAATTTTTAATATATTTGCTTCTTATAAACCTCTACTACAAATCACACGGTTTGAAAACTACCACTGAATTACAGACCTTCAGCAAAAGCTAGATGTGAAACATCCCAGGTTTGTTTTTTCTTATGGTTTGGATTCTCTTTTTTTGTGTATACCATGTCAAAATCATTTAAGATAGTTGTATTTCTGTGTAGTGAATTTTGACATAATGTGATTAAGTAGAAAAGTTAGTGATAATATATATGTTTTTCTTATTTGTGTTAGTGGGTATTTTTAGTTATGAAAGTCAACTCTTATTCAGGTATTAAGGTTGGTCAAACACCCATTACATTTATACTTATATATCTGAACGGTGATGTGAAGGCAGTTAAATTTTTGGTTTCACAACCTAATCTTGACCCAGAACTACACGAGGCACGCCTTTTTTCTCTGAATCTCTGATTCGTCCCTCTCGCATCGGGCGTGCCTTTTTAAACCAATGGAGATTGCTTTTATAATTATATCATGTGAGTAATACTTTGTTTCTCATGTGTTCAGTGAAGCTATATGTGTATTTAGAGCTCAGATTTCACATGTCTACTTTTAAGATGCATTTGCAAGATGCGACGTATTAGAATTGAACTAAACGGTGCAAAGCTAAATAAAGTTATAAAGATTATTTTGCTCCAACTGCGTTTTGGTCAACTAACAAAGTTAATCTTGGAATAGTAAGTTATGGATTATCTGTTGGTTTATGGGTCTTTAGATGGTTACATTCTCATTGAGATCTTAAGTATACATTATCTTGAATATATTTTTCTAAGTTTTTTACTTGTATATATTTATAACTATTATTAATAAGTTAGTTATTTTTTATAATAGTGTTGCAGGTTACCTGAAAAATTTCCGAAGGAAATCGAGTTTTCATTGTAGATTATATGTTGCAACAAGTAAGTTTGTTTTTTTGTATGTTTCCATTCATATGGTGAAGCCTGCCTTTCCGTTTTGTTAGAGATAGACCAGGAGATATTGTGGAGCATAAAAACAAAAGGTGTTCTATTTTCTCTATTTGTTACCCCCTTTACTCTTTATGACAGTTTACAATACCATTATCACAATAGTGCTCTCTATCAATGATAGAGATGAGTATATGTGTCTTGAAAACTATTTAAGGTTTTGATTTCTATGGTACAGAATATATTTAAAATTAAAGTTGGATATTATAATGATTACCGATGATTTTCAGCCACGTGAAACAAGTACTGCCACTCTTAATGATGGTCGGAAACTATGTTTAGAGTGTCTTGACTCGTCAGTTATGGATACAAGCGAGTGTCAACCATTATATTATGACATTCAAGCATTTTCTGAAAGTTTGAATATGAGAGTGGAACAGAAAATTCCTTTACTTTTGGTTGAGAAGCAAGCACTTAATGAGGCTATGGATGGAGAGAGGAATGTAAGGAGTTCTTTTTTGTCATCGTTATGTGAATATTACATTTTTCATTACTTAAGTGGATCGATTTGTTGTGTGTTTGATCACAAAAGAGTTAACTAAAAATCTTTAGCTAACAGGGGAACATGCCACATAACATTAGCCTATAATCTATCTTTAATGCATGTAATCTCCTAAAATGTTTTATTAAAAGATATGGGGAATATTATGGAAATAATATTGTTCTGGTAACCGTAATTAGTGCATTAATTATTTATGTTTTAAAAAATGAACCAAATGTGTTTGGTGCTCAACTCGACCTGTTACCCAACCTACCCATGCATTTTTTTTGTCAGGGTCATTACCACATGCCTAAGACACGTGGACTTTGCCTTTCTGAGGAACAAACTATCAGTATCGTACGTATGCCAAGCTGATTATTTATTTTTATATACACACAAACATACACACACACACTATATTAGTTGAATAATATTTTTTAATTTGCTAAAATCATGTGTTGATAGGTTTTGAGAAGACCAAGAATTGGGATGACAAAAACGGTTAGGTAAACCACTTATTTTTAGTATTTTTTTTTAATCATAGGTGTTTGCTGAAAAATGGGCCGAAATGGTTGGGTTGAATAACGGGTCGAAATATGTTAGGCCATGTCATCTTGAGCCTCAGACGCAAACCACTTGTACTATTTTAGGTTGTTTGGATTAGTTGAATAACGGGTCAAACACTTACATGTTTATTGATTTTCTAAATGCTTAATGGATCAACTATGCTTATAACAAAACGATTTCGGAGGTCGTATGCCTATATACGTTGAAAATAGTTTTTTATTAACTTTCAACCTACCCGTTTAAACTATTTTCCTTTCTTAAATCTTAGGTTTTGATATTTATTATTGTTTGAGATAAAACACAACCTGAATTGACCCATTCATAACTAGATATATTTTCATTATCAGGTGTGCTTGACAAGCGACAGAAATAAGATGTTTGATGACGAGCGTATGAATTCATTAGAAGAAGCTAAGAAGCTGGCCATATCCGGCGGATTGGACAGAGTTGTTCTCGAAGCAAATGGTATATTCAGAAACCCTACATCAGTAAGAGAGATTAAAGAATGAAATCTTTCCCTCCTTACTTATGGCAAATTAAAGTAAGCTTTCAATTTACTTCCTTTTATTATATCGAATAAAAACCATTAAACACTGATTAAACGGGTCACCACGTTTATACTTTTAACAGCAGTGTCCCCGAAGCGATACACGCTCAATATCTTATGGGCGTAATCGTCGATTTAGTACAAGAAATCACAAGTGCAGTTGCGTGTTTCAAAAACGAAGATGAAGGAGCGGAGGTGAAAGAGAACACAAACAATATTGAACCGTCTTTTTTGCTGAATTTGGTATCACAAGTGATGCAGCATTGAAGTTTGGTACGTTCGAGTTGGGTCGCGTCGGGTCATTTGTTTATTAAATGTATCCCGTGTGGGAATTGAGTTTGGTTAGGATGATAAGTAGTGGAGTTCTGTTTTTCTTTAATTTCTTGATCACTCAAATGAAGCTGGTTAAATTGAATGACACTATTTACTTAAGTTGTTATTGTTAACATCTATGAAGACATTTTTTAATTTATTATTGTATTAACAATTAATCAATGTTGTGTAAAAGTTTAATGAAATAATATGTTACATTTTAACAAAAAAAACATGTTTATTAACTAATAAGAAAAACATGTCTTTGGTAGCTTATAATGTAAACTGTTGCCTTTTGATTTCATATATCATGTCACTTATTTTTTTTTTATCATTTTATTTAAGTATGTATTGCTTATAAATAATAAGTGACATGTATAACTTTCTCCAGCCCGAGAAGCATTTCCCGGGTGATAACCTAGTGAATTATATAGGAAGAAATCGCAACCGGAATCGTTTACAAAGATTATGTCCATCGGCTTCTCTCTATCTTACAATCTGCCTTTCATCTGGTTAGTTTTTTTTTTCTATTTTCTAAAAATATTCCAGATGTAAAACCTAAATTTGTTCATGGTGAAGTGATCTGTTGGATTCTAGTGTTAATGTTTGACGATTTTAAAGGAATTGAATCTAAATTTGATATGTTGAAAGTTTTGGTGAACTTTTGTCTTGTCCTGGAACGTGTTAATTTTGATTAGTGACTGTATTTTGAAATGTAATCCTAATACGGTGAGTTAGATCCCTAAATGATATGAAGTTCTTACAGTATTTGGTAATGGAAGTACATGAAGTTCGGAAATGTGAGAAAGGTGGATTTACTGATTTGGATCCCTAATTGATAGAATTTTTACTTGTTTAATGATTGAGGAATGCAAGGTCATGCTTAGGTTAGGTAGTTTTAATCCAAACTTGAATCAGTTTTAGGGAGAACTTGACTTACACTGCTACCTCTATCTGGATTAGTGGATGTTTAGGATTGAAAGTAGCACTACCTGTTGTGGTTGTTCAACCTTTATGTATCTGGATTCTCAGAATTATCGGTGCCGTTGTTCACAGATCTTCCATGCCGTTTTTCTTTTTATTGTTCGGTCAAATGGTTAATGGCTTCGGTAAAAACCAAACTGATTTGAATACCATGAAATATATTTCAGGTGGGAAACTTTAAACATTATCTGTCAACGTTTTTGGCTGGATTGGTGGTCAGTTTTGTGTCCACGTGGAAGCTAGCTCTTCTTAGTGTTGCAGTGGTATACGCTTACGGGTCTAACTTCTAAGAGTCGTGAATCATATGCTAATGCCGGCATCATTGCTGAACAGGTGATCATATCTTTGAAGTTTCCTTAAGTTTTTCCACTTTAACTTTGTGTATCTTGATAAAAATTAGTTAGTTACTTTATGGTCATCAAATGGAAGCCTTTGTAAGTTGTGAAGTTCAAATGGCATCCTGGTGCAATGAATGGCTGCAAATGATTCACTATTTATTCGTAAGTTTTATTTTTTGTACTACCTCGACTCACATTATAGATTTAATGGTTTGCTGACATGCTCAGTCTAGAAGATAATTTCATACATGTTTTAATTAGTCGTAAAATTTTAAACGGTCGAAGCTTTGGTTTTTTTTTGTTTATTATAAAGGGCCTTAACGTTGTTTATTTTGCTATTCTTTGTTGATTCAGATGGAGATATATTGTATGGACATGCACACGATCTCCACAACGGATAATGCTCTCAGTTCAAGTGGTAATTTGTTCCTTCTTGAGCATATAGTTAACTGAAAGAATGAATTTGTGATAAAATGGGGTTATTGATATATATTGGATTTCTGTACCAATCGTGTAGGGCATTATCCTACAATTATTTACCTGTAATGTTGATCGCAAAAGTCTATTCTAACTGGATGTTAATTTTAGAAGGCTAAGGTACCAAGGTTTTGCTATATAAACCCAAAATCACGCTCATTGCCTTTCTTATCCATTGGGCTAGTGCTATTGGTAAAACCATATCAAATTTTTACCTATATATTGTCATTGGTCTAATGTAAACATTTGCATCCATCTTACAGGGTATGTTTATTCTTTTAAGTCAGGGCCCTGGGCTCGGCAAACCCGTGCCGACGCTTGAGGCCCAAAATTTCAAAGGGCCCGAAAAGTCTTTATAAGATTGTATATATTTATTAAATTATATATTCAGTATATTCATCCATTTATTATGCCAAAAAGTATTGGTGGTGTAGTGGCAATAACTATCTCATAATAATGTAAAAGTCTCAAGTTCAAGTCTTTGCTCCATCACTAAATTTTTATTTCTATAATTCAGTTACTCTTAACCATAATTTTGGGCCCAATTCTATTCGTCGCCCGAGGCCTAAATTTTTTCGAGAGTTTTCGGGGACGACTCAGTTTTAAGTATATGGGTTAAGCAATGTTAAGAATGATTTTAACGTTCAACATCATGGTAAACAAGACCAAGAGGTATGTTTATTCTTTTAAGTTGTTTGGTTCAAGGCTAATGTTGATTTGAAATTGATCTATGTTTTGGTCAAACATGTTTAAACTCAAATATTGACCTCATTTTTTCATGCAATCACTTCTCTGTCGATAATATGTTAACTTTTGTATGGATAATATTGAAAATAGGCGATTTGGCCTTAGAAGTCAAGCTGACTTTTTTTCTTTATTCTAGAATTGTATAAGTAGCTAATTAGTTTCATAAATTGTGATTATGATGGCCATTAATATTTCACTTTGCATTGGTTTTATTAGATCGAAAGGTTGAACGTAATTATCCAAGATATAGTGAAAGAAAAAGAAGAAAAAGAAAAAGAAAGGTTGAATGATATTATTGCGGGATTGGTGGTGGAAAAAGAGAGATAAGACGGAGAAAGAGGCTATGAATGAAAGAATGACAAACATTGAAGCAATGCTAAAAGCTAGCTTTCAAAACGTATAATCATCGATTTAGGTTTCAAAACGTATAAACACTTTGTTTTGAATATGTATTTTGTTATGGTAACTTTGGTATTTGATGTTTCAAATGGAATGTTTTATATAAATGTGAAAGTTTGATAATATGTAACTTCTAAAATTGACATTATATACAGGTTAAAATAGAAAATGGCTTAAATTAATTAATAAAAAATAAATAAAAATTGCAACGGCAATAACGGTCGCAATTTTTCAAAAGGCAAGTAGTTGCAAAACGGTCGCAGTTTGTAAAAGGCATGCGGTCGGAATACGGTCGCATCAAGACCGTCGCAACCGAAGTCCCACAAAACCAGGAACAATCGCAATATTTGTGACCATTATTAAAGTCGCAAAACCCAGGTCGCAAACAATAGTAGCAGTCGCAACTTAGTCGGAATAGAGAAATTGCGACGGATGTTTTTCCAATCGCAGTTCCGATCGGAAAACGGTCGCAACAGGGCAATTGCGACTGATTTGCGACCAAAATTGCAGTCGGAAAAACCTAGTTTTCTAGTAGTGACATCTTATTTCAAATATGATCGTGTCTAAATACCTAATTTCAATTCTAAAGTATGAAGAAGAATTAAAAAAAAAAACTAACCTTTACTCATATTTAGCTCCCTCTTTGATTATAAATTCATATTGATGACTCCTACCTCTTCGGTTTCTTTGTCAAAATGTTGAACTAAATCGTCAATCGTTCTACATTGGTGTCGTTCGAAAACTTTTTATTACTAGTTCTATATTAACCACGAAATTGCTGCTGTCTGATTAACCCGTATCACCCTATGTAGCTTCGCCACTGCTCAAAATCTCACAAATATTGGTTAACAAAATCCGGATCATTTATGTCAAATGTTTGCTTCGGGTCAAACGTTAGTTTTAGAGAAGAAAAAAGACGTTTCAAACACCTTTTAACGGTTCATTCTGGTATTTTTTTTTTCTTATTGTTTGTATTTTTTTCATGTTGGTTCGTGATGTAATAGAAAACACGTATGCTAATGATGTGTATGATGTCTTATTTATAGTCCATTTTTTTAGCTATGTCAAAACATTATGATGAAGTACACGATGAATTTGGATGCAATTCATGGCATTTTATTTTTAACATACCTTCTCTTTGTTTGTATATATGGCTGAGGAATATGCTAATATTTAATACGATAGAGTGCAAAATAAGTTGATCAATTGGTGACGGATTCGAGCTACCCAACGTTATCTATAATCGTGGAGGTATGAGTAGGTCTGTAAACGAACCGAACGTTCATGAACTGTTCCTGAACTTGTTCGGTGGGAAGTTCGTTTATGTTCGTTTATTTAATAAACGAATGAACACGAACAAAAAAATTTGTTCACTCAATTAGATGAACGAACATGAACACACCTTGTGTTCGTTCATTTATGTTCGTGAACGTTCGTTTATGTTCGTTTAAATTTTAGTAAATACATAAATAGTTATATTTGTATAAATATTAGGTTTTCTAACTACTTATATAAATAAACTAATTAGTAATTGAGTTTTCTAGTTATAAAAATGTAATTGATCGTTTACTTAATATTTATATAAAAACCTACTTAATTTAGACTGCGGGGTATGGGGGGCTTGGGTTGGGGCATTTGTTGACACGTGGAATGGGAGGGCCCCCCACCAAACAAACCCACGCCCATGGGGTATGGTGGGGCTTGGGTTGGGGGCTTGGGTTGGGGGCATGAGTTTGGTTTGGCCATTGAGAGCCTGCCATGTCACCTTACTAGCCCGCCCCACGCCCGGCTTCAAACCCACGCTAGAAGGGCCACGCCCAAACCCATGCCCACCCGGGGTGGTGGCTTGGGCGTTTTCAGCCCACCCACGCCCAAACCCCCGCCCCATACCCCGCAGTCTTAGTGTCTATGAACCCTAATTTAGATGTGTTTTCGGATGAATTGTAATATGTTAAAATGATTCGTTTGTGTTCACTAACGTTAAATTGTGTTTGCTTATATTTGTTCAATTACGTTCATTTGTGTTCGTTTATGTTTGCTCAATCATGTTAATTTATGTTTATTCAAATATGTACAGTTAAGTGTTTTTTTGTTTATGTTCGTTTGTGTTCGTTTATGTTCGTTTAGGCTATAAATGAACGAACATAAACGAACACGAACATGCCCGATTTCTTAATGAACGAACGCGAACAAAAAATTGTGTTCGATTATATGTTCGTGTTCGTGTTTGGCTAAAGTTAAATGAACGAACACGAACATGCCGATGTTCATGTTCGTTCGGTTCATTTACAGGCCTAGGTATGAGGTTGCCTTTTGCCGTTGAGTTACCCCAGGTAGCCAAGCTTTTATTCATTTGCCGTAAAAAAGTTAATCATATTAAGCAAAAATAATACATTCAAACCCATGACATTATAAAAGTAGATATAAAATTAATCTAATCAAACAATCAGCAAATATAATCATGCCACAAATTTAAAGGAGTTGAGTATGAGTCAAACTAATAAGTAAATATTTTTACAAGTGAAATAAATAAAGTAGTAAACCTCCATATGGTAGCTATTAAATTAAAATCAAAAGAAAGAAAGGTAGTATACGTTTCTTTTGTTTTTCAGATTGGAATCAATCAGAATGATGATGATGGGTTTTTGAATAAAACATGAACCTCTAACCTCTAATCAGAATGATGATGATGGGTTTTGGAATCAATCAGAATGATGATGATGGGTTTTTGGAATCAACAAAGCTTCTTCCAGAAGACAACACTCATAGAACGCCAAAACCTATGCGCCATGCGTCATGCGTCCATTAAACTCACTTCCGCAAGGAGTCAAAACCCATGCGCCATGCGTCATGCGTCCATTTGACTCACTTCCGCAAGGAGTCAAAACCCATGCGCCATGAGCCAAGCGTCCATTTGGCTCACTTCCGCAAGGAGTCAAAACCCATGCGCCATGCGCCATGCGTCCGTTTGGCTCAGTTCCGCAAGGAGGCAAAAACCATGCGCCATGCGTCCTTTTGGTTCACTTCCGCAAGGAGTCAAAACCCATGCGCAGGACTCCATGTGCCGTGTGCTAATCAGGGGCAAATCTGTGAGAAAAACCATAAAAAACCCCACATCATAACAAACACTACCTTCATAAGTCCAGAATCCCTCCTAGACGATCAACTCACCTAGAAGGCACACTGGACTGGGGGGACTTGAAGATGTATGGTCCCAATTCCTTGCCAACATGGCAAGGACCATACCACTTTCTCCATCCTACATGGCGTTGACATCAAGCGTATCATCCAGAAGCTTCTAGAAGCTTCTGGAAAATATCCAGGTGACACCAAAGATGCTCCATCCGACATAAAGGACAACACGTGTCACCAGCCATCAAGCGCCAAGTAGACCTGCAACAGGTCAGGGAGCAGCCCGACAACATCAGTACGATGTTTCCAAATTAGACAAATACAGGCGCGTCACGTGTACCACTACACTGACCGCAGCAGAGGAGACCAAGGGGATATTCCCCTTGATCGGACAGCTGGCGCGCGTCTACAGCTAGCACTGCTGCCCCTTCCTTTCTTCACCCTCCGGCTATAAATAGGACCCTTCACCATCCAGGTTGATCATCTTGCTCTCTCCATTCTCACACTTAACACACACTGTTTATTATCCCTCAGAACAGTACTTATTCTCACGCCGGAGCCTGGTTAAGAGGGAAACCCCCATATTCCCCTCTTAACGAGACTAACGTTGTTGCTGTTTTGCAGGAACCGAGCCATTTCCAGCGAGTAAAGAAGGAGATTGAATCCACTATTGAAGTAACCCCGCTGATTAACCGTAGTGTTCATCAGTGTTTCATCAACCCTCCATCTCCACTTCCTAAACCAATTCATGGATGGAATTGGAAATGGAATCAGCCGATCGATCGACCAAATTATGACCGGTCGGTCTTTACTAAAATATAAATGGAAAAAAGCATTTTAATACTTTATTCATGCATCACACGTTATTGCATTTTACATTTTTCATCCCCATATCATATTCTTCAACATGAACGCTAAAAGAATACATGTTGGATTCGGTTATTTTATCAAAAATGATGTTTGCCTTTTTATAACTGTAAACTGATCGTTTGTGGTTATAACCTTCAGTTTTTTTCGAGAATATTAAAAAAACAAATAGTCTGACAAAACTAACATATTTATGGTATAACTTTAAAATATTTTATGGTTTAAGGTATAACTTTAAAAAATTGTATGTTTTAGATTTGTGGTTTTTAATTTGTAATAACATAATTAAAAGATCCCCTTAAAATGAAGTTTACGTTTAAAAAAATAAAATTAAAGAGTAAACTACAATTTTATCCCCTTAGGTTAGGGGTCATTGGCATGTCTACCCCCCCTAAGGAAATAATTGCAATTTTACCCCCCACTGTTCACTCTTATGTCGCACTTTTACCCCCCGGCGTCAAAATGGGTTAACAGTCAACATTATAACCTGATGGTCAAAGGGTATAAATGTCATTTTGCTCTTATGTCAAGCTTCTTTGATACAACACCCCCTATAAGTAACAGACCACCGCATAATTACCCCCAACCTTCCCACCATCGACCTTCAACCTTCTTCTCCGGCGACATAACACACCGGCGGCGATCAGTGTCTCTCCGGCGACATCTCCTCTTCCGATCATTCTGCTCCTCGTCCGATCATTCTTCTCCTCGTCGGATCACAACAACCACAGCCGCTATCTTCAGATCAGTGGAAATGCCGGTCTTTTGTTGGATAATCCGCTATATCATCCGCCACACCAAAGGTATAATCGGCCAATGTTAGTTAATCAGGGTCAGATTTAGTCATTATCATGTTATAAACAGGGTTTAGGGTCTGATTTGGTTCACTGTTGGTTTTTCTACAGTTGACCTGACGATGAGCTTATCAAGCTCATCTTTGGTGGTCCACCTGGTGGTCTCTGTGTTTGGGAGGCCTGTCCTCAACTTTCATCTACCACCGGAGAGTTGAGTGGATGGATGTTTACTCTACTAGTTATTTAGCTTATGTGTAATATGTAGGTTAACTTAACTTAATAGAACCTTTTGTGTAATATGTAGGTTAACCTAACTTAACTTATTTAGCTTTTGTTGACATTATGTTTGATAAAAATTAGGAGCACACTCATGTGCATTTGCAGGTTGTAGGCATAAGTGTGCTTAATCAGTTTGGGCATAACACACACTGGTTGAACAGAGTTTGGGCATAACACACACTGGTTGATCACAGTTTGGGCATAACACACACTGGTTGAACAGAGTTTGGGCATAACACACACTGGTTGATCACAGTTTGTGCATAATTGTGCTTAATCAGATGCATAGAACACTGGTTGTAGGTTGGTACTTGCTATGATAACTTGCTATGCTACTTCAGGTTGATCATGTGCATGTGCTTAATCAGTGTGCTTGATCATGTGCATGTGCTTAATCAGTGTGCATAGAACACACCCAGGTTGATCATGTCTACCACAGGTTGATCATGTGCTTAATCAGTGTGCTTAATCATGTGCATTTGCAGGGTGTAAATAACACATAGCAATAGACTGAAGTAAATAACACATAACATGCACAGGTTGATCATGTGCTTAATCAGTGTGCTTAAATAACACATAGCAATAGACTGAAGTAAATAACACATAGCATGCACAGGTTGATCATGTGCTTAATCAGTGTGCTTGATCACAGTTGCTGTATGTGCATAAGTTCTAATCAGTTGCTGAATGTGTTACTGATTAATCAACGTGCTTAGTGTGCTTAAATAACACATAGCAATAGACTGAAGTAAATAACACATAGCATGCACAGGTTGATCATGTGCTTAATCAGTGTGCTTGATCACAGTTGCTGTATGTGCATAAGTTCTAATCAGTTGCTGAATGTGTTACTGATTAAGCACATTTTTGGTGCAGCAGGTTGTTAGTGCAGCAGGTTGTCTGAATGAGTTACATTTTTGGTTCATATTTGAACACCTTATAGAAATAACTGATATTTGATATAAATGTGAACTAAGTGTATCAATATATCTGCAGCAAGTATCGGAGTGTGATTTGTTCACATTGGACCTGCAGTTCTTATAACAGATGCATAGAACAGGTTCAGAATTAGTAATTTACCAGTTTTGATTGTTAGGTTTCAGATTGTTAGGTTTCAGATTACGTGTTCAAAAATCAGAATTAGGTTTCAGATCAAAGAACAGGTTCAGATTTTGTATTATAGAATCATAGAACAGGTATTTGATTTTGGCGGGAAGGGTTTTGGAAGTTGCAGGGGGTAATGTTGTGTCTTAACACAAAGTACAGGGGGTAATAACAAAGGACAAATTAGTAATTTACCAGTGGGGGGTAATTGTGTGACTTAATAGGAATGTTGGGGGGTAAAATGTAAGGGTAATATAATCATTTCAACTTAGAGTTAACAGTTCTGTTACCCATTTTGACATCGGGGGGTAAAAGTGCGACATAAGAGTGAATAGTGGGGGGTAAAATTGCAATTATTTCCTTAGGGGGGGGGGGGGGTAGACATGCCAATGACCCCTAACCTCAGGGGTAAAATTGCAGTTTACTCAAAATTAAATTAAAGATCCCTACATTCAAGATTTTCCGACCTCCGGTTTTCTACGCTAAATCTTGCATCCCAATCAAGATTCTGTTATAAATGGAACTAGTACGAATCATATTGTTTGAGAAATTATAGTCCTCGTGTTTTCACTAAAAGAATAAAGTAGTCATTTTAAATAGATTTCTTAGCTGAGGTTAGTGGTAGTTACCAAACATATTGCAAAGCAAAAACCATCTCAAACATTCAACCTTTTGAAGTTAGACCCTCAAATCATAACTGTTTGTGTAATCAACTCTAAAACAAACATAACAGTTTAGTTTTAATGTCAGGTTAGTAATTATCTATAATCTATAAATAATAATAAAGCAAAACAAGCTTAGGCCACTTGACATTTGCTTAAACTACTACTTGCCATGTGGCATTCTAATACTCCCTGATGAAAAACAATGAGCGCCAAAAGCATAGAAGCGGTCTCCGTTCTTTTTCTTCACTCGCTAAATCAATCAATAGCTATTGAGTCGGACTTACCTTTTTGATTCTCCTATTTGATTGAGGGTTGTTACGATCAAAAACCTTAAATCCAGTGTTTCCTTTCATCCTTTGCCTCCCAATTGAAAGAACCCTAGATCTCATCTCTCTACCTGGTAAGTTTTCGTTTAGGGTTTGATTTCATATGATTCATTCGATTCGAAGTTAGTATGCAAATTCCTAACTTATATTTCATATGATTTAACTTCATATTTATCGAATCCATCAAGATATGTTTCACCCGTTTTCTGTAGAAGTACTTTCAAGGGTATCCAGATGAGGCTTGAATAAAAAATTGATAAAATCAACAAGTTAGGCTTCCATGTAGCATGTTTCTTCTTATGTTTTCAATAACTATAATCTGTTCATACTTTGCGATTTTAAGTTTGGTTTTATTCGGTGCAACAGGTTGAGGTTTCACCATCGTCGCATTTTTTGATTTTGTATCAAAACTGCTAAAAAATTGTCTCGTTTCCGACCAAGGTTTTTGTCGGAAAACTATCGGAAAACGGCGTTTCTGACCAGTTTCCGACAGAAATACGTTTGTAGGAAAAAGCCTTGTAGGAAATACCCCTTATTTCGTGTTTTGATTTCTATAACTGTGTTAATATTTGTTGTTCGATTTTTATGTCATTTGATTGTGTTACAAATAATGTGATTTCGTGTTGGCTAATACAGTTCTCAATCGGACACATCAAATCAGATCGGAAGCCTTTGTTGTATACTATTAACAATGGTGAGAATTCACAGCTTTCTCCTTTTGATAATTACGTTATTGCAAAATATTATTATATAATGAGGAATTTAGGATCTGTATGATAATTTTCGTATACCTAGGGTTTTATTTAGAGAGGATATTTTTTTTTTGTAATTGTTGTTTGAGGACATCGTAAATTTTGCACTAAAATTATTGTTTTCAATACTAGATTCCAATCCACATATTTTTAAATTATTTAAATTAAAATAATTGTATTATTATTATTATAGATTATTGTATTAAAATGAGACTAGATTATATCTATAGCTTAATTAATCAAGGTCAAGTTCATAGTAATTACCAGTTATCAATGGCAACCACATTGCTAGCACTTTTCTTTTTGTTCATTGTCCTATGCTTCTTCCTCCAAATCCATAGGAAAAAACCAACAAGCAATATCAATCTGCCACCTGGAAGCTTCGTATGGCTTTTTTTAGGTGAAACCATAGAGTTCGTCCGTACACAAAGACATGGAGCCCCTGATGCCACACCCCCAAAATCCACAAGCGGAGTATCACCGCAGGAGGCGTGACTGACCAGGATCCAGCCACCAATCATATTGAACAATGTAATTAAATAAATAAAAGTCCAACCACACAATATAATTGGTGTTCAAAACAAGTTAATCAAATTCAAGTTATCAGCGGAAGCATAAAGTTTAAAACCAAAAACCAAAGTATAAGTTTAAAAGTTCAAATGTTTAACATGGAACTCAACAGTCCATGTCCAACAACGACTCCTGCTCCCCTGCAAGCTCCAGCTAAACACCTAACGACCTGCAAGGCATGTAACAACGAGTTAACAACAAAGTTGAGCGAGTTCACAATTGGTTGTCCATTTTAAAGTTGTTCTAAAAACCACGAGTTCATTCAAAACCATGAGTTATCCAATTCATTCTTTCCCAAACCATAACCAGTGGGGGCTACCCCATGTAACCACTAGACCCGTTTCCATATCGACAACTGACTGGAGTATGTTGTGTCGTACGTCAATGTCTATCATCATTAACTAAGTGCCCAGATCCATTAGTCCACTCTCGTCCTCTGCGGCACGGTGTGAGGCTTGTCAAACCTAATAGCGCTATTTAACTAATGACCCGCTCGCCATTGGCCCGACGATTAAGTCGATATAAAAATGAGGGACTTCATGATAGAGTTTTATCTAGTAAGTTATATGTTGTCATTCTTCCCAACGAGAATGGAGGTACCTAATCTACCCAAGGAGAATACATAGGTTTAATGTTGTCATCCTTCACAACGAGGATGGAGGTACATATTCTACCCAAAGGAGAATATGCAGGTTTCGTTTTAGTTTCTTAACCCATTCCCAAACCACCGGGAATCCCATGCCTTATAGAAAGTGTGAACTCACCTTGGTTTGCTCGGTTTGTTAAGTTACTTGTTCACAGTTAATCAGTCAAAGCCTATAGTATGCATACATACATAATCAGTTTACATTCACAAAGTTCACGTATAACATACAATCACAGTGTGCATTCGAACATCTTAACAGTTATTCCAGTTCATAAGACTCCACTATTCTCATGCATGATTCACAATAGAAATCAATAGTTAAGTGTGCTATTTAAATCAACTCAGGTTTCACAGTCAACTAACAGACAGTAATAATCAGTAACAGAGTCGTACATTACCATGCACATTCTAGACCACAGTCTGTTGATGTGGTGACATTCAGGGCGACGAAACCTCAAGGTCTTTCGTCGACATATAGATGGCGAAACTCCCAATAGTTTCGTCGACAACATAAGTGGCGAAACTCCCAAGGGTTTCGTCGATAATGCTAACAGCTTCACACGTGACCTAAACTACTCCCGTAATTCCTGTAACATCATCAAATAGCTTTGGCCGTTTCAAATCAAATTAAACAGCATTGAATTCAGCAATTATGCACATTTACATTACTTTAATCATTCTCAATCAAGAACAGTAACAATCGGATCATTAGATTAACGAGTTCTAACACTAACATGCAATCCTAAATCATAACATCAATTACTCAACTATTCCATACCATCGATCCCATGATTTTCATACGATTCTGATTAACATGACAACAATACTACCAAATACTCATGCATATCTAAAACCTAGTCTCATTCGGGTTTATCAACTCTAACAGTTTGCAACTTCTTAATTTACCGAACAAAACATGAACCGATATCATAATCATTTACATGTTCCTGTTTTACATAAACTCATCAATCACACTACTAGCATGGAACCCTAGATACCGCATAGATCTTAACAATCACAACTTCACGTTTCGTAACAATTAACAAAACACTAACCATAATGCATGATGGAGTCGAGAAGGTCTTCGGGAGAGAGAGAGTTGTCGTCGGGTTCAAGAGTAGGAAGGGGAGAGGATTAGGGTTTTCTATTTTACGTCTAGGGTGTTACAAGTATAAAACACAACAGACCTAGGCCACGAATTGTACTGGGCCGAGGCCCATGCTCGACGAAACCTGCCCAACGACGAAACACCTGTTTCGTCGGGCTTCATGTTGGCGTAACACTTCATGGTGACGAAACACCATTTGTTTTATTTATTATTATATATTTTTGTCAAATGAAGTTTAGTTTATATTCTAAAACAATTCACAAGTTATCCAATACTACCCAAACAGTGACACAACATATCAATTATATAACAACTGTGTGCAAATACAATGCAAACAGGTCAAAACAAACTATGAAGGCACATCTATGAAACAAATGACGTGTCGAGGAAAGGCCTTGAAAGCTTGGGTTGTCACATCATCCCCAACTTGAAAGAAATTTCGTCCTGAAATTTAGCACGTAGTTACTGAGGAAGCTAGTTAGGTTGCGTGGTTTCCTGGTTTTCTTGGGGTGTCACATCATCCCCCCGTTGGTTTAGAATTTCGTCCCGAAATTCCGCAGTAGCTTCAGCCTCAGTAGGGGTTTCACTTTTCTCGAACAACTGGGGATATTTGTGTTTCATTTGGTCTTCTCGTTCCCAGGTGACCTCTGGGCCACGACGGGAGTTCCAATGAACTCGAACAATGGGTATTCTGGTATGCTTGAGAACCTTAACGTCTCGGTCAGTAATCTCTACCGGAATCTCGACAAATCGTAACTGATCGTCGATAGTGAGCTCCTTGAGAGGAACTTTGAGGGTCTCATCTGATAGACACTTCTTCAGATTCGACACATGGAATACGTTGTGAACTCCACTGAGTTCTTCGGGTAGGTTCAGTCTATAGGCCACTTTTCCAATTTTCTCAGTGATTTCGAAAGGTCCGACATATCACGGGTTGAGTTTACCTCGTTTACCCAAACGAACTACACCTTTCCAATGTGAGACTTTAAGTAGTACTTGATCCCCAACCTGGAACTCGAGTGGTTTCCTTCGCTTATCAGCGTAGCTTTTCTGACGGTCACGAGCTGCCGCCATTCGTTGTCGTTTTTGGGCAATCCTTTCTGTCGTGTCGACGATGAGTTCTGGGCCAGTGATTTGGCTATCTCCAACTTCTGCCCACATAGATGTGATCGACATTTCCGTCCTTACAATGCCTCGAACGGAGCAGCTTAGATGCTGGTGTGGTAGCTGTTGTTATACAAGAACTCCACCAACGGTAGATGCCTTTCCCAACCGTTACCAAAGTCGATTACACATGCTCGAAGCATGTCTTCAAGGGTTTGGATGGTGCGCTCAGACTGCCCATCCGTCTGCGGGTGATATGTTGTACTCATGTCTAGACGAGAACCAAAAGATTTGTGCATCGCTTGCCACAACTCAGAGGTAAAACGTGCGTCTCGATCGGATATGATGGAGGTTGGCACCCCGTGCCTCGAAACTACTTCATTTGAGTAAATGTCTGCTAAAGTAGAAAACTTATCCGTTTCCTTGATAGCCAGAAAGTGTGCGGACTTTGTCAATCGATCCACTATCACCCAAATAGTGTCATTTCCTCGTTGAGATCTAGGTAGGCCAGTAACAAAGTCCATGGAAATTTGCTCCCATTTCCATGTCGGGATCTCTGGTTGTTGAAGTAGGCCTGATGGCTTCTCGTATTCAACCTTGACCCTAGCACAAGTCAAACATTTACTAACATAGGTCGCTATGTTAGCTTTCATGTAGGGCCACCAATACGTAGACTTGAGATCGTGGTACATCTTATCCGAACCAGGATGTACCGAGTAACGAGACTTGTGTGCTTCATCCATCACAAGCTCACGTAGATTACCATAAAATGGAACCCAGATGTGCCCTGTTACGTAGTAAGCGCCGTCTTCCTTTTGTTCTAACCGTTTCTTCGATCTTCGCAGGGACTCAGCCCTGATGTTCTTTGCTTTCAGTGTTTCAATCTGAGCTTCTCGTATCTGAGTAGTAAGACTAGAGTGGATGGTAAGGTGTAACGCACGCACACGCTTACGTTTAGTCTCCTTTCGACTGAGGGCATCGGCCACAACATTGGCTTTGCCTGGATGGTACTAGATTGCGCACTCGTAATCATTCAGAAGTTCGACCCATCGACCCTGCCGCATGTTCAACTCCTTCTGATCGAAGATATGTTGGAGACTCCTGTGATCGGTGTAAATGGTGCTCTTGGTACCGTACAAGTAATGCCTCCATATCTTGAGTGAGAAAACAACAGCTCCCAACTCCAGATCGTGGGTAGTGTAGTTCCTTTCGTGAACCTTAAGTTGGCGTGATGCATAAGCAATGACTTTCTCACGTTGCATCAACACACAACCAAGTCCTTGGATTGACACGTCGCAATAAACCACGAAATCGTCTGTGCCTTCAGGTAACGAGAGAATAGGTGCGCTACAAAGTCTCTTCTTTAAGTGCTGAAATGCGGATTCCTGTGCATCACCCCAACGATAGGTGACACCCTTCTGAGTTAGTGAAGTGAGGGGTTGCGCAATCTTTGAGAAATCCTTGATAAATCTTCTGTAGTAACCCGCCAAACCCAAGAATTGGCGGATTTCAGTTGGTGTACGGGGTGCAGGCCAGTTCTTGATCGAGTCAACCTTGGATGGATCCACATGAATCCCATCCTCATTTACCACGTGGCCTAGGAAATGGACTTCACGAAGCCAAAATTCGCATTTCGAAAACTTAGCATACAGCTGCTCTGCTCGAAGAAGTTCCAAAATAAGTCGCAGATGCTGCTCGTGTTCCTCCTGACTCTTAGAATAGATCAGGATGTCGTCGATAAAAAAAATAACGAACTTATCCAAGTAAGGTTTACACACTCGGTTCATGAGATCCATGAAGACCGCAGGTGCGTTTGTCAATCCGAAAGGCATGACCAGAAACTCGTAGTGTCCATAACGAGTCCTGAATGCTGTCTTAGAGATGTCCTCGTCTCGGACTCTCAGTTGATGATAGCCCGATCTCAGATCAATCTTTGAGTAGAAGCTCGACCGTTGCAACTGGTCGAACAGGTCATCAATACGCGGAAGAGGATAACGATTCTTCACGGTTTCCTTGTTGAGTTCGCGATAGTCAATACACATTTGGAAGGTACCGTCTTTCTTCTTCACAAACAAGACTGGAGCTCCCCAGGGGGAAGAGCTAGGACGAATAAAACCCTTGTCCAAGAGCTCTTGTAGTTGTGTGGACAATTCTTCTAGTTCTGATGGTGCTAAACGATAAGGTGCACGAGCTATTGGTGCTGCTCCAGGAGCTAGCTCTATTTGAAACTCGACCTGACGATGAGGCGGAAGACCAGGTAATTCCTCAGGAAATACCTCAGGAAAGTCGCGTACGATCAGAATGTCTTCTATCTTCTTCTCTTTCGTTGAGGTGTCAGTAACGAGGGCTAGAATAGTTGTGTGGCCCTTTTGTAAGCACTTCTGGGCCTTAAGGAAGGATATGATGCCTACTACTGCACCACTCTTTTCACCACGAATCACGAGAGGTTCTTCACCAGAACGAGGGATGCGGACAATTTTCTCCTTGCAAAGAATTTCCGCTTGATGTTGAGATAACCAATCCATCCCAATGACAACGTCGAAGCTACCCAGAACGATAGGAATGAGGTCGATAGAGAAGGTCTGATAAGCAAGAACAAGATTACAACCCTTAACTATGTGTGTGGCCTTAAGATTTTTACCATTTGCTAGTTCTACAACATGCTTGGTGTTTAAGGGAATTGGGGTACGCTTAAGTGTAACAACCATAAATTTATTTAGCGATTCCCGTAAATAATCACAAATTACTGAGTATTTATATTTAAACATTCATGCTCAAATACGGGTTTATTAAAACTTTTCTAAACTTTGAAAGCAAAACAACATAGTGTAATTTAATTCATCGTTTTAGAATAACGACGAAACAACTTGCGGAAGCTTCATTTAACGTGTGTTCGGTTCTTGCTCGACGCTTGATCTTCATCCGGGAATCTCGACATTCACCTATGATCAATACCAACTTAAATGTTAGTATTTATAGTTTAAATAAAGGTACAAGACAAGATAAATGATAATGGAAGGAAATCCCAACATTAATCTCTTGATCCCAAAAACAAGGACTTCAACTGGCCTCCACCATAGCTTACGGTAGCCACCGTAAGCTACGGTGGCCTCTGTTTTAAAATACCCCCACCGTAAAGCAGTAGGTAACTGGCGTAACGATTTCAGCCCCACCGTAACTTACGGTGGGCACCGTAAGTTACGGTGGTCCTTGTATCAGACCTTTCCATTTTTTTGTCGTTTTTGACATGAAAACTTCCGTATCTTTCAATCCGCGTATCCGTTTGACCTCCCATTTCTTCCTTCATGATCGTAATTTGATTCTCCATCTAATGGAGTTAAAATTCAACATTCAAACTAATAAAATTCTAAATCTTTAAGCGTTCGGCTTATTATTCAAAATCAATATTTTGACCCGTTTATATTTAAGACCTCCAAACTTGTTTCTAGTTAATCATAAATCATAAACCAAAGTATTTAACTCAAAATCTCTATCTTGGATTCATAAGTTTTGTGAATTACGGGGCAAACACCCAAGTTACGCGCGTAATTCATTTTGACCCGTTTAGGGGATTTGGATGCATTAAAGCATCAAATCCGCTCTTCTCTTTTAGCACCTCGCATTCCAACATTTAGATAGTTACTTATATTCCACCACGACTATTTTTGTGGCAGATTTACGTAAGGACCCTATAATCCAAATTTTACCCTTCATTTAGTCATTTATATGAATGACCCGTTCTTAGGCATTTAACCTACGAAGTTTATGACTACGACTCTTACATATCTCTAAGGGTTACATAATTATAATACAAGTTTCTAAACGGCCTCTAAGGGTCGTTTGCCCGATTTACCCATCAAGGGCGTTTTGGTCAATTTTAGTCCCTCTTTTTACGACGAAGGGCTTCTACTAATTATTTGATCAAAATACAATTTTTAACTACAAATCTAATTATGCGTACCTGGCTCGTGTCATAATATCGACCCGTTTCAAAATCTTTCACTATTAATCACTAGTTAATAGTAACGCGAACCTTATGTTAATTCCCGTGAACACAAAACTCAACAAACGATATCAAATGTTATGGTCAAATGGACCATTCGTCCGTATGAGATGGTATTTAATTACCATCTCACCCCTTTAAACCTATCCCGATTTTCTCTTTGAACTCTTTTTACTTAAAAACCGTTTCTTATTTGTTCGTCATTACATGACTAATTTACCATTTTACCTCTTTACCATAGTTCATGATTTCTTACCATTTTCCCTTAATCCGACTCGTATTAAATCGTGTCGGGACATCATATCCCAATCACTTAATGGAATTTATATACAATACTTGCAATTAAGTAAATTGTAAATAATGTAAAAGGGACGTAAGCTTTACTTACCTTGCATCCGTTACACGCTTTTCCTTCACACTTGATTCGTTTGACCCGTTTCCTTTCCAAGCCTCCACCTAGCTTGTCAAGCGTCAAACTATCATTATAATTCGTAAGACGGTTAGATTAGTCATTATTACATACGACTATTCCATCTTTTGAACTCCATGTTGAATCTACCATTCGACCTCACCATTGGTTAGGTTGACCTTTAAGAGTCAATTACCCTTAATCTTATGATATGTGAGATTAGTTAAAATCTACTTTATGGCTAGAATTCCGTATTTGCACACGTCACCCCTAGTTAGTCAAATTAGGCGATTATGCATTTCGTTCATGATTTCAACATATGAACATTCGTTTAGGCATTTTAACAAACACCTTATGGGCATAATTTTATACTATTAACTAACAAGTTCATGACTAACTACTTAGTCAAGATTAATCATCATTTTCAAGTTCATTACATCTAGCATGCATAACAACACCTAGATTAATTTCATAAAAATCAATAACACTCATTTCATGATCAAGATTCTAGTATTCTTAATCTCCCTACAAAACCCATTTAACACATAAGTGGGTGATTCTCAATTTCATATGCATGAATATAAATACATCAAATTATTGATTAGGGTTCATTCCTAACCATGAATTTATCATAGTTTCATTCAAATATCTAACATTCAAGTTCCAATTTTGAATTCACATGTTCATCAAGAAATCAAAACATAACCAAAAGACGAAATTTGACATACCTTATGATCCCCTCACTTAAGTGATCACTAGTTTGAGCTTGGTTTTCAATTTGATCTTGATTTGCCTTCTTGATTTGGCCAATTTATGCAAGTTAGGGTTTTGGCTCCTTGGAGCCCCTCTCCTGGTCGCTCACGAACACACTGGGTGTGTGTGTATTTTGTTTTTGTTTTTAATAATTAATCTTTTAGGTTATCCCACCTTTGACCCCTCAAGTTTTGTTAATTAGTAAGTAGGCTACTACCTACTTATTTTCAACAATATTTTGTCTTGTTAACTAGGTTAAATTTTTCCTAGTTTAACTTAATGAGTTTGGGGTAGTCATAACCCGTTTCATTTTAAGTCCCGTTAACTCGGGCCTCTTACGAACTTTATTTCTTCCAAAAGCTTTTATTCTCTTTCATTAATATTAAGCTTATTTATTTAAATCCTAACATTTATCGGGTTGATTTTTACCACTCATGGTATTTTACCCGTCTTTTAGTATTAACAGGGTTTGATTATCAAACTCGTTTTTGGGGTGTTACAAGTCTACCCCCTTAAAGAGGTTTCGTCCTCGAAACCTTGTTTACCTAGTTCCTTTAATTTGGATTAAACGAACTTAGTTTTTTTTTTCAAGGCATTCATTCATTCCTTTCGATCTAACATTTCCATTTATATTGACGTGTAAGTCTTTCGTGTGTAAGGCCTCACAGGCCGTTACTTTTCAGCTTGTATCCATTATCTTTATTGTTTATTCATTTTGGCGGTTAGACTTGTTAGTCACCGGTTACTTCATACCCCGTTACCCGGGTATGCTATTTGCCATCTCCGGCCTTATGTGTATTTAAAATTTTCTAAGTCACCTCGTACCACTTATGTTTTGTTAAAACGTTATTTTTTACTAAAAACTAAATTCTTAGTTTACGTTTCCTTTTTTTCGTACATCTTTCTCTCGTTTCTAGGAATGTTACTTCCGAGAATCTAGCTCTTTCCTTTATTATTTAATGCGGGGAATTATAATAAATTCCCAAGCTTAACCCATATGACCCGTAGGTTCTTTCACTTAGCCTCGTAGGCTATTTATTTAGATTTTCACCTTTTTATCCTTTTTAAGGCGAGACCTTTACAATTCGTTTCTTTCTATTTGTGACTGGAAGGTCTTTTTGGTCCCGTAGACTTAACATTAATTAATATCCCGTAGGTTATGATGATCCCGTAGATCATCTTTCATTCGAGTCTTTATTCAATTGTGTATACGTTTATATACGCATATGGCGTTAAGGCACCCCTTTTTATGCTTAGAATTATTCACTTTTACTTTTTGGATTTCATTTGACCTTGACCGTAGTCTAAGGCTACATTGTTTTCTTTCGAATTATCTTTCTGACTTCGTGACTGCTAACGTCAATTACACGTCGGTTTGGCCTACACTTACCGTTACCCGGTTCTTACCTATACTTCTTTACGTTCCATTACCCGGGTTCTTTTGTTTTAATGTTTTTAATGCCTATAACTCCTTTACATAGGTTTATTTATATTTCGCACCTTTATTTATTCGGTTCGCGCTTACTTACTTTAGCAAGTGTCATCCTTTATTAAATTCGTTTGACTTGTTCGTGTAAAAATTCATCATTTATGAATGTCAAACTTCAGTCTTTGTTCGACCCGTTTAGCTTTAAAATAGTTGAACGTAATTTATCAAAATTTCTATTTGCAGTATCTTATCGTCCTTTAGTCATGACCCTAAACCCGAGTCTTTTGACTTTCCATACGCGTTCCTGTTTCTCAGTCTACGCATGCGTTTAATTCCTCGCCCATCAACCGGGTGTTTTACCGAAATCGTTATCATTGCACCCCTTCCGGTATGCATTAAGACTTCGTTTCGATTTACTTGGTCATCTTAGCGAAATCCGTCGCTTTTATTCGACCATGTCTTTTATATATATATTTTTTACGTGACCACCATTGGCGGCCTTATTTATTATGAGTGACGATTATCATCGTTATCCTTGCTTTACTACGACTAAAGTTAACAACCTTGATTATCTCTTTCGTATGGGCAACACCTTTGTTTTTATGACCCGGCGGATCATCTATACTTACTCGCCCATTTTGTTCCCCATGGCCCTTTCATTCAAGATGACTTATTTTCGTGAATTTTATTTTGATCATTCATTTATATCATCATTTACATTAATCCTTGTCCCTTCTCTCGGGCTCATTATCCTAATGTAATACGCTTCCGTCACCCGGCTGTGCGTTTACATTATTGTCAACTATTTTGTTCAATTGTTTCATTTGGGTACTTTTAATTTGTCCCATTCACCCCGTCCTTACTACATCGGATGTAAATATGTCCATCATAAAAGTTCATGGTACCACGTGTTCACTACTTACTTGGCCAGAGTAAGCGATCAACACCTGATATACATGACCTTTTATAATTTTCACATTACACCCCATGTAAGTAACGCCTCTATTTAATTTTCTTAGAAATAATATTCTGGATAGGTATTCTATTCAGGTTTTCCAAGCTTTTAATTTACATATGCAACAATCATTCTCTACATGTTTGTTGCATATTGCTATTTCTACGATTAAATTTAAAATGTGCACCTGGTAATGCTTGCCATAACGGGCTTCTTTTGCCGTTAACCTTGTTCGCGATCACTATGCGATTTAGGTCCTTGATGAGTATTCTCTGCTTGTCATACCTCGGACCGTTCCTACGTCATATTCGTAATTGATTCAATTCTCGTCATTTTCAGATGCGAGTGTCCTTCAATTAAAACATTCACAAAGGTTAGTAATGTCGACATCAATAATCGCCCGCATTATAATACGAGGCTTTCTGCTATACGTGTTAACGCACGTAATTTCATTAACTATATCAATCATTTTAATTGGGGTAGCGTGTATTACGCGATAACCCTATGTGTTGTTTACAACACTTTAATCATACTAAACCTTTAACATACATGTACTTACCGGATTTGCGATCAAGCCTCGAACCGAACACACTTTACTCTTTAACCGTGAGCTCTGATACCAACTTGTAACAACCATAAATTTATTTAGCGATTCCCGTATATAATCACAAATTACTGAGTATTTATATTTAAACATTCATGCTCAAATACGGGTTTATTAAAACTTTTCTAAACTTTGAAAGCCAAACAACATAGTGTAATTTAATTCATCGTTTTAGAATAACGACGAAACAACTTGCGGAAGATTCATTTAACGTGTGTTCGGTTCTTGCTCGACGCTTGATCTTCATCCGGGACTCTCGACATTCACCTATGATCAATACCAGCTTAAATGTTAGTATTGATAGTTTAAATAACGCTACAAGACAAGATAAATGATAATGGAAGGAAATCCCAACATTAATCTCTTGATCCCAAAAACAAGGACTTCAATTGGCCTCCACTTTAGCTTACGGTAGCCACCGTAAGCTACGGTGGCCTCTGTTTTAAAATACCCCCACCGTAAAGCAGTAGGTAACTAGCGTAACGATTTCAGCCCCACCGTAACTTACGGTCTGTATCAGACCTTTCCATTTTTTTTTGTCGTTTTTGACACGAAAACTTCCGTATCTTTCAATCCGCGTATCCGTTTGACCTCCCGTTTCTTCCTTCATGATCGTAATTTGATTCTCCATCTAATGGAGTTAAAATTCAACATTCAAACTAATAAAATTCTAAATCTTTAAGCGTTCGGCTTATTATTCAAAATCAATATTTTGACCCGTTTATATTTAAGACCTCCAAACTTGTTTCTAGTTAATCATAAATCATAAACCAAAGTATTTAACTCAAAATCTCTATCTTGGATTCATAAGTTTTGTGAATTACGCGGCAAACACCCAAGTTACGCACGTAATTCATTTTGACTCGTTTAGGGGATTTGGATGCATTAAAGCATCAAATCCGCTCTTCTCTTTCAGCACCTCGCGTTCCAACATTTAGATAGTTACTTATATTCCACCACGACTATTTTTGTGGCAGATTTACGTAAGGACCCTATAATCCAAATTTTACCCTTCATTTAGTCATTTTACATGAATGACCCGTTCTTAGGCATTTAACCTACGAAGTTTGTGCCTACAACTCTTACATGTCTCTAAGGGTTACATAATTATAATACAAGTTTCTAAACAGTCTCGAAGGGTCGTTTGTCCGATTTACCCATCAGGGGCGTTTTCGTCAATTTTAGTCCCTCTTTTTACGACGAAGGGCTTCCACTAATTATTTGATCAAAATACAATTTTTAACTACAAATCTAATTATGCGTACCTGGCTCGGGTCATAATATCGACCCGTTTCAATATCTTTCACTATTAATCACTAGTTAATAGTAACGCGAACCTTATGTTAATTCCCGTGAACACAAAACTCAACAAATGATATCAAATGTTATTGTCAAATGGTGTTAACAACACCATTTGACCCATTTAGTCTAATTGACCATTCGTCCGTATGAGATGGTATTTAATTACCATCTCACCCCTTTAAACCTATCCCGATTTTCTCTTTGAACTCTTTTTACTTAAAAACCGTTTCTTATTTGTTCGTCATTACATGACTAATTTACCATTTTACCTCTTTACCATAGTTCATGATTTCTTACCATTTTCCCTTAATCTGACTCGCATTAAATCATGTCGGGACATCATATCCCAATCACTTAATGGAATTTATATACAATACTTGCAATTAAGTAAATTGTAAATAATGTAAAAGGGACGTAAGCTTTACTTACCTTGCATCCGTTACACGCTTTTCCCTCACACTTGATTCTTTTGACCCGTTTCCTTTCCAAGCCTCCACCTAGCTTGTCAAGCGTCAAAATATCATTATAATTCGTAAGACGGTTAGATTAGTCATTATTACATACGACTATTCCATCTTATGAACTCCATGTTGAATCTACCATTCGACTTAACCATTGGTTAGTTTGACCTTTAAGAGTCAATTACCCTTAATCTTATGATATGTGAGATTAGTTAAAATCTACTTTATGGCTAGAATTCCGTATTTTCACACATCACCCCTAGTTAGTCAAATTAGGCGATTATGCATTTCGTTCATGATTTCAACATATGAACATTCGTTTAGGCATTTTAACAAACACCTTATGGGCATAATTTTATACTATTAACAAACAAGTTCATGACTAACTACTTAGTCAAGATTAATCATCATTTTCAAGTTCATTACATCTAGCATGCATAACAACACCTAGATTCATTTCATAAAAATCAATAACACTCGTTTCATGATCAAGATTCTAGTATTCTTAATCTCCCTACAAAACCCATTTAACACATAAGTGGGTGATTCTCAATTTCATATGCATGAATATCAATACATCAAATTATTGATTAGGGTTCATTCCTAACCATGAATTTATCATAGTTTCATTCAAATATCTAACATTCAAGTTCCAATTTTGACTTCACATGTTCATCAAGAAATCAAAACATAACCAAAAGACGAAATTTGACATACCTTATGATCCCCTCACTTAGGTGATCACTAGTTTGAGCTTGGTTTTCAATTTGATCTCGATTTACCTTCTTGATTTGGCCAATTTATGCAAGTTAGGGTTTTGGCTCCTTGGAGCCCCTCTCCTGGTCGCTCACGAACACACTGGGTGTGTGTGTATTTTGTTTTTGTTTTTAATAATTAATCTTTTAGGTTATCCCACCTTTGGCCCCTCAAGTTTTGTTAATTAGTAAGTAGGCTACTACCTACTTATTTTCAACAATATTTTGTCTTGTTAACTAGGTTAAATTTTTCCTAGTTTAACTTAATGAGTTTGGGGTAGTCATAACCCGTTTCATTTTAAGTCTCGTTAACTCGGGCCTCTTACGAACTTTATTTCTTCCAAAAGCTTTTATTCTCTTTCATTAATATTAGGCTTATTTATTTAAATCCTAACATTTACCGGGTTGATTTTTACCACTCATTGTATTTTACCCGTCTTTTAGTATTAACGGGGTTTGATTACCAAACCCGTTTTCGGGGTGTTACATTAAGCATCTGACTAACTTTTAAGGACACATAACTAGTATCGGCACCCGAATCGAATAAAACAGAAACATAGAAGTCGTCCAGTAGGAACTTACCCGTCACAATGTTGGGATCGTTCCTAGCATCACCCTGACCAATCACGAAAACACGTCCCCTGGCACCGTTGCCATCATTGTTACCCCCATTGTTGTTCCCATTCCCCTGGTTGTTGTGATTTTGCTTCAGCTGTGGACAGTGTCTCTTGAAGTGACCCTCAGCACCACACTGAAAACAACCCTTATTACCCGCTGTTCCTGCTGCTGGTTCTGTGGAGCTTGTTGCTGCTGTTGACGATTCTGGTTCGCGGGATATGGGCTCCTGCAATCCTTGGCTGCGTGACCAAGCTTGTTACATCTCTAAAAACTACCCTTGTTGCAAGGCCTGCTGTGGTGAAAGTTACATCAATTGCACTTAGGGTGATTTTCCTTGTACCCACTCTGACCCTGATTCCCAGAAGACTGCTGACTGTGGCTCTTGTAGTCCTCAGTCCTTTGCTGCTGAGACTGAGACTGAACAGAAGTAGAACCTTTGCTTGAATTCCCATCCCATTTGCGCTTGTTGTCGCTAGGAGCATCTGAAGTAGTGGTAGCACTAATACGCTTAGGCAACTTGTTCTGCTCAACTGCCTGATCGGTGAGACAATGGGCTAGCCGTATGACCTGCTGGATGGTAGGGAGGTTAGCTGCAGTCACATGGCTCTGAATCTCTGACACTAAACCCTTGAGGTACAGCTCGATACGTTTGATATGAGGATCTACCATAGTAGGGCACAATGCAGCCAATTTTTTCGATCTCTTCGTATATGCCTCGATTTCAGACCCCGTCATCTTCAAACTGTAAAACTCCACCTCTAGCTTATGTATGTCATCGCAATGACAGTACTCCTCTTTGATTAGATCCTTAAAGTCGTTCCATGGGGTGTCATTAGCAGCTGCCAACCCTAGCATCTGTACTTGCGCGTTCCACCTTGACAACGCAGCACCTTCGAGTGTTCCAGTAGCAAATTTCACCCTACGAGCCTCAGGGAATTCACACATCTCAAAGACAGACTCGACTTTCTCGAACCAGTGGAGAAGACCTACAGCTCCTTCTGTAACACTGAAGGTACTAGGCCGACAGTCCATAAAGGTCTTGAACGTACATACGGGAGGCTGAGCATGTTGACCTGTTGTGTGAGAAAGAGAAGACAAGGTTAAGCACAAGGGTTGGTTCATGAGAGTAGGATCTAAACATCCTAGGATAGGTCGAAATGGCAGGTTATACCTCCTGCAGGGGCTGCTGCGAGTGCCTCAGCAACTCGTTCGTTGATTAGAGCCGTCAGCTGGGCTTGAGTCAAGTTCAGACGTCCACTCATGATCTTAACACCAAAGAAAGCACAAGTGAGAGAAGTGTAGCGAAAGTGCATAAATATGGGATGACAGAAGAGAGTAAGCACACAGGGTTTCAAACAAAAAATGTTACGCTAACTAAGCATACCATGATCAATGCACTATGTAAATTAACAGATAGGCAATATAAACATAAACCATATCACCTATAGTGTTGAGTCTTGCACGTGGAGCGATGCGTCGTTGTGGATCGTTGAGCACTTTACAGGTTATAGTCTGGTTTTGTCAAAAAGCTTTTCCCTTTTTGAAACCAAGTTCACTATAACCAATGGCTCTGATACCAATCTGTCACACCCTCAAAATCCACAAGCGGAGTATCACCGCAGGAGGCGTAACTGACCAGGATCCAGCCTCCAATCATATTGAATAATGTAATTAAATAAATAAAAGTCCAACCACACAATATAATTGGTGTTCAAAACAAGTTAATCAAATTCAAGTTATCAGGGGAAACATAAAGTTTAAAACTAAAAACCAAAGTAAAAGTTTAAAAGTTCAAATGTTTAACATGGAACTCAACAGTCCATGTCCCACAACGACTCCTGCTCCCCTGCAAGCTCCAGCTAAACACCTAACGACCTGCAAGGCATGTAACAACGAGTCAACAACAAAGTTGAGGGAGTTCACAGTTGGTTGTCCATTTTAAAGTTGTTCTAAAAACCACGAGTTCATTCAAAACCATGAGTTATCCAATTCATTGTTTCCCAAACCGTAACCAGTGGGGGCTACCCCATGTAACCACTAGACCCGTTACCATATTGACAACTGACTGGAGTATGTTGTGCCGTACGTCAATGTCTATCATCATTGACTAAGTGCCCAGATCCATTAGTCCACTCCCATCCTCTACGGCACGGTGTGAGGCTTGTCAAACCTAATAGCGCTATTTAACTAATGACCCGCTCGCCATTGGCCGTCGATTAAGTCGATATAAAAATGAGGGACTTCATGATAGAGTTTTGTCTAGTAAGTTATATGTTGTCATTCTTCCCAACGATAATGGAGGTACGTAATCTACCCAAGGAGAATACGCAGGTTTAATGTTGTTATCCTTCCCAACGAGGATGGAGGTACATATTCTACCCAAAGGAGAATATGCAGGTTTCGTTTTAGTTTCTTAACCCATTGCCAAACCACCGGGAATCCCATGCCTTATAGAAAGTGTGAACTCACCTTGGTTTGCTCGGTTTGTTAAGCTACTTGTTCACGGTAAATCAGTCAAAGCCTATAGTATGCATACATACGTAATCAGTTTACATTCACAAAGTTCACGTATAACATACAATCACAGTGTGCATTCGAACATCTTAACAGTTATTCCAGTTCATAAGACTCCTGATGTGTGCAAAATGCAACATATAAATTACATCAATTGTGGCATAAAACTAACCTTTTTTTAGTACTAATGTTGGAAAAAGTGTGCTTTTGTCTTCCTTTTGTATTTTCAGGATTAAATGAGCTCAAATTAACAAAAGAAGCAAAAAGGTAGCTAAATCTAACATAAATACAAGAAAAGGAACAAACGCGGCATGCCCGACCTCCCCGAAAGCATCTTCCCAAGCAAAACAAGAGAACAGAAGGCTGAACACGCCCCGTGCTCAGTTAACAAGGGGGCGTGCCCAAGTGTCAGCATAAAAGACAAAGTTGTAGAAGCTTCCATCGCCCACCAGAGGGCCGTGCTCAGCGGACACGGGGCCGTGGTCAACTATAAGATTCGCATAATCCAGGCAAATCTTGATAGTACAGATACGCTTCTGCACACGGGGTCGTGCCCAGCGGACACGGGGGCGTGGTCAACTAATGCAGCCAAACTGCAATTAATGAAGACAGAGAAGAGGATGGACACGGGGCCGTGCCCGAGCTTCTGTTCAGCCTATAAATAGGAGTGCTTGGCTCAAGCTCAAACCATCCCTTGGCAGACCACCTCTCTCACACTTCACCCACCACCCACCACCACCATAACACCATCATCCACCACCATCATCCATTGTCCATCATAGAGTGTGTGAGTCGTCTCGGGATCTAATATTGATCGTAAGAGTTCTTGACAATCAAGGCCATGTTTGCCTAAGTCTCTTACATCACTTGGTGAAGACAAAGTGTCTAGTGTAATACTTTTTATTTTTAATCTTTTCGCACTTTTTACTTGGTTATGTATTAATGACTTTAATAACTAGTTTCTTTTGTTGAAGGTGATTTTTCCTTATCGTTTGTCCGTGGTGTCTTGGCATTATTTTACTGTCTATATAAAATAAAAGATTTTCACCATTCATATCTCCACGGTCTATATGGAGGTATGTTGGCTACCTGGTCGGGGGTTAAGGGAACGGTTTGGTAAGAGTCTTGCCTTGTTCAGTGTATAGATCCTGTAAGGACCTGGGTCAAATTTAGTAGGACCTCCTTCAATACTTAACGGTATTGGATGGCGGGGGTCCAAACTCTTCGACCCCTTCATATGTAAACTATTATTAATACTTTAACCCGGCTACTTAGGACTGTAACCCTGCTGACTCAGACTACTTAGCCGAGGGTAACATCACCTTCAAAAGAGGGGCCTACCACAATACGCATTAATAACTTAATTAATTATCTTTCAATAATCCGACCCTTTAGGATTGTATCCTTGCTGACTCAAACTACTGGGTTGAGGGTAAAGTCACCTTCAAAAGAGGGGCCTACTACAATAACTAAGATAATCTCTTAAAAAGTGCAAAAGTGCGGAAATAATCAAAGGTTACACTATACACGAGTCGGAGCCAAGTGATTCATCTTGTCTATCTGTTTTATTTTTCAGCATTTTAGTTAGTTTTCATTTTTCTAGTTTAAAACCTTTTTCTAACTTTTGATTTGATTAGACGTTGAGGATAAACCGGTACTAAAAGCTCTTGTGTCCTTGGAAGACCTCGGTATCTTGCCAACACTATACTACGCTCACGATGGGTGCACTTGCCCATATGTGTGTTTAGTGTTAGTAAATATCGTGTTTTATAAATTTAAAACTTGGCTAAAAAGTGTTAAAAAGGGCTTAATATATACATTAAAAACTAATAACACTCACGCACATCAAGTTTTTGGCGCCGTTGCCGGGGACCCAAGGATTTTAAGAAAGCTTAAAATCGATGGCCTAATCAGTTTTTCAAAACCTTTTTAAAACGCGCGCACATTTTTCTGCATTTTAGTTTAGTTTTGCATTTACAGTAACCTGAACACGGGCCGTGCTCACTGAACACGGGGCCGTGCTGCATATTTTTCACAAAACACCCAGTAACAGAAGCTGAACACGGGGTCGTGCTCACTGAACACACCCCCGTGCTCAACGAAATCAGTAACTTTAATTAAAACGCCCAGATACAGATTCTGTACACGGGGCCGTGTCCACTGAACACGGGGCCGTGTCCAGCCTCTGTTTCCGTTTTTATTTTTGTTTTCTGATCTCGAGACTTGGTTGTAGTCTGCTGAGTGATTCTTATGGATCAATACTCAGGAGGTTACAACTACACCTTTGAGGAGGATGATTATTGGAGTAACTATTGCACTAATTGTGGTGACCCGCACTCGGTTCAATATTGTAACTTATATCGACCGTCCACTTCATACACCTACTATGAGGAGCCCAGGTATGAGCCATCAACTTCATATACATCCTATGAAGACCAAAGGTATGAACCTCCTCCCTCATACTCATATTTTGATGAACCAAGGTATGAACCTTCTTACTCATACTTTGAGGAACCAAGATATGAGCCACCACCTTCATATGCTTATTATGAGGAACCATGGCGTGAACAACCCACCTCATATGAGTATTATGAAGAATAAAATTACGACCCTTATTCATCATATGCTTACAATGAAGAACAATGGTGAGAACCATCTACTTCATATGGGTATTATGAGGAACAAAGGATCGAACAACCGGATTCGAGCTTTGAAAATCTCGATTCTTTTTCTATAACCGAAGTGACCGATAGGATATTAGAACACCTTAGAGTTATCGATAGCTATATAAAAGAATCTCGCGCAAGGGAAGAAGAGTCCCACGCAAGAGAAGAATTAAATAAAGAAGAGATAACTGAAAGTGTAAAAATGGAAGAACAAATAAGTGAAAAACCGACACATGAGTTAAACAACGAAAAAGGTGAGTCCGACAACGTTAAAATTCAAGAAGAGTCTAATTTTGAAGAAATTAATCTCTTGTCACCTTCTTTTGAAAATCATTGTTTAGTTCCCACTCATGCTAAGTTTTTAAAAGAGTTAAACACTAACACTAAAATTGATGAAACGGTAAGTGTTAAGTTAACTAATGATCAAACCTCGCTAATAAAAGAAGACCCATTTGAAATCAAAATTACACCGGTTCCATGTTTTTTTCAAAATTCGTTTATTAGTAATGTCACGATTGATAAAGATCTTTGCGTTAACATAATGCCTAACTACATTTTCGAAAAATTAAGTATTAGTGATTTTTCTCCACTTCAAATACCCATTTTTCTATCCAATCGGAAGGTAATAAAATCAATCGGTGTAGTTGTGGATGTCTTGGTTCAAACAAATCAAATAGTAGTCCCAACCGACTTCGTCATCCTCAATGACGCTCCTCTAGTGTTGGGACGACCATTTGTAAAAACTCACGAAGCTTTGAAAAACCGGAAGTTCAACAATCTACCTCTTCAATTAGGGGCATTTAAAAAGAGTGTCGATCTTGAGCGGTCAATGAAATATCCATTCGGCAATAATGACCCCCTAATTGAAGATGAAGATGAACCACCCGATACAAGTGAAAAGTTTGACCACTTTGTTGAAGAAGAGGTCGCCATAGAACAAACTTTTAAAGTTCTTGATCAAAATGAGCAACCAAATAAGGAGTCTCCTAAAGACCCACCCCTTGAGCTCAAAGAACTTCCAAAAGGTTTGGAATATGCTTTTCTAGACAAAGATGGTAAATTACCTGTAATTATTTCGTCTAAATTAGATAGTTTAGAAAAAGAAAAATTAATTAGTCTTTTGAAAAAACACAAAAATGCGATCGCTTGGAAGCTTGTAGATATTAAAGGAATAAGTCCTTCCATGTGCACGCACAAAATTTTAATGAATGAAGACTACAAATCGGTAATACAACCACAACGTCGAGTAAATCCAAATGTTCAAGAAGTGGTTAAAAACGAAGTCATCAAATTACTTGACGCCGGACTTATTTATCCTATCTCCGATAGTCCTTGGGTAAGTCCCGTTCAAGTAGTTCCAAAGAAAGGAGGTATGACGGTAATAACTAATGAAAAGAATGAATAAATACCAACGAGAACCGTCACAGGATGGAGAGTATGTATAGATTATAGACGATTAAATGAAGCAACAAGGAAAAAGCACTTTCCTTTACCCTTCATTGATCAAATGTTAGAAAGATTATCCGGTCACAAATTTTACTGTTTCTTGGATGGTTTTTCAGGTTACTTTCAAATCCCGATAGCACCTGAAGACCAAGAAAAGACAACCTTCACATGTCCCTATGGAACTTTTGCTTATCGATGCATGCCGTTTGGTCTATGTAATGCCCCCGCAACATTCCAATGTTGCATGGTAGCCATCTTCCATGACATGATAGAAAAGAAAATGGAAGTCTTCATGGACGACTTTTCTATCTTTGGGGATTCATACGACCAATGCCTCGATAACCTTGAACGAATGCTATCCCGATGTGAGGAAACTAACCTCGCCCTTAATTGGGAAAAATACCATTTCATGGTAACTGAGGGAATAGTACTCGGTAATAAAATCTCAAACGAAGGAATGGAGGTTGATCGAGCTAAAATATACACCATTTCTCGATTACCACCCCATCCTCCGTTAGAGCTATCAGAAGTTTTCTAGGGCATGCCGGATTCTATAGGCGGTTTATCAAAGACTTTTCTAAAATTTCTAGGCCTCTAACAAAATTACTTGAAAAAGATGCCCCTTTCATCTTTGACAAGGATTACAACCAAGCATTTCTGACCCTAAAGGAAATGTTAGTCAATGCACCTATCATGATAGCGCCTGATTGGAAATTTCCTTTCGAAATCATGTGTGATGCAAGTGACTTTGCAGTTGGAGCTGTCTTGGGACAAAGAAAAGAAAAGCATTTCCACCCAATTTATTATGCTAGTAAAACACTTAATGATGCACAAGAAAATTACACAACAACTGAAAAAGAATTGCTAGCTGTGGTATTTACTTTTGATAAATTTCGTTCTTATCTTGTTCTTTCTAAAACTATAGTCTATATAGATCATGCAGCCATTCGATATCTCTTCAAAAAGCAGGACGCAAAACCACGTTTGATTCGGTGGATTCTACTCCTCCAAGAATTTGATATTGAAATCAAAGACAAAAGAGGAGCAGAAAACACCGCAGCAGATCATCTTTCACGCTTAGAAGACCCAGCTTTGGAGGCGACCAGGGACGAGCAAATCAACGAAAAATTTCCAACTGAGTCCCTAGAAATGGTGGAATACAAGGAAGAACCATGGCACGCCGACTATGCTAACTACCTAGCTAGCGGTATAGTCGCAAAAGGTTGGCCACATCATCAAAGAAAAAAATTCTTTGCGAATGTGAAATATTATTTTTAGGAGGATCCATATCTTTTCAACATATGTGCCGACCAACTCATCCGACGATGCGTACATGGTAGCGAAGCACGAAGAATTCTCCGCCATTGTCATGAAGGTCCATACGGAGGACATCATGGTGCCGCTAGTACTGCACGAAAGGTATTTGATTCAGGATTTTATTGGCCAACCATTTACAAAGACGCCCAAAGTCTTGTCAAGACATGTAATGCTTGCCAACGAACATGTAATATTTCTTCCAAAAATGAAACGCCACAAAATGGCATCCTTGTTTGTGAAATTTTTTATGTGTGGGGACTCGACTTTATGGGACCTTTCCCACTGTCAAAAGGAAACAAATATATACTTGTGGCAGTAGATTACTTGTCTAAATGGGCCGAGGCTGAGGCACTTCCAACAAATGATGGAAGAGTCGTGGTAAGATTTCTGAAAAAATTATTCTCTCGTTTCGGAACACCTAAAGCATTAATAAGTGATAGAGGTACCCATTTTTGCAATCATCAACTTGAAAGAATATTAACAAGATATGGGGTCTATCACCGGGTCTCAACAACATATCACCCTCAAACAAACGGACAAGCCGAAGTGACTAATAGAGGTTTAAAACGAATACTCGAAAAAACCGTAGGGTTAAATAAAAAAGAATGGGCAGATAAATTAGATGATGCTTTATGGGCTTTTCGAACTGCTTATAAAACAACAATAGGTACAACCCCATATAAGCTCGTCTATGGAAAAAGTTGTCACTTGCCAGTAGAAATTGCACACAAAGCCTACTGGGCAATTAAAAATGTAAACTTAGATTTAGAATTTGCTGGTAAAAATCGATTTTGTCAATTAAATGAATTAGACGAACTTAGGAATTATGCATACTCAAACTCAGAAATTTATAAGGAAAGAATGAAAAACTTGCATGACAAACACATTAAACCTAGTGAATTTCGAGTAGGAGATCAAGTTCTTTTGTTTAATTCACGACTACGACTATTTCCTGGTAAATTAAAATCTAGGTGGTCAGGACCTTTTTCCATCACCCATATTTTCCCACACGGTGCAGTAGAAATTAAATCTCGGAATGGACCTCCATTCAAAGTCAATGGCCAACGGCTGAAACTCTATCAAGGATTTATTGAGGATGGAGTGGAGGAGATCTCGCTTCAAACGGTCGATGAATAATGGCAACAACATCATACCTGGTAAGTTACGAATCAACGGGATGACATCTTAATCGGTAAGTCTTCTAACCAAGTTTTGGGAAAACTAGGGAACTCACACGAGCACTAAAAAAAATTCAAAACTTTTGCTCGGCACGAGCCCGTGTCCGCTGGACACGGGGCCGTGTCCGTGCGACTGTCGGGATAAAACCCCTTTTTCATAACAGTTACTTCATTCCACACGCCCCGTTTCCCCAAAAACGCTCTGGTTCAAGGCGATTTTCCACAGATTTTCGACGTCTCCTATCGTTCTAACAACATCAAGGTATGATTCTATCACTATTATTAGTTAGATTAAGAATTTGCATGTAGTTAAAACTTCAAAAATTTGGGGAAAATCTAGGGTTCTTGAACTTCATCCGGATCGAACCTCAAATTTTTGCTTAAATCTGTTAGCATTTAGTTAGAGTAGTGTTTTAGAAAGTAAACCCACTTGTATTGTTCAAAGGTTCGCCCGATTTCTCACAAAAACCCCAAACCCTTGTTTTTGAACCGAAAAAGATAAAATTGAACGGGTAAACGGGTTGTTTTGGGAAAAACGGCACTTGGGGTTTCATTTTTGGGAGAAACTGCACCTATTGGACCAAAAATTTTCAAGTTTTCGAAACCGGGTCGAAAAATGATGTTTTTGAGTAACAGGCACCTGGACACGGGGTCGTGTCCGCTGAACACGGGGCCGTGTCCAGCTTGCTGTTTGCAGTTTTTTCCGAAAATTCCACTGTTTCATTCTAACTTTTGGTTTATTCTTTCAGATGGCAAGGAAGTTCACGAGATTCAACGCAAATGAGCTCGATGCTAGGGCTAGATATGAAGTACTTCAAACAAGACCGGAAGAATGCCCGAGACAAGCATGCATGGATTTGTTAGCATTGGTGAACCAACTTGACCGCTTCAACAACCTAGTCACAGGACCACTAAGAGTCACCCTGACCACTCGACTTCGCTCGGTCCACGAGTGCACTATGGAATTCTATAGCACCTTCACGTTCAATTCAAGGTGCGACCCATTTGACAATGATGGGTAGCATTCCAATGTGGTGGAACTAGGTACTCGATTTCAATGGCACAATTTGGGTCTATCATTGGGTTGTATACGGAAGAAGACGCGGGAAATGAAGAAAACACCGGAGGGGTGCGAGAGTTGGTTGAGAACGAACGCCAAGCCGCATGGGCTCAGATTGGTGAAGGGCACTACAACCCGAGCAGCACTAAGAGCACTAAGCTGAGGGACCCACTTTACCGTTACATTCATAGAGTCCTCGCTTACTCTCTTAGCCAAAGGCATGTAGCAGTGGCATTGTGGGGTTGAGAGATTTGGTGGTCCTTCATTGTATTCATACCCGCAGGCACCTAGATATTCCGTACCTCCTGCTTCGTAACATGCATCTGAACCGACTTGCTACTTCACCAACCCCTATCTTCTTCGGCGGGTGGATATACCATCTCTTCAAGCACTTCACGAACATACTTAGATCCTTCGAGAGGAGTCCATGGTCGGGAAGAGTGGATGTACACATCTGCCGCTCCATGAACTTAATTTATGAGGCTGAAGACAGGTCAGTTAGCTTCCAAAGGATGCAGGGGCATGCATGGAACCCGCAAGAGGCACTTGTCCTTCACGCTCCACAACATCATCAGTATCAGTACCAGCCCCATGGTGATCCTGGCCAATCCTCCTCACAAGGAGGTGGTTTTCCTAACCTCCAAAGTTTACAAGATTTGTTGCAGGAAAACCTCATGTGCACCCGGAACACCTATAACATGGCGAGCAACACGTACAACCGGGTTGGAGCAATCGAGAGAAACATATCCGATATCCAAGATGATATTGGGAATATCCGGGAGTACATTGCGGGGCATGATGGAGGAGATGATGATAATGAGGACGAAGACATGGACTAGGCGGGATGAGCAGAGGCAGAAGCAGTTGGTTGGTGATCCCACAGGCTATCCCCCTATTATCTTGAACAATTTCCGGCCTGCGTGTCGTGTGTTGAACAATTTACTTTCCTTTAACTCTTTTTATTTTCTGCATTTCTTTTTTCTTTTTAACTGTGTGATGTGGATGTTGAACTTGGTAATTTAGGATGTTTGCTATGGTTTGGTGTAGTGTTTATTGCTAAAACAGGTACATAAGAGGCTTAGAACACTAAACATTAGTGCTACTAAAGCCGGGGCAGGGAAACCAGCGCCGGAAACTTGTTTTTCACCTTTGCAGATTGTCTACACGGGGCCGTGTCCAGCCAACACGCCCCCGTGCCCACTTCCCCAGACCTGCTGTTTGTCTAAATCTGCAGACTTTTGCCAGACACGGGGTCGTGCCCAGTGGACACGCCCCCGTGTCCACCTTCTGTAAGTTTTCGTTACTGGCACCTGAACACGGGGTTGTGTTCATCGAACACGGGGCCGTGTCCAGACGCCCAGTAACACAATTTTTTTCTTTTTAAGACCCATTTACACATTCAATGAACCTAAAAACTTATTTTTGGGACACATGGAGGACAATGTGTAATTTAAGTGTGGGGGGGATGCTAAAATCTTGAATCTTGCAAGTCCTAAATACAAGCCTTACACAAAACTCTATTGGAACCGCTAATCACCCCAAATTTTTTCAAAAATTTTCATTTTTTTTTACTTGTCTAGGTTTAACTTGGGAATTTCAAATTCTAAAAAGGTTATATTTTTACAAATTTACAACCGATAGCGTCGTGATAAAAAGAACCAACATAAGAAAATTATGAAAAGGCATGACAAACTTAGTTAAAATTTAATTATATATACTTGATCACATAAAAACCCATTCCCACAAAAGTGAGTTTTGAGCCTTTATTGAGCATACAAATACATATCTTTAAACTAAATGCTCATTTTTCGTTTCTTGTGTGAATAGCCGCTTGGTTCTTACAACTCTAGAACTTGCCACGACGATACATTCCCGGTCCTTACCAACTTAAACCCGAGTAAGTAAATGATGGAGGCATTAAGACTAACCTTTTTTATTTCTACACCATTATTTTTCTTTTTTTTTACCAACTACCCAAAATCCCCCTAGTTAACCCCTCTGAGCCTAAACCTTTTCATTTCTTAACCCAAAACCAAACACCCTTTCACTCACCAAAACCTTTTTTTATTTTTAACCCTTTATTTTATTAACAGGCTCGGTTTTTCATATGACTTTGAAAAAAAAATTGTGTTGATGATGAAGCAAAAGAAATAAACAAGCAAGTTCATCAAAAATAACTTTGCTTGAATCATGGCTTCATCAAAAAAAAAATTGCAAAAATAAAAAGTCTTACGAAAACCGACGCTTTTTACACTTTTCGCCCTTTTTCTACTAACCACTAACCCAACCACCTACATTTAACCCAAGCCTAACCCTTCACCCAAAAAGTCCTCTTGATATTTACAAAGGTGTATAGTTAAAAATGAGGAGGATTGATTGCTTGGCAAGCCTATGGTAGGAGTAAGTTCAATGCCGCTCTCGAGTGATTCACTAAAATACATCTTCGGCCGAGTGTTGAGTGATCCCCGTGAGGTATGTGAACTTGTATATAAATAGAATTTTAAAAAAGGCATGTTATGCCCTAATAAATAATTTATCTTATGAAAAGTTTTAAATAAATCATGACGAATAGGATTGTAAATAAATAAAAATAAAACTTAATAAAGAATCCTGGAAATCCCGACACTCTATGACAAGCCCAAAAAAACCTTCTCTTCTACCCATTCCATTTGGGAGTGTAAAGCCATATTATAAAGAGTTTTGCTTGAGGACAACCAAAGATTCAAGTGTGGGGGTATTTGATGTGTGCAAAATGCAACATATAAATTACATCAATTGTGGCATAAAACTAACCATTTTTTAGTACTAATGTTGGAAAAAGTGTGCTTTTGTCTTCCTTTTGTATTTTCAGGATTAAATGAGCTCAAATTAACAAAAGAAGCAAAAAGGCAGCTAAATCTAACATAAATACAAGAAAAGGAACAAACGTGGCATGCCCGACCTCCCCGAAATCATCTTCCCAAGCAAAACAAGAGAACAGAAGGCTGAACACGCCCCGTGCTTAGTGAACACGGGGGCGTGCCCAAGTGTCAGCATAAAAGACAAAGTTGTAGAAGCTTCCATCGCCCACCACGGGGCCGTGCTCAGCGGACACGGGGCCGTGGTCAACTATAAGATTCACATAATCCAGGCAAATCTTGATAGTACAGATACGCTTCTGCACACGGGGTCGTACCCAACGGACACGGGGGCGTGGTCAACTAATGCAGCCAAACTGCAATTAATGAAGACAGAGAAGAGGATGGACACGGGGCCGTGCCCGAGCTTCTGTTCAGCCTATAAATAGGAGTGCTTAGCTCAAGCTCAAACCATCCCTTGGCACACCACCTCTCTCACACTTCACCCACCACCCACCACCACCATAACACCATCATCCATTGTCCATCATAGAGTGTGTGAGTCGTCTCGGGATCCAAGATTGATCGTAAGAGTTCTTGACAATCAAGGCCATGTTTGCCTAAGTCTCTTACATCACTTGGTGAAGACAAAGTGTCTAGTGTAATACTTTTTATTTTTAATCTTTTCGCACTTTTTACTTGGTTATGTATTAATGACTTTAATAACTAGTTTCTTATGTTGAAGGTGATTTTTATTTATCGTTTGTCCGTGGTGTCTTGGCATTATTTTACTGTCTATATAAAATAAAAGATTTTCACCATTCATATCTCCACGGTCTATATGGAGGTATGTTGGCTACCTGGTCGGGGGTTAAGGGAACGGTTTGGTAAGAGTCTTGCCTTGTTCAGTGTATAGATCCTGTAAGGACCTGGGTCAAATTTAGTAGGACCTCCTTCAATACTTAACGGTATTGGATGGCGGGGGTCCAAACTCTTTGACCCCCTCATATGTAAACTACTATTAATACTTTAACCCTGCTACTTAGGACTGTATCCCTGCTGACTCAGACTACTTAGCCGAGGGTAACGTCACCTTCAAAAGAGGGGCCTACCACAATACGCATTAATAACTTAATTAATTATCTTTCAATAATCCGACCCTTTAGGATTGTATCCTTGCTGACTCAAACTACTGGGTTGAGGGTAACGTCACCTTCAAAAGAGGGGCCTACTACAATAACTAAGATAATCTCTTAAAAAGTACAAAAGTGTGGAAATAATAAAAGGTTACACTATACACGAGTCAGAGCCAAGTGATTCATCTTGTCTATCTGTTTTATTTTTATTTTATTTTTCAGCATTTTAGTTAGTTTTCATTTTTCTAGTTTAAAACCTTTTTCTAACTTTTGATTTGATTAGACGTTGAGGATAAACCGGTACTAAAAGCTCTTGTGTCCTTGGACGACCTCGGTATCTTGCCAACACTATACTACGCTCACGATGGGTGCACTTGCTCATATGTGTGTTTAGTGTTAGTAAATATCGTGTTTTATAAATTTAAAACTTGGCTAAAAAGTGTTAAAAAGGGCTTAATATATACATTAAAAACTAATAACACTCACGCACATCAAGTTTTTGGCGTCGTTGCCGGGGACACAAGGATTTTAAGAAATCTTAAAATCGACGGCCTAATCAGTTTTTCAAAACCTTTTTAAAACGCGCGCACATTTTTCTGCATTTTAGTTTAGTTTTGCATTTACAGTAACCTGAACACGGGCCGTGCTCACTAAACACGGGGCCGTGCTGCATATTTTTCACAAAACACCCAGTAACAGAAGCTGAACACGGGGTCGTGCTCACTGAACACACCCTCGTGCTCAACGAAATCAGTAACTTTAATTAAAACGCCCAGATACAGATTCTGTACACGGGGCCGTGTCCACTGAACACGGGGCCGTGTCCAGCCTCTGTTTCCGTTTTTATTTTTGTTTTGTCGACAATGCTAACAGCTTCACACGTGACCTAAACTACTCCCGTAATTCCTGTAACATCAGCAAATAGCTTTGGCAGTTTCAAATCAAATTAAACAACATTGAATTCAGCAATTATGCACATTTACATTACTTTAATCATTCTCAATCAAGAATAGAAACAATCGGATCATTGGATTAACGAGTTCTAACACTAACATGCAATCCTAAATCATAACATCAATTACTCGACTATTCCATACCATCGATCCCATGATTTTCATACGATTCTGATTAACATGACAACAATACTACCAAATACTCATGCATATCTAAAACCTAGTCTCATTCGGGTTTATCAACTCTAACAGTTTGCAACTTCTTAATTTACCGAACAAAACATGAACCGATATCATAATCATTTACATGTTCCAGTTTTACATAAACTCATCAATCACACTACTAGCATGGAACCCTAGATACCACATAGATCTTAACAATCACAACTTCACATTTCGTAACAATTAACAAAACACTAACCAGAATGCAGGATGGAGTCGAGAAGGTCTTCGGGAGAGAGAGAGAGTTGTCGTCGGGTTCAAGAGTAAGAAGGGGAGAGGATTAGGGTTTTCTGTTTTACGTCTAGGGTGTTACAAGTATAAAACACAACAGACCTGGGCCATGAATTGTACTGGGCTGAGGCCCATGCTCGACGAAACCTGCCCAACAACGAAACACCTGTTTCGTCGGGCTTCATGTTGGCGAAACACTTCATGGTGACGAAACACCATTTGTTTTATTTATTATTATATATTTTTGTCAAATGAAGTTTAGTTTATATTCTAAAACAATTCACAAGTTATCCAATACTACCTAAACAGTGACACAACATATCAATTATATAACAACTGTGCGCAAATACAATGCAAACAGGTCAAAACAAACTATGAAGGCACAGCTGTGAAACAAATGACGTGTCGAGGAAAGACCTTGAAGGCTTGGGTTGTCACACCTGAGAAATTCATGAGAGATAGAATAGAGAGATATGGAAGTCCTATGGTTTTCAAAACATCGTTTCTCGGCCATCATATGGTTGTCTTTTGTGGGCCTGAGGGGAACAAGTTTTTGTTTGGAAACGATAACAAACTGGTGGCGTCATGGTGGCCCGAAGTAATCTAGATGTTGTTTGGTAAATGCTTAAATACAAGCCGCGGAGATGAAGCCAAATGGTTGAGGAAGATCATGCTAGCCCATCTAGGTCCGGATGCTTTATCGAATCGTTTGACTGGCACCATGGATATAGTAACCCGTCTCCATATCCAAAATCAATGGAAAGGTATTTAGAGTATAAACTGTTGTTTTCGTCTATGTGGTTTGACCAGAGTTGCAACTTTTATTATTTTTTACAGAGTTGGGAGTGATCATCATTAGATTTGAGTGTTGTTATAACGAACAGATTATTTGATACCCTCGCTTACCTTCTGTCTAAAAAATGGATACCACATTTGAGGTCCTAACATTTCAAGAATTCATGTTATATGATTTTTTAATTTAAATAATGAGTTATATACATTAATTATCGAGTCCACGGGCTGGTAAACAAATGTTCTTCATTGTTCCGCATCTTTTGAAATTGTAGATTGATGGTAGCTTTGTTGTTTGTGTTAACGGTAGACAACCAACGGAAGGAAAAGAACATCATATTGGAATATCAAAGGTGAGTTAAGTACGAAATCCTTATATTTAGGAAGCATACATGTTAAGTTATATGGATTATAGATTCTGAAGGATGATTATGATGCTCTTTAAAGTAATATATTATCCATTAAAATGTGAAGTTATTACCAGAACTCTAAAGATTTTCAATAAATTTATTAAACTTCAATTTGGTGGAATAAAAACTGTCTTTTAGTTGTAAGATTAAATATATTATGTAACAATATTTAATCTATAGCCATTATAATCATTTACATAATATAGATCAAAATATATAATAACCTATTAAATAATTAGTTGGTAATTGTTGATGGACCATATTACCCTTATTAACTAATTAGGTTTCCTCCTGGGTGCTTATATAAGGAGAATTATGTGGAGGTTAAAGGGTTACTCAATTACACAATTAGACGCACCCTATTAGCATAACATCAATCGAAACCTCCTCTCCTAACCGATATCCCTTTTCGGTTTACTAAGTTCCCATCATCAGTCAGCACCCTAAGGAGGAACCAGATCACGATGACAAGCATGTCGAACTCCATTACTGGATTCTCCACTGCACTGTCTGCTGTAACAGGTATGTGTTTTATTGTTTTCCCTCATGTATAAACTGAACTGAACCAACATGTGGTATCAGAGCATATGTTGAGTAGTCAGTTCTGTTTTCGTATCCATTAATTCTGGGATTGAAACTTGGAAAACGGATTTTTTTGAAGATCTTATGAACATCCAATTTTCAAGTCATAAAGGATGACTCGAGACCACTGTTTTCGGAAAAGGTTAATTATATGTTCATTCAAAGTCAACTGGGTAATCTTGTGACCGAAATCTGTTTTAGAAAAGCCTTAAAATTCAGGTTTCGGGTTCCAGAATTTATGTTTTATTTTTTAGGGTTCATCATGTTCTTAGGAAAATTTCGAAAATTCTGTTATATTTTGGAATATGATTCGGATATTGAGTGTTTTTTCCTGTTTTGATCTGATTTTGCCCTCTAAAGATTTTCGAAAACTGTTATTAGATAAACAGATTATGATTTTTCGAAATATTTGATAAAATCATATCAGCATTAGAATAGGAAACCATATCTCATAATCCCTTAGATTTCGAATTTTCAGTTATGTTTCCACATTCACAGCTGTTAACAGGAAGTTTTGAGACCATCAGATTATGACTCGAGACCATCAGTCTCGACTCAAGACAACAAGGTCTCGACTCGAAATCATCAGGACATTAAACCTTCACAACTCGAGACAGAGGTCTCGACTCGAGACCATTAGATCTCGACTCGAGACCATTAGATCTAGACTCGAGACCATAACGTTATAACTCGAGACAAAGGTCTCGACTCGAGACAACAAGGTCTCGACTCGAGACCATAACGTCATAACCCGAGACAAAGGTCTCAACTCGAGACAACAAGGTTGTGACTCGAAACCTCATTATTTTAAGCTATTTAATGTGAACTAAATTTTTTTGTAATTATTTAGTTAATTAATCAGAATCAGATAATGTTTTACAAAACCAAAATAGCTTAACTTGAATGAGTTTTGATGTATCATTTCTGGCCAAAGCTGAGTTGACACATCTACTTATCGTTCAAGTATTACGAAAGCTATGTTGTGTGTGCATCATAAGCATGAATGTCTTAATTTCTGGCCAAAGCTGATTTAATTCATTCATAGATGGCATACTCAACAAGTGCATAACTAAAGTGATTGTTTCAATTTCTGGCCAAAGCTGATTTGTTACAACCACTTTGCATATATGCTTAAATGATTACATTTCTGGCCAAAGCTGTTTTGTCTTCGTTTAAGTAGAATTTTTTAGCTAAGTCTATTATTTTGATGTTAGTAATAGACAATATCACAGCTTCATAATGTAAAATGGTCATTATTTATGCCTGCCTTAGTTTAACGTGCCCTTAGATCACATTAGGATTTCTTCCTTAGTATCATAACTTGCTCATCTTATTTCCACTATCAGCACCCAACTGCGGGATTCCACCTTTGACTGGTGATAACTTTGCTGCATGGAAGGATGCTCTCATGCTTACACTTGGATTGCTGGATTTTGATTATGCTCTGAGAGAGAATAAGCCAGCGGATCTTACCACTACTAGTACTGCTGCTGAGCAGTTAACTCATGACAAGTGGACTAGGTGTAACCGCATGTCTCTCATGTTTATGAAGCAGTCCATAAGCAATGCAATCAGGGGAGCTATTCCTGATTCTGAAGATGGTAAAACCGACTTGGAACATGTGGAGGCGCAGTTCAAGGGGACGTCTAAAGCACACGGTAGTACTCTTATTCTCAAGCTGGTGACAACTAAGTATGACGGGAGGAGCGGCATTCGCGAGCACATCATGATGATGAATGACATGGCCAATAAGCTGAAAGGGCTGGAAATGGAAATCAGTGATGGTTTCCTTGTTCATTTCATCATTACTTCGCTTCTTTCGTCCTTTGAAGCATTCAAGATCAATTACAACACTCAGAAGGACAAATGGACGATGAGTGAGCTGGTCGCCATGTGCGTACAGGAGGAAGAGCGTATGAGGATGGATCGCCATACTGATGTTGCAAACTTCACTCAGGGATTCCTTTCAATCCGGAAGCTGGAAAGAAACCAAAGAACCCTTAAGGTTGGGGATGATCGAGAATTAGAAGTGAAGGCCATTGGAACATTACAATTAGTTATGAAAACTGGTTTATGTATTAAACTTTATGATACCTTATATGTTCCTGAGGTAACTCGGAACCTTGTATCAGGACCAAAGTTAGACATGGACGGTTTTATTGTTTCCCATGGTCATCGCAAACTCTCTATCCTTTATGATTCTGTTCTTTATGGTACTGGTATTCTGGATGGTGGTCTCTATAGATTAGAACTAGAAGATAACTTTTCCAAATCTTTGTTGTCATATAACATTAATGAATCACTCACAAAGATGGAAGAGAAACGAGACTTAGAAACTTCATCCATGTTGTGGCATCAGCGTTTAGGCCACATCTCAAGAGAACGATTAAATCGTCTCGTAAAGGATGAAGTCTTACCTCCTCTCGATTTCTCTGATTTTGGAACATGTGTCAAATGTCTTAAAGGTAAAATGACATTAGCGAATAAGAAAGGTGCCACTAGGAGCTCTAATTTATTAGAACTCATTCATACTGACATTAGTGGCCCCTACCAAATCGCTGGCATAACAGGACATACTTCATTTATCACTTTCATTGATGATTATTCTCGTTACATGTACTTGTATCTTATTAAGGAGAAATCTGAATCTCTAACAACTTTTAAAGATTATAAGGATGAAGTTGAAAAGTAATTAGATCGTCAGATTAAAGTGGTGAGATCAGATAGAGGCGGTGAATATTATGGAAGACATACTGATGTGGGTCAAGCTCCTGGTCCATTTGATGAGTTTTGTAAGGGCCAGGGGATTGTGAACCAATACACCATGCCTGGTACACCTCAGCAGAACGGTGTTGCTGAAAGAAGAAATCGTACCCTTATGAACATGGTGCGCAGTATGTTAGCCAACACTAATTTACCATTATTCCTCTGGACTGAAGCGTTAAAAGCAGCTGTTCATATACTCAATAGAGTTCCTTCTAAGTCTGTCCCTAAAACTCCTTATGAACTTTGGACAGGAAGGAAACCGAGTCTTAAATATATGAAAGTATGGGGCTGCATTGCTGAAGCAAAACTTTACAATCCTTTCCTAAGGAAACTTGACCCTAAAACAGTTACCTGTTTCTTTATCGGGTATCCTGAGAACTCTAAGGGTTATCGTTTCTATTGTCCTTCCCATGTCACCCGTATTGTTGAAACCAAGCGTGCCGCGTTCCTGGAGGATTTCAAGGTCAGTGGGAGCAGTACCAACCCTTACGAAGAATTGCAAGAAGTACAAGACGCGGGGGGGAGAGACTCGTCGCTTACCATTACTCCGATTACTCCTCTTGTACCCAATGCAACTACTGTACCTGAAGCTACTGCACCAACTGCAAATTCACCTCTACAATCAGAACCCATTATACCTCATGACGAAGGCACATCAAACGCTCAACACCAAGACATCGCTGAACCCGATATTCCACTCAGGAGGTCATCTAGGCAAAGAAGGCCTACTAATATGGATGATTATGTTACCTACCTGACTGAAATGGATCCAGGAAAGCTCAATGATCCTATCTCTTACAATGAAGCCATTAGCAGTGATCAGTCTTCTGAATGGAATAAAGCAATGATTGAAGAGCTTGAATCCATGAAGAAAAATGACGTTTGGGATTTGGTATAATTACCCAACGGAGCCAAACCCGTAGGATGTAAATGGGTATTCAAAACAAAACTGGATCCGGATGGGAACATTGAACGCTACAAAGCGAGATTGGTTGCAAAGGGCTACACTCAGAAAGAGGGAATTGATTATCAAGAGACGTTTTCACCTGTCTCTCGTAAAGATTCATTAAGGATCGTCATGGCCCTAGTAGCTCATTTCGATTTAGAGTTGCATCAGATGGACGTTAAAACCGCTTTCCTTAACGGAGATTTGGACGAAGATGTTTACATGAAACAACCTGAAGGCTTTAAACCTGAAGGTGAGGAGCATCTAGTCTGTAAGTTGAAGAAATCCATTTACGGGTTAAAACAAGCATCACGTCAGTGGTACCTCAAGTTTGATGAAGTCATGAAGAAACAAGGTTTTATGAAGAATCAAGTGGATCAATGCACCTACCTCAAGATGAGTGGGAGCAACTTTACTATTCTTGTCCTTTACGTAGATGATATTCTATTGGCAAGTAATAGTCTAGACATGTTGCATGAGTCGAAGCGGTTACTCTCGCATAACTTCGACATGAAGGATCTCGGAGAGGCTTCTTACGTCATTAGCATCGAAATTCACCGAGATAGACACAGAGGGATCTTAGGATTGTCCCAGAAGGCTTACATAGATCGTTTCCTTGCACGATATAACATGCAACAGTGCAAACCCTCCGTCGCTCCAGTAGTTAAGGGAGATGTTTTCGGTTCATTCCAGTGTCCGACAACAGAGGTTGAGAAGGAGCAAATGAGCCAGATACCTTACGCGTCAGTAGTCGGGAGCTTGATGTATGCTCAAGTCTGTACTCGCCCAGATATCGCTTATATTGCTGGAATGCTAGGCCGTTATCAGACTAATCCTGGCCTAGATCACTGGAAAGCAGCTAAGAAGGTACTTCGATATCTGCAAGGGACGAAAGACTATAAACTGACTTATAGAAGAAGTGATCATTTAGAAGTGGTGGGCTATTCTGATTTTGACTTTGCAAAATGCAAAGATGACAAGAAATCCACTTCGGGCTATATCTTTATGTTAGCAGGCGGCCCTATCTCATGGAAGAGTCATAAACAACAGTTGACCACAACTTCCACAATGATGGCAGAGTACATTGCTGTTTATAACGCAACCTGTCATGGAATGTTGCTTAGAAATCTGATCACTGGACTCAAAATTGTTAATTCCATTTCTAGACCATTGAAGCTTTATTGTGATAATTCAGCTGCCGTTAGTTTCTCGAACAGTAACAGTTCGACTGGAGCTGGTTTATATCTCGATACAAAATATCTGTTCGTACGTGAACGAGTTGAGGAAAATAATCTTTGTATTGAGTATATTAGTACTAAGGATATGCTTGCGGATCCGATGACTAAAGGTCTCCCTCCTAAGGTTTATGAAGAACATGTTCGGAATATGGGATTTAGTAAAGACCTTATTTGAGCATATTGTACTAGCTTATGTTTTATGTTAATGAAATTTCCTCAGTTTGATTTTGTATGTCTCTTAGAATATGTTCAACCGGTATAATGGCATATAGACAAATAAAGTTACAAATCAAACAAAGGGCTTATGCGTATTTTGATCATAACGATTAGGTTTTAAATTAAGGCTATAGTATGATTAATGGGGGTCCTGAGTCGCATAATGATTCAACGGCTGTATTTCTCTGCTATAGTACTTGTTTAAGGCTAAAATGAGTGTTAACTCCTGATCAGGCTTATCTAATACTCATAGTAAATGATTACTCGGCTAAGTGGGAGAATGTAAGATTAAATATATTATGTAACAATATTTAATCTATAGCCATTATAATCATTTACATAATATAGATCAAAATATATAATAACCTATTAAATAATTAGTTGGTAATTGTTGATGGACCATATTACCCTTATTAACTAATTAGGTTTCCTCCTGGGTGCTTACATAAGGAGAATTATGTGGAGGTTAAAGGGTTACTCAATTACACAATTAGACACACCCTATTAGCATAACATCAATCGAAACCTCCTCTCCTAACCGATATCCCTTTTCGGTTTACTAAGTTCCCATCATCAGTCAGCACCCTAAGGAGGAACCAAATCACGATGACAAGCATGTCGAACTCCCTTACTGGATTCTCCACTGCACTGTCTGCTGTAACAGGTATATGTTTTATTGTTTTCCCTCATGTATAAATAGAACTGAACCAACATTAGTTTGTTTAATGGCTATTATACTGCCCTATATAGCGGAGAAATACAACCATATATTAGATATGTCATCATTTCGTTTAGGGTGGAGGTTTAACAAGAAGAAATGTTAATTTCAAGCCACTAGATAGCTTCATTAAGTAACTTTTAATTAGCAAGAATGACTGTTAATTGGAGACCAAATATGTATACAAATGTACCTTTACGATATACATAGATGGTCTCTTAGCTAATCTTGGAGCTTATTCATAAAATGACTAATATACCCTTCATTCTCTCTATGAAGGATGATTAAAAGGTTGCATAACATACATGTAAGAAAGTGGAGATATTGCAATATAACTGCTCTGATTTTATTGCAAAACAGGTGAGTTTACAGTGTTCTGATTTGGTTATAATGTTGAGATATTTGTAGTTTATAGCTATGTGTTCCATTTAGATGAATAAATAGTGTAAGATCAATAATATCATCTTCTTTGAACATGATAAAATTGTCAAATTTTGGTTCGTCAAGAGGCAATGACTTAATTCCGGTTAATAGCTCTTTAAGTGGAGTTTGGAAAGGAGTGGGGGCTATGAACAAGGACTTTTTAGCATCAAATGTGGATTTGAATTCAAGCATTTCATGTGACGTTTATAGGGGAGACATGATACTTTTTGGGCAGATAGACGGACCTCGGGAGGTAAGTTGAAAGACCAGTTTCCGGCTGCCTATGCAGCCTCTACTCAGAAAAAAGGCGTCAGTTGGAGAGCGCTAAAGCAGGGTAGGAGGGACGGTGCAATGGAATTTGAATTGAGGGAGGGTAGTTGGTCTGGGCGGGTGGGGGGGAGGGACTGAAATTCGTATGCTGTTATGATAGACTGCTTAGTTATTGATGAATCTGGTTTGAAAGTTATTCATTTTTACTTTTGTGCAGGTGGGTTAATGAAGTTATGTCCCCTTATTTTTTTTTTCATTTTTTTTTTCTCTATTTTACAGTTTTTATCGTTTTATTTTTACTTTTTTATGTTAGGGTCGATATAGCCTTATAGTTGTTTTCTCTGCAACTGGTTGGTTGTTTAGTAATGGAAAGAAATCATCCCCAGGAAAGCGGGTGGCGACAGGGTACTATTATATGGTGATTTTATTTTAAATATTTAAATTATTGATTAATAATAATTTTCTTGGAACTATAAATAACACATTAATCAACTGTTAAAAATTATATAATTAGCTAAAATTATTCTGATCCAGATATGAGGTGCCATGAAGTGAGCATAACAATTTACCTACGAATGGGTCAATGTGTCAGGAGGATATTAATGGATCAAGAATTAATGCAATTTTTGTTGTCCACCAGGTTGGTTATGTTGGTACAGAAAATTGGCAGATAACAGTTACATCTTTTGGTGGTTAAATGGACAAGCATAACAGGTCCTCCTTTATACTCATTGAATCATGTATTCTTATAACATTGTCATCAGATCATTATATGCCATTATCATTTCATTAACCATGGCATCATCAGTTTGTAAATCAAATGATTTGGTGCAGGTTACCTACTGACAAGTTTGAGTTGGAGTGTTGTTCAGTAGTGGGTATCTTGATGGAGCTGTAAGAGTTTGGGGAATCAGATGCTACTAGAATGGCTTGAAATAACGATTATAAGCTGTGTAAGTTTTAGAATTTGAATATTTCATCTTTTTATTTGACCAAACTGTTTAATTTATAGATTCTAGCACATTTGTTTAAAAATATGCACTACGTTCGTAATTTATCTAGGTTTTTTAATCCGGTTTCTAAAGTATGTATTTCTATAACACTATCTTAGCGATGGTGAATTTTCACCTCTTTTTTGAGATTGTAGGTTTCATCTGTCGTATTCTGTTAACACCTACGACAAAGTTTCACATTTTCATCCCTAATCTTCGTATTCAGGTTACAATTCTTTTTTAACTTCCCATTAAACGAAACATGAATATATGTTTTCTTTTACTACCATTTCATGTTACTTTATGAATCTACTTGGTGATCATGTATGTATGCGTTAGTCTTATGCCATTACTGTAATTATTAATAGAATGTATGTTTTACTTGCTTATTAGTATAAAAGTATAGAAGTGTATCTATACTTTTTGGAATTATAAAAACTTAGGATGCTCACTCAGATTAATAATGGCCATGGAGTTGTAATTTGTAGTTAGTACGACCTAACATATAATTATAACTGGATCCAAAAAGTTGTTCATTTTTAGCAGCAAAACAAACCATACTAAAGTAAGTAAAGTAACAAACCATACTAAAGTACTTTAGTTTTCCACATAGGCTTTTTATATCCATAGGGTACGAAAAACAGGGGCGTCTTTGAAAATTGATGTACCCTCTTCGAGCTCGAAAAAAATGCGCTCTTCTATATTGTTTTATTCTTATTATTATTTTTTAAATCAAATTAGTATTGGGCTCACTAAACCTAATGCCATAAAAATTGATTTGTAAATGGGCATATATTGGAATTGGTACGGGTATACTATTTAAAAAAATTAACATGTATATATAAATCTTTCCTTTCTTTAGGATTTGTATAGGAAGGTGTTAAGACTCAAAAGTAAACATATATGAACATATACCATGTTGTAAATATGACATTGAAAGCGAGATTAATTTCATATATAGAGGGCACTCCATGTTAAGACATGATTTTTTTTACATTTTGCTTAAAATGTAATACAAAAGGAAGTTATATAACTCTCTGCCTTTCTCTCCTTTCTAACCTTATATCTTATTACAACATGTTTCGTTTAATGAATAGGACGAAAAGGATGATAAAAAGCTTACCTTAGTGTCAAGGTGAGTGAGTATAGATCAAGAGTAAATCCATTCTACTAAGATGAGAGGCAAAAGCCGGCCAAAGTGTGTACTAAAATATTTTTCTTCGAAATATTAGATTGGTATTGTGTTAAGTAAGCTTTTGTCCTCATATTTAACCAAACTAATTATTTTATGAGAATTGTCGGGTCAATCCGATCCTTCATTTGGCCAGATATAAATTATATAATTAGCATTGTGTAACCCGTGTAGCACACGGGTACTTAACTATACATACTTAGCATGGGCTGAACTTGAAGCGATAACACGAAGGTATATTTTTGTCGTAGTGGGCCTTCGGGCGGCCTTTTGATAGTGGGCTTGGGCTACTCATTTATTTATAATTTTTTTATTTCAGTATCATTTTATACGTTTATATTGAAAAGTTTTTTCATTACAAAGTTCATCTCAATGGCAGTAGATATTATATGTTTGTGTTAAGCCACCCGCGAAACTCGCGGGATCTTAGACTAGTTTATACATATATAACAATCATTCATTCGAAACACAAAACTTGGTTATAAAAAAATCATAGTCAAACCACTCGTTTCTTAAATAGTTCAAATACCACATCTTACAATGTTCGGTTATAATTTAGAGTAAACCGTTGTTTGAGTCAATGTGATTTCCTTCGATTGACACTTTTAGTCCCTATTTCTATAACACTTTAGGTTGAGTCCACAACTATCCAAGTCCCATCAAACCATCTATCTCCATCAAGTCAACGTTTGTTTAACTATTAGAGCCAGGTGTATTTTTATAATCTTCCCCTTGTATATACTTAAAAAAACAAAATTATTATGTAATGTAATTATAAGACGAAAAGAAATGTATAAATCATCTCTCTTTAATTAACCAAAATTGGAAGATGTTTGACCAAACCTCGTCTCACCCAACACCGCCACACCCAACACCACCCTATCGTAGCACCATACCCCTTCGCCACACCTAGTTTCTCGATGAACACATCATCTATCACACCCCAATCGATGGCTGAAACATCGGAGTGAGACGAATGAGATTGTTCAAAACATCATAACGTATGATTGTGACAATAATTTAATAATCCAAAATTTTATTTCATTTGTAACCTTGAAAGATACATTGCTTCAAAAGAAATTACAACAACTTGGAAAGTAACAAGACGAAACATAAATGAATACATAAATAAAATTGATGCGTTTCTAAATCCACCCTAAGTAGATTTCTTGAGCATCACCATACATTTCTTGCAATATGTTTTAAAGTATCCGTCAACACAAAAAGGGTCGGCGGGCATACAAGTTTAGTCTACGTAGCATATAACTAAAATGTCTCAAATCCAACATGGCAATTTGTACACTACGTAATATATCATACCAGCATGCATCAACTATAGGTCAAAACCAAAGTGTCCACTAGCGTAATCTTGTCACCGAAGTGAACAAGACCGTTTTGATTGAATACTTAACAATGACCACAAAATGGGCGGTGTGCTACTCCTATAGTGTCACACCCCCAAAATCCACACGCGGAGTATCACCGCTTGGAGGCGTGACTGACCAGGATCAAACCACTAATTATATTGAACAAGCAAGTAATTAATTGTGAAAGTCCAACCAACACAATTAGTGTCCAAAACAACCATAGTTTAAGTTATGAGCGGAAGCATAATGTTTAAAACTAAAACATAAGTTAGCATATCCAAAAGTTTAACATGGCACACAGCTGTCCATGTCCCACAACGACTCTTCCCCATGCAAGCTCCAGCTAAGTACCTATTGACCTGCAAAGCATGTAGTAACGAGTCAACAACAAGTTCAGTGAGTTCACGGTTGGGTGTTCGTTTTAAGTTGTTCCAAAAACAGTTTCCTTTAACTGGCATCCTGCCGTGGGGGTTACCCCATAGTTAAAAATGTGATTTGTTTAACCCATTAGCTCTGGCAATCCAGCCGTGGGGGCTACCCCATGATAGTTATCTGGCATTTCGGCCGTGGGGGCTACCTCGCGTTTACACTAGACTCGTTACCATATCGACTACTGACTAAAGTCATGTTTAAGTGCCCTGAACTGTCAATGTCTATCAGCATTGACGTGCCCAGATCCATTAGTTCACGCCCGTCCTCTGCGGCACGGTGTGAGGCTTGTCAGACCTAAATAGCGCTATCTAACTAATGACCCGCTCGCCATTGGCCCGGTGATTAAGTCGAAATAAAATAGGAGGGACTTCATGATAGAGAGTTTTGGTCTAGTAAAGTTATCTGTCCGTGAGGACGAGGAATTACATTCCTGAACCATTACTGTCCTACCCAAGAAAGGACGAGGAATCCATATTCCTTAACCCCATTCCCAACCCCTGGGAATCCCATGCTTTGTAGAGTGTGAACTCACCTTGGTTTGCTCGGCAGATACACAGAAAGGTCAAGTCTAGATGCTAGTGATCAACCACGTCCTAACATGGTTATCATACATGTCAGGTTTAGGTTCAAGTAAAGCACGTGTGATTACACATAGTCGAACATGTTATTAACACGCATTGATCATGGCAAACACGTATAACACATTAGCAGTCAACCTCATAACATACAATCACTTGTACGATTTAATAGATTGGGCTCGCACAAGTCTAATAACCTTGTGCGATTCACCCGTCGAAGCCCAATAAAACCCGGCCCAATATCAAGAACCCAACAAAACGGTAAACATGAACACGGTCCAATTAACATGTCTTGTGCGATCCGGAATGCATGTCTTGTGCGATCCAACAGCCTTGTGCGACTGGGGATCTCTTGTGCGATTAGGTCATCTTTGTTACCCAGCCCAACAAATCCACGGCCCAACAGATATATATGCAGCCCAAAATGTTAAACAGACAATCGATCTTGTGCGACTCCCTCACTTGTGCGACTGAATTTGCCTTGTGCGATTAAGGAAGCCTTGTGCGACCAGGTTTATTATTCGCAATTTATGGAAATCAGTATTATCCTTCCTTAATTCATGCAATCGGTTACTAAATTTCCATTTACTTTGCAATATTCAATTAACAGTTTCCTACTCATGCAATAATCAATCAACATGCTTTTATCAATTAATTGCTTATGAACCCTAACCTAAATCATGAACAGCCACTAACACATAAATCAATAAATTATCAATTACTTCTTATAAACTCCAACTAACCTCCCATCATGATTATATTCTAGCATAACAGTCAATCATATAATCAAATCAACGATTTCCAATAATACACGTAACACCTATTTACGAATCATGATTCCAATAGCATATACTCGATTCTTAATCATACATAATGTATCAACATTAGATCATGTGTTTAGCATATCCCAAATTCTTTCCCTCTAATATTATTATACCAAGGCAGTTTCATGTATATCAAAACAATTCCCACTATCGCAATTTATTAACATATCCCCAAACGTGAATCCCTAGTCAAACCTATGATAACCAATCATCAAAAACCTTCGATCAATATTAACAACCCTTCCACCACGCATTCGGTCATAGCCCAACATAAATCATCTTAATATTCATCAATAAATCGGTTCATCACATATATACAGAAATCAAATACATAATTCAATTCATGATCATATTTTTAGCACATGTCCACTAACCTGATTATAATATACAAGAATACTCATTCCATAACACAATATTATGCAACTATAAATAACAACAAACAAGAAACCACTAACCAAGACTTTCACCGAAAAGATTCTAACTCGAGGGAAAGGGGGGGGGGTCCGTCGACTTCAGGGAAGGCACTAGGGTTTGTTTGTTGAGCTTTTTGTGTTGTAAAACATTGATCATGTTGCCCGTGCACAATATTAATAACAATAGGTTTGGGGTCGGTTACCCTATAAGCCGAAGTGGGCTCAAGCCCAAGTATCCATTTAAAATCTAATATGTATTTAATTTGTAAAAGTCTAGTGAGCTGGTCATGATTTAATTTGCAATGGTCTAGTAGGCCGAACCATACTCACAAATATGATAAATATTATGCACCCCAAATATATGAAACACACTTTGCAAATAAGTACTAGGTTAAATTGAATAGATGCCTTGAAACTCGGGTTGTCATATTATCCCCAAGTTGAAAGAAATTTCGTCCCAAAATTTGGTACGTACTCACTGAGGAAGCTAGTTAAGTTGCATGGTTTTCCTGGTTTTCCTGGGGTGTCACATCCTCCCCCTGTTGATCTAGAATTTCGTCCCGAAATTCCGTAGCTTCAGCCTCAGTAGTGGTTGTACCGTTTGCGAACAGTTGGGGATACTTTTGTTTCATCTGATCTTCGCGTTCCCAGGTGAACTCTGGGCCGCGATGTGAGTTCCAACGAACTCGAACGAGAGGCATTCTAGTACGCTTGAGGACCTTAACACCCCGGTCCGTGATTTCGACTGGTTCCTCGACGAATCGTAACTGCTCGTCGATAGTGAGCTCCTTCAAAGGAACTATGTGGGTCTCATCTGACATCCATTTCTTCAGATTTGACACGTGGAAAACGTTGTGAACTGCACTGAGTTCCGCTGGTAAGTTCAGTTTGTAGGCCACCTTGCCTATTTTCTCAATGACTTCGAAAGGTCCAACGTATCGTGGGTTAAGTTTGCCCCGTTTACCAAAACGAACCACACCCTTCCAGGGTGAAACTTTGGGTAGTACTCGCTCTCCAACCTGGAGCTCTAGTGGTTTTCTGCCCTTATCGGCGTAGACTTTCTGACGGTCACGAGCCGCCGCCATTCGTTGTCGTATCTGAGCAATTTTCTCTGTTGTGTCAACCACATGTTCTGGACCAGTAATCTGACTATCCCCCACCTCTGCCCAACAAAGAGGTGACCGGCATTTACGCCCGAACAATGCCTCAAACGGAGCAGCTTTAATGCTGGTGTGATAGCTATTGTTGTACGAAAATTCCACAAGTGGCAGATGCTTTTCCCAGCCGTTGCCAAAGTCAATTACACATGCCCTAAGCATGTCTTCTAGAGTCTGGATGGTACGTTCCGACTGCCCATCCGTTTGCGGGTGATAAGCTGTGCTCTTATCTAATCTTGAGCCAAAGGACTTGTGCATTGCTTGCCACAGTTCTGATGTAAAACGTGCATCTCGATCCGAGATAATAGAGGTGGGCACTCCGTGCCTCGAAACGACTTCCTTAAGATATATTTATGCTAGTGTGGAGAACTTATCCGTCTCCTTGATAGCCAAGAAGTGAGCAGATTTTGTGAGTCGATCCACGATCACCCAAATAGTATCCTTACCACGTTGTGATCTAGGCAGGCCAGTAACAAAATCCATGGAAATTTGCTCCCATTTCCATTGTGGTATCTCTGGTTGTTGAAGTGGGCCTGAAGGTTTCTGGTATTCCGCCTTGACTCTCGCACAAGTCAAGCACTTGCTAACGTACGTTGCTATGTGGGCCTTCATGCTAGGCCACCAATATGTAGTTTTGATATCGTGGTACATTTTATCCGAACCAGGATGTACCGAGTAGCGAGACTTGTGTGCCTCATCCATCACAAGCTCTCGTAGGTTGCCATAAAGTGGGACCCAAATGCGTCCTGTGACGTAGTAAGCACCGTCTTCCTTCTGTTCTAAGCGTTGCCTTGAGCCGCGTAGGGCTTCAGCCCTGACGTTTTCTGGTTTGAATGCTTCTTCCTGAGCATCTCGTATTTGAGAAGGAAGACCAGACTGTAGTAAGTTGTAAAGCTCGTACGCGCTTGGGCGCAGTGTCCGTTCGATTGAGGGCGTCGGCCACAACATTGGCTTTGCCCGGGTGATATCAGATCGAGCATTCGTAGTCATTTAGCAGCTCGACCCATCGTCGCTGTCGCATATTGAGTTCCTTCTGTTTGAAGATATGCTCGAGGCTCCTGTGGTCGGTGTAGATGGCGCACTTGGTACCGTACAGGTAATGTCGCCATATCTTAAGTGTAAAAACAACAGCTCCCAGCTCTACGTCGTGTGTCGTGTAGTTCCTTTCATGAAATTTGAGTTGGCGTGAGGCGTAGGCTATAACCTTATCCCGTTGCATCAGTACTCAACTAAGACCCTGAATTGATGCGTCGCAGTAAACCACAAAGTCGTCTGTGCCCTCTGGCAATGAAAGGATAGGTGCACTGCAAAGTCTATCCTTTAAGTGCTGAAATGCTAATTCCTGTGCATTTCCCCATCGATAAACAACGCCTTTCTGCGTCAGTGAAGTGAGTGGCTGTGCAATCTTGGAAAAATCCTTAATGAACCTCCTGTAGTAACCTGTCAATCTCAAGAATTGGCGAATTTCCGTTGGCGTACGAGGCGCAGGCCAATTCTTAATCGAGTCTACCTTGGATGGATCAACATGAATCCCATCCTTGTTTACCACGTGGCCTAGGAAGTGGACTTCACGAAGCCAGAAGTCGCATTTTGAAAACTTGGCGTACAGCTGTTCCGTCCGAAGGAGTTCCAAAATAAGTCGTAAATGATGCTCGTGTTCCTCCTGACTCTTCGAATAGATCAGGATGTCATCGATGAAAACAATAACAAACTTGTCAAAATAAGGTTTGCACACCCTGTTCGTAAGATCCATGAAAACCGCAGGCGCGTTCGTTAGCCCGAATGGCATGACCAAAAACTCGTAATGGCCGTAGCAAGTTCTGAATGCTGTTTTGGAGACGTCCTCATCCCGGACTCTCAGTTGTTGATACCCTGACCTCAGGTCAATCTTCGAGTAATAGCTCGACCCTTGCAACTGGTCGAATAAGTCGTCGATGCGTGGAAGAGGATAACGATTCTTCACAGTCACCTTGTTGAGTTCACGGTAGTTGCCACACATCCTGAAGGTACCGTCTTTCTTCTTCACAAATAGCACTGGAGCTCCCCGAGGCGAAGAGCTAGGACGAGTAAAACCCTTATCCAAGAGTTCTTGTAGTTGCGTAGAGAGTTCTTCCAACTCTGATGGGGCTAAGAGATAAGGTGCTCGAGCTATGGGTGCTGCTCCAGGAGCTTGTCACCATGAATTACCAAAGGTTCTTAACTAGCACGAGGAATGCGGACGATCTTTTCTTTGCAAAGGATCTCTGCTCGATGTTGAGGTAGCCAATCCATACCAATAACGATGTCGAAATCATTACAACGTTGGGGTCATTCCTAGCATCATTCTGACCAATCACGAACACTCGACCCCTGGCACCCTTGCCGTCGTTATTACCACCGTTGTTGTCTCCACTATTGTTCCCGTTTCCTTGGTTGTGGTTCTGATTCTGATTCTGGTTCAGCCGTGGATAGCGTCTCATGAAATGATCTTCAGCACCACACTGATAACATCCCTTGTTATCCTGCTGTTGCTGCTGATTTTGTGGAGCTTGTGGCTGCTGTTGTCGGTTCTGGTTTGCAGGACGTGAGCTTCTACAATCTTTGGCTCCATGACTAAGCTTGTTGTATCTTTGACAATGATCTTTGTTGCACGATCCGCTGTGGTGCAATTTACATCAATTGCACTTAGGGTGGTTTCCCCGGTATCCACCCTGACTTGGATTACCAAAAGACTGCTGCCTGGGGCTCCTGTACTCATCCGTTTTTCGCTGCTGAGACTGAACCGAAGTGAAACCCTTGCTTAAATTTCCATCCCACTTGCGTTTGTTGTCACTGGGAGTAGCAGAAGTAGTAGTAGTAGTACCAATATGCTTAGGCAGCTTGTTCTGTTCCACTGCCCGGTCGGTGAGACGATGAGCAAAACGAGTAACATCCTGGATAGTAGCAAGGTTAGCAGAAGTCACATGACTTTGAATCTCTGGTACTAAGGCTTTGGGGTACAACCCAATGCGCTTGGTGGGAGGATTTCGTTGGATCGTTTCGTGTACGCTTCTATCTCTGCCCCCGTCATCTTCAGGTTAAAGAACTCCACTTCCAGGTTGTGGATGTCATCACGACTACAGTATTCACGTTTGATCAGTTCCTTAAGAATCATTCCATGGGGTGGCATTAGCAGCCGCCAACCCCGGCATCTGAACTTGCGCGTTCCACCAAGTTAGCGCAGTGCCTTCGAGAGTACCTGTGGCGTACTTCACCCTATGAGCCTCAGGGCATTCACACGTCTCTAAGACAGACTCAAGTTTTTCAAACCAATGGAGGAGTCCAACAGCTCCTTTCGTGCCACCGAAAATACTAGGACGACAGTCCATGAACATCTTGAATGTGCATACAGGTGGCTGAGCGTTCTGACCTTGTTGTGCGAGGAAGAAGAGACAAGGTTAAGCGCGAGAGTTGGGTCATGAGAGTAGGATCTATCATCCTAGGTTAGGTTCGGAATAGCAGGTTATACCTCCTGCCTGAGCGGCTGCGAGTGCTGCCGTAACTTGTTCGTTGATAAGAGCCGTCAGCTGGCTTGAGTTAGGTTCACACGTTCCCTCATGATCTCACATCGAGGGAAACACAAATAGGAAAGGTGTCGCGAATGTGTGTAAGTGTGGAGTGACAGTAGGGAGCAAGCACAAATGTGTTTTCAAACTATAGTTGCTACGTTTATCTAAGCATACCATAAGCAAAGTTCTATGCAATCTAGCAAGTAGGCAATATAAAACGTAAACCATATCACCTAGAATGTCGAGCCTTGCATGTGGAGTGAAGCGTCGTTGTGGATCGAAGAGCACTGTACAGGTTATAGTCTGGTTTTAACAAAAACGTTTTCCCTTATTAAAACCAAGTTCTCTATAACCAATGGCTCTGATACCAATCTGTCACACTCCCAAAATCCACACGCGGAGTATCACCGCTTGGAGGCGTGACTGACCAGGATCAAACCACTAATTATATTGAACAAGCAAGTAATTAATTGTGAAAGTCCAACCAACACAATTAGTGTCCAAAACAACCATAGTTTAAGTTATGAGCGGAAGCATAATGTTTAAAACTAAAACATAAGTTAGCATATCCAAAAGTTTAACATGGCACACAGCTGTCCATGTCCCACAACGACTCTTCCCCATGCAAGCTCCAGCTAAGTACCTATTGACCTGCAAAGCATGTAGTAACGAGTCAACAACAAGTTCAGTGAGTTCACGGTTGGGTGTTCGTTTTAAGTTGTTCCAAAAACAGTTTCCTTTAACTGGCATCCTGCCGTGGGGGTTACCCCATAGTTAAAAATGTGATTTGTTTAACCCATTAGCTCTGGCAATCCAGCCGTGGGGGCTACCCCATGATAGTTATCTGGCATTTCGGCCGTGGGGGCTACCCCGCGTTTACACTAGACTCGTTACCATATCGACTACTGACTAAAGTCATGTTTAAGTGCCCTGAACTGTCAATGTCTATCAGCATTGACGTGCCCAGATCCATTAGTTCACGCCCGTCCTCTGCGGCATGGTGTGAGGCTTGTCAGACCTAAATAGCGCTATCTAACTAATGACCCGCTCGCCATTGGCCCGGCGATTAAGTCGATATAAAATAGGAGGGACTTCATGATAGAGAGTTTTGGTCTAGTAAAGTTATCTGTCCGTGAGGACGAGGAATTACATTCCTGAACCATTACTGTCCTACCCAAGAAAGGACGAGGAATCCATATTCCTTAACCCCATTCCCAACCCCTGGGAATCCCATGCTTTGTAGAGTGTGAACTCACCTTGGTTTGCTCGGCAGATACACAGAAAGGTCAAGTCTAGATGCTAGTGATCAACCACGTCCTAACATGGTTATCATACATGTCAGGTTTAGGTTCAAGTAAAGCACGTGTGATTACACAAAGTCGAACATGTTATTAACACGCATTGATCATGGCAAACACGTATAACACATTAGCAATCAACCTCATAACATACAATCACTTGTATGATTTAATAGATTGGGCTCGCACAAGTCTAATAACCTTGTGCGATTCACCCGTCGAAGCCCAATAAAACCCGGCCCAATATCAAGAACCCAACAAAACGGTAAACATGAACACGGTCCAATTAACATGTCTTGTGCGATCCGGAATGCATGTCTTGTGCGATCCAACAGCCTTGTGCGACTGGGGATCTCTTGTGCGATTAGGTCATCTTTGTTACCCAGCCCAACAAATCCACGGCCCAACAGATATATATGCAGCCCAAAATGTTAAACAGACAATCGATCTTGTGCGACTCCCTCACTTGTGCGACTGAATTTGCCTTGTGCGATTAAGGAAGCCTTGTGCGACCAGGTTTATTATTCGCAATTTATGTAAATCAGTATTATCCTTCCTTAATTCATGCAATCGGTTACTAAATTTCCATTTACTTTGCAATATTCAATTAACAGTTTCCTACTCATGCAATAATCAATCAACATGCTTTTATCAATTAATTGCTTATGAACCCTAACCTAAATCATGAACAGCCACTAACACATAAATCAATAAATTATCAATTACTTCTTATAAACTCCAACTAACCTCCCATCATGATTATATTCTAGCATAACAGTCAATCATATAATCAAATCAACGATTTCCAATAATACACGTAACACCTATTTACGAATCATGATTCCAATAGCATATACTCGATTCTTAATCATACATAATGTATCAACATTAGATCATGTGTTTAGCATATCCCAAATTCTTTCCCTCTAATATTATTATACCAAGGCAGTTTCATGTATATCAAAACAATTCCCACTATCGCAATTTATTAACATATCCCCAAACGTGAATCCCTAGTCAAACCTATGATAACCAATCATCAAAAACCTTCGATCAATATTAACAACCCTTCCACCACGCATTCGGTCATAGCCCAACATAAATCATCTTAATATTCATCAATAAATCGGTTCATCACATATATACAGAAATCAAATACATAATTCAATTCATGATCATATTTTTAGCACATGTCCACTAACCTGATTATAATATACAAGAATACTCATTCCATAACACAATATTATGCAACTATAAATAACAACAAACAAGAAACCACTAACCAAGACTTTCACCGAAAAGATGCTAACTCGAGGGAAAGGGGGGGGGGGGTCCGTCGACTTCAGGGAAGGCACTAGGGTTTGTTTGTTAAGCTTTTTGTGTTGTAAAACATTGATCATGTTGCCCGTGCACAATATTAATAACAATAGGTTTGGGGTCGGTTACCCTATAAGCCGAAGTGGGCTCAAGCCCAAGTATCCATTTAAAATCTAATATGTATTTAATTTGTAAAAGTCTAGTGAGCTGGTCATGATTTAATTTGCAATGGTCTAGTAGGCCGAACCATACTCACAAATATGATAAATATTATGCACCCCAAATATATGAAACACACTTTGCAAATAAGTACTAGGTTAAATTGAATAGAGGCCTTGAAACTCGGGTTGCCACATATAGCGCTATACATGTTAATGTATGTTTGCAAAGTTAATGACAAATAGTACGCATAAAAGTATTCTAGCTGTATAAACATATAGTATGACAAGTAACATGTTTAGTGGATTGAGTGTTTGCATAAGATTGATTGTGAGCATTTGTGAGTTTAATAATTTATACATGTTGCAACCCAAAGTGAATTAAAAGTAAAACGGGTAAAGTATACTCACGGTTTGCGAAGCTTTCAACAAAAGTGAGTTAAACGATTTGGAAGGTTGGAGCACCGAAGTTACCCTAAAATGGGAAACTAAGGTGTATGAGTTTATGGAGTTTGATGGCAGAACGATTCGGGAAATGAAAGTATTCAATAGTATATCTTTTCTAGACACTCATTTGGACACTATGAGTTGTGGTTTTCATGGGCACTAAGTCACCCATTAGAAGTCCAAATTGAGGAAATTTGAAACTAAGATGACATCCACCTTAGCACATAATATTCAACCATCAATTTGGTTGGTATCATGGTTTGGTTTCAGATTGGATATTATATATATGTATTTATTTATGTCCAAGTCATAGATAGTAATGCAAAGGTTGGATAAATCCTTTAACCTTGAGATTTCACCAAGACACAAATCATCACAAGGATGATTCAGATGGTCATGAATATAAACATAAGAACAAAATGAAGTCCTCTAATTCACCAAGTAACCAACTGAGTTCAACTAGACGAGTGCATTTCAAACATGAATAGTGTTTGGAGACTTGGTGTAGTTTGTTCACTTTGTTTATTTGTAAGTTGTTTGGTGTCTTAGAGTGGATGAAATGTAAACTAATTAACTAAGTAATCAAGCGAGGTAGGTGGAATCCTAGTTGTAGAACCAAAGTTCCATTGTTCACATCATTCACCATAACACAAGCCTTACAACATTGCAAGTTAAAGACTTGGTTTGGTTCCTCTTGCTATTGAGATCACTTAGGGGATTTCAAGCATAATGAAAGAGGTATATGAACCTCATGTTACCATACTCAAGCCCCTCAACATGAAGATTAGTTGGGAACTTGTTTTGGTACATAATATCCCAAGAAAACAAAGTAGAGAAAATATGTATGATTGTTCTTACAAAACTCAGAAATTAATCCCGATTTTGGACCTCAAAATGGTGATGTACCAACTTGGTTTACCATGTAAACTTGTGGTAACATTCCTAGAGGTTATCCAAGTAGGAAGGAAGCAAGAATCAAGAAGAAAATGAGAGAAGAAGTTTCAAACTCACTGTTCTGAACCTTAGTACAATCTGTCAACACTTGAGAATTTTGAATATTGTAAGAGTTTGGAAGAGATTAAGGAGTGTTGAAATGTTTAGAAGGTGGGGAGGAGGTGTATTTATAATAGGGTATTAGGAATCTTTTGAAATGCACTTGATATATATCTTTTGATATTCTCAATTTTTTATGCAGTGTGTGGGGTTTTAAGCGCAAAAGTATTCTACAAGATCTAGGCCATTACTAATGCAAAATCAGAAGATCTTTTATAATTCCCCATATATCAATAAGTACAAAGACCTAATATCTCAGAATCAGGCAATCTCTCAAATGAAATTTCAGAGTACCAAGTCCATATATCCGAGAGATGTTACCCACAAATTAAGAAAGTTATTGATTTAGGTTTATATATCAAAATCATTTACTGTGTGTGTAAAAACCTACTGGCATATCATAAGTGAGACCGTTTATCATTTTTTAACTTTCCATTTCTTTAGCATGTCGTGATTGTCTATTGATGTACTATCATTTCCTCTTTTTACACAAAACTCTTTTGACATTTTTCATGTTTTTACACTTTTTTAAATTTTCAAATGTTTTTGAATTTTTTAATATATTTTTTACTCCCCCTTAAATCCAAAACATTAAGGAAATTTGACAAATTGACGTGGACAGCTTTATCTCGCCATCCATTTCTACTTCACATTTAGTATTTCACCCCTCATGATCACAAAACATTGATATTTTACATTTTGAAAAACCATTTTCAATTCTTGTTTTATCATGTTTTGCTTGTTCAGCCATGAGGGTTCGACGCATTCCTTTAAATTTTTAATTTTTCAAATAAACCAATCACTTCCTGTTTTCAAACACACGATTTCTCCTCATGTGCCAGGCAGTTCCGTTGACTATACTAAAACTTGAATTGTCCTCCAAAACACATGCACAAGCACCAAATTAATCACTTGAACAAAGCAACCCAGGCCTTCTTGACCTTAGGTATTTTGACACAATACGATTCATTCAATTTTGGAAAATCTTTTTCATTTTTCACAAAAACATTTTGTTTCTTGACTTTAACTTTCTTAGTTGAACCAAGTTTCTTCTTTTCTTCATCAAAAGTAACTTGCTTTTTCACCACCCAGGTTTGAACTTTAGAAACATTCTTTTCATAAAATTTTGAACCATTTGGAATGTTTCCTTTTGTCACATCATCCTTTTGTTTCTAATTTTTTGTTTTGATCCAAATCTGGGTGTTTTCTGTTTATCAACTTCTAATTTCTCTTTCTGTTCATCATAAACATGCTTCAGATTTTGTGGACATTTACGACCAATGTGTCCAACTTGTTTGCATTTAAAATATGTTTTTTTTGAAACATCTTTAGCCTGTTGCTGTTGTGACACCCGGCTTTTCAGGTCGTACCGTACAATTGTAATACGTGTTGTGAATAGGTAACATGGCTGTATTTGACTAGTTATGATGTTTATATGTGGAATTTAATGAGTTGGTAAATTTAAACTTTGGTAAAAATTATGTTGGCAACGATAAGATAAACGCTTATCGCGTAACGGTTAAAATGCGAAACGAACGTCGGTGACCACCCGACCAGTGTTAAAATCCTAAAAATAGTCTGATATGATTATAATAATAATTTTAATCATACTCGTGAGGAAAAATAAATTAAAACGCTAAGAAACTCTATTTTTCGAGTTTAAACGCGTACCGCGCGATGCAGCGCGTGTACCGACAAAATACTGTCAACATAGCCTGTCAAGGCAACTGATAATCATTTTAGTAATAATTTGATAGGTTTATCACTTTAGAATGATAAAAATAAATAAAAACGTATAAATCCCTATTTTTGCGATTTTAAGCGCGTACCGAGCAGCACAGCGCGCATACTGCCAAATACAGGCAATGTCGCCAGTCCAGGCAAACAAAATATTGTTCAGTAATATTTTGGTGAGTATATTTTTATAGAGTGTTAAAAATAATTTAAAATGCACTAAAACGGGATTAAAACGCCAGATAAAATATCCGGTATCCAGTAAAATACAAGTGTTTAGCCTATATATATATATATATATATATATATGATATATAAATGTAAAAGTGATATGTGTGTGAGGTGTGCAAGGTGGCGGCCTAAGGAGAGTCTTCTCTCTCCTCTCTCATCCATTTGTTGGCCTTAGAAATTGTGTGTGATGATTAGTGTCATGCAAAATCTTCTCATATCTTCCAATATCCTCTCAAAATCCAAGACATATCATAAACTAAATCTTCACACCCTCTCTCTACATACTACAACCGTGAACACCCCATCTTCATCCATTTTTGAATTTCCAAAATTGTTCTTGAGAATCCATACACATTTCAAGGTGTTTTCAAGTACCTTTGGTGGTTTAGAAGTGATTTCAAGGTGTTTCAAGCAACAATCAAGACCCACTTCATCAATTTTTACTAAAAATCATTCAAAAACTTGAAGGTATAAAATTTATTTTAAAAACCTTGTTTTTGATTCTTGATGTTCTTGATAATGATGGAAGTTTCTCTTATTCTTGAGTTTAATCACAAACTTGAAAACTAAAAACAAATGAGTTTTTGAATGAAATAAAATGGGGGTATATATGTATGTATATGTGGCCGTGAGTGTGTATGTAGGTGTAGGTGATTGTGTTTTGATTTTTATTAAAAGATTCTTGATTAACATGATTACTTGAAAAGTAGGATGCATGTAAGAACACTAGCATTTATGTATGAATGAATATGTGATGATGGATGATTTGGGTTATGATTAGTAATAATATGGATTTAATATGTTCTTGGATATGATTAGAACATAAAAGATGATGACGACGACGTATGAGTGCATTAGATGCATTTACTTGAACATGCATGATGATTTGTGGTCATGAAATGATGATTTAAGCATGATTTGATAAAAATGATTTTTGATCAGATTATAAACACTAAAATATGATTATTTTTATGTGTTAAATAATATATAACTTTGACATAATGTTTGCTAGCTTTGCATGTTGTACTTGGTGCTTTAAAAGTTGTAAAATAAGTGAAATCGCATGATTTATGTGACTCACGCAAAAACTGCACTAATCTGATTATAATTACTATTTTAATCAGTAAATAACATGTATTGTGTTAAAATATCAAGTCGTTTTCAGTTGGGATGATTATAGTAACGTTTAACGCAAAACTATGCGTTAAAACGGCCAAAAATCGGCTTTTCGAGTGATTTTTATAAAACTGATTTAGATCAGTAAGTAAACTGATATTTTTAGTTTAAAAATAATTATTTTAACTAATTTTAAGTTTACTTGGTGTTTGGTTGGTCATACGTGATTTCCGACGCCCGAAACCGTTACCGAATCGCTAAAATACGCATTTTTCAATATACACTAGTATAGGTAAAATTTTGGGTGAACCTTATGTGTTAACATGTGTTATGTGATTTAAACCTGAGAATGTGAAAATATGTTAAGTTTTAACATGATTTTGAGAATTTGGATTATGCATGTATACTTGTGCGTTTTGTGCGGTAGAAACGGTAAAAATCGCGTTAAATGTGTAACTTGTTTGTCGAGCATGAAATTTGATACATAGGAGATATTTTATGTATATTTGCTTTAAAAATGACAAAATAGATAAGTTAACAAGATTTCGCGTGTTTCGATGATAAATTATATGAACGTCTATGTATATATATTACAACACGCAAATCGTAGATATATTGCGTATAAACGGGAGTGTTAACGGATTTACACAATAATGGTCACCAATAAAATCGTTCAAGTCACAAAATCATAAAAATATATATATATATATATATGAACTCATATATATATTAACGTGCCAACATAATAAAAAATGACAACTTTTCGAGAAAATCTCAAGTTATGTGAAAATTCTAATAAAACAGAGAAACTTAGGATTTTGTGTCATGAATATTGATTTAAAATCGTTCCTATATATATATAACGAGTTAATGCTAACCCGCGCGTTGCTGCGGAGAATTGAATATGGATAAGTTGTCAAATGTTAGAATTAACTTGGTTGTAGGTCGAATGAACATCGTAGCCTATGTGATGTACTCGGTACTGTATTTTTTGGAAGAGATATTTATCTACCAAGCGAACACCGTAGGCTATTAAAGAAATGCAAGAACTTTGGTTAGATCATTATCTTATCACGCGTGAAGAGTTATTTATCTACCAAGCATCATAGTTATGGCTTAGCAATAACAAACTGAAAGGAACCATGCGTGAGGCACTTGGTACCATTTTTTTTTTTTTTTTTGATACCCACTTTATCATTTTTTAGTGGTTTTGGTGAAAGCGCATTTCGATTAACTTTAAAAAAGGAACCGAAACATAAAGACCTAAACAAATCTGATTAAACCAAATATGATGGAAATTAATCAGAATCAATCATCAAATGTAGGAATCCATATTAGAACAAATTAACACAATAATCAAAATATCTGTGGAAAACGATACATAAACAAAGCGCTAACTTGATCATAGGGAAGACACTATCTAGATAATGTTGTAATTTATTTATAGTGCAAAAAATTTACAAAGAACAAACACTTGACAACAAATGCAAATTTTACTCAAAAATAACCATGTTGTCAGCAAAATGCACCCATAATTTCCAAACAAAATGCATTACCTTATGAACCAAAAAAAATAAAAAAAAAATTACGTTTGATCTAACAGCCGTATTTGAGAATTGGTTATAGTGATTCCTCTACAGCAAACACATAATATGAATTCGAAAATTGGAATGCGTAACTAAGAATTGGTTGTATATATTGATTCCTCTACGGTCGTTTTTTTTTTCATTATTAGCAAACTAAATCTGAATAACATATGTAATCAAAACAAAAAACAGAACATATAAAACCTGAAGTAATTGACGTGCCGAATGTCTTTCACACCGAACGAACCAAAATCGATTACCAAAATACTACACAAACAGAAAGTATAACCGTTTGAAAAAAAAAAAAAAACCACAATCGCCAAAACCACCGCTTCGGTCTTTAACCCTCCAAACCACCGTTTCGTTGAATTCAACGACGATGCCAGTAACCTTCAAGATTTCCACGAAGAACCAAATCTCTTGGTAATTGATTCATGATCTCGTTGAACCGATTACGATATACAAATCTCTTGAAGAAATATTTCTTTATAAGGCAAGCAATCATCAACCGTTTGGGCATTCAACCCTTAATATTTCTTCAACGTAATATTGCTTGATAAGTTAACACACCCTAGACAATGATTATCTAATCACGAAAAACACATAATATGAATTCAGAAATTGGAAGAATAAAAATTGCTATTGGCAATCACGCATCCAAATCGAAGTCAAGATTAAGTGGCAGATTATTAACTGATTCGTCAAGGAAGGAAAGTGAGCACTTATATTCATAGGAATGTGGATATTGCTTACTTGATAATGGCAGCGGTGAAGATCGGTGGCGGTTTGTGAAGAAAATAAAGATGGTGGCTGTTGGATTGTAATTATGGTAGAATGTGGTTGTGAATGTGTGAAACTTTGAAGGCGGTAGGGTTTAAATTAATGTGTATGTAAAGTAAAAATAATTGATGTTAAATAGATTAAAAGGAAATGGTAAGTAAATGATTAAAAAAAGTTACTCTTTTAAAAGGTGGCAAGAGAGGAGATGTGTTGGTTAATTGTGTTTGAGAGGTAACCATAGGTGTTTTTTGAAGTATTATAAAATGAATAGGTGTGAGTAAAATGAATGAAAGGGTGTGACTTTTAAGTAAATGAGACATAACTTAAGTTGCTAATTGTATAAGGGTATAATAGGACGTGTAGAAATCAATCTCTGGGATTGCGCTATTTAAAATACGCACCCAAAGGTGAGTGTCACTAAACCCATCTTTTTACTGCTTTGTATATATTTTGGGGGTAGAACACGTCAATAAAAGGGTTTAATAATGTTTTTGAAATAAAACATACCTTTTAATATAAAATATATATTTTCGTTGAAAATATATGAAATTTGATAAGTCATACGTTTCGAAGTAAAACGTTTTTGATGAATGAATATTGAAAGTACGGTATTTCCTAAGCGAAACATGACCGTACAGTTGGGGACGAATTCTGGACTGGGTCTCAAATGATGGAGTATCAGGGGAATTCGTACAACGTCGTGTATTAAATTGTCATATTAGTAGGATATATATATTGTACGTGAGGCAGACATCATATTGTCCTTCAAGAGGATCCTGTGCCCATGATGTCGTTTAATCATTTAAGTATTACACGCGATGAATTGTTGGTAGATCTATCGGGTTGACAACCCCGTTCGTGACCGGTCGCCCCGTGTCATGTCAAATGACGAATTGATATTCTGTTTATTGTCTAGCTTTGATTATCCCTGCATGGTTAATATATAGTTCGTATCGTCTAGCTAACATACGAGTCTGAAAATTGACGCAATAATTTAATATACAAAACCTGGGCAATATATATTACAGTAGTCGGATTGATGAACCGACGGAGGGCCCATGGATTTTATTTAAGGAAGTAAAATGGACTTTCTAAAATTATACGGATGTTTTCAAATAAACACCTAATCAGAAAGTTTTCCTTTGGAATAATAATGTTTGTATATGAATACGTGAACTCACATTCCTTTGTGTTGACACTTGATTTTAACGTGTTCTACAGGTACTTGAGTTCGGCTTCGGGAATTATGGCGTATCTTGTGGTTGTTGATGCATGTTTTATCACTTATAATGTTGGACTGACTTTTAAACTTTCTGGGACAATGTAATAAGATCCATAAGGATCAAAGGATAACTTTATTTTGTCATGGTTATGTCATGTTTTGAGACGCTGAGTTTAAAATCTACGTTTAAAATTAAGTAATAATGTCCAACACTATAATGCATCAAACATCAAGATAGAAATGGGCACCAGCTTCCGTCACCACTACGTTTTATATTCCGCTGCGACATTTTTGGGGTGTGACAGAAGTTGTTTATTTGGAGCATAGAATTCCTCACTAGTTTGTCGACTAAATTGGACTTCTTTCTCTTTTTCTTAACTTGTTCCATGAACAAAGTTCATCTTTTTCTAAACATTTGACTTTTAAACTGTTTGTTTTGATTTATCTTCTTTTTATAACCCAAACCAACTCGTTCCTTTTTTAATTTTTTCTTTTGATAATGTGAACTATTTGGTTTGTCATAAAAAGATTTTTATCCTTTCAAATTTCTTGCCTTACCTGCAAGATTCTCAACTTCAGCCATTTCAAGTTCCACTAATTTAAAAACTTTCTCAATATTTTCCACAATCACATTTTGAATCGGAAATTCAATATCTGAAAATAATTTGTCAGATCCAACCACTTGAAATGCCAACATTATTGGATCATCATCCGTTTTGAAATCAGATCTTGAATTTCTCAAATAATTCTTGTGAAAACTTTCTTCATCTTCAATCTATGATTTGGAATTATCATTATAGGCGGAATCATTTTGATTTTCACCTTTTAAAACATTTTCAACAACCTGATTTTCAACATTTACCAATTCTAATTCACCATCATCAGATTTGGTATAAGTCACATCAATATCATTAGGCAGCTGATTAACATCATTTGAAAAAGATTTTAATTTGATATTCAGCGCCTTTTCCACCTTCTCATAATCTCCATGACAATAATTTTCCCCCATTGGCGGTGGAACCTGATGATACTCTGAACCTTTGCCCCTTTTAACATTTTTCTTCTCAGATTCATTCTCTTCTGCTGGAATGTGAAAAATGCGTTCAAGAATGTATAAAGAGGCATTATAACTCATTAATTTCGTATTTTTCTTATCTGTTTCAGCCAATTCATGTTTCAACAAAGCAATTTGATCAAGATAGAAATTTACTGTCTTTTGTTTATCTTTATAGTTGCTTTCAAGAAAACTTATTGTTTCAGCATCCTTATTGAATCTTTCAACAAATGGTTTAACATTCTTACTCATCGCATCATACGCTTCTTTCATTTTGAAACAATCAAATTTTAACACATTATTGTGTTTTTGCAATTCTTGAATATTTTTATCTTTTTGAACACAGTCATTGCATTTTTTAGAACACTTTTGCTTCAACATTTCATTTTCTTTTTCAAATTCATTGCATTTTTGTGTCAAATCACTTTCTTTTTTATTCAAAACTTTTTCTTTTTCAATAATTTTGCATTTTTGTATCAGAAACCGGAAAACGTTCTTTTTTCTCAAACTCTAAGTGAGTTTGATTTAAATACTCTTCATATTTAACTGCTTCTTTGCATTTTTGTGCAAGAAATTCTTCTTTTTCACCAATCTCAACATAAGTTTGTTTAAAAAATCTTCTTTTTTCTTAAGAACTGTGCGTTTTTGTTTGAAAAATATCTCATTTTCTGCACAGATTTTACATTGTATAATATCAAACTTACTCTCAGTTTCACCTTTTTTACCATTATCATCAACAATTTGAGCTGCCATCGCCTGATCATCTTCAATTACCTTCTCTTCCTCTCTCTCCTCTCTACTAATTCCCATGCTGTTGTGATACATATCTACAAAATTATTATAAATTTCATCAGCAATAGAAACATTAGAATTTTTAGACACTTCATCAAAACAACATTCTTCTTCAACTTCTTCAACCATCTGTTCATCTTCTTCACGAACTTCGGCAAGCATTGCTCGTCCATCAGTTTAAGAAAACATATTATTCTAGTTAAAACCCTCATCTTCTTGTATGACGACCAATGCTTTTCTTTTCGATTTTGAAGGTCCTGTTTCTATCTGTGGCCTTTCCTGTTTATGATATATTTCTTGTTAATAGTAATCACTGAACAGATTGATGTTATCTTGATTTTCTTGACCGGTACATTCTCTTTTGAAATGTCCTTTTCGTTTGCATCTGAAACAAGTTACTTTTGACTTGTCAAAACCTAGTTTAGCATCTGATACAAACAAACATTGTCTCCCTGTAATTTCAGAAAATCTCTATGCTCGTCTCAAAATACTTGCCTTGTTCCACATGATATCCATCAGTTCTAATTCTTCTGGATCAACCTGATCATAATCTTCTTTTGTCATATTACAGTTTCTGATTTTTCCAGCTATAAGACTGTCATATGACTCAAGAACTGATGCCAGAAATGCCATCTGCTGTTTTACTGTGGATTCATTCAAACCTTGAGCATTTTGCAGATTCACTGAAACATTGCATTGTAGCACATGAAACTGATTATTTCTTTGATTCAAATGTGAGTTTAAACCTTGTGATAATTTAGAAATTGGAGTTGAGGAATTAGATTCATAGCTCGAGAATGTTCCAAACCCACTACTGCTTGAATTGTTGTTTGTTGAAAAATTAGAAAATCCTGATGAACTATCTACACTGTATGTTGTCTGTACTTTTTGATTCTGAATATCTGATGAACTACCACTTTTGTAGTACAAACTTACATCTTGCTGTTCATTTTTTAACTTTCCTGCTTTTCTCAATTCTAATTCGTGTGTTTCCAGTTTATGAATTAACCTGTTAAAACCAATGGTCTCGTATTCTAAACTATTTTTCATGATCAAGATAAACGTAGAACAATCATTTTCATTTGGAAGTGCATCAACGAGCTTGTCTACCAACTCTTCCCGATTCTTTTCAATCCCTAACAATCTCAATTCTTTAATCAAGTAACAAAATCTTTCTATCAATTGTTTTACTTTTTCACCTTTTAGATTTGTAAACTTTTTAAATTCCTTTTTCATTAACGCTCTTTTGCTTTTCATCACCTGCTCATTTCTTTCACATTTATGTTTCAATGCATTCCAGATTGAATAAGCAGTTCCATTGTGTTGCAAAAGGGATTGAATACTGTCTTTCACTGATTGTTGTAAAAAACTTATCATTTTCTTTTTATTCTTGAATTTTTCTTTTTCCTCTTCATTATATGCCATCGGTGATTTCTTTTGACCATCATCCCCTAATGGTTCATCATATTCAATTAAGATTGCATACCAACATCCCATATGATAAGGTTGAATCCAATTGGCAAACCATTCTTCATTTTTTTTTATATTCATCTATATTCATCAATTTAGGTGGTTAGATTGTGTTCCATGTTCATTTTCAGATTTTAAGTTCCGAGCCACCCAATCAGGCATTGTTGCAAAAGCATTATAACACTCGTAGTCCATGTTCAACACTTGCAAAAATCAACAAACAATCAAACAACTTTGGAACGAGAGAAATAAATCGCTCTCGTGCGAGAAGGAATGCCTCTCGTGCGAATGAGTCCAATTGAACAACTAAGCAACAAACAAGCTCTTTCGTACGAAAGGAAAAGTTCCGTTTTCGTACGAATAGGACAATTTTATCAAAAACACCTTTTCAACTCTCTCGTCCGAAAGAGTATGCCAATTCGTGCGAATGTGATTCTGTCAATTCGGACGAGTAGAACAGTAGTTCAAACCTCAAGTTTTGTTTTTCACGGTTTTTCCAAGAATTTTCAATGAATTAGTTTGAATTTTGATCTGATTCTTTCAAGGATTGATTAAAACATGATTTCGCACGTTATACTCAAAAATCAGAAAAATTTGTCCATGAATTCAGCTTCAATTTTGCGTTTTAAGTAGAAAGAATGTGAGTAAAAGAGATGTAATGTGAAAGATGAAGTAATCAGATCTAAATCAGCTCGGTTTCGCTGGTATCTCGTGTTATTAATCGTTGAAACTGGTCTCCAAGCTCTAATACCACTTGTTAGGACTATTTCGGGTCTCCGAAAGCTACAACCGGTCACAATGTCTTCATATCTTGTGCTGAATCCGAGTATGAAGATGACACGCTCAAGAACAAGCTAATTAAACTGGTTTTTATTGATTATTTGAAGTTACAAAACCACGAAACCAAATGGACAGAGTTTCCCCTCTCAAGTCCAAAAGTGTTACAAATGACAAGACCTGATCCCCTATTTATAGGCATGCCCAGTCGCATGAACCATCTGGGAGAACTGGGACTTTTGGACGATTGGCACCTTAGGATGACTAGGAAGTCCCTTTCGTACAACCTGGCCATTCGCACGAATTGGTACTAACGTTACAAACCCGTATTTTCTATGATACAATCCTATATAATCAACTATGACTAGATACATTGACAATTATAGATATGATTGACGGAGGCAATAGACATAATGCACTCACGAAAAATAAACTTAGCCTAATCTAAAACCTAAAAACTTATTTCCAATATTAATTCATAAAGCCTAGCCCAATGTGAAATGCTTAATATTGATTCCTTAACCTAAATACTAATAACATGAAAAAATCTAGTTTACAAAATTTAATTCGGTAAGGCCTAAGGGTCTTTTTTGGCTCGCCCAGGGCACTTGAATTTTTAGGATCAGCCATACCCCGTAATGTAGGTAAGAAAAATTTCTTTCTATAAATGTACTGTAAAAAAATTGGGATACCCCCGGATATTTCTTCTAGTTCCGCCGCCACCTTCGTTTACCCACTTGTAGGGTAACCTCGGTGTTCCAGCGCTCTCGTCAACAACTCAACAACTCGTGGGATTAACTAATGAAGATTAGCAAAACAGTGAGTATACTCGAACGCCCTTTTTACATTTCGCACTTTTAGGTGTAATATGTTTACTTATCAACCTACACAGTTACACTTACATTTTTATGCAATCACATAAACAATCCAATTATGCATGCTAATACGTTATACTTGATTCATGTTTCTGGAACATTCTTATGTGATAAACTTGTCATTAACTTCGTACGAGCCTCCCCATAACATGTATAGCGCTATAGGAGTAACGCACCGCCCGTAGTCTTGTGGTCATGTTAAGTCTTTAAAACAGAATGTCCTATTATTGCTACAGTAGGATTACGCTAGCGATAGTCAGAGGCTTGACACTTTAATCGCATGCCAGTTGTACGTTAATCTTGATAACTAAGTTTGTCATGTGGATTCGTTTAAATCATTTTATACTTATGATATATTAAACTTGTACACTCGCCAATACATTTTTGTATTGAACCATATTTTAAACATGTTGCAGGTTGATGATGTTGATGAAATCTAGTAGGGATGCTTAGATACACACTTAGTATACTAGACTGTGTTGTTGTACGTTTGTTATATTGTTTCAAACTTGTTGTACTTTCTGATTTTACATGTTATAATTTGACAAGTTATGAAATGAATGAAATCGGTTTTGAGTTAAATATTGTCACAATAGTGTTATAAAGTCTCGAGCAATCTCGTTTTCATCTCACTCTGATGTTTCCGCCATCGGTTGGGCTGTGATAGATTGGTATCAGAGCCATAACTATAGAGAATTAGGTAGAATTTCCATATTCGACCTAGTCTATAGTAAGCACCAACTTTGACCATTCTTGATTCTTGCTTAACATGTTATTCTTCCTACTTTGCTCTATCTATTCTTTTGTCTTAATTATACATGTGTCTTTCCTAAGACATTTACACATTACACACTTAAAGAATTGAAGACACTCGTATCATGCAAACGAGACGACTTCACCAAAATAAGCGTGAAACCCACACTTTGGTGAACGACTCTCAATCCTCGTTATTGTACTTCTGTTGTATTATACTTGTTGTACTTCTGTTTTATTGTACTTGTTGTACTCTTGTTGTATTGTACTTGTTGTACTTTTGTTGTATTGTTTCAAACTTCTTGTATTTTGAATTTCAATGTTGTACTTTCTGATTTTACATGTTGTAATTTGACAAGTTATGAAATGAAGAAATCGGTTTTCAGTTAAATATTATCACAATAGTGTTATGAAGTCTCGAGCAATCTTGTTTTTGTCTCACTCCGATGTTTCCGTCAATGGTTGGGGTGTGACATTAATAGTACAACCGCACTTTGTTGACTTTTTCCATGTTAATTTTAACTTCAACTAGATAAAATACAGTTGGGAGTTGGGCCGGTTGGTTTTCTTGGAGACTCCGGTTCGACCCCCGGGTGTAGCGAAAGGTGTGGGGACCAGGCAATGAAGGTAAGCGCTTGTTAGCCAATGTTGCGCAAGTTCGAGCCTGAGCCACCCCGGTTTTATCCGGCCATTACTCCAGCGAGGTATCTTGTGTGGAGGTGGTACGGTTCCGGGCGATAGCCGTGGCCAAGTCTGACTACACCCAGCGCGGGCCCGGTTAAGACAACGTAGTTTGGGTCAGATCTTGGTTAGGGTCCCCGACTTGGGGATGTGAATAACCACAAAAGAAGTTCACCAGTCAAAAAAAAAAAAAGATAAAATAAACCATTAAAATATACCAAACTTTATTTCAACTCTTTTAAATTATCTTGAACCGACTTCAACTCCGATTAGGAATTGAATCTGTATACATACCTGGAAGCTTTCATCTATTTCTGCGTTTAGCAAAGGTAAAACCGACCACCATCACTTTTCGACCACGTAGATGAAGTCCTCCACGGTGGTGGTTTAACCGGCGATGAGGTGTTGTAGACGAGTCATTTTTAACATTAATTTCAACCATGATTTAGGAACTGGCTTCTGATTTATCAACTGAATTTCCAATTAATCTTCTAGTTTGGTGTTGTTGGTATACACACATCAAAGTTCTTCCTTTCTGAGATGAATCATTTGATGGTGTGGCTTTGCTCCATTTCACACACTGTGAATTTTCATTCAAGAAATTGCTTCTTTGAATTTCATGACATTGAGAGTGTTAAATCCCAAATTAGAAAAGAATTAAAATGAGAAGAAGTGGTTGGAAATGGGTTTTAGTGGTGTGGTGGAGATCTTAATGCTTTGAAGAAGAAGAAGATGGAGTGGTGTGAGGGATTTGAGGAAGATCAAGTGGATTGATCAGCCTAAGAGAAATACACCTCACCCAAAAAAGCAAAAACTAAAACACCATAAGAGAAATAGAGTGAAAAAGAAATATACTACTATCGGGTTCACAAGAAGTCGAGAACCATAAAACACCAAAGAAAAGTTAAAGTACACCCAACTACCTAGGTTCAAACCACGTTCATGATCCAATTCAACAAACCAAGAGAGACAAATCACAAATGTCTATTTTCCATACATACATGACATCTATTTTTTTGTTCATATCATATTACCACCCAACTTAGTTACCCAGTCCAAAGTTGGACCATGCTTCCTAATCATACACTTGTTACGATGAGGTTGGACATAATAGGGTCTAGAACAATCCATTGTTATTAGTAGTATTACACCTAACTGGTACTTTCTCTTGAAGAAAGGATTGATACCCTTGTTAATGAGGGTTGCGCAAGGGTCGGTTACGACTCAAAATCAAACCATAACCAAACATAAGTTGGTTGATCAGCGGTAAATGGGCATCAGTATTGGTTTGGTTATGAGTTCCATCAAAACCAGTTAACCATCAAAGTTTGTGCCTAATATGGTCCTGAAACTAATTTGGGTTACATGGTCCGATACATAATCCAAAGAGTCCAAATCTATACACTTTTGACACCTCTACATATATAAATTTTAAAAACAACAATAGTGTTAAAAACTCAAAATTGTTGTACAAATAGGCCTGTTGGGTTACATGATGGTAACCGTTCTGATATCAATTTTCTAAGCCAGAGCTGTCAACGGCTTAGTTATTTTGAGCTGGGTTACTTCGATTAGGGTGTTTTTCATCACCTATACGATTAGGCAGGGTGATGAAAAACACCCTAAGCCTGATTTTTAACACTAAAAGCTTCCTTCATCAAGGCAGGGTGAAGTTTAGTCTCTAGTCTAGACCATTCAACATGATTCAGGGAATGTCAGGAAAAGGATTTACTTGGATCAAGATCGGTGATAAATCATAGATGCGAGATCGTTGAAATAGTCAAGTAGCTTCTTTGGCTTTCATCCTTTGAAAATAACTACTGAAAAGAAGCATGCTCCTTTTTTTTTAGAACAAAGCTGGTTTGCTTCAATCCATTTCCCCATAGGGCCCTTTGCAATTCCAAATATGGGCTTGGCTTTGCTCATTAGCTATCACTAATCTTCAGATTGCCACCCAAACCACTAAACATTGTCAAAGAAAATGTAAATGATTGGTTCTTTTAAATGAACAAAACATATATTTAATGTTTTAAGTAACGCTAAATGACTAGTATTTGATGCATGCATGATACATCAAATATATCTCGGGGTCCAGAATATGAATATGATTTATGTGTCCAAGTTATTGAGAAAATGGTGCCGTATTATTTTGGACCCATTAAATTATATGGGCCTAAAGCAAGAGATTGTTTGTTTTTTGGTTTTTTTTCTTTAGAATAAAGTCGTCCTTAATTAAGTGATGTGTTAGAATCAAATAAAAAGTTTCTAAAAAATAAGAAGTCATAAAAACGGTTTCAAACGAACTCCGATTGAACTCATTCAAGTGGCATTGGAACCGTCTCATCAAACTTTACAATGTGAGATTTTAGGCTTTTGTTTTTAGATGTTAGCTTGTAGATTTTAGATTGTTTACTTCATTCTTTTTGTGACTCATTGTGTCTTTTTTCTTTAACATTGTGTTATATTCTGCGCTCTATGGTGTCTTTGTACATCTCTTTTTTATGAGTGTTTGTAGAATAACTAAGTGATCAGTCAAATCTTTATATCAAAGTACATATTAAATCAAAGATATGGTCGATTAAATAATTCGATTCTTAAAAGATAAAAAGGTAATGAGTTATTTAGATCAGATTATGGAATTATCATCGTTTATCATTCATTGACTCAAAAAGTTTCTAAAGGTCGTTTTACGTGTTACATTCTCGTCACCCACAATGATTCATGTATAAGTCTCTTGAGCTAACACATTCATTTAGAATAAAAACAAATTTGTCTTTTGTAACTTATTTGTGGTTGAGTCATGTAAATCCAAGAATCATTTGTGGTGACAATCGTGTAAATCCGAGTAGTATTATCATTATGACGTCGCGGATGTTGTTCGCTTGTTTATACCCTACTTTTGAAGAAAAAAATAAAAATGTTTGACTAATGGATGTTTTTTAGGATTATAAAACTACCATGCCTTATACATGGGAGGCTTTGATGGTGTGCGCGGAGGACCTCCGCACAAGGCCCACGATTTCGAGGGGTATGCGATTTAAAAAAAAATCCGATACATAGATGTTATTTTTTAAAATAGTAAACACATACCACTTCTAATATAGGCCCATTTACAAATCATTTTTTATGGTTTAGAATTTAGACCACTTGAAATTAGGTTTATTGAACCTAATACTAATTTGATTTTTTTTTAAATAATAACAAAACATAAAGGAATGGCACATTTTTTCAAGATCGAACAGGGTATGTGAATTCTCAGAGATGCCTCTGGCCTTATACATAATTTTATGTGTAATTCGTTTGTAACATTTTCATATCAGGTTTTAAACATCAATACTTTTCATAAGAAATTCACACAATAATTTGTTTCTCCAATTATTAGATATTATTAAAATTTCTCACTTTTTTAGAGTAATAGATTTTTGGATCTTCTTTTATTTATATAAAAGAAAATAAGTTGAGAGACCCACCCTTATTTGTTTTTAGTCGTACATGGACAAAACACTCTATTTGGTCCATAAAAAGACTAATCAATGATAATGACAAAATGCCACCTCTAGAGGTGAAAAAATCCTTCCTGGAACTAGACCCAGTAAAAAATACTCGAAACTAGCTTTTTTAATACCCAAGTAATCTATATTTGAAATCAAAATCGACCCTACCTATAGGGTATAGATAGCGTATGCATTTTGATCTTAATAACTGGACCCGGAACCGGATTCCATCATACCCGATTAATACCCGATACAGGACAAGAACTAGAACCGGAACCGATTATACCCTGCTATATCTGATACATGATTCTAATATCTATCTTTTAAATTTATGTTAATGCATTTGTTTTAATTTTTTTTACATTATATAATGCATATTTAATAATAATAATAAACAAAAACATGAAAAATCAGGGTAATAAAAACGCAATAGAGTATTAAAAAAAAACCTGAAAATAGGGTACTAAAAAACACGGATATAGGGTATAGAAAAACCTGAAAATTTCTTAAAAACCGGAACCAAACCCTATCTGGAACCGAGCAACTAGGGTATAGTTTTTTAGTCAAATAACAAGAACCAAAACCGAACCGTTATAGCAATAATCGGTTCTAACCCTTAAACAAAAAACCGAAACTGGTTATTAAAAATACCCAGTTTTTGCACCTCTAGCCACCTCAATACTTTACATGCTATAACTATTAATTTAGTACAACCCCATGTAAATATATAACACGATATTTAATAGTTTGCAAAAAATAATTGCTTAAAAGTATAGGTGCGTATTTATCTATACTATATTACAATATACGAGAGAGCGTCATTTTAAGATACCTAAAAAATAAGAATTTTTTTTATCTTTAATGCATAAGGTACGACTTTAAAATGAAGGTAAATTAGTCAATCCACCTATCTTATCCATCAGTTTTAACAAAATTATGAATAATTAGGTAGTACTTACACTTTCCCCCCTCTACTATAATTCTTTTACATATTTTTGCCATATCTTTTAAATAGTGACATTATAAAACCATTCACCGTGACGACCTGCTCATTTTTGTCGACATTTCGATATTTGTCTTGGTTAATATTGACGTGTGGATTAAAATGTACAAGTAGATAACGCATTAGTGTACAAGTGACCATTACAAAGAAGTAGAATTAGTAAATCAATAAACTTATGTAACCATATTAAGAGTTAAATTTATTGGTTCTACTATTATCGAATAATTGTGTCATATCTGTATTTGATTATACTAGAAACTATAAAATGTATTATAGTATAGATTCAGTGACTCAATATTAGTTATATGATAAAACTCCAACAACCTATGTGAATATTTCGATTTTGTATAGATATTATTTGACAAACTAAAAATAGCTAAATATATATGCTATTTATTAGCATAAGTTTGACTCACTTTAGAAAATATTCCGATTTTGTATGGATACTATTTGATAAAGTAAAAAATGAATAGATATATATGCTATTTATTAGTATTGGTTTGACTCACTTTAGATTGAATTCTCCGCTACACGGTAGTACATATACTATAACAAACCTTCTACGAAAAAAGGTGGCAAACAATTAACCGGGAAACAATATTTAAAATTTGAAACATATAATGTTTTACCCTATAAATACATAGTAATGTACATCTACGAAAACCGATTGATTAATAAATAATCTAATCAATGACTTCAATATCTGCTTCAGTTGACGATAATAGCTAAACCGAACGAACGATGCATGCCACAATAAAATTGACTTATCGATAACTTCGCTTATGACGTATATCCACCACAATGATGGTATAATAAATATTATATGAACAAGAAAACTACCAGAAACGAGTGTCGCAATGCAAAGTGTCGCCCCCGCCGTATCACGCGGGCACCCTACTAGTATTTATCAGTATTTAAGTCATATAATACACGAACTATTGTGGTATTACAGTGTTACTTATTAACAAAGGTCGATTTTTTTTTTTTTTGACAAATTTAAGTTAGCTTATATGGTAATAAAAATTCGTTAGTTATATGAACTTATTTTCACATATCATATATTTATATTGTTTATATTATATAATCTCATGTGATACACGGGTCTCTATAACCTAGTAAATAAATATATAAATTTATGTTACATAATTAAAATATAAAATTTAGAATTTCAGTAAGTTTTATATCTATAAAAAGTTATAAACTTATCACTTTACAAGTGTATATACACAGATACATACAAGTTTATATACAAAGAATTTATAAATTCTTAACTCTATTAAAATTGAAACATAATTATAATAATTATAGCTGAAGTTATACCCGTTTAACTTTTGGGCCCTTTATGACATGTTTTCTTTTATAAAGCTGGTTTATGTAAAAGCTGTTAGATTAAATATTATTTATTTAGTATTTAATCTTGTAGCCTATATAATCATTTATATTATATTAGATCAAAATATATTAATAACCTATTATAATTAGTTGGTAATTGTTGATGGACCATATTACCTTTATTAACTAATTAGGTTTCCTCTTGGGTGTATAAATAAGGGGCTTATTAGAGAGTTAAAGGGTTAGACAGTTAGACACATTACACAATCACAACCCTCATTAACACCACAAATTCGTGACTCTCTCCCTAAACCGAAACTAACCCTATTTCGGTTTTCATCACCATCATAACTTTACACCCTAAGGAGGAACCGGATCATCCTGACAAAGATGTCGAACACTCTGACTGGATTCTCTACTGCTTTGAATAGTATAACAGGTATGTGTTTCATGTTTTCCATTTAGTCTAAACAGAACTGATCAACATGTGGTATCAGAGCATATGTTGATAAATCAGTTCTGTTTTTCGTATCCATCATTCTGGGATCATAATCTGGAAAACGGAAGTTTTAAAGCCTTAAAATTAAAAACTGTTTTCGGGTTTCATTGTGGCCGAAATCCCTGTTTTCGGAAACTGTTACTTGATAAACCGACTCGAAACTATAAAGGATTAAACTTATTGTCACGAAATCCATTACAAAACCATTAAAAACAGGTTTCGGATTTCCAGATTATATTTTTATTTTTTAGGGTTCATCATTATGTTCTAAGGAAATTCGAAAATTCCATAAGATTTGGAATCTAATTTGGATTGATGGATGTTTTTTAATGTTTTGATCTTAATTTTATCTATTAGAAATTTCGAAAACTGTTAAAGATATTCAGTTATTATTTTCGAAATATTGTGATAAGTTTAGATCAGAAATAAAACAGGAAACATTATCTCCACAATCCCTTAAATTTCGAGTTTCAGTTTTTATCACAATCAGCAGCTGTTAACAGAGGACTAGAGACCATTCGACTAGAGACCACAAGGTCTCGACTAGAGACCACAAGGTCTCGACTCGAAATCATAAAGGTCATCAGAAGTCTACAACTCGAGATCAGAAGTCTACAACTCGAGACCATCAGGTCTCGACTCGAGACTACAAGGTCTCGACTCGAGACCATAAGGGCTTAAAACTTCACAACTCGAGACCACAGTCTCGACTCGAGATCACTGCGTTTTCGACTAAAGGCACTCGAGACCATGTTTGCGACTAGAGATCTCATTATGAAGTCGAGATCTCATAAAACATACTGACTCGAGACCTGACTCGAGACCCAACTCGAGACCTCATTATTTAAGCTGTTTAATGTGACCTAAAAATTTTTGTTAACAGGTGGTTTGCTATTAAATACTTGGTTTTGTTAACACTTACTTACTTAATTAATCAGAATCAGATAATTTTTGCAAAACCAAAATATAGCTTAACTTGAATGAGCTTCTGATGTATTAATTATGGCCAAAGCTGATTTAATACATCTATTTATTGTTCAAGTCTTATAAAAAGCTATGTTAAGTATGCATTACAAACGTGAAATGTCTTAATTCTGGCCAAAGCTGATTTAATTCATTTATGTTTAGCATGACTTGACAAGTGCATAACTAAAGTGATTGTCTCATTTCTGGCCAAAGCTGATTTGTCACAATTACTTTGCACACATATTTAAATGATTACACTTCTGGCCAAAGCTGATTTGTCTTCATTTAAATAGAATTTTCCTAAGTCTATTATTTTGATGTTAGTAATAGACATTATCACAGCTTCATAATTATAATGGTCCTTATTTATGCCTGCCTTAGTATAACATGCCCTTAGATCACATTAAGACTTCTTTCTTAGTATCATAACTTGCTCATCTTATTTCCACTATCAGCACCCAATCAAGGGATTCCACCTTTGACTGGTGATAACTTTGCTGCATGGAAGGATGCCCTCATGCTTACACTTGGAGTGTTGGACTTTGATTATGCTCTAAGAGAGGATAAGCCAGCGGACCTTACTCCACAGAGTACTGCTCCTCAGCAGTTACTTCATGATAAGTGGACTAGAAGTAACCGCATGTCTCTCATGTTCATGAAGCAGTCCATTCATCACTCTATCAGAGGAGCTATTCCTGATTCGGACGATGCTAAAACCTATTTGGCTTCTGTGGAGGATCAATTCAAGGGAACATCAAAAGCACACGCTAGTACTCTTATCCTCAAGCTGGTGACGACTAAGTATGATGGGAGGAGCGGCATTCGCGAACACATCATGATGATGCATGACATGGCCAATAAGCTGAAGGGCCTAGAGATGGAGATCAGTGATGGTTTTCTTGTTCACTTCATCATCACTTCGCTTCCTTCGTCCTATGAAGCATTCAAGATCAATTACAACACTCAGAAGGACAAATGGACGATGAGTGAGCTGATCGCTATGTGCGTGCAGGAGGAAGAGCGTATGAAGATGGATCGCACTACTGATGTTGCTAACTTCACCACCTCCAGCTCAAAGAAGAGGAAGAACAATTATCCAAGAAAGGATGCTTCTAAGGTTCACAAGCCAAATCCAACTCCTAATACAAGTGCACCTTCCAGCTCTAAGAACTCCTTAGGCAAACCCTACTGCAAGTTCTGTAAGAAAACAGGACATAAGCAAAAGGAATGCCCTGACTTCAAGGAGTGGCTGGCTAAGAAAGGTAACGATTTTTTCATGATACTTGAGTCTTTTAATTTAAATGTTCCTGCTAATTCTTGGTGGTTTGATTCTGGTTCTATGGTACATGTTACCAATTCACTTCAGGGATTCCTTACAATCCGGAAGCTGGGAAGAAACCAAAGAACACTTAAAGTTGGGGATGATCGGGAATTAGAAGTGAAGGCCATAGGAACATTACAATTATTTTTGAAAACTGGTTTATGTATTAAACTTTATGATACCTTATATGTTCCTGAGGTAACTCGGAACCTTGTATCAGGACAAAAGTTAGACATGGACGGTTTTGTCGTTTCTCATGGTCATCGCAAACTTTATATTCTCTATGATTCCGTTGTTTATGGTACTGGCATTCTGGATGGTGGTCTCTATAGATTAGAACTAGATGATAATTTTTCTAAATCTTTGTTGTCATATAATATTAATGAATCACTCACAAAGATAGAAAAGAAACAAATTCGAGACTTAGAGACTTCATCTATGTTGTGGCATCAACGTTTAGGCCACATCTCAAGAGAACGATTAAATCGTCTCGTAAAGGATGAAGTCTTACCTCCTCTCGATTTCACCGATTTTGGAACATGTGTCAAATGTCTCAAAGGCAAAATGACATTAGCAAATAAGAAAGGAGCCACTAGGAGCTCTAATTTATTAGAACTCATTCACACTGACATTAGTGGTCCTTATCAAATTGCTGGTATAACAGGACATACTTCATTTATCACATTCATTGATGATTATTCTCGTTACATGTACTTGTATCTTATAAAGGAAAAATCTGAATCTCTAACAACTTTTAAAGATTATAAAGCTGAAGTTGAAAAGCAATTAGATCGTCAGATTAAAGTTGTGAGATCAGATAGAGGCGGTGAATATTATGGAAGACATACTGATGTGGGTCAAGCTTCTGGTCCATTTTATGAGTTTTGTAAGGGCCAGGGGATTGTGAACCAATACACCATGCCTGGTACACCTCAGCAGAATGGTGTCGCTGAACGAAGAAATCGTACCCTTATGAACATGGTGCGCAGTATGTTAGCCAACACTAATTTACCATTATTCCTCTGGACTGAAGCGTTAAAAGCAGCTGTTCATATACTCAATAGAGTTCCTTCTAAGTCTGTCCCTAAAACTCCTTATGAACTTTGGACAGGAAGGAAACCGAGTCTTAAATATATGAAAGTATGGGGCTGCATTGCTGAAGCAAAACTTTACAATCCTTTCCTAAGGAAACTTGACCCTAAAACAGTTACCTGCTTCTTTATTGGGTATCCTGATCATTCAAAGGGTTATCGTTTCTATTGTCCTTCCCATGTCACCCGTATTGTTGAAACCAAGCGTGCTGCGTTCCTGGAGGATTTCAAGGTCAGTGGGAGCAGTACCAACCCTTACGAAGAATTGCAAGAAGTACAAGACGCGGGGGGGAGAGACTCGTCGCTTATCATTACTCCGTTTACTCCTCTTGTACCCCATGCAACTGCACCTGAAGTCACTGCACAAAATCCACCTCCACAATCAGAACCCATTATACCTCATAACGAAGGCACATCAAACGCTCAAAACCAAGACAACGCTGAACCCGATAATCAACTCAGGAGGTCATCTAGGCAAAGAAGGCCTACTAATTGGGATGATTATGTTACCTACCTGACTGAAATGGATGCTGGAAAGCTCAATGATCCTATCTCTTATAACGAAGCCATTAGCAGTGATCAGTCTTCTGAATGGAACAAAGCAATGATTGATGAGCTTGAATCCATGAAGAAAAATGACGTTTGGGATTTGGTCGAATTACCCAATGGTGCCAAACCTGTAGGTTGTAAATGGGTGTTCAAAACAAAACTGGATCCGAATGGGAACGTTGAACGCTACAAAGCGAGATTGGTTGCAAAGGGCTACACTCAGAAAGAGGGAATTGATTATCAAGAGACGTTTTCACCTGTCTCTCGTAAAGATTCATTAAGGATCGTCATGGCCCTAGTAGCTCATTTTGATTTAGAGCTGCATCAGATGGACGTCAAAACTGCTTTCCTTAACGGAGACTTAGACGAAGATGTTTACATGAAACAACCTGAAGGCTTTAAACATGAAGGTCAGGAGCATCTAGTCTGTAAGTTGAAGAAATCCATTTATGGGTTAAAACAAGCATCACGTCAATGGTACCTCAAGTTTGATGAAGTCATGAAGAGGCAAGGTTTTATGAAGAATCAAGTGGATCAATGCACCTACCTCAAGATGAGTGGGAGTAACTTTACTATACTTGTCCTTTACGTAGATGACATTCTATTGGCAAGTAATAGTTTAGACATGTTGCATGAGTCGAAGCGTTTACTCTCGCATAACTTCGACATGAAGGATCTCGGAGATGCTTCTTACGTCATTGGCATCGAAATTCACCGAGATAGACACAAAGGGATCTTAGGATTGTCTCAAAAGACTTACATAGATCGTGTCCTTACACGTTACAACATGCAACAGTGCAAACCCTCCGTCGCTCCAGTAGTTAAGGGAGATGTTTTCGGTTCATTCCAGTGTCCGACAACAGAGGTTGAAAAGGAGCAAATGAGCCAGATACCTTACGCGTCAGTAGTCGGGAGCCTGATGTATGCTCAAGTCTGTACTCGCCCAGATATCGCTTACATTGCTGGAATGCTAGGCCGTTATCAGACTAATCCTGGCCTAGATCACTGGAAAGCAGCTAAGAAGGTCCTTAGATATCTGCAAGGGACGAAAGACTATAAACTGACTTATAGAAGAAGTGATCATTTAGAAGTGGTAGGTTATTCTGATTCTGACTTTGCTAAATGCAAAGATGACAAGAAATCCACTTCGGGCTACATCTTTATGTTAGCAGGCGGACCTATCTCATGGAAGAGTCATAAACAACAGTTAACTACAACTTCCACAATGATGGCAGAGTACATTGCTGTTTACAACGCAACCTGTCATGGAATGTTGCTTAGAAATCTGATCACTGGACTCAAAATCGTTAATTCCATTTCTAGACCATTGAAGCTTTACTGTGATAATTCAGCTGCCGTTAGTTTCTCGAACAGTAACAGTTCGACTGGAGCTGGTTTATATCTTGATACGAAGTACTTGTTCGTACGTGAACGAGTTGAGGAAAATAATCTTTGTATTGAGTATATTAGTACTAAAGATATGCTTGCGGATCCGATGACTAAAGGTCTCCCACCTAAAGTTTTCGAAGAACATGTATCGAATATGGGACTTACTAAAGACCTTATTTAATGGCATATTGTACTAGCTTATGTTTTAATTAATAAAATTTCCTCAGTTTGATTTTGTATGTCTCTAACATATGTTCTGCTGGTGTAATGACATATAGACAAATATAAATACAAATCAGACGCTAAAGGGCTGCATATTTTGATCGTAACTGTTAGGTTTTAAATTGAGGCTATAGTATGACTAATGGGGGTCCTGAGTCGCATGATGATTCAACGGCTGTATTTCTCTGCTATAGTTCTTGGTTTAAGGCTAAAATGAGTGTTAACTCCTGGCCAGGCTTACCTAATACTCATGATAAATGATTACTTGGCTAAGTGGGATAATGTTAGATTAAATATTATTTATTTAGTATTTAATCTTGTAGCCTATATAATCATTTATATTATATTAGATCAAAATATATTAATAACCTATTATAATTAGTTGGTAATTGTTGATGGACCATATTACCCTTATTAACTAATTAGGTTTCCTCTTGGGTGTATAAATAAGGGGCTTATTAGAGAGTTAAAGGGTTAGACAGTTAGACACATTACACAATCACAACCCTCATTAACATCACAAATTCGTGACTCTCTCCCTAAACCGAAACTAACCCTATTTCGGTTTTCATCACCATCATAACTTTACACCCTAAGGAGGAACCGGATCATCCTGACAAAGATGTCGAACACTCTGACTGGATTCTCTACTGCTTTGAATAGTATAACAGGTATGTGTTTCATGTTTTCCATTTAGTCTAAACAGAACTGATCAACAAAAGCTCGCCAGTTTTTGGATCCGTAACTTTTTTTTTTGGTAAAGAGTTACCCCGGTAAATTTTATATCAAACAAAAAAAAAAACACAAGTGAGAAGCAAAACACATTCATCAGTTATATCATTACTAGGGGCACAGTATAGAAGGGGTGGGGAGGGGCGCCCGACCTCCCGAACTTTTCGCTCAGTAGTGTTATATATGTAGTTTTCCTATATAAATTTTTGGGTATATACGTTTTCGACCCCCCGGTTCTATGGAAAATTTTGGGTATATACGTTTTCGACCCCCTATCATTCGGGTCAAGCTTCGCCACTGATCATTACTCCATTTTTTTTTTGTCATACGAGGTGCGCTAAGTATATCTGAGAGTTCGTTTAACTTATGACTAGTTTTTTTTTTATATACAATAAGAAATGAATAGTATATAACATAAAGATTATCTTACAAATATATCTTCAGGGTCACAAAGAAAAAAAGAAAAGAAACATAAAAGTGTAGATTCATGTGGAGATCATATGGGATTGTTTAGTACGAAATAAATGAAGCGAGACAGGTGTCGAGGTGGTTTGGTTAAAATATGTTAATTGTGTTGGTTAGATTAGACCCACCCAACCCAAGGATGGATGTCTTTGGAGACAACACGCATCCCCCCTTCCTACCAAACAAAAAGTACCCAACTCTACTTTTTTTTTTCTTCAACGTGTCACTCCCTCATAAATATCCAGATCGATTTAAAAACAACAATATCTTTCCACTTTATTTGGGGTCTTCTATAATCATTTATATAAATATAAATTACCGTATAATACGTAACCATTTTTTTAAGAAAAAAGAATTTCACTTTTAATCCAAGTCGTAGTCCAAAATATACATAATGATAAAAGGATAAACTTGTGCGATTGTCAAAGTCTAAAGATCAATAATTGGTAAAGAGATTATTTTATATAGATGGATGTAAATGTAAATACTCCCAGATCATTTGTTTTGTAATTTTGTATAGAGCAGATGATTGCATTTCTTATATTAATCCAAAAATCCACCGACATGCATATCAAATGCGGTATCCTGTTTTGACGATGGTCTTCGAGAGGCTATCGAAGACATTGTTGTTTGTGGGGGGTCCCACTTCGGTGACCTTCAGTGGCGTTTGGCATCTTTGCCGATGCGTCTGGGTGGTTTGGACCTCCTCTCAGCTCGGGATGTTGGAGTTTATGCTTTTGTGGCGTCTAGAGCTCAGTCGTGTGTATTGCAAGACCATATCCTTCGGAACAGTGGGGTTGTTAAGCTTGACGTAGACTACCAACAAGCCCTTGAGTACTTAAGTGTCTCTCTTCCAGACTTTGATATTGGCGGTTTCTCTAATATGGACACCGCCCCCTCAAAGCCACAAAAAACTTTGGCGAATGCCCTATTTGACAAAATCGCTCGGAGTCTGGGAGAAGCATTTGATTTGTCTCCACGCCAGAAGGCGGTGATTGAGTGCTTGAAAGGCCCCCATGCGCAAGACTTTTTGACTGTTATCCCGATCGAGGGGCTGGGGCAATGCATGTCGGCTGTTGAGTATAGGGCTATCCTCAAATACCGGCTGATGATCCCTATGTATCCAGAAGACGAAACCTGCCCAATCTGCCATAAAGCCTGCATAGATAAATACGGGGAGCATGCTGTTCATTGTAAGGAGCTCCCTGGGTTTAAATATCAGCATGACTGGGTGAGGGATGTTTTAGGGGACATCTTGAGGAGAGCGGGGATTTCTGCCAAGAAGGAGGCCCCTGTGAATTTCCTTACAGATCCCATGGAAGGGAGATCTACATTGAGGCCAGCAGATCTGCTCGTCTTTGGTTGGGCGGGAGGGAAACATGCTTGTGTGGATCTCACAGGAGTCTCCCCATTAGTTGGTTTAAGGGAAAGCGGGTTTGTAGCAGGACAAGCTATAAGGAAAGCGGAATCAAAAAAGGTGGATAAACACGTTAAAGCCTGTGCTGATAACCAACATGCATTTGTCCCCTTCGCCTTCGACACCTTTGGCTCCCTAGCTCCAGAAGCTATCCGTTTGTTGACTAGGGTCCAAAAGGTTGTCCACAGCAGTTGCTCATCAACAGGGGGCAGGGGTTTGTCTTTAATAGGTTAGGGTTTGCTATTCAGAAAGGGGTAGCGGCGCAGCTTGTTGCTCGCTTACCTGCGATATTGATGTAACTCGGCCGGTTCATATATATTCAAACATCTGATATTGAATAACGTTGTAATTATCCTACTATTCTAATTATATGCTTCTAAATTGTTTTTTTTTATGAATGACATAGTTTACTTTTCTTCTATTATAACAATAATTTTAAAATATTCATGCATAGTGTAAATGGCACCATTTTTAGTTAAAAATTAACCTCATTTGATGGTTCATTGACCTCTAGTCATCTCCAAGATATTTTCTGAGACAGGACCTCACTATCTGCCCTCATTCTTTAACCGTATGGTGAAAATGAAGACGTTTATTGACTTTGTTTTGTAAACTTTCAGATTTTAACTCTCCGAGTAAACTTACTTCTCATTTTTTCCTCGTGTTGGCGCAAATCTTGTAGAGTGTATTTACCCTAGAAAGTCTAAGAATTATCGTTAAATAATGTTTGCCCAGATCTACCATACAACATTTTATAAAGAAAATCCCTACAAGTAATTCAATATTAATACAGAATATTTATTTTCATATAGTTCATTTTCTTCCATAAGTTTTTAATACAGTTTTACTAAACATTATCATAAATTGAATAGCGTTCGAGTTACATAATTTGTAGTTGAGCTCATGAGCATATTTTAAGTCTCTCAAATTCAATACGGCTTTTTGTATCTTTCAAATTTTAATTTGAGCTGTAAAAACTTTTGGTTTGTTTTCTTTGTTTTTTCGTTTAAAAAAAAAGAAATCTTTAAAACCGACCTGATGACTGTCATCCTTGTTTATGAATCTGATTTACAGATAGCTTCTGACTAGGCCAATGAGCCTTTGGTGGAGTGGTGGAAAAGACTTAGGCCTTGTGAGAGGTCTCAAGTTCGATCCCCACTTCCAGCAAAGAGGAGGTGAGAGGGTTTACCCGCTTCGGTGGGGTTCCCGCTCGGGGGCGCCGGTTCGAATCCCACCCAGAGTAGGCTTTAGGCAGAAATGGGGGGCTGGACCTTAGGGGGGGCCCGGGGATCGAACTCGGGTGGCGGTGTTGTTCCGTCTTGGGGGTACTGTTAAGCTGGCCAAAAAAAAAAAAAAAAAGATAGCTTCTGACTCGAAGTGGCTTCGAGTTTGGAGATGCTTTTTTTCCGGATTGTGGGTCCTGGATGTGGACTCCATTAAGCACATATAGCCGGTATTTTCAATACCTTATCATGTGCCCCGTCGGTCCTATCAATATATTTTTCACATGCTAACATTAAAAGAGTTCACTAGTTGTTAGTTGATGATTATAATTAATTCATCCAACTTGCATATATACAAATTTTTCTATACGCTTATATGTCCGATATGTGCATGGCAAATTTATTAATAAATTATTATGATTTGACTAAACAAAACGATGAAATCTATGTGAACTTCTAGGAGATTATGTGTTTTTTTAATGGCTAACGTTACTCTCCCAAACTACTATATTTACAAATAACTCATCCTTGCTTGGAATTGAACCCAAGACATCCCACTAAGATCATGCGTAGTAGTTTTATCAATAATGCCTCCACCATGGGGCGTTTTCTGCCATGTGGCAGTCCAGTCAGCATGAGGGCATTATTGGGCGTTATTGTAAAAGTGGCGTAGTGAGAATAATGCCCAATAACGCCCCTTCCAATCATTAAACAATAGTATTTTTTTATAGAGAAAAGGATAAAAAAAAATAAGAAAATGAAACTTACAATTGGACCACTCCCATTGGCCAGATGCAATTTTCAGTTGGAGCACTTCAGCATTATTTTAAAAACGCCGGAATCAATTTTGTCAAAGAACACGCCGGAAAACGCCCGGGTGTAATGGGTGGGGGGTGTTTTTTGGCGTTTTTTTTAATTAAAAAAAAAAACGTCCCACTACGGGGGGTCTAAGAGGCAAGAGCCTCTACCAAGTGAGCTAGCACCACTTGGAGATTATGCGTTAAACGTATCATTTCTATATAGTAGATATGTTTTAAATCATTAATTGTTTTATACTTACATAGCATAATAATTAATTATTTATCTTATCTACTGGTTAACACTATGTTGATAGAGCCATGAGCGTTTTTTGTTTAGAAGAATGTAGGTGATCATCCACGTGTTCTCACGGTTAAAAAAAATAAAAAATTTCCTATTAAAAAGGAAAAAATTGTTGTAATTAAATATTGTCGAAGATGAAAAGTTGAACGAGGGCATTTACGGAATTTAGTTAAGGGCAACATGATCCTTGCTTGCTGCTGGAATATAACCCAACCCAAGAGAGCGCTACGTGTAAGGGTGCGATCAATTGCAGGTTTTATTTTTCTTCTCTTTTAAATCATATCTCTACTACGTTAGTAACTTTATTATTTTAATACAAAAGTATAAAAAATAAAACTTTAATGAATATCAACGAATACTAATTAGTATTCCCGAGAAAAAAATAAACTTTTATAGATGTTGATTTATAATTCTTTTTACGAAATTTATCATACACTTTTAATTCTTTTGCTCGTTAAATAGCAATAGCAATAGCAATAATAATAATAATAATCATAATGCAAAGTTGTATACTTCACGTTATATAATTCAAGCAAACAGTTAAATCAAATATGCAGAAATATTAATCTAAGTAACTTTTTTGAGGACCCAAATGAATTATAAGTTAGTAAACACAAAAAAGAAGCGAAAAAAATTAAAAAAGGGTCTCTACGTAAAATAAAATCTGGATTATTATATTATTATGTGACCGTACGGCCGCACAAGAATATAATGAATCGATCTCCACACACAGCTCCTTGCTTGGAGTTGTTTGTTGTATTCCCTTTCCTTATTCTAGAGTGAGAAACTACTGACGACAAAGATGAGTCAACAGCTGTCTTCGATGAATACAACGTCGGAGACTGTCGTCAACCGCCACAAGTACTTCTCTCTCTTCGCCTCCGATCAACGTGACTTCCTTCTCTCTCCTACCGGTGCTCAGGTCTCCTCTCTCTCTCTCTACACTTTCTGATGCATGAATATGAAAATATATATAATTGTTTAACTAAACGATGATTATTTATTTATTTATTGTTAGATCTAGGGTTGAATAATATATAATCGAATGGATATATGTGATGGATTGTGGAAATAAATAAATAAATAAAACTTGATTACGATTTTCATACTGCTGCTATGCTATACTATACCGTACAAGTCAGTCGTTGAAGCCCCATAAGAAGAAAAGCCATCGTATAGTTTTATTTTATGGCGACAAACATATATATATACATCGTATTTATTCTTGTGTTGTTGAATTCAAGCAACCCTCTATTTTGTTCAATGATGATATGATATTACTTTTTGGGCCACCTGTCGTTAATTCCATTCTAAACTCTAAAGCATACCCAAAGGAATTTCTTGGGATTTAAATATAAGTTAGTTCATTTTTATTTATAACAAAATTTAAAATAAAATATACTGAGTCACATGTATGAGATGTTTTTTCTTAAAATTTATAAGGGTATGGATTCTAATCAGGATGATTTTTTTGGCTTGGCATCGGAATGGTCATCTTCATCATCTCTTCCTCTTCACAATTTTTCATCCCGATCATAACCGTCATCATCATACAGACATCTATTCTCCCATTTGCCTATGTGGCCATTAGTACCGATCTACCATCTCACAAGTGTACCGTCCACCCTTACCAATATTGAAACTTACCCTGTAAGGGGAGGGGGTGGTGATCACTCATCACTCACAACATCCAATCAAATTCTGCCATGTCATCAACCATTATTCCATCACTCACAACCTTTTTTAGTGACAATGCTCATCACTCACAACACCAAAAAATAAACCCTCACACCCCTCACATCCAATTATCACGGAATCCATGTATCACTCGTTGATTTTGTAGGGTGGCGGTGGTCTGTTTTCATTTTCCACGCGTGGAAAAGTTTATCACGCACAAACAATTGCACCACCCCGCCTCCCCTAAGGGGGGAGGGGGTGGTGATCACTTATCACTCACTCATCACTCACAACATCCAATCAGTTTCCGCCATGTCTTCAACCATTATTCCATCACTCACAACTTTTTTTAGTGGAAATGCCCATCACTCACAACACCCAACAATAAACCCTTACACCGCCTCACATGGTTCCCTTTATCACACGTTAAGTTTATCACGCATTCCTTTTATCACGCGTGAAATATATGGGGTGCCGGTGGATTTTTGCTATTGTTCACGCTTTGAACATTTCCATCACGCACAAACTAGTATCCACCCCGCCTGCCCTAAAAGGTGACACTTTCTTCGTAAGTCATACTGATTATTTTAAGTGAATTTGATGACACAATAATTAAACTTGTTTCCTATATTGTAGTTAGTGTCTTAATACCTTCTTAAAGTTGTGTATGGTCATCAATCAAATATATGGAGTTTTTAAAACACTCAAACAATACCATACGTACCACTAAGATCAAACAATTACATCATGTATGCTTTTTTGTACCTTTCTATAACACAATAGACTTCCATCAACCTACCATACATATGAGTTGTAAACAACACAAGAGGAATCCATAAATGTAAGTAAGGTGCCTCTCACTTTCACTCTCCATTTTCTTTGTTCACAAGTGGGCCTTGCAACCCATCTTTCCACCCTCAAAACCTCATTATAAATGGGGCTTCATATATACAAATATCTTCTTGTTTCCTACTTAAATTTCTACAACAAGATAGCCCCCCCCACACACACACACTCAAAGGTGGACCAATATTCCCCTACATCAGTTGTAGTTCTAGGCATTATTGTACTCAAAAGATTTTATTTGTCTTCGGTAGCGAAGACAAATATTGCGCCATACTCTGAGTTTACGTTTAATGCAACTATTATTATATACATGTGGATTATATGATTTGACCCGTTTCAGATAAAGATTTCGGATCTTGAAGACAAAACTGTGGGTATTTACTTTTCTGCCAATTGGTATCCACAATGTCAAACTTTTACAAAACTCTTAACTCAAGTATATGATCAAATCCAAGCTAAAAAAGATTCAAAATTTGAGATCATCTTTGTATCATCTGATGAAGACTTGAATGCATTCAACAACTTCTATCAATCATACATGCCATGGCTCGCGATTCCATTTTCGGATTTAGAAACTAAAAAGGCATTGAACAAAAGATATGATGTTGAGGGGATTCCATGCTTGGTCATATTACAACCCCATGATGATGCGACTGTGTTGCATGATGGAGTCGAGTTGATTTATCGTTACGGTGTCGATGTGTACCCTTTCACTAATGAGAGGTTGGATGAGTTGCTGAGGCAAGAGAAGGAGAAGCATGAACGGCAAACTTTGGTGAATTTGCTCACGAATCATGATAGAGATTTTGTTTTGGCTCATTCGGCATCTAAAGAGGTTAGTGTTTCACGAGATATTTGTTGTGTTTCATCTTCTTTGCAATAATATAGTTCAACTCACGAGTATTGCATGATATGAACTTATACTATGGACGTTTCATACACTTAATTTAATACACACATACAATATAATCTCGATAATTAGATAAATGAATGAATAAACTCACCAAATTCATTATATATCAAACTAAGATTTTAGAACTATATATTTTGTTATCGTATTATGGCCTAGAAAAATATGTCAATTTTGCATCGAGTTTTTTGTGACATTTAAATTTAAGCTTGGAAATTATTCCAATATGCTTTTTTATTTTTATTTTTCATGTTAGTAGATGGGATCATTTATTACACGTTTATAGTTGTGAATAAAAAAAATGGTTATTTCTTTGCAAACTACAAATTTATTGCAGTGACAACTCAACTTTCAGTCCTTTAAAGTTTTAACTCTCATTAACTGTACTTGAAGGTTCATTGTTCCAACAAAAATCCTTTAATTTCAAAAAATATGCAGGTGGTATCAGTTTCTTCCTTAATGGGCAAGACTATTGGGCTTTACTTTTCGGCCCAGTGGTGCCTCCCAAGTCACAAATTTACTCCCAAGTTGATCTCCATTTACCAAAAGATAAAACAAAACATAACCCAGCAAGAGTTTAACGGAGACTTTGAAATCATCTATGTCTCTACTGATCACAACGAGCTAGAATTTAACTCCTCGTTTAGCGTAATGCCATGGCTAGCCCTCCCGTTTGGCGACCCGACCAGTAAAAACCTAACCAAGTACTTTGATATAAGAGGCATTCCAAGTTTGATCATTATAGGACCAGATGGCAAAACAGTTACAAACAACGGAAGAAGTTTGATTAACTTGTATGAAGAGGAAGCGTACCCTTTTACTGAGGCTCGGGTTGAGCTATTAGAAAAGCAGATGGATGAGAATGCAAAGAATCTCCCGAGCGTGGAGCTACATTCGGGCCATCGCCATGAACTCTCCTTGGTGTCTCAAGGCAATGGTGGGGGCCCCTTTATATGCTGTGATTGTGATGAGCAAGGTTCGGGTTGGGCTTACCAATGCTTAGATTGTGGGTATGAAGTGCACACCAAGTGTGTTAGGCCGGTCGACTAGATATTGGCTTTGGCATTTGAAAACCTTATTATAAATGTATAATTCTTTAATGTTTGCTTACCAAAAGGTACGTTATGGGTTGATTGTAGATTTTGGAAGGACTAATTGTGTATAACAATAATCTTGAATTTATATTGTCCCCATTTTGTGCTTTTCCACAATTGTTCCAAAAGCATCCAGATTCGATAAAAAGTGTACTGTGCTTTTTTTCCGTAATTTATACGTGTTTATTAGTATAGTGTTGGGTTCAAATGAGAAGAATTTTTTTGTAAAAAGAAAAAAGAAAAGTTTCAATCAATAACAATGCTTTATTTTACTTCATTTAATATTTGTATTTAATTTTAATATAAGGGTATATTGGTAAACTTACATAAATCATTAATTTGAATTCTTCCCCTTTAATAACTAGCTAAATTAATTTGTAACTCCTTTTCAAAATATATACTTTTTCCAAATTAAAAAAACAACTTAATTTAAAGTGTAGAATAAATTATTAGTTGTGTAAGATAAATTACGAGTTGTGTAGGATATATTTCGAGATGTGTAGGATAAATTTCGACTGTGTAGGATAAAATTCTATAATGTGTAGGGTATATGTAGGAAAATTTTGATATGTGTAGGTTTTGTAGATTATATGTTGGATAATTAATGATTTGTTGACTAATTAATTAAAGAGAGAAAAATTAATAATATAAGTTATAAATAAAATAGCATTTTACTAATATGTCTTTTCTTCTTTTTCTTCTCACATTAAATTTCTTCTCAAATGAACCTTCCCCAGTATAGTATAATAAGATCGTTACAAGTGGTAATCCAACTTATTAGTTATTATATTACTTGTCATCAGTGGCGGATCTAGCCTAAAAATCAAAAGTATCCCATTTTTTTTTCTTTTGGGAATTAAGGTCATCTTTCGCATAGATAGAGTTAAGGGATATTTTTACACTACGAATACGGGGTTGAGCCGTAGCCCGTACAATCCCTACTTACACATACCTCCGCCACTGGTTGTCATGGTAAAGCGTATAAAAAATAAAGGTTTTAGTAGGTTATGGGTAGGTTACGCCTACATGACATGATTCGTTAGCTATTATATTACTTAGTTGCCATATAGAGAATATTTCTAAGAATATTACACAAAATCATATTAAAAACTTTCTAATTAACGAATCCCAAAGGCATGTTTGGCTAAGTTTTTTGAAACAACTTATTGACTTATTGGCTTTTTCCCCTCACATATACCCTCATTGCCAAACATTATTTTGTAGCTTCTGACTTTTTAAAAATTCAATAAGTCAATAAGTTACTCCAAAAAGTTTAGCCAAACATGCTCTTAGTTTAGTGTTTTGTAGGTTTTAGGATAACAACTAACAAAAATATGACCGGTATTCATAACTTTACATATTCTTTTCTTAAAGTTTACACTTGTATCATCAAAAGTATGATTGAGATATCAATAAAGTGTCACGTTTTATTAAGAAAGTGTTGCAATCAATCATAAGTAAGAAGGAAACCTACGAAATTAATAGAAGATAAGGCACCTAATCGGCTAATCCATAAAGCGATTAATATGATGCGTGGTTTCTTCTACATGGCATCTCCAAGACGCCACGCTAGCTATTCCCACTAAGTCATGTTTGAAATCAAATGATTCTAAGTATTCCACATTATTTTTTCTTTTAGGATTTACCAAATGTATGGTAAAAAAAAAATAGTAAACTATTAAGGTGTAAACCAGACGAGTCTAAGCTCAGTATAAGGTAAAGCTCAGCTCGCACAATTCAGGATAGCTTGAGCTTCGAATGTTTAGAGATTTATGTTTTCTCACTCGGGCAAGACTCATTGACTAGTTATCAAATATTTATCTATTTTGTATAAACATATTGATGTAGACAACGAAAACGTTCAAATGCCTCAAGAAACTAATAATTTTATTCAGATGTCTCACTTACTTGATTTACAATAATCAATATCAAAAAGCTACTCTAAACAACCCTAGAGATCCCAATTTATAATAACTAATGAGATGAAAAGGAATTTCAAATCCCCTAAAAATGTATCAAAATAGTAAGAAACTAATAAAATAAATTTTTTTTAAATGGCCATTTTCTATTATTCTCCTTGTGGTCGACACTCAGGTCCAGTCTAAGTATTGAGTCAGGATGCTCCACATCACATATAACATATAGTATTGTAATTTATTATATATATATAGGGAAAATATAAATTGAAAACCCATCCGAATTAAAGAAACCCAGAAAACTTCATCTCAATCATTAATCTCATGTGATTAATGGTTGATATTAAAAAGTGTACAAAAAGTTACTTTTTTTCAGAGAATGTTGCAGTCTAACAAAAAGTGTAGCAACTTTACATTTTTCTCTCTCCTATCTCATTTGACACAAAAAAAGTGTGACAGCTGCAGTGTTACACAAAAATCCCGTTATAAAAAAATGTAACTTGTTTTTTACGCATATTACAAAATAAAATTTTCGTGAATTATAAGTTATAAAATCCATACATTTCATGTAATCTAAAAAATTGTTATCAAGAAAACAATAAAAAAGTGTTACATGCGAGTTACAAAAAATATGAACAACTGAAAAAAAATGAAAAACATTATCTCTCCTCTCTCCACTGTTACAAAAAGTGTTACATGTGAGTTACAAAAAATGCGAACAACTGAAAAAAATGTAAAACATTATCTCTCATCTCTCCACTGTTACAAAAGTGTGCCAGTGTCAGAAAATGATTCTAAGTTTTTCACAGTATTTTTTCCTTATAACATTTACCAAATGTATAGTAGTTAAAAAAATAATAAACTATTATGGTGTAAACTAGACGAGTCTAAGTTCCGTCTCAGCTCGCTCAATTAAGGAGAGCTTAAACTTCGAATGTGTCGAGAATTATGTTTTTCTCGTTGGGGTTAGACTCATTAACTAGTTATCAAATTAAATATATAACCATTTTGTATACACATATTGATGTAGACAACGAAAACAATCACCCCAAAAACCACCGCCATAGCCTTTAACTATTGGTATTTTTTGTCATTTTCATCCAAACGTCTAATTGAGTTAAAAAGTACCGTTCAATGAGGGGATTTTCTTTTGAAATTTCACATTCTTAAGCCGGGGGGCATTTTTATCTTTTCGCTTCCAAATATTTTATTATTTAATATTTTGTTTAAAAGCAGGTTTCAGATGTGAAACCCTAGTTATTTTTGTTCAAACGAAACATCACCCCAAAAACCACTGTCTCCACCACCACCCCACATCCACCACCATTGCCAATAACAACACCAGTGCCAATAACAACCATCAGCACCACTAACACCCCACCTCCACCATCTCTTTAGAAAATTCTCTTTACCGTTCATCCTCCCCATGCCCGAAATATCCTCAATCTTTCCAATTTCACATCTGATTCCTCCTCATCCACCTTCACATTCGTCCTCTAATCCTACTATAACAATCAAGTCTGCTAAAAGTATTTTGGTAGCCCGCTTGATGTGAATTCGTCCCTACATGGTTCGCCTGAGGTCAATTAAGAGAGAGAGAGATATTAGGTTTGGAGAGAGAGAGAGAAGAGGTGCAGGGGTTTAGAGAGAGGGTGGGTTGGGGTTGATGGGGTCAAAGCTTTATATATATATATAGATTAAAGATTCTGTACATTAATTCAAAAGTGTGAGAAGTGTGAGAAATATTGTACTCAATCTAAATTAATTCAAAAGGGTAAACAAGTAATATTCTCATTGATTCAATTAATTGATAAACTACCATAACCGCCACCCTTTATCTTAGGAATACGAATTAATCTATGAATTTGTATTTTTTTATCGTTCATCAATTATAACTTTTTGAAGATCGCAAAATGGAGGTTTTTATAGAGTGTTATATAGTGATGGATGCAGAATGAAGGTTTGATACAGTGTTATAGTGTTATATATTGTTATAATGTTATATAGTGTTATAGTGCTATATTTTCTTGTAGCAGTCTATGATGACGTATAGTGTTATATTTTCTGGTAGCAGGTCTATGATGGATGTATAGTGTTATATAGTGTTATGTAGTGTTATATAGTGTTACATAGCGTTATATGGTGTTATATGATGTTATATAGTGTTATATATTTCTGGTAGCAGTTACATGTTTCCGTATTTTTAGAATGTCCGGATTTTTAGTGTTAGTTTAAAAATGGATCGCTGGAATTTAGAAGATGTTACCTTATTTGAAATATATAAAAAGTCACTATTACCCCTACAATTTTCAAATTAGTCCAAATAATTAAAACACAATTTATAATTTGGTCCCTGTTGATCTCAACCATTAGATCAAAGTTTAAAACACTTCTCACACTTTAGTCCATTTGTAGACTATCCTTACCCTATATATATATATATATGGAGAGGATCATGAGAAAACTATATCTAAATGAGAAAACTAACTAAAAAAGCCTAAAAAAGAGCTAAAAAACATACCAATTTTTTTTTACAATTTTTAATAAAAAAATCGCTACTTTTTATATATAAAAAAATTTTTCAAAATTTTTTTTTGTTGTACTGTACATGTACATTATATGTGTACTACACATGTGCACTATATCCGTAATAGTGCACATGTGCAATACAAAAAGAATTTTTTTTTATTTTATTTTTTGAAAATTTTTTTCCATACATAAAAACTAGCGATTTTTTATAAAAATTTGTAAAAAAAATGTATGTTTTTAGGCTTTTTTAGTTAGTTTTTTGGTTTTCTCATTTAAACTAGTTTTCTCATGATCCATCCCTTATATATATATATATATATATATATATATATATAGGGATGGGTTAAAATGAGAACCACCTTGAGTTATAAGAACCGTGAGAACTAGGTCATTTTAAAAGGTTTTTCCGATTTTTTTTTTTCATATTTGTCTTCGTACTAAATTTACAACAGCGCATAAAAAAAACTTGCATTAGTCAAAACTACCGACTCGACAATTTTTTTAATTTTTTTACAGATGTGTTTATAATATTTTCATCTACGTTTGTGCAAAAATTTTTTGGCCCAACTCGTGCGGGAAAAAGAGTTCTCACGGTTCTCACAACTCGTGATGGTTCTCATTTGAACCGAGCCCTATATATATATATATATTATTGGTTTTTATTTAAATGTAAAAGGAAATATAAAAAGAAATCTAAAAAACATTATATATTGGGTAAAATCTCTAGATTGCCCTTAAGCTAAATTTAAATTTTAATGGTGTTAGTAAGTTGGATGAAAATGACAAAAAGTTTAACGATTTTTGTACTTTATGTTTTTAAATCCATCATATTTTGTCCTTTAGGCATAATCCAATTTTTTTTTTCCAGTTAAGTGTGACCATGTGCAGGTCATGTGAGGGTATATATGTCATTTAATGTCTCTCCCTGAACATTTCCCTCAATATTAAATAAACCCAACCCTAGTTTACAGACTTCCCCCAAATTGAGATCAGACTTCCACCTAAAACCCTAGTTCTTCGCAACTGATTCTCCAATTGAAGTGTTTTTCATGAAGTTATGACTTCATCTAAGCAATTAATTGATGTTGCATTTACTCCATCAAAGGGCGTCTATACATTTCTCCCATTTATAGTATAACACATTTATTAGTATACATATTTACGAAAAGATGTATCTGAATACATGTAGTGGAATTTTTTTTTCTTTCTAATCTTCTTTTGCAGCAACTGACAATGTTCTTGCTTTAGAGTTGCCCCATTACGAGAATGATAAATCCACAGTTTTATATCCTGTATTTGCAAAAGCTTGTCATGACATTTTTTGTAAAGGAATAATTATAATAATAGCAAATTAAACTTATGTTTCTGCGCATCTTGCAAATCACTATATTTGTATACGTTTATTATTTTGCTAGCAAGTAACCTAACTGAGAAAAAACGAGCCCTCTGTTACAAGAATTTGAGCTGTTGAAAATCTTTCAAAACTCTCCACTCTAACTCTCCACTGGTACTTTCTTCATCTCATAAGAACTTGAAGGATAATTAAATCAAGTCCATCAGTCATTATTCATTAAACTTTAATTAGTTTATTGTTTGTGTCCATATTATTCGGTTGAAGATGAAGTATACCTTGAAGGAATGATGAGATCATGACTAAGGTTTTGGGTGGAAAGTATGGGGGAAGTCTGTAAATTAGGGTTGGGATTATTTAATATTGAGGGAAATATTCAGAGAGACATTAAATGACATATCCAGTGTTGCAAAAATCGGCCTAGGCGGCCGATTAATCGGCGCCTAGGCGCTAGGCGGCTAGTTACTGACTAATTTTGAGCTAGTCGGCCAATTAATCGGAGTCGGTCAAAGTCGGTCAAAATCGGTCCTAGGCGGTCAAAAATCGGATTAATCGGCCTATATTAATCGGTTAAAATCGGTCCCAGGCGGTCCCAGGCGGTCAAAATTGGTCAGAATCAGTCAAAATCGGTCAAAATCGAACCATACTATCTGAAACTTGAAGTATTTATGTGAATTTTGAAGTATTATTTTTATATTATTGGGTATATATATATAATTTTGAAAAAATACATATAAAAATCCCAATCCGATTAATCCCGATTAATCCCTAGGCGGTACCTCACCGCCCGACTAGCGCCTAGCGCCTTCTACAACACTGGACATATCTATCCTTTCTTGACCTGCACATGGTCACATTTAACTGAAAAAACAAACTAGGTTTTGCCTAAAGGACAAAACTTGATGGATTTTAAAACATAAAGTACAAAACTCATCAATTTTGAACATAAAGGACAACGCCTGAAAATGGGTATAAAGATAAAAGACAATCCTTGAAATTCACTCTATAGAATATCTAGGAACTAGGTAAGGACCGGACCTCTAAAGGATATCCTAATGATTAAGATATGATGTGTTCAAAATGCAACATATAAATTTCATCAATTGTGGCATAAAACTAACCCTTTTTTAGTACTAATGTTGGAAAAAGTATGCTTTTGTCTTCCTTTTGTATTTTCAGGATTAAATGAGCTCAAATTAACAAAAGACATCAAAATCTAACATAAATACAAGAAAAGGAACAAGACGTGATATGCCCGACCCCACGACAGCATCTTCCCAAGCAAAACAAGATAACAGAGGACTGAACACGCCCCGTGCTCAGCCAGCACAGGGGCGTGCCCAAGTGTCAGCAGAAAAGACAAAGTGGTAGAAGCTTCTATTGCCCACCACGGGGCCGTGCTCAGCGGACACGGGGCCGTGGTCAACTATAAGATTCGCACAATCCAGACAAATCTTCATAGTACAAAGATTCTTCTGCACACGGGGTCGTGCTTAGCGGACACGGGGGCGTGGTCAACTAATAAGACAAGCTGCATTAAATGAAGAAAGAGAAGGATGTGGACACGGGGCCGTGCCCGAGCTTCTGTTCAGCCTATAAATAGGAGTGCTTGGCTCAAGCTCAAACCATCCCTTGGCACACCACCTCTCTCACACTTCACCCACCACCCACCACCACCATAACACCATCATCCACCACCATCATCCATTGTCCATCATAGAGTGTGTGAGTCGTCTCGGGATCCAAGATTGATCGTAAGAGTTCTTGACAATCAAGGCCATGTTTGCCTAAGTCTCTTACATCACTTGGTGAAGACAAGTGTCTAGTGTAATAGTTTTTATTTCTAATCTTTTCGCACTTTTTACTTGGTTTTGTATTAATGACTTTAATAACTAGTTTCTTATGTTGAAGGTGATTCTTCCTTATCGTTTGTCCGTGGTGTCTTGGCATTATTTTACTGTCTATACAAAATAAAAGATTTTCACCATTCATATCTCCACGGTCTATATGGAGGTATGTTGGCTACCTGGTCGGGGGTTAAGGGAACGGTTTGGTAAGAGTCTTGCCATTGTTCAGCGTTTAGAGGTCCTGCAATGGACCTGGGTCAAATTTAGTATGATCTCCTTCAATACTTAACGGTATTGGATGGCGGGGGTCCAAACTCTTTGATCCCCTCATAAGTTAACTACTATTAATACCATAACCAGGCTATTTAGGACTGTATCCCTGTTGACTCAGACTACTTAGTCGAGGGTAACGTCACCTCCAAAAGAGGGGCCTACCATAATTTGCATTAATAACTTAATTAATTATCTTTCAATAATCCATCATTTTAGGATTGTATCCTTGCTGACTCAAACTACTGGGGTGAGGGTAACGTCACCTTCAAAAGAGGGGCCTACTACAATAACTAAGATAATCTCTTAAAATAGTGCAAAAGTGCGGAAATAATCAAAGGTTACACTAGATACGAGTCGGAACCAAGTGATTCATCTTGTCTATCTGTTTTTCTTTTATTTTTATTTTTCAGCATTTTTAGTTAGTTTTTATTTTTCTTAGTTTAAAACATTTTTCTAAACTTTTTGATTTGATTAGACGTTGAGGATAAACCGGTATTAAAAGCTCTTGTGTCCTTGGACGACCTCGGTATCTTACCAACACTATACTACGCTCACGATGGGTGCACTTGCCCATATGTGTGTCTAGTGTTAGTAAATATCGTGTTTTATAAATTTAAAACCTGACTAAAAAAGTGTTAAAGGGGCTTAAAATATACACCTAATATATATAACACTTGACACCCATCAAGATACGTGTCTCACAACCAAAACCAAAACCAAAAGATTAGATGTTTAAATTCTCTATAATATAGGTTGTTGTGATATCTTCCTATACTAATAAATGAAAATCTTTTATGGACACATGTCACTTTCTGGTGCTTACTCATCTTATTTTCTTATTTATCTTTTATATTAAATAATAATAATAATAATTTTAGACATAAATATTTTTCTATTTCAAAATACTATTTAACGGATATGTGATCACAAGTTTGAAAATAAGAAATTCAAAAATTAATTCGTTTTACTTTTTTAAGAGTAAACTATATTTTAATGGGTTCAAGATAAGTAACAATCTTTATATTATATGTTGAGGTAAATGTCATTTTAGTTCTTGTGATTTCAGTTATTTTACCAGTTTTGTACAAAGATTTCATTTTTATTCGTGGGTCCAAAAAGGTTTCACTGTTGCTATTTTAATCTACTGGATGAACTACATCCATTTTTTCTATTAACGAGAAGTAAATTTAAATTTAGTTCTTGTAATACACGGGATTAAACCTATTATTTATTATAAGAAAATCTAGAAATTGCTGATCACGAAAATATAAAAAAAATCATAAACTTTATCACGAAACAACCCATACATTGATGTACTTGCTTTATTCAAACAAAAGCTACGTGGGTTTCAGTCATTTGATTTTACAATGGGTGGGTGGTCACGGAAAATAATACAACGACAAATCACATGGCGCACGTGCCCTTTTGTATCGTGCATGAACCAACAAAATCTAATATTATACATGCATGTATCAAGAAAAAATGAATAAAATTAATGAAAATGAATCAATAGAATTTTGTAAGTATTAATTAATTGGTCATATGGTTGTTCTGCATACTGGGCATGAATTGTGGGTAAGAAGCCATTGGGATATGCATTCTGGATGAAACTTGTGCTCACACTTTGGAAATATTCCAGCTGAATTGCCAACCTCAAAATCCTGTTACAATACACACAATATATTAAAAACCGGTTTTTGAATATATTTTATAATTTCCTAAATTTTCATTTGAAATAGTTTTTTTTTTTTTAAGCTATGCATGGAAAGTGACAGATTTTTTCTATAGCAAAAACCAATTTTTAATAGTTCCATTCATCTAGGAGTGTAAGGGAGCAAAGCCGCTTATAAGCTAAGCTACGTTTCAACAAATATTCAACTACGTGATTTATAACTATGGTCATGTCCAAACTTCATATATCAAGCTTAACTAGCTAGACTCACGAACGAAATGAGCTCACTATTTATATAGCTATTGTTTAATACATCGAATATAAATTTTCATAGTTAAAATTATTGCTATACATTAAATTATGATATGAATAACTAGATAATGTATATTATGTTATAAATGTGTATAAGTATAATAATTAATAAGTAATAAATAAATGCTCGAGCTCGAGTTTGAAAAAAATACTCAAACCCGAACCCGAACCTGAGCGAGCTTGTATTCGACTCATTTATACCCCTACATGTATCATGGGATAAATATGTAGCGTACCTGAAGGCAAATTGAGCAACAGGTTGCGTTTCCAGAAGAGTCAACGATGTCATGGTTTGAAATTTCAATCTTTGCAAGCTTAACTAGCTTTTCACAACTTGAAACCTGGTCACACCAAATTGAATTTCCAATGGTCAATTATGGAATGTATGCCTTAAATATATGCACCAAACAAATGCCTTCAGATATTTTATTTGCTTTATTATTATTATTATTATTATTATTATTATTATTATTATTATTTTATTATTTTATTATTATTATTATTATTATTATTATTATTTAATGTTTTAATTTACATCAGTTTAATCTTAGTTAACTACCTTGGTAATTAGGAATATTTGACCCTGATCTCGAAGAAGTTTTGATTCCAATTCACCTGCGACAATATCAATCTGCAATAACATATTCATTAGATTTATTTAACAAATTCTAGGTGATAAATACAAATAATGAAATAAAATTTATGCATGAGTTAGTTACCAGATGAAGGAAGCAAGCATGTTCATCATTATGATCAGGATGCATGAAATGATCAAACATAACCGTAATTATTTTATTTGACAAAACTACCCCTGATATCGCACCCATAATTACATCCTGTAAGAAGTTCATTCTGTTCTTGGACCCGATTATAGCTCCTCCTATTGCTCCAATGGTGCCCCCAACTATTATATCACCAATAGGGTTAGAAAGATAAAACAATCACAATCATTAAACGATATATATACAATAGGGTATTTGTGACAGCCAAAACTGCCGCGATTACCTACGCCAAAGTGGAAGATGAAGATGAGAAGAACTAGTTTGAAGAAAACATGAGAAAGTATGGAGGTGAAGAGTTCTTTTAGCTTGTCACTATAATGGTGTCCATTAAGTTCTAAAGATGAAGAAATCATGTTGAGTTTGAATGAGTGCATTGTTTATTTATCTTTAAATTGGAATTTGGTTATATATATGGATGGAGAAAAGGAAGTCTTGGAAAGTAGAAAGAAGTGAACAAGAAACTTCAAGTTATGATGCGTGCTAGTCAAAGTTGAATATTTCTCAGCATTTTGGGGACTAGTTATTCAAACCTCTTTTGTTTTTAGACTTTTGAAATATTCCTCCTAGAATATTGTTTGAGGGTGACCAGACAAATAAGACACTTTTTTCCTTTTTAAATATGTATGTGAGGTTTATTGGGACAATAAAAAAGTGAGAAAAAAAGGAATACTACAATTTTTTTTAAAGGCTAATTTTATTAAAAATCTCTGTACATACAAAACCAAATGCCGAAAATTCAGCCGAACCAAGATTTACATAGAAACAAAACTTTTAGAATTTAAAACTACACCATTGAACCCAATCTAACGGCTCAATCTTTGACCGATGCTTTACCCATAGATATACCAGTGTTTTCAGTTCCACCAAGATATTCCCCACATCTAGGTTTTTAGATTTTAAAATGACTTCATTCCTTATCTCCATATTAGCCAACATGCCAATAGCTTCACCGTTTGTATTAGTTGACCTTTAACCATGGACACATCCGAACCAAAACAAGTGTTGAAGAGATCTTGCAGCGAGAAAGCAAAAATGGGTGGTATGTTACACCAAGTCGAAACTGCTTGCCATATCACTGATGCTACGTAGCATGAAGTCAACACATACTCCAGAGATTCGTCTGCTTCCCTGCACAATGGACAAGTAGAAGAGTTGACGTGAACACCCCTTTTTTGTAACTCTACCTTTGCTGGGAGTCGGTTTTTCGCCATACACCAACCAAAAATGTTAATCTTTTTTGGCAACCATTTGTTCCATGCTAGCCACAGCTTTTCCTGACGCATACTTGAATCAACTAGAATTTTTCTAAGAGATTTGACTGAAATTTACCGTCTTTGCTAATTGACCACAACCATTTATCTTCCCCAATAGATCTTTGCACTGTGTTAATGGTGTTTACGCACTCTTTGAGTTCCTTGACTTCCTCTTCACTTGTTGGCTCTCTGTTCCACTTCCAACATATCGATAAAGTGTTATCACCAAATACCAGCCTATCACTAACCGAGCATATCGTATTCTACTCCAAACTAAATAAGGCAGGGAATAGGATTTTAAGGCACGAGTTGCCCACCCAATGGTCCGTCCAAAACCTTATCGATCTCCTATCTCCCGGTGTCGCAACCCCTGACCCCTTGCCCCGGGAGGCGGGCGGCCGCGAGCTCGCACATTCGGTGGTATCAGTGTTTATTTAATTTGGCAGCGGAATTTAAATTAGGACCGTAGTTAGGAAATAATTTATCAGAGTAAACACCACATTTTTATAATAATAAATAAATGGGAAAAACCCAAGTTTCCATTACAACATGTTTATAGGGATAAACCCTCATTTATTTAACTAAAACTTCTTCTTTATTTAGGTAACTTTTATAGCCACTTTTCCAAGCCTTCAGTGCTCTCCAGCTGGCTTCTAATTGACTTTCACATTTTGTTACCTTAAATGCATTTAAAACATTTTTGTCAGTGAAAAATACTGGTGAGTGAATCCCAGTTTAATCAAAACAAGTTTTATCATTTTACAGCATTGAGGGCAACCCACAATTACATTTGTTTACATCTACTTTAATTACCACCCACGTTACTGTCAATCCTGACTTGTGGTCATGCTACTACTCACAGTGTAGTAACAAGTAATGTATACAAAACCCCGACATACCGACGATAATTGTAGATTTACAAATACTCAATCACTGTTAAATATAATTCAAAACAATTGAGGATTTATAAAAACAGTTTACAAAAAGAGAAATTATTCACAAAAAGGTTTACAAAAAGAAGGATTACTCACATTGCTATTTTAGATAGTTCCTGGTGACTTCCTGGTTATAATCTATTAATTTAAACAATGCACACGCGTTAGTATAATAACCCAATTTACATTAGCTATACCCCTCTCCCAAGACAGAACTCCAATGACGAAGTCAGGCAGAGCCTCGACATGCGTTACGGAGCACTAGATCAATCGGGCAAAGTAACTAATATGTAACCGGGGTTATAATACTTACATCGAGGCAAAGCTTCGCTATTTAGTGGGTATTATGCCCAAGTATTACTTTTAATATTCAGAAATTTGAGAGAGAAAGTCGATTGTGAGAGATTTGAAAACTGAAGCCTGAACTCCCAATTTATAGGGCCTGATCAGGGGTTCCTGGTGGCCCGCGAGAGAGAAACAAGGGGCCTTCGCGCCCCGCGAGGCAGTCTAGGGTAGGCCCTAGCCTTGCTGCATCGACCACTAGCCTTGACACGATGAGACACGTGGCAGCATGGGGTGCGATCTGGTGGCCAAGCTGTCGCGGCCAGCGACTGATATAGCCAAGGGGGTCGCGCCCCGTGAGCGCCCCCAAATTCTTGTTTTTTATGTAATTTTGTTAAATTAAAGGTATTTCGGGCCTATTTTTCGTATACGAGGTGTATTTTAGGACATATAGGGATATTCTAAGGGTTGTGAAATATTTTTAGGAAGTTTTTGATACCCGGTGTACCAATTATGATGTTTTCCAACGTAATATTTTTAACTTTCAATTCTTTTTCTATTTTGTTAATATTCGACCATATGCCTGATCTTTCAACTTTGAGGGGTAGGAATTCCCACCTTCTGGTGGAATGATGAAGACCATACACCACTCTTCTCCATAACCTGCTCGACTCTGATTTGAATCTCCAACACCATTTGGATAACAAACTTCTATTAGCATCAAATGACGATCCCAACCCCAATCCGCCTTATTCCCACGAACCCATGCCATTTTTGATTTTTCATTTGTACCCCCCCCCCCCCGTAAGAAGAAGCTACGTCTCAATTGTTCCAGCCTTTCAATAACCGCTCTTGGTGTTTTAAATAGGGAGAAGTAATATGATGGAAGGCTATCAAGAACACTTTTGATAAGCGTTAATCTTCCCCTAACTGAGAGAGTGCTAGCTTTCCAGAGTGAGAATCGCGATTCGAACACTTCATAATCGGGGACCAATTTGAGAATTAGTTCATGTTCGCACCAACTTTGATTCCAAGATACACAAATGGAAAGCTGTCAGCTTGACATTTGATTTCTGCTGCCATACTTGTGGTATCTTCCATCGTCACTCATGCTCCATACAAGTTAGATTTCCGGTAGTTCAAATTAGACCAGACACGAGAGCGAAACAGCGCATAATCCATCTAATGTTCATAACGTTCGATTGTGACCATTCACCTACAATAAGAACATCATCAGCAAATATTAAGTGAGTTATTTTCGGTCCCCCATTAGGTATAAGAATCCCAAGGATGAGGCCCATATCGGAAGCACTCGATACAAAAGATGAGAATGCCTCCATTGCTAAGATGAAGATGAATGGAGATAGAGGATCTCATTGCCAGACACCACGTTCATAGCTGAATTCTTTTGTGGGAAATCCATTCACAAGTACCGCATCTCTAGAGGACTTAAAAATACCTTTGATCCAGATTCTCCATTTAAGCTGGAAGAGCATTTGTTCCAAAACCGAATCAATAAAGGACCATGAGATAGAGTCGAATGCTTTATTAAAATCAACCTTTAGTAGCATAGCCTTGGTTTTTGCTTTATCCCAAGATAGAATTTCATTGATGATCATCGGTATAACAACCCTCCAAAATATTTTCCTATACCCCTAATATATTTAAAATATCCCAATACGTCTTAAAACACACCCCGTATATGAAAACCGAGCCCATAATACCCTATATAATTAAAAATGAAATAAAATAAAATAAAATGGTGTCGCTCGCGGGCCGCGAAGACCCCTTAGGGATCTTACGCGGGGCGCGACAACCAGTCACCAGGGTGACACCCTAAGCTGCCACGTGGCAGCAACGTGTTGGGGCTAGGGGTTGAGTCAGATCAGCTAGGGCCTACCCTAGCCACCCTCATGGGCCGCGTAGCCCTTGGCTACTATCTACGCGGGGCGCGACAAGGTCGATGATCACAACTATAAATAGATGTAATCGGCCCTCAGTCCCAGTCGCTCAGACCTTTCTTTCTCTCTCGAATTTCTATAGAGTATAAGCTATTTTCGGGCATAATACCCCCCTAAATAACGAAGTTCTGCCCCGTTGTAAGTATCATAACCCCGATACGTATTAGATACGCTGCCCGATTGATCCAGGGTTCCGTAACGGCTGTCGAGGTTCTGCCCGACGTAGTCGTTGGAATACCGTCTCGGGGAGGGTATTACTAATGTAAATATTGGGTTATTATACTAACGCGTGTGCATTTGTGTAAATTATAGATAATCACCAGGAAATCCTTAAAGGAAACCCTTAGACAGCAATGTGAGTAATCCTTCTTTTTGTGTAAACCTCTTTGTGAGTAATCTTCTCTTTTTGCAAATTGTTTTTACAAAACCTCATATGATTAACATTATATTAAACAGTGATTGAGTATTTTTATTCTACAATTATCGTCGGTATGTTGGGGTTTTGTATACAAAATTTGTTACTACGTTGTGAAGAGTAACATGACCACAAGTCGGGTTGACAGTACCGTGGGTGGTAGTTAAAGTAGATGGAAACAAATGTAATTGCGCGACCGCCCTCAATACTGTACAATGGTTTTACTTAACTTGATTAAACTGGGATTCACTCACCAGTATTTCCCCTGACAAAATGTTTTAAACGCGTCTCAGGTAACAAAATGTGAAAGCCAAATAGAAGCCAGCTGGACAGTAAAGAAGGCTTGGAAAAGTGGCAATAAAGTTGCCTAAAATAAAGAGATGTTTTATTTAAATAAAATAGGGTTTATCCCTATGAAAATGTGTGTACTTGAAACTTGGGATTTTTCCCATGTGTTTAATTTTATAAAAGCGTGGTATTTTACTCTGATAAAATATTTCCTAACTACGATCCTGATGAAAGTTTCGCTGCCAAAATGATAAACATCGATACCACCAAAACTGGCCGCGGCCGCCCGTTCCCGGGTAGTTAGGGGACGGGGGTTGCGACAGAAGGTGGTATCAGAGCTAAGCCACTGAGTCAGCCATAGAAGTGTTCTGCTGACACCAAGATATTATTCAAAGTGTTAGGATATAAATTACGGAAATACGTACATATCTATATTTTATTGTTGTGTGTTATTTGACTATTTGTTAGTTTACAGTATGAGCGATGAAGGACCCTCCGACGCCTATCGTCAGTTGTCCAGCTCACCTAGGAGCGAAGGCACCTCTTCACAGCCTGCCTCTCAGGGTATTCAGCTGACAATGAAGATGGGATATTCGTGTTTAAGGCTCAGTCTGAAGAGCCATTCCCTCCTAAAAAGAGAAGATGGTTCAGTAGGGGAGCACATGAGCGTAGGAAGAGAATGAAAAAGTTACAACAGCAGCGAGTTCTAGCAGCCGCTAAGAGAGAAACAGATGCCCACACCCAAGACATGCTCAATAGGAGTTTAGCAAACTTCCATATCTTAGCAATCACAGTTGCCGACCCAAACCTGGAGCAACTCGTAGCACCCCAACCATTACCCTTGTTTCCCACACAACCAATGAAGATTGAAAACAACCCATAAAACCAAATCCAAATGCATGATTTTAACCCAGAAGAGATACCTAGGATACCAGCACCGATTCCCTTAGAACCAAACTACGACCCGTGGTTCGATGATCATAGAGATTATCAGCAACGCTACCACCTAACAGACGAACCTATGCCAAACCTAGCAGCTTACCCAGGTCTGGACCCTCTAGATCCCTATTATGATAATGATGAATACATTAGGGAAATCCTAGAGAATCCATATCCTCAGGAAGAACCCATGCCACAGTACCCAGATCCAGTACCAACACCTGCATCCCCAATGAGTGCAGAAAATATGCAAGAGCTCTGAACTTTCGGAGAGGAGATTTTAGAAAATAGCGAGAGGATGAGACAGGTTGGAGAATGTCACACCCCAACCGATGGCGGAAACATCGGGGCGTGGCACTGAGCGAAACAAATTGTCCAGAAGTTTCCATAACAACTATAATTACCAATTATTTAAAGCAACATGTCCCATACCATGTCATAAAAGATAACATAATTATTACAGACAAGATCTAGTCAAATTGTTCTGTTTTAACAACTCAGATTTCAAATAAAGACAATTGTTTATTGTTCTAGACCTTTCCTAGCCTCGATTTCACAGCAAGCAAAGCATCTAAACATCCTAAGCACCTGCCACATACGTTAAAGTAAAAGTCAATACACATAGGGTAAAGGTGAGCATACAAGTTTAATAGATATAATAGAGTTCGAAATCGTTTACGCATAACCAGCACGTACACAGTGTAAAATGAGGCATGTTAGTTATCGACATGAACCTATCGATACCAATGACTGCGGGTTGACTGCCCAAGGTAGTTCGCGATACACACTCACCACTGTGAGCCATGTAACTAATTGTCCTTAACAACCCCTGAGTGAACAGGTGCTGAGTCCAAACTAATAGTACTACCATTGCTAAGGCAGGTAGACAGCATTCCATGTGTAAACATAACAAACAAGCATTCATTAAGTCACGTATAACATGCAGTAACGGTTAGCGTTAAAGTATTGCGTAGTGTGTTCGATGTGATTTAGAATAAGTAACGTATGTAACACCCAAAAGTGCGTAAAGCAAAAAGGGATCGAGTATACTCACGGTGATTGATGGATTGAAGGGAGCGCTTAGAGCGGAAATTAGCCTGAACAGTTATCGATAACATAAGCGAAAGTCGGCGCATAAAAAGGTGTGAAGTGTCAGTGGGTCGAACAGCAATCCGGTCGGATGGCTATCCGATCGGGTGGCCGGTCGATCGGGTGACAATCCGCTCGGATGGTCATCCGATCAGGTGACCTTTCGAGTGGATTATTACTTCGTTTGGGAAGGATGTGTTTGTGTATGATGGCTTGTCTTTTGAAGTTTTCGTTGCAACATCTTGAAAATATAGAAGTATCTCTACCTTCAGGTCGGTCGATCGAACGACCGTTCGATCGGATGACAAATCGATTGGTTGGACACTTTTAGTAAGAACAAGTGCACAGCAGTTTGTCACTCGATCGGATGGTAGTCTGATCGGGTGGCAACCCTTGTGCATCAAACATGTTGAAAATTGTTTAATTGTTGAAGTCAGAACATCTCATGGTCGAGTGGTAATCCGATCGGACAGCATTTCATTCAATGTTCAACCTCAAAAGTTTGAGAAAAAATTTGAGTGTGGGGCCAAGGTGTGAGCCGATCGGGTGGCAACCCAATCTGGTGTCAATCCGATCGGACAGTAGTCCGATCGGGCGACACCCCAACCTGGTCGGCCTGATCGTCTTCTTCCTTTGTCATTTTAATAGTTTGTCATTTTATCGAGATGATTTGATAACGTATTAGACAACAGAAACCTCGTCACGACTTAGTAACCTGATCGGACAGGAATCACCCAAATCCGACCAGTTAACTGTTCGAGACGGTGTTCCAAATTTAACCCGGAATCGGTAATCTCATGGATAGAATCCAGGTCTTGAACCAACACAACCACAAGGATGAGTAGAAGATCAGGACAAGCTCCGATTCTATCGGTTTTAAGTGCATTGAGTGTAAAAGAGTTGAAAGAAAGTTGGAAAACCATCTTTCAATCCTTTTCACCTTGATTATGTTTAGATCTATGAAAGATCCTTGTTCATTTATGTGGAAATCGTTCAGATCTAAGTTGTTCTTGAAGGATTGAAGCCAAATCATGAAGTTCATAAGAGCAACAAGATGACATCATCCTAGAACACCTCGAATCTAGTGATTTCATGCTTAAAAGTTAAGATTCAAAAGATAGAAAGGTGTAGAAGTGCGTGTAGATCAAGAAAGTACAAGATTTAGGTGGAAAACTTACAAGAATCGCGAGAAATCTGAAGAAAAGTGGGCAAGAACGCTGGTCGGATGAGAGATGCCAAAAATGGTAAGTTTGTGATGTTGACAGGGGGGGGGGGGTATTTATAGGCTTACCATAAAAGGAAAGGGAAGTAGAGGGCTGGTCGATCGAGTGGTTACCCTGGTCGGGTGGCAGCCCGATCGAGTGGCACCTCGATCGGATGGCAGCCCGATCGGGTGGCTGCTCGATCGACTGGCCACTCGATTGGAGGGCACAACGCGATGTGTTTTGTGATTTCGAATTGCGTTCCGAGCGTTGCGATGCGATAGAGTTTCCTATTCAAATTACTTTTAATCCCAACTACTATATCAACATACAAGCATCCTATTTAACATTCGTTTAGCATTTGTGATTCGATTGCGATTGAGTTTCGATTAATCACCACACATAAACATAATTAAACATGCACAAGTAACACATAAGGCACACACACACATAAGAACAATATCCAAAACACGTAATTCGAGTTGCGAGTGCGATAGCGATAAAGCGATAAAATATGCGATAAATATCGAATAAGCCTCGATTATTAATAAGTACTCCACATAATACAACTAACGTAAAGCACAAAATAGACTAACTTCAAGTCAAAGAAGTCAAAACAGGAATTGAGTAAGGAGTGACAGATCACAATTAGCAATCTTGTCTTCCTTTGACTTCAATCTTGACTTTGACTTTGACTTTTCAAAACACGGGGTGTTACAGCCTCCCCTAGTTGAGGGAATTTCATCCCGAAATTAGGCCAAAGCCGTAACAAACAACTGCGGGTACTTCGCCTTCATGTCGCTTTCAAGTTCCCAAGTGAACTCTGCTCCTCGTTTGCCTTCGCATCGGACTTTCACAATAGGAATGCGCGAGCGTCTAAGTTGCTTGGTTTGGCGGTCCATGATTTCGACAAGTTTCTCCATGAAGTGTAGTGTTTCGTTTATTTGAAGGTCATCGAGAGGTACAATTAAATCATGCTCATCTAGTCACTTTCGGAGGTTCGAAACAGGGAAAGTTGGGTGGACGTTACTAAGTTCCTCCAGTAGTTCGAGTCTGTTGGCGACTTTTCCGATTCTTTCCAGAATCTTAAAAGGTCCAACATATCGAGGTGCTAGTTTCCCTTTCTTGCCGAATCTGACCACACCCTTCCAAGGTGATACCTTTAGGAGTACATAGTCGCTAACGTCAAATTCAAGTGGCTTGCATCGTCTATCGGCGTAACTTTTCTGTCGACTCTGAGCTTTCAGCAAATTGTCCCAAATTTGGAGGACTTTGTCAGTCGTTTCTTGCAATAGCTCAGGACCGGTTAATTGCGAGTGCCCGATCTCGTGCCATACAAAGGGCGATCGACATTTTCTTCCATACAAAGCCTCGAATGGTGCCATTTGAATGCTGGAATGATAACTGTTGTTATACGATAATTCAACTAACGGTAGGTTAGCATCCTAATTACCACCGAAATCTATGACACACGAACGGAGCATGTCTTCAAGAGTACAAATCGTTCTTTCAGTCTGACCGTCGGTTTGAGGGTGGAATGCGGTACTTAGATTAAGCGTAGTACCGAGAGTCGCTTGGAATGTTTCCCACAGGCGCGAGGTAAACCGAGCATCACGGTCAGAGATGATGTCGCGAGGCGTCCCATGTCGACAAATGATCTCATCGGTGTAGATTCGGGCTAATCTTTCTACCTTGTAGTCTTCTCGTATTGGCAGAAAATGAGCAGATTTGGTCAAACGGTCAACGACAACCCAGATGCTGTCGTGACTTGATGGCGTGCGCGGAAGTTTCGTTATGAAATCCATAGCTATACTTTCCCAGTTCCACATAGGGATTGGGGGTTGTTCAAGTAAGCCAGAGGGTCTTTGGTGTTCAGCCTTGACTTTCGAGCAAGTCAGGCACTTTCCAACATAGAGGGCGATATCTCTCTTCATGCCCGGCCACAAGTACTTGTAGCGAAGGTCCTGGTACATTTTATCGGCACCGGGATGAATAAAATACCGGGACTTGTGGGCTTCGTCCATCAAAATCTGTCGTAAATTGGTCCGCTTAGGGATCCAAATTCGGTCCAGAAAGTGGAATATCCCATTCGACTTATTCACAAGCTGGGCTCCATCGTGGTAGATTATTTCCTTCTTCAGAGTGCGTTCATTAAAACAGGCATGCTGAGCTTCGCGGATGAGGGCTTCGAGATCATATTGGGCTTGGGTATTACGGATGCTGAGCAAATAACTCCGTCTGCTGAGAGCGTCGGCAACGACATTTGCTTTCCCATGATGATAACGAATCTCACAGTCATAATCGTTGAGAAGTTCTACCCATCGGCGTTGACGCATATTAAGTTCCTTCTGGTAAAAAATATGTTGCAGGTTCCTATGATCGGTGAAGATCGTACACTTGGTACCATACAGGTAGTGTCGCCAAATCTTTAACGCAAAAACAACTGTGCCTAGCTCGAGATCATGGGTTGTATAGTTCTTCTCATGGATTTTGAGCTGGCGAGATGCGTAAGCAATGACCTTGTCCCGTTGCATGAGGACACAACCAAGACCAAGGTTCGAGGCATCATAATAGACAATAAAGTCGTCGTTTCCGTCAGGCAAAGTGAGAATGGGAGCATTGAAAAGCATGTGCTTGAGGGTTTGGAAAGCAGACTCTTGTTCAGTTCCCCAAACGAAAGGCTTGTCTTTATGCGTGAGAGCGGTAAGCGGCACAGCGATCTTTGAGAATCCTTCGATAAATCGTCGATAATAGCCCGCCAATCGGAGGAAAGAACAGACTTCAGAAGGGTTCTTGGGTGTAATCAAACTCTTGACTGCTTCAATCTTCGCGGGATCGACTTGAATACCTTGACTATTAACAATGTGACCAAGAAATTGAACCTTCTCCAGCCAGAATTCACACTTGGAGAACTTGGCATAGAGTCGATTTCCCTGGAGTATCTAGAGAACCAAACGTAGATGTTGTGCGTGTTCGGCTTTCGACTTGGAATAGATCAAGACATCATCGATGAACACGATGACTAAGCGGTCGAGATAAGGTTTACACACGCGATTCATCAGATCCATGAAAACCGCGGGTGCGTTGGTTAAACCAAAAGGCATAACAACGAACTCATTGTGACCGTATCGAGTGCGAAAAGCGGTTTTGGGTATATCCTCCTCTTGAATGCGTAGTTGGTGATAGCCTGAGCGTATATCGATCTTCGAGAAACATGTAGCACCTTGTAACTGGTCAATCAAATCATCGATGTGAGGCAGGGGATTGCGATTCTTGACTGTCAACTTATTCAATTCCCGATAGTCGATGCACATCCTGAACGACCCATCCTTCTTTTTGATGAAAAGGACTGGCGCGCCCCAAGGAGAAGTGCTCGGGCGAATAAAGTCTTTATCAAGTAGTTCCTGGAGCTGACTCGAGAGTTCACGCATTTCTAACGGAGCGAGTCGGTAAGGAGCTTTGGAAACAGGGTTGGCTCCAGGAATGAGGTCGATACGAAAGTCGATATCACGACTTTGCGGTAGGCCGGGAAGATCATCTGGGAACACATTAGGAAATTCACGAACCACAGGAACGTCTTTCACCTCTGTCTTTCCTTTCTTTTCCTTCTCCACTACTACAATGTTAGCCAAGAAAGCTCTGTATTCCTTGCGGAGATACTTGCCAGCTTGGACACATGACATGAGCTTGAGGCCTTTCGAAGCAGTTTCGCCACAAACACATAATACATCACCATTTGCGAGCGAGAATCGAATCATCTTATCGAAGCACACAACTTCAGCATGGTTTTCGCGAAGAAAGTCCATACCTACTATGATGTCAAAACTTCTGAGTTGCATCGGAATAAGATCGATTGGGAAGATGTGATTGTTGAGCTCAAGAGTACAATCACGAAGAACGGAATTGACAGCGACGGTTCTTCCGGTGGCGACTTCAACATCGAACGTCGAGGGGAGATGGGAGCGCTTACGATTAAGAAGCTTCTTGAATTCAAACGACACAAAGCAGTTATCGGCTCTAGTATCAAACAAACACGATGCATAAATACCATTCATGTAACGCCCAGCGTCCCTAAACTTTAGGCTCTTGATTAGTCCCTGAAGTTTAACTTTTTGCTTATTTTTAGTCCTAGCCTATGTGGATTGCCTATTTTCTTGGAGAGTCTAAGTATACGTTTGGAAATGCCTAATTCTATACGATTTGAATGCCTAAATTTATGATTAGAATGTCTATTCGGAATGCCTAATGTTGAAATACCTAAATGAGGAATGTCTATATGTGGGATTGCCTAAATTCTATATGGTTGGAATACCTAAATCTACGATGGAATGCCACAATCTATTTGGTGCCTGGCTTCTTAGACTCGTGGAACTTGATTCTTGGTTGAACGAGAGACTGGAGCCTTGTCACTGGCAGGATCTATTTATTCTTGTAAACCTTTGATGTATATGCTATAATCTAGTTATTCTATTGCCTAATACCACGCAACGCTTAATCTAACTCGCAAAACAATCAAGAGCTGGAATACGGAAAGGTTGGGTTAGCCAGAGTGGCCATCCGATCGGACTGCCATCCGATCGGACTGCCATCCGATCGGACTGCCATCCGATCGGACTGCCATCCGATCGGACTGCCATCCGATCGGACTGCCATCCGATCGGACTGCCATCCGATCGGACTGTCATCCGATCGGATTGTCACCCTATCGGATGACCATCCGATCGGACAGCCGTCCGAACCAAACCACCCCTTTTCTTCTCTTCTCCTTCACCTATAAATAGGCCTGTCACATCACCTTTTCAGTGATGTGACAGCTCCGCTTAATCAAGACACACGCACACGTTCTTTTCTTCATTCTCTCAGCGATTTCAGTACGTTTTAGGCTAGATCTTTGAACTTTCTTGATCTACACATCATTCTCTACGTGATTCTCACTTGAAATCACACTTTTCATCGTGAAATCTCTCAGATCTGAGATCTTGAGGATGATGTCATCATAGTGGTTGGTACAAAATGCCATATGACGTCATTCTTGGTGAGATCTAGCTAAGATCTAAGGGATTCCATGCTTATTTCCTCAAATCTAAGCTAAAACTAAGAGTTTTATACTAAAACTTGAGTCCCTTTTTCGAATTGCTGATTTACTTCGGTGATAAACGGGACTGAACGGACTGTAGACTAGATCGGTGGTCTAGAGTAGGTTTAAGAACGGATTATTCACTGATTAAGACGATCACGGGATGGATTCCGACGTAAACCCATCGCTAACAGACAACTGGTTGGACTGGGGTGGTTCCCGACCGATCAGAATGGCTGTTAAACGATAAGTTACTGTTGTCTCAGTACGTGCCGTGACGTCACCATTAATCTTCAAACTTAGAAATTTTTACAAACAGTAAACAAGAGCAATGATCGCCCGATCGAGCGGCAACCCGATCGGACAGCCACCATATTAGGTGACACTTGCCTTTTGACATTTTCAAGTACTTGGTAAATAATCAAACTTGGAGTTCTGATCGAGTGACAGCCCGATCGGACACCCGTCCGATCGAGCAGCCGTCCGATTGGAACCTCTAGAATACCTACACTCGGATCAAGTAGGTAATCCAATCGGATTATCGTCCGATCGGACAGCCACCTTAGTCTTTTATTCACGAATATCACTCGAGTGGCAACCCGATCGGATGGCCATCCGATCGGGCAGCCATCCTTCCCTTGCAACACGCATGCCGCCCGAATGACCGGCTATCCGATCGGACAGTCGTCCGATCGGGCAGCCCTTCAATCCGGTGACTGTTTCAACACTTTGAGCAATCTCGTTATCCTGCCCGGCTCTTATCCGATTGTAATCTAATCAGGCTAATCCTCAAAAAGAGCTCCCTTTGATCCAATAACAGTTGCGGTTGTTAAGTAATCACTGTGAGTATACTCGATCCCCTTTTTACTTTAAACTTTTGGGGTGTAACATGTATTCTATTAAACTAAATACTTTTGGCAATCTATACTCTATCCTATGTGTTTGTGAAAACTTGTGCATTCTAGCATTCTATTTGTGCTATGTGACGTTTAATCCAGGGTGTTTAGTTCTGCCTTAACAATAGTAGCGCTATAGGAGATGCACCTCTCCCATTATTCTCGGGGAGTATTGTTAGGAGGATTCTAGTTTACCTTGAGTATTGGGTAAACACTAAAGCATCGGGATACTTAGGCTATCACTGCGTGGACTGCGACACTAGCACGGCTGAAACTATTTTGTTGCCTACACTGTGGATATGAGTTGTTTTAATTTATTATTCTATTATCAAACTTGTATTCTCGCCAATACTTTTGTATTGATATCTAACTACATGTTGCAGGTTGATAGGTTGAGATGGATCATGGAAATCAAGCTAGGGGATGCCTAGAAACGTCGCCTAGTGAACTTAGAAACTTTTGAACAATTTGAACAATCTTTGTTATGTTTTGTATTCGATGTCTGATGTTGGATTTTGATTTAGACAAATTTATGCATGAAATCAATTAATCTCTATTGTCACAATAGTGTTATGGAAATCTCATGAGCAATCTGAAAGCCTAGTGCTCGCACCCCGATGTTTCCGCCATCGGTTGGGGTGTGACAGATTGGTATCAGAGCCACAACTATAGGGAATTAGGATAAGTAGGAATACTTGCCCTAGTCTATAGTTCTAGGAACTTGCTTCTTATTTTTTGTTTAAGACTTATGCGTTCTACCGTATCTGCTTCCTAGCAACACATGTTCCTACTAAACTTACATGCCTTCCCTAAGGCTTATACAATGAACACCTTATACTATAAAAACACTGTTACCTAGTGTTTGTATTTTGCACGAGTTTTTCCCACAGGATAGGAGTGACATCCGAACCTTGATGGGAAATCTCTGTATTATTCTAGTGGGCCCAGTCTGCTGATAAGAGCCCACAACATTTGGGGTACGATGTTGTCAAGTTAGAGGTGAAACTCAGACCTTGATAGCCAGTCCCACTCCGTGATGATTTTATGTCTCGCCAAAGTCTCGTAACTGCCAATCAATTGAGTACATGGAATGACCAAAAGGACGAATATCGTAGGCCTAACATCGATGACGTATTTGTCTAAGTAAGTCAAGACGCGTTACCTCAATTCGAAAGGAGTTCGAATCACTCTGGTTAGTCGCCGTTCCTCTACCCGGAACAATCCTATGATTTAAAAGCCTATCTTGTTTTTATGATATCTTGATTTTATGAATGTGGTTTATCTATGAGGTTTTGAACTTAATTCTTCGCTCGTTTTGAAATGCTTTTACACAAATTTGCACGATTGTCCGCAATCTAAAACGTTAATTCTAATCTCAGATCAAACTAAATTTCCAAAGTTTTATTCTATGTGTAGTCTACGTGGTAAACTTGATCGACTATGGTATGATATGTTGTTGTGGTGTGAAACACTAAGATGACATGGAAGTACGGGACATAAGTGGTGTGTCCGAAGCATGGTGGATACGCCGCTGGTACTTCCTATATATAAGTGCTTCCGACATATTACCAACTTCTGTACCAAGTACCATGCGAGGTTTAGTGTTTGCAGACCAGTGTGGAAAGTCTACGTAATCTACAGAATGTCTATGTAATCTCTGGAAAGCCAATGCAATCTATGAACAGACTATGTGATCTATGAGAATTCTAGCATAATCTATGGTTGATCTATTATGTTAATACAATCTAGCGAGTTAAACTATTTGAGCTAAATTATGTTAAAATATAATCTATGCAATGATCTACGATAATCTACTTGAGTATTCTACGCTGATCTATTTTGAGTATTCTATGTGATTTATTTGAGTAACCTATGAGTAATCTACGATAATCTATTAAATTACGTGAATATATGATAAAGATGTTGGGTATGTTGAGAGTTGCGACACGTAGCATGACACCGAGTACGGGGGGAGGCGATGTGCCCGAAGCGTGGTGGATACGCTGCTGGTACTTCCTATATATAAGCATTTCTGACATGTTGACCAAACTTCGTACAATGTGCCATGTGAAGGTCGTGCATTTTGTGGTGTTAGTCTATCTCGTATCTTACTCCTTTAGTCTATCGTGAGTGAATCTTTATCATGGGACTTCGTATACAATCCTTATGTTGGAACGCGTAGATGTCTGCTCGAAGACTCTCTGACAACCTAAGGAAATCAAGGGAGACGTCCCAGAAAAAGATGATGTCATTCATGGCCGACCAGATCGCTCGGGTCGTGCCCAAGATTGTTTCTGAACTTCAAGGATCTACCACCCCTCCATCCTCCGTGGACTCTAAAGTAGAGAAGCCGACAGCTACCAAGTTCAACTACAAACACTTCGTCTCCTGCAACCCCAAGCCGTTTACGGGCAGTGATGGGGTGACAGCTATGCTTGAGTAGTTTGACAGTAAAGAAGTCACTTTCATTAACAGTGAATGCCCCGAACAATTGAAAACCAGGAGTGCAACTGGAGTGTTTCAAGGTAGGGCTTTGGAGTGGTGGGCTAATGAAAGGAACATCCGTACGAATGAAGCAGCTTATGCTCTCCCATGGGCTGAGGTGCGTGAATTGATGATACTTGAATTCTGCCCTCCCCATGAGCAACTCAAGCTCGAAGAAGAATTCTGGCATTTGAAGCAAGTTGGTGATGACAACATTGCGTATACTACCCGATTCAAGCAGCTAAGTTTTATCGTTCCTCACTTGGTATCGACCCCCAAGCGGATGATAACCAAGTATATTAATGGTCTGCCTCCTGCTATGCGTGATTCCATCGAAGCAGCTCAGCTAGAAACTATTGAAGAAGTCTACCGACTCGCAGCTAGTCTCAACAACAATCGTGTGCGTGACAAGCAGTTTGCTACCCCTGCTCCTTCAAAGTCTGTAAATCAAGTCACTCAGCAGCCAAGTGGCAGCAAGAACAAGAAACGGAAAGCTCAGGGCTTGGGATGTAATGCTATTACTCCTACTGCTAACCCTGCAACGAAACCTGCTCCTACTCCTGCTGCTCCTGAAGTAAAGAAGCAATACACTGGGTCTTATCCCAAGTGTGCAACATGCAACTTTCATCATCCTACTACCTCTGCATGCCGAATGTGCACCATCTGTAACCGCTATGGTCACACAGCTCCTTACTGTCGTCAAGCTAACCCTGCCCCTCAAGCTCAGCAAGCTCCTGCTCCACCAGCTCAAGCAGCTCTTCCAGCTCCTCCTCTGTAGAACCCAGGACCGATCAATGCCGTTCGTGCATGTTTTCAGTGTGGGGATACTACTCATCTCCGTAACCGTTGCCCCCAGCTGAACCAAGAGCAACCAGCAGCCGCACGTGGATGAGCGTTCAACCTCAATGCTAATCAGGCTCGCAACAACAATAACGTGGTGAATGGTATGTTTCTCGTTAATAATCTCTATGATTCGATCCTATTTGATACTGGTGCCGATAAGAGTTTTGTGTCCGTGGAATTCGAGTCTTTGATAAATTGTACACGCTCTAAGTTACCTGAGTCGTTCTCTGTTGAGGTCACCAATGGTAAGTCGATTCTTGTTAATTCTATCATACGTGATTGTTCTTTGATCCTTAACGATCACGTATTCTCTATTGACCTTATCCCAAGGCGTTTGGGAAGTTTTGATGTCATTATCGGCATGGATTGGTTGCGTAAGAACCATGCCGAGGTAGTTTGTCACGATAAGCTTGTTCGTTTTCCTCTACCGTCCGGTGATATCTTAAACGTCTATGGAGACTGACCTTTGAAAGGACTAAGGCTGATGTCATGCACACAAGCGAGCAGACGTTTACGTAAATAGAACCCTGCCTTCTTGGCTCACGTGGTGGAACAAAAGGGCAAGGGGAAGAACATAAACGATGTTCCAGTTTTGTGTGATTTTCCTGATCTCTTTCCTGAGGATCTACACGGTCTTCCTCCTCCCAGAGCTGTTGACTTTTGTATTGATCTTGTACCTGGTGTGACTCCTATCGCCAGGGCACCTTACCGTCTTGCACCTTCTGAAATGCAAGAGTTATCCGACCATCTACAGGAACTACTCGATAAAGGTTTATTCGTCCAAGTACCTCCCCGTGGGGTGCTCCTGTATTATTTTTCAAGAAGAAGGATGGTTCGTTCCGTATGTGTATAGACTACCGTGAACTTAATAAGCTTACTGTGAAAAATCGTTACCTGTTGCCCCGTATTGATGACCTATTTGACCAACTACAAGGCGCGTCATGTTTCTCTAAGATTGACCTACATTCTGGATATCATCAACTACGTGTTCTCGAAGATGATATTCCTAAAACTGCGTTTCGTACTCGTTATGGGCACTACGAGTTCGTAGTCATGCCTTTTGGCCTGACCAACGCACCTGTAGTGTTCATGGACCTGATGAACCGTGTCTGTAAACCTTATTTGGATCGATTTGTGATAGTCTTTATTGATGATATTCTCATTTATTCTAAATCTAAAGCTGATCATGCTCGCCATCTGCGTCTTATGCTTGAATTACTACGAGGTGAACGCCTATATGCTAAGTTTTCTAAATGTGAGTTCTGGGTTGATGAGGTGCAATTTCTTGGTCATATTGTCAGTAGTCAGGGAATTCATGTTGACCCTTCAAAAATTGAGGCGGTGAAGAATTGGTGTACGCCTAAATCCGTGTCTGAGATTCGTTCTTTTCTAGGGTTGGCGGGTTATTACCGTCGGTTTATCACGGATTTTTCTAAAATCACTGTTCCTCTTACTACTCTAACCCGAGAAGGAGAAACCTTTTGTTTGGGGTCCCGAACAGGAGGAATCCTTTCTGACCCTTAAGAACCTTTTGTGCAATGCTCCTGTTTTAACTCTACCTGATGGGAATGACGATTTTGTGGTATATTACGATGCCTCGAACCGTGGATTGGGCCGTGTGCTCATGACAGTATTTGGGTGATCATTGACCGTTTGACTAAATCAGCCCACTTTCTCCCGATTCGTGAAGATTATAAAGTGGAGAGACTTGCTAGGATCTTTACCGATGAGATTATAATTCGTCATGGCGTACCTTTAGACATAATCTCTGACCGTGATGGTCGCTTTAGTTCGCGTCTTTGGCAAACATTTCAGTCTGCTATGGGTTCGCACTTGAATTTTAGCACGGCCTTTCATCCTCAGACGGATGGACAGACCGAGCGCACTATTCAAACCCTAGAGGACATGCTCCATTCTTGTGTCATCGACTTTGGTGGTAACTGGGACATACAATTACCATTGATAGAGTTCTCGTACAATAATAGTTATCAGTCCAGTATTCATATGGCCCCTTTCGAAGCTTTGTATGGACGAAAATGCCGATCTCCTCTCAACTGGCATGAGGTTGGGGAAAAGCAGTTCACTGGCCCTGAAATTATTCAAGAGACAACATATAAGATTCTTCAGATCCGTGATAACTTGATCAAGGCTAGGAGCAGACAAAAGAGCTATGCTGATAGAAGGCGTAAGCCTCTGGAATTTGCTGTTGGAGATCGAGTTCTTCTTAAGGTATCCCCCTGGAAGGGAGTAGTTTGCTTTGGTAAAAAGGGGAAGCTCGCTCCTCGCTATGTGGGTCCTTTCGTGATACTTGAGAGGATTGACAAGGTAGCGTACAAACTCGATTTGCCTCAGGAACTAAGCAACGTGCACCCAGTTTTCCACGTATCCAACCTACGGAAATGTCTAGTCGATGAGGAACTGCAAGTTCCTCTGGAAGACTTGCAAATAAATGAAGCTGTCCAATTTGTGGAGAAACCAGTCGAAATCATGGATCAAGCTGTCAAGCGTCTAAGGCGCAACAAAATTCCCATTATCAAGGTTCGATGGGAAGGAAAGCGTGGTGCTGAATTCACTTGGGAGATGAAAAGTGATATGAAGGCCAAGTACCCGCATCTCTTTGAACAGTCTTCTTCTAAGATTTCAGGGATGAAATCTCCTAAAGGAGGGGAGACTGTAACGCCCAGCGTCCCTGAACTTTAGGCTCCTGATTAGTCCCTGAAGTTTAACTTTTTGCTTATTTTTAGTCCTAGTCTATGTGGATTGCCTATTTTCTTGGAGAGTCTAAGTATACATTTGGAAATGCCTAATTCTATACTATTTGAATGCCTAAATTTATGATTAGAATGTCTATTCGGAATGCCTAATGTTGAAATGCCTAAATGAGGAATGTCTATATGTGGGATTGCCTAAATTCTATATGGTTAGAATGCCTAAATCTACGATGGAATGCCTAAATCTATTTGGTGCCTGACTCCTTAGACTCGTGGAACTTGATTCTTGGTTGAACGAGAGACTGGAGCCTTGTCACTGGCAGGATCTATTTAATCTTGTAAGCCTTTGATGTATATGCTATAATCTAGTTATTCTATTGCCTAATACCACGCAACACTTAATCTAACTCGCAAAACAATCAAGAGCTGGAATACGGAAAGGTTGGGTTGGCCAGAGTGGCCATCCGATCGGATTGTCACCCTATCGGATGACCATCCGATCGGACAGCCGTCTGAACCAAACCACCCATTTTCTTCTCTTTTCCTTCACCTATAAATAGGCCTGTCACATCACCTTTTCAGTGATGTGACAGCTCCGCTCGACCAAGACACGCGCATACGTTCTTTTCTTCATTCTCTCGTCGATTTTGGTACGTTTTAGGCTAGATCTTTGTACTTTCTTGATCTACACATCATTCTCTACGTGATTCTCACTTGAAATCATATTTTTCACCGTGAAATCTCTCAGATCTGAGATCTTGAGGATGATGTCATCATAGTGGTTGGTACAAAATGCCATATGACGTCATTCTTGGTGAGATCTAGCTAAGATCTAAGGGATTCCATGCTTATTTCCTCAAATCTAAGCTAAAACTAAGAGTTTTATACTAAAACTTGAGTCCCTTTTTCGAATTGCTGATTTACTTCGGTGATAAACGGGACTGAACGGACTGTAGACTAGATCGGTGGTCTAGAGTAGGTTTAAGAACGGATTATTCACTGATTAAGACGATCACGGGATGGATTCCGGCGTAAACCCATCGCTAACGGACAACTGGTTGGACTGGGGTGGTTCCCGACCGATCAGAATGGTTGTTAAACGATAAGTTACTATTGTCTCAGTACGTGCCATGACGTCACCATTAATCTTCAAACTTAGAAATTTTTACAAACAATAAACAAGTGCAAGGATCGCCCGATCGAGCGGCAACCCGATCGGATAGCCACCATATCAGGTGACACTTACCTTTTGACATTTTCAAGTACTTGGTAAATAATCAAACTTGGAGTTCTGATCGAGTGACAGCCCGATCGGACAGTCGTCCGATCGAGCAGCCGTCCGATTGGAACCTCTAGAATACCTACACTCGGATCAAGTAGGTAATCCGATCGGATTACCGTCCGATCGGAAAGCCACCTTAGTCTTTTGTTCTCGAATATCACTCGAGTGGCAACCCGATCGGATGGCTATCCGATCGGGCAGCCATCCTTCCCTTGCAACACGCATGCCACCAGAACGACCCGATTGGACAGCCGTCCGATCGGGCAGCCCTTCGATCCGGTGACTATTTCAACACTTTGAGCAATCTCGTTATCCTGCCCGGCTCTTATCCTGTTATAATCTAATCAGACTAATCCTCAAAAAGAGCTCCCTTTGATCCAATAACAGTTGCGACTGTTAAGTAATCACTGTGAGTATACTCGATCCCCTTTTTACTTTAAACTTTTGGGGTGTAACTTGTATTCTATTAAACTAAATACTTTTGGCAATCTATACTCTATCCAATGTGTTTGTGAAAACTTGTGCATTCTAGCATTCTATTTGTGCTATGTGACGTTTAATCCAGGGTGTTTAGTTCCGCCTTAACAATAGTAGCGCTATAGGAGATGCACCTCTCCCATTATTCTCGGGGAGTATTGTTAGGAGGATTCTAGTTTACCTTGAGTCTTGGGTAAACACTAAAGCATCGGGATACTTGGGCTATCACTGCGTGGACTGTGACACTAGCACGGCTGAAACTATTTTATTGCCTACACTGTGGATATGAGTTGTTTTAATCTATTATTCTATTATCAAATTTGTATACTCGCCAATACTTTTGTATTGATATCTTACTACATGTTGCAGGTTGATAGGTTGAGATGGATCATGGAAATCAAGCTAGGGGAATAACTAGAAACGTCGCCTAGTGAACTTAGAAACTTTTGAACAATTTGAACAATATTTGTTATGTTTTGTATTCGATGTCTGATGTTGGATTTTGATTTAGACAAATTTATGCATGAAATCAATTAATCTCTATTGTCACAATAGTGTTATGGAAATCTCATGAGCAATCTGAACGCCTAGTGCTCGCACCCTGATGTTTCCGCCATCGGTTGGGGTGTGACAATTCACAAGGAACATACCATTGACCACGTTGTTGTCAGCCTGGGCTTGGCGCGCATTGATGTTGAAAGTTCTGGCGCGTGCGGCTTGTTGTTGTTGCTGCTGGGGCTCTTGTTTCACAACCCTGTTCGGGCACATGTTCGCGAAGTGGTTGGGTTCACCACAAGCTAAGCAGACTCTGGCGTTGACCGCGGGTGCCTGAGCCGCTTGTTGGCCTTGAGGAGCTGGAAGTAGAGCTTGATGAGCAGTAGCTTGGGTTGGTGCTTGTCTGGGACCAGTACGGTAGTTAGCAGTGAAGTGGTCGTACATGTTGCAATGTACGTAAAATCTGCAGGCGATACCCACTGGATGGTGATAAGTACATGTCTGGCAAGCAGGGTGGGGACCAGTGTATGCACACTTTGCAGGCGGTGCATTGATAACTGGTGCTGATCGATGCTGTGGTTGCTGCTGAGCCGGTACGACTTGGAGTGGAGCAGCAGTGGTAGTGACAACACAGTTCTTGTTGCTGGAGCTGCTGTTGTTGTTCTTCTTCTTGCGGCGTGAGGACTTTGATGATTGAGCGGTGGCGGTTTCAGCGGTTGGTGCGACGGTGGTAGCTTGGTGCAGGTTGTTCTAAGTTTTATCCCAAAAACCAGCTTTGACGCGCTTGTCGTTGATTTCCATGGCAAGCAAGTAAGTTTCTTCGATTGTTGCTGGTTTTGCAGCATGCACAAAATCTGCAACACATTCTGGCAGAGCTCGAATGTACTTCTTGATTGTCATGTTGGTAGTCTTGACTTGATCGGGGCATATGATACTGAGCTGCTTGAAGCGAGCAATCAGAGCTGCGTTCTCTCCATCCTTCTGCTTGATATGCCAGAATTCGTCCTCCAGCTTTTGGAGTTCATGGGGAGGGCAGAATTCATCCATCATAATGGCCTTCAGCTCTTCCCACATCAGCTCATAGGCTGCATCATTTCCGCGTTAATTTCTCTCGGCCGTCCACCAGTCTAATGCGCGGGACTGGAAGACGCCAGTAGCGTTTAGAGTACGGAGATTTTCAGGACATCCACTCTGGCGCAGAGTGACTTCGATGGAATCAAACCATTGAAACATAGCCGTTGGGCCATCCTCGCCAGTAAATTCCTTTGGACCACAAGCTTTGAACTGCTTGAAGCTGAAAGCAGTCTTGGGAGTAGCTTTAGGAGCATCGGTTTTGGACTCGTCGGATGATTTGCTCACATTCTCGTATATTTCACTTACGATCTGAGGGACGACCTTTGCCACTTGCTTTGCGACGATAGCAGCAAGGCGCTTGTCTCTCTGTTCTTGGCGAGTGATTCATGGGTGACGGGGTCCAGATGAGGGTCCAATTGACATTGTCTGCACATACATCGTCATGGGTCTCAGACACAGTATAATCGGATCTCACCTCACACGTCTAATACTACTAAAGCTCAGGAACACGATCATGTAACCACGTATGCACATAACCACAGATTCGCATAAGCATGGAAGCACATAAGCACTTAAGGCACATAAGCACAAAAGCACATAAGCACATAGGCACATGAGGCAATAAAAATACAGAAACCTATCATTCCAGTCTGCGAGCGTTCGAGAATAGCGATCGCGCATAGCATAGCGAGTAGTATAGTATAAGCGTATATCTTAGCAATCAACCTAGCGTACGGTGATTCCCTCATGGTAGTAGCGATTTGTTAGCGGTTTGAGATAGGTGTGCAGTGCGGTTTGTGTGTGTCGATCAAGCGAAAATCGAATAAATCACCAAAAATCAAAAACATATAAACAGGTAAATACACACATAAACACAAAAAAATCGACGACTATCAGAGTCAGCAGTGGTGGGCTCAGAATCGAAACACATGAAAATCGAGGATAGATTGTCTTAGGCTGATAGACATTGACTAACCAAAGTGATCCGACTATTCACAAGGCTCTTGGTACACACTTTGGCCTTCGGGACTGTACTCTCGCCTCGAATTTGGGCGATCGGCACGCATCCTTTCAGTCATATCGCGATTTCGAGTCGTTGGAGTCCGTCGAGACTTTGGTGAGAATTTTGTAAAACGAAATAGAGATCGGAACAAGTCGTCTAGGTTCGGGTTTCACCCCTGGCTTAACGACTTCGTTCATGTTTTTGATAAAATAAAGGAAGGATTATACGTCAAAGTGTGGATTTCACTCCTAATTCAACGTAAATTCTCCTGTTTGTAGATAAAATGCGGGTCGAATCAAGCAATTTAGTCGAGAGTTTTCGGTTTTCACACCTATTCTTGACTTAATCGCTCGTTCATTTTGAAAATTTGAGTGCAGTGATAGTGTAGCGTAGGCAAGAATAGCGAGGTATAGCAGGTATGCTCGTACATAATCCCAACAAGACATGCACAAGTCGGTCTGTTGGTTCCTAAATATAGACTAGGTCGTTTCTAAGACATCAACCCGGACTAGGTCGAGTCTTGCCTAATTCCCTATAGTTATGGCTCTGATACCAATCTGTCGCACCCCAACCGATGGCGGAAACATCGGGGCATGGCACTGAGCGAAACAGATTGTCCAGAAGTTTCCATAACAACTATAATTACCAATTATTTAAAGCAACATGTCCCATACCATGTCATAAAAGATAACATAATTATTACAGACAAGATCTAGTCAAATTGTTCTGTTTCGACAACTCAGATTTCAAATACAGACAATTGTTTATTGTTCTAGACCTTTCCTAGTCTCGATTTCACAGCAAGCAAAGCATCTAAACATCCTAAGCCCCTGCCACATACGTTAAAGTAAAAGTCAATACACATAGTGTAAAGGTGAGCATACAAGTTTAATAGATATAATAGAGTTCGAAATCGTTTACGCATAACCAGCACGTACACAGTGTAAAATGAGGCATGTTAGTTATCGACCTGAACCTACCGATACCAATGACTGCGGGTTGACTGCCCAAGGCAGTTCGCGATACACACTCACCACTGTGAGCCATGTAACTAATTGTCCTTAACAACCCCTGAGTGAACAGGTGCTGAGTCCAAACTAATAGTACTACCGTTGCTAAGGCAGGTAGACAGCATTCCACGTGTAAACATAACAAACAAGCATTTATTAAGTCACCTATAACATGCAGTAACGGTTAGCGTTAAAGTATTGCGTAGTGTGTTCGATGTGATTTAGAATAAGTAACGTATGTAACACCCAAAAGTGCGTAAAGCAAAAAGGGATCGAGTATACTCACGGTGATTGATGGATTGAAGGGAGCGCTTAGAGCGGAAATTAGCCTGAACAGTTATCGATAACATAAGCGAAAGTCGGCGCGTAAAAAGGTGTGAAGTGTCAGTGGGTCGAACAGTAATCCGGTCGGATGGCTATCCGATCGGGTGGCCGATCGATCGGGTGACAATCCGCTCGGATGGTCATCCGATCGGGTGACCTTTCGAGTGGATTGTTACTTCGTTTGGGAAGGATGTGTTTGTGTATGATGGCTTGTCTTTTGAAGTTTTTGTTGCAGCATCTTGAAAATATAGAAGTATCTCTACCTTCTGGTCAGTCGATCGAATGACCGTTCGATCGGACGACAAACCGATTGGTTGGACACTTTTAGGGGGGGTATTTATAGGCTGGTCGGACGAGAGATGCCAAAAATGGTAAGTTTGTGATGTTGACAGGGGGGGTATTTATAGGCTTACCATAAAAAGAAAGGGAAGAAGAGGGCTGGTCGATCGAGTGGTTACCCTGGTCGGGTGGCAGCCCGATCGAGTGGCACCTTGATCGGATGGCAGCCCGATCGGGTGGCTGCTCGATCGGCTGGCCACTCGATTGGAGGGCACAACGCGGTGTGTTTTGTGATTTCGAATTGCGTTCCGAGCATTGCGATGCGATAGAGTTTCCTATTCAAATTACTTTTAATCCCAACTACTATATCAACATACAAGCATCCTATTTAACATTCGTTTAGCGTTTGCAATTCGATTGCGATTGAGTTTCGATTGCGTTTCGATTAATCACCACACATAAACATAATTAAACATGCACAAGTAACACATAAGGCACATACACACATAAGAACAATATCCAAAACGCGTAATTCGAGTTGCGAGTGCGATTGCGATAGCGATAAAGCGATAAAATATGCGATAAATATCGAGTAAACCTCGATTATTAATAAGTACTCCACATAATACAACTAACGTAAAGCATAAAATAGACTAACTACAAGTCAAAGAAGTCAAAACAGGAATTGAGCAAGGAGTGACAGATCGCAATTAGCAATCTTGTCTTCCTTTGACTTCAATCTTTACTTTGACTTTGACTTTTCGAAACACGGGGTGTTACAGAGAACGACTCGTCTGGAAGTATGACGAGCGTAATATGAAGTTCTGGATGAACCCACATCAGTGATGGTGATAATAGTAATAATAATAAATTAATAAAAAAATAAAAATATATAATATGTGTGTAATATATATATATATATATAATATATGTGTAATAATAATAATAATAATAATAATAATAATATATGTTGTAGTATAGACCAACTCGTGGTTAGTGACGCATATTAGTATTGTAATTTTAAATTCCAGTTTGTATTAGATGTATAATATATAAGAAAGAGTAAGTCGCAATGTTCGACGATTTTGATCAACATATGTGATATGCGATTGTTTTTATTAAACATTATCTTGTGATATTAATACTTGGTAATTGTTTAAAATCCAGATGGCCGACGCAGCAAATCCAGAAAACCAGAATAATGAAAATCCAATGAATAATAGTGAAATTCGACACCTTGTAACCCAAGGAATTAGAGATGCCATGCCAGTTATTATCCAAAATGTTAGGGATGCGGAAAATAATGTTAAAAGTAGTGATGGAAGTAAACGAACCGATACAGAACCTAGTCACAGCATGCACAATGGACCCATACTTCAAGTGCCCATTCCAAAAAGAAGAAGGACCATGTCTTATGGTTGTTCTTACAAAGAATTCTGGTCTTGTAAACCTGATGCGTGTGTAGCGTTATATATATTTTAGTATATTTTGGGCCCTTTTTAACACTTTAGTCAAGTTTTAAATTTATAAAACACGATATTTTACTAACACTAAACACACATATGGGCAAGTGTACCCATCGTGAGCGTAGTATAGCGTTGGTAAGATACCGAGGTCGTCCATGGACACAAGAGTTTTTAGTACCGGTTTATCCTCAATGTCTAATCAAATTAAAATTTTGGAAAAAGGTTTTAAACAAGAAAATAAAAACTAACTAAAAATGCTGAAAATAAAAATAAAAATAAAAACAGATAGACAAGATGAATCACTTGGATCCGACTCGCCTTTAGTGTAAAATTTGATTATTTCCGCACTTTTACACTTTTTAAGAGATTATCTTAGTTATAGTAGTAGACCCCTCTTTTGAAGGTGACGTTACCCTCAACCTAGTAGTTTGAGTCAGCAAGGATACAATCCTAAAGAGTTGGATTATTGGAAGATAATTAATTAAGTTATTAATGCGTAATGTGGTAGGCCCCTCTTTTGAAGGTGACGTTACCCTCGGCTAAGTGGTTTGAGTCAGTAGGGATACAATCCCAAGTAGCCGGGTTAATGTATTAATAGTAGTTTACATATGAGGGGATCAAGAAATTCGCACCCCCGCCATCCAATACCAGTGGGTATTGAAGGAGGTCCTACTAAGCTTGACCCAGGTTGTTGCAGGATCTATACACTGAACAAGGCAAGAAGCTTACCAAACCATTCCCTTAACCCCCGACCAGGTAGCCAACATATCTCCATATAGACCGTGGAGATATGAATGGTGTAAATCTTTTATTTTATATAGACAGTAAAATAATGCCAAGACACCACGCACAAATGATAAGGAAGTTTCACCTTCAACATAAGAAACTAGTTATTAAAGTCATTAATACAAAACCAAATAAAAAGTGCGAAAAGATTAAAAATAAAAAGTATTACACTAAATGCTTGTCTTCACCAAGTGATGTAAGAGACTTAGGCAAACATGGCCTTTGATTGTCAAGAACTCTTACTATCAATCTTGGATCCCGAGACAACTACACACACTCTATGATGGATGATGGATGATGGTGGTGGATATGGGTAGTGATAGTGGTGGAGGGTGGGTGAAGTGTGAGAGAGGTGGTTTGTCAAGGGATGCCTTTGAAGTGAACCAAGCACCCCTATTTATAGCCTGCACAGAAGCCCGGACACGGCCCCGTGCCCGCTGGGCACGGCCCCATGTCCACCCATCTTCTCTTTCTTCATTTAATGCAGTTTGTCTGTATTAGTTGACCACGCCCACGTGTCCGCTGGGCACGGCCCCGTGTGTAGAATCGTATCTGTACTATCAAGATTTGCTCAGATTCTGCGAATCTTAGCGTTGACCACGGCCCCGTGTCTGCTGGACACGCCCCCAATGTTGGGAAATAGAATCTTCTTCAACTTTATCTTTTCTGCGGACACTTGGGCACGCCCCTGTGTTCAGTGAGCACGGGGCGTGTTCAGCCTTCTGTTGTCTTGTTTTTGCTTGGGAAGATGCTGTCGAGGGATCGGGCATGCCACGTTTATTCCTTTTCTTGTATTATTGTTAGATTTGGCTGCATTTTTGCTTCTTTTGTTCATTTAAGCTCATTTATCCCTGAAAATACAAAAGGAAGACAAAATCACACTTTTCCAACATTAGTACTAAAAAAGGGTTAGTTTTATGCCTCATTTGATGTAATTTATATGTTGCATTTTACACACATCAAATACCCCCACACTTGAATCTTTGCTTGTCCTCAAGCAAAACTCTTTATTTTGTGGCTTACACACCCAAATGGAATGGGTAGAAGAGAAGGTTTTGGGCTTGTCTAGAGTGTCGGAATTCCAAGATTCTTTATTAGGTTTTATTTTTATGTTATTTACAATCCTATTCATTATGATTTATTTAGAACATTTCATAAGATAAATTACTTATTTGGGCATAACATGCCTCTTTAAAATTCCATTTATATACAAGTTCGCATACCTCACGGGAGATCATTCTACACTCGACCGAAGATGTATTTTTGTGAAACACTCGAGAGCCGCATGGAACTTACTTCTACCATATGCTTGCCAAGCAATCAATCCTCCTCCTTTTTAACTATAAACCTTTGTAAATATCAAGAGGACTTTTGGGGAAGGGTTAGGCTTGGGTTAAAGGTAGCTGGTTTTGGGTTAGTGGTTAGTAGAAAAGTGCGAAAAGGCGTAAAAAGCGTCGGTTTTCGTAAAACATTTTGTTTTTGTGACTTTTTATTCTAATGAAGCATTTTTCAAACAAGGTTTCTTCTGATGAGCTTGTTTGTTTATTGCTAACTTCATTTTTCTTTTCTTCTCTATATTTTTTTTATAAGGATGTCACAAGAAAACCGAGCTTTGTTACTAAAATAAAGGGTTTAAAATGAAAAAGGTTTTGGTGGGTAAAGGGTGTTTGTTTTGGGTATAGAAATGAAAATGTTTAGGCTCAAAGGGGTTAACTAGGGGGATTTTGGGTAGGTGGTAAAAAAAAAGAATAATAATGGTGTTGAAAGAAAAAGGGTTAGTCCTAATGCCTCCATCATTTACTTACCCGGGTTTAAGTTGGTAAGGATCAGGAATGTATCATCATGGCAAGTTTTAGAGTCGTAAGAAACCAAGCGGCTATTCGCACATGAAACGAAAAATGAGCATTTAGTTTAAAGATGTGTATTTGTATGCTCAATTAAAGGCTCAAAACTCACTTTTTGTGAGAATGGGTTTTTAATGTGAACAAGTATATATAATCAAATTTTAACTAGATTTGTCTTGCCGTTTCATAATTTTCTTATGTTGGTTCTTTTTATCACGACGCTATCGGTTGTAAATTTATAAAAATATAACATTTTTAGAACTTGTTATTCCCAATTTAAACCAAGACAAGTAAAAAAATGAAAAGTTATTGAAAAAATTTGGGGTGTTTAGCGGTTCCAATAGAGTTTTGTGTAAGGCTTGTGATTAGGACTTACGAAATTCAAGATTTTAGCATCCCCCCACACTTAAATTACACATTGTCCTCAATGTGTCCCAAAAATAAGTTTTTAGGTTGATTGAATGTGTAGAAAGGTGTGTTAAAACAATTTTTTTCTGTTACTGGGCACCTGGACACGGGCCGAGGTGACCGGGCACGGCCCCGTGTTCAGATTGCCACTAACAAAAATAACAAAATGTAACAGAAGGCTGGGCACGGGGGCGTGTTCAGTGAACACGCCCCGTGTCCAGTTACCTGAACTGGGCGTTTTTCTGCAGATCCTTGAGCACGGGGCCGAGTTGGCGGGACACGGCCCGTGCTGAACTTGCTGTAAAGAAGAAAAATTGTCGGGAGGCTCTGTTTTTGTGCATGGGGTGTTGGTTCAAGCTTCCCTTAGTATCCTTCACCATCCAAGTGTGTTTTATTCCTGAAAATTAAAACTAAACTACAAAGCATAAAAATTAATCTAAATTAAAACTAAGGATAGTTCCACGGAATCCCTCCGTGGTGCGCCACTTTTTGAGGGTCCTTGGCTAGACCCAAAGCCAGTCATATGTTACCCAAGTGGGATGGTTTGCATCCCATGTTGCACCGTCGGAGAGCATCATCCAAACTTGAGTCTATGACTTTCATGTAATTGGCCGGGTCATCGTCTTCTACTCTTTTCCCAACTCCGAACTTCATTTCCTTGTCCCCAACCCTCAATGTTAGTGTCCCACTATTCATGTCTACCACTGCGTGGGCCGTAGCTAGGAATGGCCTCCCCAAGATGAGTGCTACTTCGGTATCTTCCTCCATATCTAGTATGACAAAGTCGGCCGGGAAGACAAAGTCTCCGACTTTAACCAATAGATTTTCGGCGACACCTTGTGGGTATTTTACGGACCTATCGGCGAGTTGTTTGCTCATTTTTGTAGGGTTTATTTTTCCTAGGCTGAGTTGGTCGAACATTGATGCGGGCATGGGGTTGATGCTAGCCCCAAGATCGGCTAGTGCATTGCGTATGAGAGATTCCCCAATTGAACAAGGAATGGTGAAGCTTCCGGGATTGATCTTCTTTTGCGGGAGCTTGTTGAGTAGCAAGGCAGAGCATTCTTTGCTTAAATTAACTAATTGCAATGATTCAATTTTCCTTTTGTGAGTGAGGAAGTCCATCATAAATTTCGAATATTTAGGCATTTGAGTTAGGGCCTCGACAAAGGGAATATTGACATGCAATTGTTTTAGTAAATTTACGAATTTTGAGAATTGCTCATCAGTCTTTTGGCGAAGTAACCGACCGGGGTATGGTACCGGAGGATTCTTGGTGGGCTCTTGATTTGGTGGAGGAGCCGTCTCTTGTTGGGGCATCGGCGAAGTTGCGGTTTGGCTAGATTGGCTCTTTTCAGTGGGAGGTAGCGGAGCCTCCTCGGGACCTACGGTACGGTTTCTCAATGTGATGAGATGCACTTGCGCCTTTGGGTTGGTTTCGGTATTGATTGGTAACGCGCCTTGAGGTTTCTTGGAGAAATTTTGAGCTAGTTGATTTATTTGTTTTTTCAATATTTTGAATACTAGCTTGTTGATTTCTAAAGTTTGATTCCAACTGTTGAAATCGATCTGAGTTTTTCTTTTCGGTGTCGGAGATGAGGCGAGAGACGGTATCCTCAAGCCTCTCTCGTCCCCCTTGTTGTTGTTGAGAGAAATTTTGTGACTCGTTTCTTGGTTGTTGAAAGTTAGTTTGTTGGTTTAGATTTTGTTGGTTACTACTATTGCCGGGTTCTCTCCAACCAAGGTTAGGGTGGTTACGCCATCCTTGGTTGTAGGTACCCGTTAGAGGACCCGACGACCTAGGTCTATTATCAATGTAGTTTACCGTTTTTGTTTGATTATCCATTTCTTTCATACAACTCCAATTTTCATGTGGCCCACCACACCCCTCACAAGCCATAACCGAGACTGTTTTTGCCATTTCTAACTTTTTGATTTTCGAAGAATGGGCCTCGCTTTGGGCTTACAAAGAGGTGCTTTCATCAACCTTATGGGCGCCCGGGGCAATAGATTTGTGCCTCGGGGAGTGTGCCACTGAAAATTGGTTTGAGCAATTTCCTCAATTTGATTGTAAATTTCATTTGGGCGACGATTACCAAGAAGTCCCCCGGAGCTAGAATCAAGTGTTTGTCTTGTGTGTGGCAACAACCCATTATAGAAAGTGGAGACTTGTTGCCATACCGCAAGACCATGATGAGGACACTTTCTTAGTAGCTCCTTGAACCTTTCCCAAGTTTCATATAAGGATTCCCCGTCATCTTGCGAATATGTATTAATTTCAGTCATTAATTTAGCCGTTTTAGCAGGAGGGAAATACTTATATAAAAACTTTTGGGCTAGTTCATCCCATGTGTTTACCGAACCAACTGGGAAGGTATTAAGCCAAGCCTTAGCTCGGTCTTTTAGTGAAAATGGAAACATTCGAAGGCGGATGGCGTTGTTTGATGCTCCATTGATCCGAAAAGTATCACATATTTCCAAGAAGTTAGTAATATCTAAGTGGGGATCTTCGTCCGCAAGCTCGTGGAAGGTTGCTGAGTTTTGGAGAATTTGTATCAAATGCGGCCAAAGTTCGAAGTTGTTGGCCTCGACATTTAATGCATTGATAGCGGCGCCAAGATTGCCTACGGTGGGTCGTAGGTAATCCACGAGGGTACGTTGATCCGCCATTGGAATTAGGTCCCCCGAAAATTTCTCTTGGTTTTTAGCTTTAAGTCTTTTTCTTAGAAAGTGTTCGGGTTCGTCTAAAGGTTCTTTTATGTCTCTACTGGAACAGGAGCTCATACACTTCGTAGAAAGTTCAGATGTGGTGCCTGGGTTCCAAGTCCTGCAACATAAACAAAAAGAACGTTGGTCAGAAGCTTCACCACGGCCCCGTGCTCAGATGAACACGGCCTTTGGTCGGAGATACAGTAATTTTTTTCCGGATCCCTATTACTGGGGAGCTTGACACGGCCCCGTGTTGCACCGACACGGCCCCGTGCTCAGCTCTCTGTAACTCAAAAAACAAAAACTGCCAGTAACAATGCTGGGCATGACCCGTGTCCGTCCAGGCACGGCCCGTGCTGAGCTCTGCAGAAGTTGAAAATCTAAGAAAAATCCTTAAAAAAAAAGAAAAATAAGAAAAACGATTAGGCCGTTGATTCCTAACTTTCTTAAAATCCTTGTGTCCCCGGCAGCGGCGCCAAAAACTTGATGCGTGTGTAGCGTTATATATATTTAAGTATATTTTTAGCCCTTTTTAACACTTTAGTCAAGTTTTAAATTTATAAAACACGATATTTTACTAACACTAAACACACATATGGGCAAGTTCACCCATCGTGAGCATACTATAGCGTTGGTAAGATACCGAGGTCGTCCAAGGACACAAGAGCTTTCAGTACCGGTTTATCCTCAACGTCTAATCAAATTAAACTTTTGGAAAAAGGTTTTAAACAAGAAAATAAAAACTAACTAAAAATGCTGAAAATAAAAATAAAAATAAAAACAGATAGACAAGATGAATCACTTGGATCCGACTCGCCTTTAGTGTAACCTTTGATTATTTCCGCACTTTTGCACTTTTTAAGAGATTATCTTAGTTATAGCAGTAGGCCCCTCTTTTTAGAAGGTGACGTTACCCTCAACCCAGTAGTTTGAGTCAGCAAGGATACAATCCTAAAGGGTCGGATTATTGGAAGATAATTAATTAAGTTATTAATGCGTAATGTGGTAGGCCCCTCTTTTGAAGGTGGCGTTACCCTCGGCTAAGTGGTTTGAGTCAGCAGGGATACAATCCCAAGTAGCCAGGTTAATGTAATAATAGTAGTTTACATATGAGGGGATCAAGAAATTCGCACCCCGGCTATCCAATACCAGTGGGTATTGAAGGAGGTCCTACTAAGCTTGACCCAGGTCCTTGCAGGATCTATACACTGAACAAGGCAAGAACCTTACCGAACCATTCCCTTAACCCCTGACCAGGTAGCCAACATATCTCCATATATACCGTGGAGATATGAATGGTGTAAATCTTTTATTTTATATAGACAGTAAAATAACGCCAAGACACCACAGACAAATGATAAGGAAGTTTTACCTTCAACATAAGAAACTAGTTATTAAAGTCATTAATACAAAACCAAATAAAAGTGCGAAAAGATTAAAAATAAAAAAAGTATTACACTAAATGCTTGTCTTCACCAAGTGATATAAGAGACTTAGGCAAACATGGCCTTTGATTGTCAAGAACTCTTACTATCAATCTTGGATCCCGAGACTAATACACACACTCTATGATGGATGATGGATGATGGTGGTGGATGTGGGTTGTGATAGTGGTGGACGGTGGGTGAAGTGTGAGAGAGGTGGTTTGACAAGGGATGCCTTTGAAGTGAACCAAGCACCCCTATTTATAGCCTGCACGGAAGCCCGGACACGGCCCCGTGCCCGCTGGGCACGACCCCGTGTCCACCCATCTTCTCTTTCTTCATTTAATGCAGTTTGTCTGTATTAGTTGACCACGCTCCCGTGTCCGCTGGGCACGGCCCCGTGTGCAGAAGCGTATCTGTACTATCAAGATTTGCTCAGATTCTGCGAATCTTAGCGTTGACCATGGCCCCGTGTCCGCTGGACACGCCCCCGTGTTGGGAAATAGAAGCTTCTACAACTTTGTCTTTTCTGCGGACACTTGGGCACGCCCCTGTGTTCAGTGAGCACGGGGCGTGTTCAGCCTTCTGTTGTCTTGTTTTTGCTTGGGAAGATGCTGTCGAGGGGTCGGACATGCCACGTTTATTCCTTTTCTTGTATTATTGTTAGATTTGGCTGCATTTTTTGCTTCTTTTGTTCATTTAAGCTCATTTATCCTTGAAAATACAAAAGGAAGACAAAAGCACACTTTTTCCAACATTAGTACTAAAAAAGGGTTAGTTTTATGCCTCATTTGATTTAATTTATATGTTGCATTTTACACACATCAAAACTAATAGAATTCTCGGGCAACGAAGGGGCCATTGCACCTCTACGCTGGATAGAAAATACTGAGGCAGTCTTAAAAATAAGCAAGTGCGCAGAAGAGGATAAGATATTGTTTGCCTCCAATCTGTTTAAGAACTCAGCCTTAGAATGGTGGAATACTATCCTCCAGTCTAGGGGAAGTGACCAAATTTATAATATGGAATGGGAGGAATTAAAAAATATGGTAGAAAGGAAATTCTGCCCTCCTAATGAAAAAGAACAGATAGCAAATAAGTTCTTAAACCTTAGAATGACTGGAGTGGATAGTAAGGGTTACACTACGTTATTCTTTGAATATGCTAGAATAGTGCCAACCCTTGCATCACATGAACCGGTCTTAATCTCCCGTTACATCTGGGGATTAATCGGTGAGATTAGACATGTAGTCAAGGCGGCTAGACCCCAAACTATAGAAGAAGCTGTAGAACTAGCAAATACCTTAACTGATGAGTTAGTACGTACTCGAGAAGAGGACCAAAGGAGGAACCTTGCCCAAAGGCTTACCCAGGAATTTTGTTATGGAAATTCCAACCGTGGGAAAAATGTAGGTTCTACCTCTGCACCATATTGCAAGACCTGCAAGAAAAAGCATTTTGGAAAATGTTCTACTTACTGCAATTTCTGCAAGATACCTGGACATAAGGGAGAAGATTGTAGGAAGAAACCTAATAATGGAGTGTGCTTCAACTGTGGAGAAAAAGGTCACATCAAGCCAAACTGTCCAAAGCTAGCTCCAGCCGCAAACAACAAGACTACTAAAAATGCTAGAGCATTTGTTCTGACTACAGATGAAGCCAAGATGATTCTGGATGTTATTGCCGGTACGTTTTTAGTTAATGATGTCTTTGCTAAAGTATTATTTGACTCTGGTGCAAACCAAAGTTTTATTAATACTTCCTTTTGCAAACTTCTTAATCAATCATTAACTATACTCCCAGAAGAATGTCTAGTAGAGACAACAAATGGAGAAACCATTAAGATTTCTGAAATCTTGCAGGGAGCAAGAATAGAACTTTTAAATCAAAAGTTTATTGCAAACCTTTATCCAATGAATCTGGCAGGATTTGATGTTGTATTAGGAATGGATTGGTTAGTAGCCAATAAAGCCAGTATTTTATGTGATCAAAAGTCAATTCAAGTAAATTCACTAAGGGGTGAAAAGATCACAATTAAAGGAAATAAGCCATCTAGATCTACAAAATTCATCTCTGTGATGAAAACAGTAAGTTATATAAGAAAAGGATCATTGGTGTATTTGATTTCTATAATCACTAACACTAAAGAAAAAGAATTAAAAGATATCCCTGTAGTATCTCAGTTTCCAGATGTGTTTCCAGAAGAATTATCCGGACTACCGCCAGACAGGGAAGTTGAATTTAGAATCCACCTGCTACCAGGAATAGCACCGATTGCCAAAGAGCCGTATCGTTTAGCACCCGCAGAAATGCAGGAACTGAAGAAGCAGTTAGACAAATTATTGGAAAAATGATTCATACAGCCGAGTTCATCGTCATGGGGAGTACCGATCCTATTCGTCAAAAGAAGGACGGATCAATGCGTATGTGCATTGACTACCGTGAATTGAACAAAGTCACGATTAAGAATCGGTATCCATTACCAAGAATCGATGATCTGTTCGACCAGCTACAAGGAGCTCGATTTTTCTCCAAAATCGATTTGCGATCAGGATATCATCAATTAAAGGTATAGGAAGAGGACATTCCTAAAACCGCATTTAGAACAAGGTATGGTGATTATGAATTTACTGTCATGCCATTTGGTTTAACTAATGCCCCAGCCGCATTTATGGACATGATGAACCGAATATGTAAGCCATATTTGGATCAATTCATAATTGTCTTTATAGATGATATTCTCATTTACTCTAAGAGTAAAGAGGAACATGCAAAGTATTTGTACGCACTTTTAAGTCTATTAAGAAAAGAAAAGCTTTATGCAAAGTTTTCAAAGTGCGAGTTTTGGTTAGAACAAATACAGTTTCTTGGACATTTAGTTAATCATGAAGGAATTCATGTAGATCCCACCAAGATCGAGGCAATTACTAATTGGAAAACCCCTGAGTCACCAACTGAGGTTAGAAGTTTCTTAGGATTGGCCGGTTATTATAGAAGATTTATTCGAGATTTTTCTAGAATAGCCATTTCCTTAACTAAGCTAACCTGTAAATCTGTTAAGTTTGAATAGGGACCAAAACAAGAAGAAGCCTTTAGAATTCTTAAGCAAAGACTAACCAATACACCCATACTAGCGTTACCAGAAGTAACTAAAGACTTTATAGTGTATTGTGACGCTTCTAAGTTAGGCTATGGATGTGTATGGATGCAACGCCAAAAGGTTATAGCTTACGCATCTAGACAACTTAAGAATCATGAAGAGAATTATTCAACCCATGATTTGGAATTAGGAGCTATAATTTTTGCCCTGAAAATTTGGAGACATTACCTTTACGGTAGTAAGTTTACCATTTTCACTGATCATAAGAGTTTAAGGTATGTTTTCGGGCAAAAGGAATTAATTATGAGACAAAGACGCTGGATGGAGATACTTAGTGATTATGATTGTAATATCCAGTACCATGCAGGAAAGCAAACGTAGTAGCTGATGGTTTAAGTCGAAAGTATCATGAAAAGCCAAAAAGAGTACGTTCTCTTAAATTAAATCTACAAGTGGATTTAAATGAACAGATTAGGAAAGCACAAGAATCAGTAATCAAGGATGATACTGAGAAATTGAAAGGAATGATTAAAAAACTAGAACAAGGAACAGATGGAATTTGGAGATTCCATAAGAAAAGAATGTGGATACCTAAATTAGGAAACCTACGCCATCGTATATTAGAAGAAGCCCATAAGTCTAAGTATACGATGCATCCTAGAAGTGATAAGATGTATCAGGATTTAAGAAAGAATTTTTGGTGGATAGGAATGAAAAAGGATATAACAGCATATGTTGCAAAATGTTTAACCTGTTCACAAGTTAAAGCTGAACACTAGAAACCCTCAGTTTTATTGCAGCAATTAGAAATGCCGGTGTGGAAATGGGAATTAATAACAATGGATTTTGTTACTAAATTACCCAAAACACGAAAAGGTAATGATACAATTTGGGTGATTGTAGACAGGCTAACTAAGTCAGCTCATTTTCTACCAATGAAAGAAACTTTCAGTATGGAACAATTAGCTAAATTGTATGTAAATGAAATAGTTTCATTACATGAAATTCCTCTATCAATTGTTTCTGACAGAGATTGTCGTTTTACCTCTCATTTTTGGACAAGTTTCCAAAAAGCCATGGGAACCAAGCTCAATTTAAGCACAGCCTATCATCCTCAAACGGACGGACAAAGCGAAAGGACAATTCAGACAATGGATGACATGCTTAGAGCTTGTGTAATTGATTTCAGAGGTAATTGGAATGACCACTTACCATTAATAGAATTTTCTTACAATAACAGTTATCATACAAGTATCAATGCTGCACCATTCGAAGCACTTTATGGAAGAAAGTGCCGAACGCCAGTCTGTTAGGCAGAAATTGGAGAAAAGCAACTATCCGGACCTGAGATAGTACAAGAAACAACCGACAAGATCATCTAAATCAAGGAACGATTGAAAGCAGCACGTGATAGACAAAAGAGTTATGCAGATAACAGACGAAAATCATTGGAATTTCAGGTAGGAGACAAGGTGTTATTGAAAGTTTCTCCTTGGAAAGGAGTTGTAAGATTCATCAAAAGGGGAAAGCTAAGCCCCAGGTATGTTGGACCTTTTGAGATTATTAGAAGAATAAGACCTGTAGCTTATCAGCTACAACTGCCAAAAGAAATGACAGGAATACATGATTCATTTAATGTATCAAATCTCAAGAAATGCTTAGCAGGTGAATCACTCGTAGTACCTCTTAAGGACATAGAGGTAAATGAGCAGTTAAAATTTGTAGAAAGGCCTCTACAGATTGAAGACAAAAAAGTCAAAAATCTCAAACACAAGAGATTAGTTCTGGTCAAAGTGAAATGAGATTCTAAAAGAGGACCAGAATACACATGGGAACTCGAATCTGAGATGCAAAGGAAATAACCACACTTATTCCAGTAGATCTTGAGGACGAGCTCTAAAACAAGGTGGGGAGGATATAACAACCCTCCAAATTATTTTCCTATACCCCTAATATATTTAAAATATCCTTAGGGATCTTACGCGGGGCGCGACAGCCAGTCACCAGGGCGACACCCTAAGTTGCCACATGGCAGCAACGTGTTGGGGCTAGGGGGTTGAGTCGGATCAGCTAGGGCCTACCCTAGCCACCCTCGCGGGCCGCGTAGCCCTTGGCTACTATCTACATGGGGCGCTACAAGGTCGACGATCACAACTATAAATAGATGCAATCGGCCCTCAGTCCCAGTCGCTCACACCTTTCTTTCTCTCTCGAATTTCTATAGAGTATAAGCTATTTACGGGCATAATACCCCCCTAAATAACGAAGTTCTGCCCCATTGTAAGTATCATAACCCCGGTTACGTATTAGATATGCTGCCTGATTGATCCAGGGTTCCTTAACGGCTGTCGAGGTTCTGCCCGACGTAGTCGTTGGAATACCGTCTCAGGGAGGGTATTACTAATGTAAATATTGGGTTAATATACTAACGCGTATGCATTTGTGTAAATTGTAGATAATCACCAGGAAATCCTTAAAGGAAACCCTAAGACAACAATGTGAGTAATCCTTCTTTTTGTGTAAACCTCTTTGTGAGTAATCTTCTCTTTTTGCAAATTGTTTTTACAAAACCTCATATGATTAACATTATATTAAACAATGATTGAGTATTTGTATTCTACAATTATCGTCGGTATGTTGGGGTTTTGTATACAAAATTTGTTACTACATTGTGAGTAGTAACATGACCACAAGTCGGGTTGACAGTACCGTGGGTGGTAATTAAAGTAGATGGAAACAAATGTAATTACGCGACCGCCCTCAATACTGTACAATGGTTTTACTTAACTTGATTAAACTGGGATTCACTCACCAGTATTTCCCACTGACAAAATGTTTTAAACGCGTCTCAGGTAACAAAATGTGAAAGTCAAATAGAAGCCAACTGGACAGCACTGAAGGCTTGGAAAAGTGGCAATAAAGTTACCTAAAATAAAGAGATGTTTTATTTAAATAAAATAGGGTTTATCCCTATGAAAATGTGTGTACTTGAAACTTGGGACTTCTCCCATGTGTTTATAAAAGCGTGGTATTTTAATCTGATAAAATATTTCCTAACTACGATCCTTATGAAAGTTCCGCTGCCAAAATGATAAACACCGATACCACCAAAACTGGCCGCGGCCGCCTTTCCCGGGTAGTTAGGGGACGGGGGTTGCGACAATCGGCCCATCAAGTATGTTTCAACTAGAAAGGAATGCAGGTTGTTCTTCCGATATAATCGAGTGAATTACCAATTTTAGTCTGTTTTGCTAAGACCTTGGAAATAATTTTACTAATGCATCCAATGAGGTTTATTAGCCGGAATTCGTTTAGGCTTGTTGCGTTGTTTATTTTGGGAATTAAGGTGATGAAGGAATAAGAGCATCCATGATTAATGACGCCAGTTTCATGGAATTGGTGCATCAGCTTATAGATATCTTCACTTAGAATATCCCAAAAAAATTGATAAATCGGAAATTAAAGCCGTCTGGACCCGGAGCCTTATTATTCCCACAATCCCAAACCGCATTTTTTACTTCTATGTTCGAGAATAGCCCAATTAGAAAATCAATATCAATCTCCGATAAGGTTTTCAGATGCTTACATACAAACTGGGGTCTATTTTTAATTGGCTCCTTAAACCGTTTAGAGAAGAAATTCATTGCCTCATTCTCTATAGCTGTTGGGTTAATGCACCATTCGTTATTTATAATCAACTAGTTAATCCTATTGTGTCCGATACGACTATTGATGCAACCATGAAAGTATGCTGAGTTTTCATCTCCCATCGAAGCCCACTTAACCCTTTCCTTTTGCCTTAGGTCCGTCACTTTCTGCTCATTAAATCAGTTATTATTTTGTTTTTGAATCCAAGTTTAGTTTTTGTTTTGCTTTAGTCAAGTCTCTAGTTTCAACAATTTCATCTAGCTTCTTCACCAGATCCTCCGCGTTCTGCAAGGCTTCGAGATCCTTTTCTTTTTTTCTTTGCTCCATCTTTTAACTACTTCCTTGATTGCTCTTAGCTTATTGGCAAATATGATATCAGCATGACCATCTGATTGCAACTCGTTCGCCGTTTTACTGAAAAGGCTGCATAAATCCGGATATTGTAACCATGAATTGTAGAATTTGAAGGGGATCATACCAAAATTAGTGTGAGCGGAAAGCAGCCTGATAGGGCTATGGTCTGAGAGTCCTCTTGCTAGTGCCCGATAAGTGGCTTTTGGCCATTTGTTCCAAAAACTAGAGCATACAAAAATTTTATCAATTCTGGTGAGCTAATCTCCATCCATAGATCTGTACGTGAATTTGCGTCCTCCCAGAATGTATTCGAAAAGATTTGCACTATGTATGAAGCTATTGAAATGTGCAGCAGCCACCGCATCGAATCTGGAGTTCCTTCTGTCCTCTGGGATCCTTACCGAGTTAAAATCTCCCAATATAATCTAGTACCCATTCCTGCTTCGCTTGATGTTGTCAATTTTTTCCCATAAATCCCTATTTGCTATTGATGATTGTGGAGCATAAACATTTAAGATGTTGTATTGCCCATCCATCCCTACCATTGTTCCTGATACTAATAGAAAATTATAGTTTTTTATTGAATCGGTGAGTTGGAATAAATTTGGATCCCAGATGGTCGCCAAACCTCCTGAACGCCCTGTTGCATCCACCGAATCCACTTCGAAGTTTTGCCTTCCCCAAAAATTACCGAATCTAATTTTATTACCATCTGCAAACATTGTTTCTTGTATACAAATAAAAGGAAATACCATGATCTAATTTCAATCTTTTTACCCACTCAGCCTTCCCTGAGCTTCTGACCCCTTTTATATTGATGCTGAGTATATTCATTGTAACAACTCATCTAAACCATCATCCCTGATTTCTGATTCCACTAATTTAGTGTGATTAGAGAGATTAATCCCCATACTTGTTCCGAAAGTGATTGTGTCATCAATCTTTGAGAATTTAGTATCCAAATTATCTTATGCTATCACTTGGTTCGCTAGTTGTTCTTCTAATTCGATTTCCCCCTCCTCTAAATCGCTGGTTTGCAAGTTCTTGGTGTTAATCTGTGGGAAAAGGTATTGGAAAGTATCCACTGGCTGGGTTCTGTTACTATCAATAAAATCTTGTATGGGCCTCTTTTTTGCTCTGGGTCCATCCGATCCCAAGTTTGGGCTCCCCAAGTTATAATTCATAGTGGGCCTCGATCTTAGTTTCAACCTTTTCGGGCCCAACATTCGCTCTCCTGTTGGACCATTTTTATTTACGCCGCCAAAATTAATAATACCTTGGGAGTTGAAGCGCATGAATATGTATTTTGGGTATCTGAAACGTTCACCTCGGGATCCTTTCCAACCAACTTGATGCTTGGGTCTGCCTCTTCGAAAACCGGCTCTGTGTTATCCTTGATTGGCGTGTCTTCCACAAGAACCTCGTTCTCTTCACCTTCCGACTCTTCCCTTCTGATAATTTGTAGTCGGAATTATCCATTCCGGCCAAGGAATTGTCGGAATCCTTTTGATCCCTGGAATTTTGGAAGTCACCCAGGACTTCCCCCTTGTTTACCAGACTAAATTCCAAGTTGTGTGTCTCTGAATCATTACTATGTTTTATGCAATCCGGTATCCATTCCTCAGTTTCTTCTACAATCCAAATTTTGAATGACTTCCCTCTCCATTTCAATGTGAGAGTGTCAGAAATCCTCTCGCCTTTATCCAACAGGACTCCAATGCACTCGTAAGAAAGATTGATATCATTTCCTTCCAGTTGTGAGTAATGCATAATTTTGCCACATTGAGCCCCGATTTCATTAAAAATTTTGTTGTTCATAAGTTACAATGGAACACCATATATCTTCAGCAAAGCGATACGATCGTACGTGAACGATTGCCCTTCCCAAATATAGAGTTTGCTAAACCATTCTCCCCATTATATTTTTTTTATTGAAAAATTCATTTGTCTCTTCTCTCGTATCAAAAACTAACATCAGGTTACATCCCCCCAGATATTGAAAAATAGTTTTGTGATTCTAGCCCTTTTGAGAAGAGTATAGAAGAATCTGAGAATAGTGACATTCGTCGTCGTTCCAATCAGTGCTCTGCCATGCCAAGGGTTGAATTCCTCCACCTCTGGTGCACTCTCCAATGTCTTTCTGTCCTCACCATGTCAACATATTTCTTTCCATTCCTGGGTTGAAACGTGGCCCCCAACTTCACCGATTGTCCGGTTTGATAGACTTGGTGAGTTTGCTGAAACAATTTTGGGATGTTGTGTTCTTTAATCTTCCCGGTGTTCTCCTTAGTGAATCTGGCGATGTTAACCTTAATTTTAATATTCCCCATGTGTATTGTGTTTAGGTTTCTTTCCATTTCCTTCTTGTCTCTCACATCCTTCATGCTCACGAACCTGAATACATTCCCTTCCTTGTCCCTCTTCCTTGCCACATATGTCCCTGTTACATTTCCATAGTCCTAGAATGTGTTCGAGAGATCGAACGAGTTGCAGGTTTTTGGAAGTTTCGTAACAAAGAACTTTGTGATGTCTCCCTGATTTCTTTCATTGTGGTCTCATCCTCCTTGCCTTGCTTGCTTGCTGGTATGCATTCTCTAGCCACCTCCCATCTTGGGGTCTTCGAGAGGAACTTGGCTCTCCCATTAACATCATAAATGGAATCACTACAAAGGGGATCAGTTGTTAAATCAGTGCAAAGGGGATCTATCACTTTCTGTTAGTTTTTGAATGATTTTAGTTCAAATCGGTGCATTTGATGGGGATCTAATAAAGAAAGCTATGCAATGCCCAGAGACAGTCACAACTTCAAGGGAATATACATTTAACATGTTAAATATATATCTTAAAAATTCAACTTAATATGTTAAAAATTAAGTTTTTAAATTTTTTTAGCATTTCTCCTTATAAAAATGTGTAGAAGCTATTCCAATAAAAAATATTTTTTTTTTGTAAAAAACATATTTTTTTTTGTAAAAAAAATAAACCTTTGAGTAAATTACACTTTGTGTCCTTTAAGTTTTACCAGAATTATGAAACGTGCCCTTTAAAAGATTTAATTTCAGTTTATGTCCAAAAATCGCATATTATGTAACAGTTTATATCCTTTAGGGCTAACCCAGTTAAGAAACTCAGTTATGTTCATTTTAACCAAGGGCAAAGTTGTAATTTCACTTCCTATTTTACAAACAATTTATTTGAATAAAAATAGAAACCTAAAACTATAATTTAGGTGGGCCTCACCCCACCCTTTTTTGTTCACAGACACACCCTCATCACCGCACCACCACTACCATCACCACTATCACCCTTCCACCATCACCAACGCCACCATCTGCGCAAAGCATAGCTTCAAAACCACCATTTCCACTACCAACAACCTTCCATTACAACCGCATAACCCTTTCCCTTCACCACCACGACAAACTGTAACCATTCTCCGCCCAACCCCACCGATTAGTTATCCACCATCATCCATCCATGACCAACCCCCACCATTCCGCGCCTCCGCCACACAAACCTGCAACCACCACTGATTTGCCACCCTAGCCTGACCAAACACCACCTGCATCCTCTTTATCCCATCATCTCTCACCACAGTACCCATCACATCCGACCACCACTACATCGACAAAACCAACACCATAACCCCACGCACCCACAAACAACTTCTGGAACCACTTTCACCACCGAGATCACTACCGACAACCACCATCACATCGCCACTCCGCCCCCAAATTCCCAATAATCAAAGCCACCATCTCCTCCAACAAATCCACCGAAACCACCCCAACCCCCGCCACCAAACTCCGCCGTCCCACCGCTGAATCCATCCGTGAAGCCGCCCACCGTCGCCCATGTGTGATCGCATCTTCGAGTGTGGCATTGCCACTCGTTCCCAGTCTATTGGGATTTGAACCACTAGAACTGCCGGTACCATCAGTACCACCACTAGTGTCGTCTCAACAACCTCATGTTGTGCAATTTCCGCAACCTCATGTTGTTCCATAAAAACTCTAATTCGACTTCATTTATAAGATGCTAATTAGCTAACCCCCTTGGGTGTAGACCTTCCTTCTGGCGCCATGTTCCTTTTTAATACTCAATATTAAAGGAATCTAGACATATATTTAGATAAATATAGTCTATCATGCGCCTAAGAATTAAGAATATAATCGGTTATGAAAACCTCAAGATCGCATTGTTCATATATGTCTTGAAACAATGATAACGTAAATAACTGCAATCCAAAATGCAGAGTACCTTTTGCGTGTATCAGTCATATGGCTAAGTGGAAAAGAAATAATTCGGTAAGGAGTATAAATCAAACGGTCATCTCTAATCTTACAACATGTGTTCCATATTTCATGGATCTCGATCATCCAAAGTAGGAAAATCCTTCGCCACCCTATCCCATGTGATGAATACGTTGATGTCGCTTGAGTTACACGAGCTCCAATAAGATTGTTATAATCTTCATAGAAGTCTAATAAAATGCAAAGAAAGAGTTGCAGCATGGCTTATGCCATACCATCTTTGGGATAAGACAATGTCAAACGACGGAGTTTAATGTAACCATTTCCAATACTAAGATAAGGTGTCAAAGACACCAAAGAACTAACCCACGTACCTGATTTCACGAATGTTGAGGAAAATTCCTCCATGGGTGGCTAACCAGTTTTGGTTGTTTAGATAACTAGTCTCAACCGACTCGTCGTATTAATTGAATGTTGGGTGCGATCAAATAGGGTTGTTGTCCAAGGCTACCACCTCCGCCTCGTCGTTACTACCGAAGTCAAGTATCTTCGTCTCCGCGGGAAAAGCAACCATCTTCTATGGAATCGAGCTTAAGGTCTCCCTTGGGAACCACGTTCGCGATAAGCTCCGCAATAGACGCGAGGTCAATATGCTCATTATGCGACTCACGAATAATAATAGAATTAGAAGTCAAAGGTATCTCGTTCTTGGCAAAATATTCCGTACAACACATATATAAATAAACTATATATATATAGGGAGAGGATCATGAGAAAACTACATCTAAATGAGAAAACTAGAAAACTAACTAAAAAGCCTAAAAAAAGCTAAAAAATCACATAAAATCTCATCTAACCAGGATTTCTATTTATGTTGAACTCATAAACCATTTATAATGCATAGACTGACAATGTAATGTGCCTACAGCACATAATTTTTTAATGTAATGTGTCTTTAACACATAGTCTGAAAATGTAATATGTCCACGACACATAGTTTGATGATGTAAGGTGTCTATTTCTCATAGACTATGTCCCATAATGTCCTTGCGTTATTGTTTTGGAAATACGTTTTGTGTAGTGGATCTTACGCTTCGTGTATGCGATGAAAAACATTTGTTTTTTGTAAAACCGTTATCGTGAGAGGATCCTAGTGATTGTAGAGTAGACTCGAGAAGGAATCCTATTTCACTACAATCGAAGCTCTGAAACCAATCTCCCACACCCGCATCAGAGGCGGAAGCGCATGGTGTGAACTTGATCAGTTTTCATTGCATACGATGTAAGTAAACAAACTATATGAAATAAAACATGCACAATGTTCATCCATTCCCTTAATTGAAATTACAAGTCATAAGTTGTTTGATAACAAAAAACACATAAGTTAATAACTTTTACAAAATAGACTTGTCCAAAATACAGTTCTTTAAACATCAAGGCTTTGCATCCTATGTCCCGTTCGAGGGCAGGATATATGTACCAAACCCTTCCAAAATGTGGATGAAATCGACTTCTTGACAACCTTGAAACTTGTAACATTCCGCACCAAGATCCACTTAATTTCTTGAAATACATGTAAGTTTAAAAACATCAACAAAAGTTGGCGAGTTCATGTGTTTTTATTTCGCATCAAATGAATCTTAAAAACATTTAAAAGTTGGAGTATTGAAAACTGGTATGTCAAGCGTCAATGAACTTGTTGATCATTAATGTGTAGCTAGAACATTAATATGTGTGCCGACATAGGAAGCACTCAACCCGTAGATAATTTAGTGCTGATTACCCTCGATTGGGACACAAAAGCACTCCATGTGGCCTCACAAGAACCCATTAGTGGGGCTCACCCGTACCTGATATATCTACCCCTTTTGTTCCTTGGTCCTCAACAGGATTAATGGTGCTTACGTTCGCGCCCATTCGCACATGATCCGACTATTTCATTCCATAGCTTAACCATACCACAGTGATATTTATTTCCCCTAAAAGTTATAAAACTGAAAAGGTTTAAAAGAAAAGGGGGACATGAACTCGCAATATTGTGTCCGTATATCGTTCTAGCAAAACGGGGTATCCAAATGCGCGTAACAACCTACAAGTGTTCTAATTCATTGGACACTTGGCTTTCTATTAAATTGTGTACACATTGCTCATCTTGAACGTTATTGTATTTGTATTTGTTATGTATTTGGAACCCTTGTGTATTTTAAATACATTGGCATTTGTTTCATATGTTCTTTTAATATATATATATATATATATTGAATTCATAATGTGTACGAACGAGCCTCGCCCTTCGGGAGTTGTCGTGCCTCACACGAGCATAAGTGGGCCTAGCCCCTGAATGTCCTTGTGCTTCGCACAAGTGAGAATGGGGCTAGCCCATTTGAGTCTCTGTGTCTCACATGGTATAAGTGGGCCTAGCCCATAAGTGTCTTTATGCCTTGCACAAATAAGAATGGGCCTAGCCCGTTTGAGTCTCCGTGTCTCACACGGTATAAGTGGGCCTAGCCCATAAGCGTCTCTGTGTCGCGCACGGGCGTAAGTTTGTTATGCGTTATATATACTCTTCAAATATGTATTATTAAGTTTAGTAAACCTCGTTCACATGTACATGTATCTTTGGTTTACTTGCGTATATTTGTTTCACAAATATATATGTATGCCTTTTCAAGATATAATAGTTAAAACTATTTATTTTTAACATGGTATTTATGTTAATGTACATGTACGGTATTCTTTGTGAGTGTATACTTCAACAAGTGTATTTGAGTACATCACTATATACTTACGTATTTTATACGTATACATATACCGTATTTATACTTGTACTAGTACATTTCATCATAGGTATTTATGTCGTATTTATACGAACACGTATACCATATTTATACTTGCACTTGTACCTTCCATCATTGGTATTTATGTACGTATTTTATATGTATTTGTATATATGTACAATTCTTGTATTTTAAAAATTCCACCAAGTTTATTTTTGTACATATTTTATACGTATTTGTATACTTGTATACCGATAAGTTTACAGCTATAGAATATTTGCTTTATACTTTGTGAATATTTACTTTACACTTTCTAGAATTTATAAATCTTGAAAATATATATTGTCGAGTCTAAAAATTATATTATTTTTAGAGTTTCGTCGTAGTAACCTAATATATATATTTTCGTGTCGAGAGTGTCCGAATGCCGTAGATACAATGTGCACGTTCCTTGTCGTGACGCTAAGGCGATCGTTGCCGATGACGACGTATTATGTTTGTTATAGTGATTATATTATGTTTCGTGTCACTTTGGATATATATATATATATATATATATTATTTCGTCAATATATATAGTAATATAATGGTTCGTTCGATGTCCGATTGTCCGTTGTCCGCGTCTCGTTTAAGGGTATAATGTAGGTATGTTTCATGTGTGTATTTTTGTGTAATAAATACCCAAGTTTATATATACAAGAAGGTTCATGTTCATTTTCATACATTTAAGTATTTACAAATTCTTCATGTATGAGGTATTTTTGTATATGGTTAGTACGCTCCTAACTCTAGTACTTACACAACATACACATGTATTTATACACATACACACATGATGGGTGACTCACATATATATATATATATATATATATATGTGTGTGTGTGTGTGTGTATATATAAATATATAACTAAATAATATCCATTTTAACTTATGAAAAAAATATATGTAAGTATTTATAAAAATCCTTGGAAGGTTAGGGCTTAAACATTTTCATTAAAACTTTCTTAATCATGGTTAAGGTCGCTAATCATGTTTAGCCTTGTTAATCACCCCTTTAATTACACTTTAATCATGATTAAGATTTTAGAAAATTTCGCCATAGTTTCTCCTAAACTATGGCGTTTTTCACGTTTTAAAAACGTATTTTAAACATGTTTAAGCCCCTATTCACAATCAACTTCAAATCAAGTTTCAAAACACCACTTTTGCATGTATCATTTACGCATAAATACCCTCATACTCCATGAGCTTTATATATATTCTAACCACACTTATTTAAAAAAAGTAACACTTTTATATATTTTTAACATGATCATCTAAACCATCATATTTATCACACTTTCTAACCTTGATCTTTCATTTAAACAACTTGTTTAATACACTTTTCAAGATCATCATGGTGTACATCATGGTTTTTAATCTTTATAAAAGTTATATATATGTTATAAATCACTTTTAAGTTGTAGTAAAGTTCATGGATCATGAGGTTGATGATCTTGTTTAGATCTAAACATCAAGATGTTTAGATCATCATTTATAATCAAGTTCATACCAGATTATCCAACTAAACAACATACTTTAACAATATCATCAAGAGTATATAAACTAGTTAACACTAATCATCATACTCAACACATAATACATCATGTTAGTAGACTTTTTATGTTGTGATTAGACTTTTAAGCTTTGATTTTTATTAAGTTCAAGAAGAACAAGTTGTACTTTATGATTCTACATAACATAAGGAAATGGTGAGAATTTATCTTAAAACTTTGCACAAAGTTTGTGAACTCTAGGATGAAGATATGAAGGTCTCCAAAGTATCCTCTAATGCTCCTCTATGTTGTAGCACCCTTAGATCATCTTAATTTGGAGTTGTAAAGCTTGTAAAGTGGTGTTTAATGATGGATGAATGATGGTTTGTGGTGGTGATGGGGGGACGTAGGTTAGAGGGAGCATGGTGGAAGTTTGGTTTTGATTAAGTGTTGCAATTATAAGATGGTAAGATGATGATGGTTTCTTATAAAAGTTGTAAGAACTTTGATGGTCAAATTTATGATCTTTGGAACCATACTTCCATCCATCATAATCTAGCATTAGGTTATGCTTGTGGGGCCCACATAGGGGGAGGTTAAGTGTAAATACTTTTATAAAATATAACATGTGATAAAAGTGTTAATCTTGATAGATATTTTGGTGATTATGATAATTAGGTTAATTAGAGGGTTAATGGTAGTTTAGGGTGTTAAATGAAGTCTAACTAGTTCATTAGACTAGTTGGTATTAATTTTGAATGGTAAGAATACCACTAGTTCGTTTATCGGCACAATACCGAATAACATATGAAAGTTATGTCGTAATACCGGGAATGATGATTTTGGAATACCATGGATGCTTCGGAGTTTATTTAAGGCGTTTAATACCCTTTACTAGTTCTACAGACATTGAAAAAGTTGTCATTTAATGTTGCGAACAAACATAATGGTAATTTTTAATGCGGATCGGACAATTTTTAAAGATGTGCATAAGGAAAGTTAAAGTGTTATAGCATTTTGTGTGTCCCTAATTAGGGATTTCGTTCGTATTTCAATAACAATAGGCTTTCATGCCATTCATTGATCGTTCGGACATTTTTTAGAACTTGCTGGCATGAATAGTGTGTTCAGTGAATAGTGCTTTTCAGCATTTAGCCAACATATTCAGACATAGTTTGTTGTTTTCTCGTGACGCGACGAATGTAACAATATCGTTTAAAATGTTTAACCATGTCCTATGATTGCTAGACTTTATGTGACCTAATCATGCATCAATTAAGTCATAAACGAATGCGATTAAACATAATATTTATTGTTAAGCTGTATGGAATTACCATTATTTTTGCCGGTTGTCACATTCTCCCCCCGTTAAAAGAATTTCGTCCTGAAATTCAAGTTGCGTTACCGGTTACAGGGGAGTCTTGAAACAAATGTGGGTACTTGGATTTGATTTGATCTTCACGTTCCCATGTATACTCGGGACCGTGACGTGAGTTCCAATGAACTTTAACCAGTTTTATACGACTCCTCCGCGTCTTGTGGACTTTCCAGTTCGTAACCTCAACAGGTTCTTTGGTAAACTGGAGTTTATCATCAATGTGTATTTCGTCTGCTGGGATGATAACCGTCTCTTGAGTAGGGCTTTTCTTTAGATTCGACACATGGAATGTGTCGTGTACACTACTGAGCTCGTCCGGTAGCTTCAACTTATAAGCTACGGTTCCAATCTTTTACAAGATTTCAAAGGGTCCTATGTACCGTGGGTTCAACTTTCCACGCTTGCCAAATCTGGCTACTTCTTTCCAAGGCGAGACTTTCAACAAAACCTTGTCTCCAACCTTGAAGGATAATGGTATGCGTCATTTGTCGGCATAACTCTTTTGTCTATCACGAGCCGCCTTGATACGGTCTCGTATTTGAAATATTTTGTCCGTAGTCTCTTAGACTAATTCCGGACTGATGAGTTGCTTATCTCCAGTCTCTGCCCAACATAGCGGCGACTGACACTTTCGACCATATAAGACTTCAAACGGGGCGGCCTGGATGCTAGTGTGATAATTGTTATTATATGAGAACTCTACTAAGGGCAAGTGAGTATCCCAATTTCCACCCAAATCCATTACACAAGCACGTAACATATCCTCCAAAGTTTGTATCGTCCGTTCACTTTGGCCGTCTGTTTGAGGGTGAAAGGTCGTGCTTAGATCCAAACGGGATCCAAAGGCCTTTTGAAATGATTTCCAAATCCTTAACACAAACCGACCATCTCAGGCCGATATGATAGAGACTGGCACTCCATGTCATGCCACAATCTTTTAAGATACAGTTAATCTAGTTTCTCCGTGCTACCCTTCTCACGGATAGGTAGGAAATGTGCGGACTTCGTCAGTTGATCTACTATTACCCAAATCATGTTGTGACCTCTCGAGGTTTGGGGTAACTTACTAATGAAGTCCATCGAGATTTGTTCCCATATTCTAACGGGAATTTCATGTTTTTGTAACAATCCTGAAGGTATTCGATATTCGGCCTTAACCTTGGCACATGTGAGACATTTTCCGACATAAGTCGAGATATCGCCCTTAAGGTTAGGCCACTAATAGAATTTCTTTAAGTCTTGGTATATATTATCCGATCCCGGATGGAAAGAGTACCTCGAATTGTGAGCTTCATCTAGAATAATCGCCCGTAGATCACCAACGAATGGAACCCAGATTCGTCCCATAAAGTATAATGTTCCATCCTCCTTTGGCACCAATTGTTTTTCCATACCGTGTAATGTTTCATCTTGGATATTCTCTAGTTTAAGTGCCTCTTTTTACGCATCATGAATCCGAGTAGTGAGTTTCGTTTGTATTGTCATTTCTAAAGCTCGCACCCTTAGAGTTTTTACACGTTCTTTGCGGCACAAGCCGTCCGCCATAACATTTGCCTTGCCTGGGTGATACTTTATCTCGCAATCGTAGTCATTCAATGGTTCCACCCACGTCATTGTCGCATTTTCAATTCTTTTTTATTAAATATGTGTTGCAGCCTCTTGTGATCCGTGTAGATGGTACTTGAGTTCCGTATAAATAGTGATGCCAAATTTTCAAAGCAAATACCACCGCACCTAGCTCTAGGTCGTGGGTGGTATAATTCCTCTCGTGTACCTTCAATTTTCAAGATGCGTACGCGATAACTTTGTCTCATTGCATCAACACACAACCAAGACCTTGATGTGTAGCATCGCAATAACCCACGAAATCTTCGGTACCATCAGGTAAAGATAAGATAGGCGCGTCACAAAGTTTATCCTTTAATAGTTGAAAAGTCATCTCTTGTTTCTCGCCCCAGTCAAACTTCTTATCCTTTTGTGTCCGGGGTGTTAGCGGTTGAGGAATTTTTGAAAAGTTCTCTACAAACCTTCGGTAGTAGCCCGCTAATCCCAAGAATTGTCACACTTCCGGGGGGGGGGGGGTCTTTGGCGCTTCCCATTTCTTGATCGCCTCAATCTTGGAGGGATCAACAAGAATTCCTTTCTCATTCACCATGTGTCTGAGAAATTGTACCTTGTAAATCCAAAATTCGTATTTAGAAAACTTCGCATAAAGTTGTTCCTTCTTCAAAAGCTCCAAAATAGCTCGTAAGTGATGCTCATGTTCTTCCTTCGATCGTGAATATAATAGTATATCGTTAATAAATAATATCACGAGTTTATCCAAGTACGGCTTACACATGCGGTTCATGAGATCCGTGAACACCGCCGGTGCATTTGTTAAACCGAATGGCATAACAAGAAACTCATAATGCCCGTAACGAGTTCTAAAAGTCTTCTTAGGTATACCTTCATCTTGTATCCTCAATTGATGGTAACCCGACCTCAAATTAATCTTGGAGTAAAATCTAGAGCCTTATAATTGATTCGAACAAATCATCAATTCTCGGTAGAGGATATTGGTTTTTGATAGTGAGTTTGTTCAACTCTCAATAATCTATACACATGCGAAAACTTTTGTCCTTCTTTTTAACGAATAACACCAGACCTCCTCAAGGTGAGAAACTCGGACTAATAAATCATTTATCCAACAACTCTTGAAGTTTAGTAGATAACTCTTGCATCTCGGATGGAGCTATTTGATAAGGAGGTTTTACCACCGGTGCCGCTCCTAGCACTAAATCAATGCGAAACTCTATCTGGCGTTGTGGAGGCAGTCCAGGCAAGTCTTCCGGAAAGACTTCGGGAAATCACAACGGGTATTTCCTCCATTTTTGGCTCCTCCATTTTCTTGTAGACTATATGAGCTAGAAAGGCTATGCAACCTTTTTGCAAGCACCTGTGGCCTTCATGCAATTGATGATTCGTCAAGGCGTCTCGCACTTCTCTTCGCGTACTATGAACGTTTCTTCATTAGATAGGGGAAATGCAGTTGGTTTTCTCATAACAACCACTTCCGCTCGGTTGTCGAACAACCAGTCCATGCTAAAAGCTACGTCGTGACAAACCAATTGAGCGAGTAAAAGGTCGGTATTAAATTTTCGTGCTCCAAGTTCCAAAGTGCATCCGTTTACACCTTCTCCTGACTCGACTAATTTTACCGTTTTCTAATCCTATAGAATGAGGGGACGTCTAGCTTACTCGACTCTGGCCAAGTATATTTTTAAATTCTATAGAGATGAGGTTAAAAATTGGCACCTGTATCGAACAAAATGGATGTGAAATGTTGGGTGATAGGAAACATACCGGTGACCCTTACTGATTCCACGTGAGTCAGCTAATTCCCCATTAGCTAACTTGATAGAGTAAGGTGTCTCTAACTTTCATGACTCTAAATCGTGTATATGCTTAACACCCAAAGACACTAGCTAAGCTCAATGTTGGTATCAAAAGAATTGATACATAATGCGGGTAGGGTAGAACGTACTCGTGACGACATCGGAATATCGCAGAATATCCATAGTGCTAATCATTCACACACCTGTTCACTAGTTTGATTCATTCTTAAGACGTTCATCTTTGAAGTGGCCTTTACGCCACGCTCAAAACCTCCTTGTTCTTTCTTGAGTATTACTACCTTCATAGTTTCTAGTTTATGCCCGGTCTCACCACACTTCTACTCTTGGCACTTTTGAAAATGCCCTTATAATGAAAGTTTCACTTATCACATTCAGGGTTTCGGCAAGTTATTAGCATACTTCCTGGTTCCAGCATCGTTTATGGCAGCAAATGCCTTCGTCTCGCTCTCCGCGGGAGTTTCCTCTCATTTGTTACTCACCCTAGAACCTTTCCTGAGGTGTGAGGGCTTTCGCTTCCTGTCGCTAGTAGATTCCATATGTGCTTCCTTCCTTTCTGCACCTTTCTTTTGAAAATTTCCTCGTTCTCACCGCATCCTAGGTAAGGCTAACTGCAATAATTACTACTTGAGTGATTAAGGTAGGGTGGGATGATGTGACCATGTTTCGCATCTTAGGGGATAAATCCCAATGTAGCGCTCAATGCGTTTGAATTTGGGTGTTACCTTGTAAGAAATAACCCTTGAGAGATCATGGAGGCATTGAGTGTAACCAACAACATTGTCTCCAATCATGATCGAGTTCTAGAATTCAGTTTCCTACCTTTGAATTTTTAGTCAGCGAGCAATACTCTTCTCGCATAAGATCCTTGAGTCCTTCTCATGAAAACCCCTTCGTAGAAGTCACTTTGCCTACTTAACTGTTTACTCAGGAGTACATTTGCTAGTATGGCTAACCGACTTCATTGCCTTTATTTAGCAGACAAAACCTACCACACCTCTCATACCAACAAGGTCTCATGGCCTACAATCCGGAAAAGCCTTAGAATTAAACCTTGTATGATCGCATCTTCGAGTGTGGCATTGCCACTTGTTCCCAGTCTATTGGGATTTGAACCACTAGAACTGCTGGTACCATCTATACCGCTACTAGTGTCGTCTCAACAACCTCATGTTGTGCAATTTCCTTAACCTCATGTTATTCCATAAAAACTCTAATTCGACTTCATTTGTAATATGCTAATTAGCTAACCCCCTTGGGTGTAGACCTTCCTTTCGACGTCATGTTCCTTTTTAATACTCAATATTAAAAGAATCTAGAAATATATTTGGATAAATATAGTCTATCATGCGCCTAAGAATTAAGAATGCAATCGGTTATGAAAACCTCAAGATAGCATTGTTCATATATGTCTTGAAACAATGATAACGTGAATAACCGCAATCCAAAATGCGGAGTACCTTTTGCGTGTATTGGTTATATGGCTAAGTGGAAAAGAAATAATTTGTTGAGGAGGAGAAATCAAACGGTTGTCTCTAATCTTACAACATGTGTTCCATACTTCACGGATCTCGATCATCCAAAGTAGGAAAATCCTTCACCGCCTATCCCATGTGATGAATATGTTGATGTCGCTTGAGGTCCACGAGCTCTAATAAGATTGTTATAATCTTCATAGATGTCGAAAAAATGCAAAGAGAGAGTTGCAGCATGGCTTATGCCATACCATCTTTAGGATAAGACAATGTTAAATGACGGAGTTTAATGTAACCATTTCCAATACTAAGATAAGGTGTCATAGACACCAAAGAACCAACCCATGTACCTGATTTCTAGAATGTTGAGGAAAATTCCTCCATGAGTGGCTAACCAGTTTCGGTCGTTTAGATGACTAGTCTCAACCGACTCGTAGTATTAATCGAATGTTGGGTGCGAACAAATACGTGTGGTCTTCCTGTATCGTAGGGTGTTATAGTAACCACCCCGGTTAGTGTTGTACTAGACAGAAACTTGAACAACTTAAAAATTTCGAATAGATAGTGATCATTAGCTTGGCCCATGGAGCCCACCAGGATTCCCATGCACTACAAGTATTTATTACGTGGGCCCCCGTAATAATAAATTTCTTTGCATGGTCACCCTAGTGTTCTCTCATTCAAAGCAGACATCAGTCAGAGAGGGGACACTACTGTTTATATACCTTCGACGTAGAAGGGACCTTCGTGAGGGTCCACGTGCTAACGTCCGTTATCATTACTCGCGGAACAGTACGGCGCTAGACAAAATAGAAATAGAGAGAATTCGTAACAATAGTAACTGGAGGGGCACCTTCAAGATGAGTACTTCATCTTCCTTGTCTAGACAAGAGTGTCGTCAATCATGATTAGTATGAGCCACAGGGACCTTGTCCCACTAATAGGGTTATTGTCCAAGGCTACCTCCTCCGCCTCGTCGTTACTACCGAAGTCAAGTATCTTCGCCTCCGTGGGAAAAGCAACCATATTCTATGCAATCGAGCTTAAGGTCTCCCTTAGGAACCACGTTCGCCATAAGCTCCGCAATAGACGCGGGGTCAATATGCTCATTATGCGAGACACGAATAATAATAGAATTCGAAGTCGAAGGTATCTCGTTCTTGGAAAAATATTCCGTTCAACACGTATATAAATAAATTATATATATATATATATATATATATAATCACATAAAATCCCATCTAACTAGGATTTCTATTTTGTATATGGTGAACTCGTAAACTGTTTATAACACATACACTGACAATGTAATGTGCCTACAGCACTTAATCTGTAAATGTAATGTGTCTTTAACACAAAGTCTGATAACGAAATGTGCCCATGACACATAGTTTGATAATCTAAGGTGTCTATTTCTCACAGGCTATGTCCCATAATGTCCTTGCATTATTGTTTTGGAAATACGTTTTGTGAAGTGGAACTTGCGCTTCGTGTATGCGATGAAAACCATTTGTTTTTGTAAAACCATTTTCGTGAGAGGATCCTAGTGATTATAGACTAGACTCGAGAAGGAATCCTGTTTCACTACAATCGAAGCTCTGATACCAATCTGTCACATCCGCATCAGAGGCAAAAACACATGGTGTGAACTTGATCGGTTTTCATTGCATACGATGTAAGTAAACAAACTATATGAAATAAAACATGCACGATGTTCATCCATTCCCTTAATTGAAATTACATATCATAAGTTGTTTGATAACAAAAGACACATAAGTTAGTAACTTTTACAAAATAGACTTGTCCAAAATAATGTTTTTTAAACATCAAGGCTTTGCATCCTATGTCCCGTTCGAGGAAGGGATATATGGACCAAACCCTTCCAAAATGTGGATGACATCGACTTCTTGACAAACCATGAAACTTGTAACCTTCTGCACCAAGATCAACTTAATTTCCTGAAATACATGTAAGTTTAAAAACATTAACAAAAGTTGGCGAGTTCATGTGTTTTAATTTCGCATCAAATGAATCTTAAAAACATTTGAAAGTTTGAGTATTGAAAACTGGTATGTAAAGCGTCAATGAACTTGTTGATCATAAATGTGTAGCTAGGACATTAATATGTGTGCTGACATAGGAAGCACTCAACCCGTAGACGATTTAGTGTCGATTACCCTCGACTGGGACACAAAAGCATTCCATGCGGCCTCACAAGGACCTATGAGTGGGGCTCGCCCATACCCGATAGATCTACCCTTTTTGTTCCTTGGTCCTCAATAGGATTAATGGTGCTAAAGTTCGCACCTATTCGCACATGATCAGACTATTTCATTCCATTGCTTAACAATACCACAGTGACATGTATTTCCCCCCGCAAGTTATAATACCAAAAAAGCATAAAAGAAAAGGGGGACATGAACTCACAATATTGCGTCCATATATTGTGACAACTCGAGATTTCAAGACCTTTCTTTTACGCATTACTTGTTTTACAATTCAGTTGATGATGCTGTAACTTGTGCATGTTATTAGAATGGTTAATGTTAATGCATTGTTATGTTTGAATGATTGGTGTATTGTCACGTTTGGCCGTTACATGAAACTATGAGTGTTGTTTATTGTGTAAGGTTTAGGCATAGCAGAATATCACACACTTGATTTACACTTGACACCCGAAAACTTATGCCGACGAAGAACAAGGGCTCGACGAAGGAGTCCTTCGTCACCAACACCCTTAACGAAGAATGGTTCTTCGTCAAGAGGTCCTTCGCTAGTAAGGGGCCTCGGCCCAGGTTATTTCGGCCCATAGTTGTATGCGTATAACTTCTTAAAACATAACCGCTAAATCACAAAAACCCTAAGCGCCCTCTCTCTTCTCCTCCCCTCTGTTCGACGGCAGCATTTTAATCATTCGAGATTCTTGTGTCTCGATCAAACCAATCAGTTTAGATATCAAGGTTAGTGTTCTCCTGTTACTAGTGTGTTATGTTTCTGATGTGGTCATGGTATATAGGATTAGGGTTTGCGTGTTTCAATGATCATTGATCGATTTGAATTGTATGTGAAACGGAAAACTGTTATGTTAAAGTGGCCGGTGATTAGTTCTGTTTAAGAGTGTATAACGTGCAAAGTGATGATTGGTTGGATTGTTTCTGTTATGTTGAGGGTGTAAAGGTTGTTATAAGATTAAGATTTATGTTAACGGATGATATTGTAAGCTAATGTGAATGTTATGAATTATCGTTTTGATGATTGAGAGGTAATTAGGATTTGCTTGAATGTATGCAATAACCGTCGTTTGATCTTGTGATCCTTCAGAAATTGTGTAAAACTGCTAACTGTTGTTATATGATCAAGGTGTTATAACATGTAACCCGACGAAACATAAGGATACTTCGTCAAATCCTGTATCGACGAGGAATGGGTATTTCGCCGAACACCAATATGACGAAGGATAGGATCTTCGTCGGAGCCGTTTATGACGAAGGATAGGGACCTTCGTCAGGGTTGTTCATGACGAAGAATAGGTTTCTTCGTCAGAGCAGTACATGACGAATCTTAGGGGATTTCGTCATAGGGAAAATGGACTGGGCTTAGGTTTGGATGAAAAGCCCACTTACCCATTGAATGTAATCGTATGTTATGCATGGGATGTGGACACATGTGTGAACTGAGTATATGTTATGTGATGCACGTTAGTACTTGTGATAAATGTGATCTCTAAAATATGTGACATAATTAATAAATCTTGAAACTAATTGTTATTGGTAACCACGGTAGGGTTGATTGAATAACTGGGCGGTAACTTAACATACCGAGCAATCCAAGGTGAGTTCATTCCTCTTGAGCATGCGTCCCGGTGGGTGGGACAGTCATTGGGTATCCCTGAGAGGGATAGGTTTCTGGGTAAATCGAATGGGTATTCCTGAGAGGAATACGTCTTGTGGGTAAAATCTAGAATGTTGGATAATACACTCATCCTATCACCTTTAAGTCGCATCTTGTTTGTTACCTGAGAGGTAACAGAGTATTAGTTGGTAGCGCTATCTAGGTTTGGCACCCTCACCCCGTACCTGAGAGGATGGGTGTGAACTAATGACTCAGTCATGCCCAATGCTTTGATAGGAGCATTGGGGAACAAGCAAAATAAATCTGGAGCCGTCTTGTATTCGAGTTATTATCAACATTGTAATCAATGAACTAAACTAAACACTTGGTAACCAACGTTTTCGTAAAACTATGAACTCACCAGTGTTGTCTGATACACTTGTTGCATGCTCGCAGGTCGTTAGATGCTATGGATAAGGAACTTGCTATATGGATGGCTGGAGTGGTCATGGGTCGCATTTCTTGGATATGTATGTCCTGAATTCATATACATTTGGTTTTGAAACATTTAAACAATGGATCACTATTTGCTTCCCCTGAAACTATTTAACTTGGATTGTGTTTTATGAATGTTCTATTCTAATGAATGGGAATTTTGTTAAATATCTTGTGGTTAGTTCAATGTGATTGGTGACTAGATCCTGGTACATCACACGCCTAGCGGGGTTACCGCATGTGGTATTTTGGGGGTGTGTCAGTTTGGTATCAGAGCCACTGGTTATAGTGAACTAAGTTTTAAAATGATTTTTTTATAAAACCAGAGTATAACCGAACAGTTCAGAAAGCGACCATGACACTCAGCTCCAGAATGCAAGGTTCGTCTCTCGTTTACTTACTGCATAGTATATCTAGTATACACTTATGTACGATGTTGCGTGCGATTGCACACTTAGCATTATAGATCGACTTCATGTGTACTTACCTGAGTTAGGTGATTGATAGAGTCACAGTGCGATATCCCGTCAGATTTTGTGGTTTATGTTTTGTGGTGATTTGTCTTGTTGCGAGAGTTTGAGGAACCTTTTAGCATGAGTTGGGAGGAACTGAGATAAACATGCAAATCTCATTCCTATTATGGGTGCACACATAATAGTAATGTGGGGTGCATGTGAGTCCCAGTGAGGCCTAACGAGTGTGAAAGGGGTTCCGCTCTGTTGCCTGATGTAAACTTAGTAGTCTGTGGAATTCATCGTGAGGTTTGACTCCTACCTTATCTTGACTCTTAACCTTTTCCCTTTCTTATATAGAATCATGAGTGGACGAGGCCATGGGCGTGGTCACATTGCGATGACTCAGACCGAGCTGACAAACTTGATTAACACACGTGTGGCTGAGGCTTTGGCAGCCTACCAAGCTGGTACGGAATGTGCCAAATATTCTTTATCCTAGTGTCGTGAACTCGAATCTTATCTGTGTGTTGTATGTCCTTTCATCATTAGGTCAACAAGTGAATCAGAATCAAAAAAATCTGCCTGCTTGTACGTTTATGACGTTTATGGATTGTAGGCCACAGACGTTTAGTGGGACTGAAGGAGCTGTGGGGCTACTACGTTGGTTTGAGAAGGCAGAGTCGGTGTTCGCAATGTGTAACTGTCCTCTTGGGGATAGAGTGAAGTATGCTTCAGGCACACTCGTGGATGGTGCCTTGACTTGGTGGAATGCCCAAGTCCAGATGCTGGGCATTGAGATGGCCAATGCCACTACTTGGGAGGATTTCAAGGAGCTGATGAGAGAGGAGTACTGTCCTCGTGATGAAGTGCAGAAACTGGAGAACGAGTATTATGATCTGAAAATGGTGGGGTCAGAAATCAAGGCATACACGAAACGGTCACATGAACTAGCTAATATGTGCCCGAACTTATCACGACCTCCACACCGAAGAATTAAACTGTACATCAAGGGATTAGCCCCACCGGTGAAGGGCTTGGTTACTGCGGCGAACCTCAACAACTTAGCTCAGATCATCCGCTTAGCTCACAAGATCACAGATCAGGAGGTGGAGCATGGCTCGCTACCACTGCGTGTTTCCACTACTGCCACTACCGCTACAGCTACTACACCTGCTACTGATAGCAAACGTAAGTGGAATGATGTAGACAAGGTGTCTAATCCGATCTAGTCACAGAAGAAGCCAGACAACAGTATCAACCACAGTTTTAGCCAGTCATCTTCCGTGAATCAGAATCTGAGCAACAATTCGAATCAGGGTTCATACGCGGGAAAGTTACCGAAGTGTAACAAGTGCAACTTCCACCATCGCAGGGCGTGCACCCGGGTATGTCGCAGGTGTAACAAGGTAGGCCATATGGCTAGAGACTGCAGGGTCTCACTCCCAAGGTAGCAGCAGTAGCAACCCCCACAGCAACCACAGCAACAGGAGAGGCAGCAGCCTCAGCAGAATCAGGGAAATCGTAAGGGGTGCTTTCAGGGTGGAGACGAGGGTCATTTTAGGCGGGATTGCCCTCAATTGAATCAGAATGCTGGTAACAATAACAATAACACTGGGAATAACAACAATGGGAACAATGGTGGAAATGGAGCGCGTGGGAGAGTGTTTACCATTGGCGCTGGGGAAGCTCGCAATGATGGCAACGTTGTGACCGGTACGTTTTCTGTGAACAATCTATTTGCTTCTGTTTTATTCAACTCCGGTGCCGATTGGATTTATGTGTCTTTGGGGTTCAGTCGTCAGTTAGGATTGAGTCCTACACCTCTTGTAAACAAACACGTTATAGAGTTAGCCGATGGCAAATCGATTGAAGCTTCGCATGTCCTTCTTGGGTGTAAACTCGATCTCATGGGTCAAGTGTTCGACATTGACCTACTCTCCGTTACTCTTGGAAGTTTTTATGTGGTCGTTGGCATGGATTGGTTGTCTAAGCATCAAGCGGAAATTCTCTGTAAAGAGAAAATCGTGTGTATACCTCTCCCCAGTGGGGAATCCTTGTCGGTTCAAGGACAACGTAGTGGTGCAATGGTTGGCATCATCTCAGCCATGAAAGCCCAGAAGTGTCTACGAAAGGCCTATCCTGCTATCCTAGCTCTTGTTACTGATTCACAACCTGAAGAAAGGAAGATCGAGGACCTTCCAATTGTTTGTGAATTTTCTAACGTGTTTCCTGAAGAGCTACCTGGTTTACCTCCACATCGTCAGGTGGAATTTCAGATTGACCTTACGCCAGGAGAAGCTCCGATTGCTCGTGCTCCTTATCGTCTTGCACCAGGTGAGTTGCAAGAGCTGTCAAATAAAATCCAAGAATTGTTGGATAGAGGCTTTATCCGACCCAGTTCGTCGCCTTGGGGAGCCCCAGTTTTGTTTGTGAAGAAGAAAGACGGGTCTTTTCGTATGTGTATAGATTATTGAGAACTCAATAAGGTGACAGTCAAGAACCGCTATCCCTTACCCCGTATTGACGACCTGTTTGACCAGTTACAAGGGTCAAGCTTTTACTCGAAGATCGATTTAAGGTCAGGCTATCATCAGATGAGAGTCCGAGAGAAAGATGTCCCTAAAATAGCTTTTTGAACGCGGTATGATCATTATGAGTTTCTGGTTATGCCGTTCGGGTTGACAAATGCACCCGCGGTTTTCATGGACCTTATGAACCGGGTGTGCAAACCGTATCTTGGCGAATTCATCATCGTGTTTATCGATGACATTCTGATCTACTCAAAGAGCAAGGAGGACCACGAGCGACACTTGCGTCTTATTTTGGAGCTTCTGAGGAAGGAGCAACTCTACGCAAAGTTTTCTAAGTGTGACTTCTGGATACGAGAAGTGCACTTCCTTGGTCACATTGTGAATGAAATGGGGATACACGTGGATCCTGCGAAGATTGATGCTATTAGAGATTGGGCGGCACCGAAGAATCCTTCGAAGGTGAGACAATTTATTGGTCTCGCTGGGTATTATCGCAGATTTATTAAAGACTTCTCGAAGATTGCTCAACCTCTTACCTCGTTGACACAGAAAGGCGTTGCATACTCATGGGGAACGAAACAAGAAGATGCTTTCCAGTTGTTGAAACAAAAACTCTGCAGTGCACCAATTTTGTCCTTACCTGAGGGTACCGAAGATTTTGTGGTGTACTGTGATGCTTCTATTCAAGGTCTCGGTTGCGTGCTGATGCAACGCGAGAAGGTGATAGCTTACGCCTCTCGACAGTTGAAGGTTCACGATAGAAATTACACGACTCACGACTTAGAGTTGGGCCGTGGTGTTTACGCTCAAGATCTGGAGGCATTACCTGTACGGTACTAAATGCACTATTTATACCGACCACAGGAGCCTTCAGCATATTTTTACCAGAAGGAATTGAATATGCGACAGCGTCACTGGGTAGAACTCTTAAGCGACTACGATTGTGCCATCAAGTATCACCCAGGTAAAGCTAACGTTGTAGCCGATGCCCTTAGTCGGAAGGAAACGAAACCCAAGCGTGTCCGTGTTTTGCAACACACTATTCACCCTAATCTACCTGAACAGATTCGTTCAGCTCAGGCTGAAGCGTTGAAGGAAGAGAACATTAAAGCGGAGTACTTACGGGGCATGGAGAAGCGACTCGTGGAAAGGTCTGACGGCATGTGCTATTTCATGGAACGGATATGGGTTCCATTGTTGGGAGATCTTAGAGAGCTTGTGATGGATGAAGTGCACAAGTCTCGATACTCTGTTCACCCAGGTTCGGATAAGATGTATCAGGACCTCAAAGTCTTGTATTGGTGGCCGAAGATGAAAGCTAACATCGCAACGTATGTGAGTAAATGTTTGACGTGTGCGAAGGTCAAGGTAGAGTATCAGAAACCTTCAGGCCTGCTTCAACAACCAAAAATACCCATGTGGAAGTGGGAGCAAATTGCTATGGATTTCATCACTGGTTTGCCAAGAACACAAAACAGAAACGATACCATCTGGGTAATCGTTGACCACCTTACGAAATCTGCACACTTCCTTGCGATCAAGGAAACGGATAAGTTCTCTCAACTTGCAGCTGTCTATCTGAAAGAAGTGGTTTCTAGGCACGTGGTGCCAACCTCTATTATTTTTGAAAGAAGTGGTTTCTAGGCACGTGGTGCCAAATCTGCACACTTTGGTAAAGGGTGGGAGAAACACTTGCCGCTGATCGAGTTCTCCTACAACAACAGTTACCACACTAGCATCTAGGCAGCTCCGTTTAAGGCGTTGTACGGCCGGAAATGTCGTTCTCCTCTTTGTTGGGCTGAGGTGGGTGACAGCCAAGTCACAGGTCCGGAACTTGTTTTTGAAACGTCGGAAAAGATTGTCCAGATCAGAAACCGTATGGTGGCTGTCACACCCTGGCTTTGCGGAAGCGTGGTTAATTTGGTGTGACTTCTTAATACCATAGCTTAACCATAACAAAGCTATATGAAATAAAACCATGCAAGATCATCCATTAGATTAAGTTTTAAAAACCAAATACAATAACATTGTCTCAACGGAAACACATCCTAACGACATTGTTCAACAAACACAAGCATCAACATGACATAAACACAGTTTAAGGACTGTGACTTGTCCAGGAAAGAGTCACATTCCCCAAACCCGGATGACCTCGTAACTAGTGCAGCGGGAAAACGTGTCATACCGCGCCAGATCCTTTAATTCCCTGAAATACATGTAAGTTGAAAAATCAACAATAATGTTGAGCGAGTTCATGTGTAAGTGAGTAAATAAACCTTTGTAAGTATAAAAATCCTGGTATGTAGCAAATAAGGAAAAAGAGATCACCAATGGTTTGCAAGGCCATTGATATGTGTGAAGTGCAAGTAGGAAGACTCAAACCTAGCAGATTTTGCGTTGGGCACAAAGTCACCCCGAGGTCCGTACTGTTGGACCTGGAGTTGGGCTCGCTACACCCAGATAGATCTACCGCTTACGTCCCTCGGTCCTACAATGAGGATTAATGGCCTCCAGTTCCCGCCTACCCACTCACATGATCTAAGTAGTAACCCTCCTTAAGCTAACCATACCATGTATAAAGTACTCGTAATCATAGTAACATGTATTTCACCCCCGCAGTTTAGAAAACTGAAAACAGTTAAAAGAAAAGGGGGACATGAACTCACAGTGGTGCGTCTCTACCAAGTATGTCTCCTGATCAAGCAGCTGTGTGACGACCTACACGTACTAATTCTATTAGACGGACGGCCGTGCCTTAGCTTTAAGGTTTAAGTTTTCGGGAAATAGTTAGACAACTATTTCGTGTTTACATTCTGTATACTTGGTAATCATTTTCCTTCCCAAGGATGGGGGATTTAATACATGTGTGTTCGTATAATTTGAAATATATTATTAAGTCTCACTTAAAATATATTTTATTTCTAATCCCAAATATAAATATTCTTCTCAAAAAAAATATTATATTTTCTATTACATAAATCTTCCCAAAATAATACCTTGTCAAAAATACGCGTTAAGTCATATTTTCTTAAAATGCGTAAGTTACGTTTTAACGATCGAGTGGTAATAATAATTATCGGTGTAACTTATGTATTTATCGTAGAGGCGTTCGTATTATTTTGGACTCGTTAACATTCGATAGTATTATTTTTACCCTAAAATAATACTAGTATTTTCACAAAATAATCATAAACACACATCAAGTGACTTTATGAAAAATATATACTAAATATATATTTACCAAGTTTTATTTTGTGAAATCCCACCTCCGATGTTTTGTAATTAAAGTCGTGGCGAAACTTATATTTTGAAAACATGTCGAGAAGTATTTCTAACACTTATAGTGAAAATAATTCTAAGTGTTGGGTTTTTAGAAAAATTTCGCCAGAGTTTCCCCTGTAACTGGAGGTGGCCACGCTTTTAAGCGTATCATTTTCTTTCATAAATCAAACCAACATTCTTTTCATTCAATCAAAACAATGTCCAAAACAACAAACTAGTAAATAAATATGTATATCGCATAAATTACATGAACTTGCGTTTTATCCAAGAATATAAAGTAAATTCCATTACTTTTAGTGTATCTTTATATAAATCAATCCGGTTTCGTAAAAACCCCATTTTTAAAGAAATTCTATCTTTACAACTTCTTATCAATTTTTACAAAAATAGTTATTTGGTCGAAACTTTGTTTACACACTTGTGTGTTCTAAAAATCATTCGTGTTAGCGTAAAATCCGTCTTTAGAAAACATGATTTCTTTGATACTTGGTTCTTTGAAAATACCGCTTGTAGATACGTAGATCTACTAGTTTTAAACACTATTTCACAAGGAAAATCGCTTTTACACAAGTTCATGATTCGTGTGTGGTAGAGTTTCATCCTTTAACCCTTGTTACTTCCAAAACAACCTTATGTCATGATCCATGATCATGACCAACCCGGGTTAAATGATGATCCGAGCTACCACAACATAGATCGGGTCCAAATAATCACACAAATCAATTTCTACAAGATTTACACAACATATGAGCTTTTAACCATCATTACAAGCATTTTTAGTAAACTTTTGTGTGTCATTTTGTAAGATTACGAGTTTTAACCGTTACAAATCGTATTAACCACTTCAAAATAGTTCGAGAGGGTGATTCAAGCAACTTACTACTAGCTCGAGGCTAGGGAAGAATCTAGACGCAAAATGAGTGGATAAAAGCAATAGAGTGAGGTCCTTCGCCTTCCGATTGCACCAAGCTTCCTTGTAGGTGATCCTTCACACTTGTGGATGCTTGGAATTACTTGATCAAAATCGAAAAGTGGTGGTGGTGGTGCTTGTGTCTTCGGCCGAGAACCAAGGAGAGGGGAGAGAGAGAGATTTGTTCAAGTGTTGTGTGAAAGAATGATGGATATGAGCTAGTTACTTATAGACAATTCCATCAAGTTTAACCATAGGTTATTGTGTATTCTAGATATTAGACACATGGATTTTAATAATCAAAAGAATTAGTGGGGTGTCCCCACATGGTAACCGAACTCGGTTACAAGGGGATGGGTTTGGTTCGATTCCAACTGATAAGTTAAGTCTAGTTACGTTAAGTTAGGAGGTTATACCGGTTACTAGTGTGTAGTGTGTTGTGAAGGGTGTTAGGGTATTCAGGGACCCTAACTGGCTCAGTAAAAGATAAGTAATGTTATTAACAATATTTTCATGTTCCGGGTATAGTCCGGTTGTTTGGTTGGATAGTAATTCGTTAAAGCGTTAAACAAGCTTTAAAGTATCGTTAATACCATTTTTAGTGACACAACTTATTCCTCCAAAGTGTCGGGAATATTTTCCTCATGCCTTGGCACTTTATTAGGTAGCTTAATGCTGAATTATTATGTAAAGTGCTGAATTTTGTGCTTGGAGCACGTTTTAGGCACATCCAGTCATTGTAACTTATTCCTAGAGACGCAGTTCTACAACCCTTGTATCCCTACACTCACCACTAGTGTAGTAAAATATTTATGGCTCATACAGGCCTTAGAGGCAGTGTCTGCCTGATGCTGGCTTTATCAGCATGTTCAATAGGTTATCCGTTTATAGTGCTACTGTGCTTTTTGTGCATCATGTTTGTCACTAAGGTTCAGCATGTAAATAATGTAGTGACGGTAAGTAAAGTATGATGCAGGTATATGCATGTATCAGAAATCAAGTAGCAGTTCATCAGTAATTTCAAACAAGCACAGTAATTAATTATTAATTAAGTCGTACGGATACCTAGTTTAGTGAGGGTTGTCACATTCTCCCCCCGTTAGAAAAATTTCGTCCCGAAATTTTAAGTTCTGCTTGTAGATGCAGGGTTCTTAGGAAATAGGTGGGGGTATTTCTTTTTCATCCGGTCCTCACGCTCCCAGGTGTATTCAGGACCATGTCTGGCATTCCAACGAACCTTGACGAGCTTGACACTGCTCCGGCGGGTCTTGTTTACTTTCCAATCCGTAACCTCAACCGGTTCTTCAACGAAAAGGAGCGTGTCGTCAACATGAATCTCGTCGATGGGAATGGCAATGGTATCTTGAGTTGGACTTTTCTTCAGGTTGGATACATGAAATGTATCATGAACTGAATGGAGTTCAGCAGGTAAGTCCAGCTTGTATGCTACTAGTCCTATTCTTTCCAAAACTCTGAAAGGACCAATGTAGCGCGGATTTAACTTTCCACGCTTTCCGAAGCGTGCCACACCCTTCCAGGGTGAAACTTTCAATAAAACCATATCTCCAAATTGGAATTCCAAATGTTTCCGGTTTGGATCCGCATAGGCTTTCTGTCTTTCACGAGCTGCTTCGATGCGTTTTCGGATCTGCGCAATCTTGTCTGTCGTCTCTTGGACGATTTCGGGACCAACAAGTTGTCTATCACCTGCGTCAGCCCAACCTAGGGGTGATCGACACTTGCGTCCGTAAAGAGCTTCGAATGGCGCGGCACCAATACTGGTGTGGTAGATGTTGTTGTATGAAAACTCGACCAAAGGCAAATGCTTATCCCAGCTACCGCCCAAATCCATAACACAAGCTCTCAGCATGTCTTCCAAAGTCTGTATCGTCCGCTCGCTTTGCCCGTCGGTCTGCGGGTGAAATGCGGTGCTCATATTCAATTGTGAGCCAAAAGCTTCTTGGAAGGATTGCCATATCCTTGACACAAACCTTCCGTCTCTATCAGAGATGATCGAGAGAGGCACTCCATGACGTGCGACGATCTCTCTCATGTAAATTTCGGCCAACTTGCTCGTATTATCCTTCTCTCTGATAGGTAAGAAGTGTGCTGACTTCGTTAATCGATCCACTATTACCCAAATAGTGTCATGACCTCTTGCCGTTCTTGGCAATTTTGTAATAAAATCCATGGATATTTGTTCCCATTTCCACTTGGGAATCTCAGGTTGTTGCAGAAGTCCTGAAGGCTTCTGATACTCGGCTTTAACCTTAGCGCATGTTAGACATTTGCTCACATAAACAGCAACATCGCCTTTCATCCTAGGCCACCAATAATAATCTTTGAGATCCTGGTACATCTTGTCCGCTCCAGGGTGGATAGAGTACCGCGACTTGTGAGCTTCATCGAAAATAACTTTCCTTAAACCTCCAAACAAAGGAACCCAAATCCTTTTCTCAAAACATAACGTTCCTTCCTCGTTTGGTACCAGTAGCTTCTCCATTCCACGGAGATATTCTTCTTCAAGGTTTCCTTCCTTGAGGGCTTCTTTCTGCGCGGCACGAATGTGCAAGGAAAGATCGGTTCGGATGATCATTTCTAAAGCCCTAACCCTTATGGGCTTGATCCTCTCCTTTCGACTTAGGGCATCGGCGACCACATTCGCCTTCCCTGGATGATACTTTATCTCGCAGTCGTAATCGTTCAGCAACTCAACCCAACGTCTTTGCCTCATATTCAGCTCCTTCTGGTTGAATATGTGTTGTAGGCTCTTGTGATCTGTAAAAATTGTACACTTTGTACCATAAAGGTAGTGTCTCCAGATCTTTAATGCAAATACCACTGCGCCAAGTTCCAAATCATGTGTGGTATAGTTCTTTTCGTGCACTTTCAATTGACGTGATGCGTAAGCAATAACCTTTTGGCGTTGCATCAACACGCAACCCAATCCTTGACGCGAAGCATCGCAGTATACCACAAAATCATCTGTACCTTCCGGTAGTGCTAAGATTGGCGCATTGCAGAGCTTATCCTTTAATATCCGGAACGCTTCTCCCTGTTTGATTCCCCAATCAAACTTCTTATCTTTCTGCGTGAGGAGCGTCAATGGTTGAGCGATCTTCGAAAAATCCTCAATGAACCTTCGATAGTAGCCAGCAAAACCCAAGAATTGTCGAATCTCGGTTGGCGTCTTTGGCGTTTACCAATTCTTGATCGCTTCGATCTTGGTTGGATCCACATGGATTCCATCTCCATTTACCACATGTCCAAGGAATTGGACTTCACGTAGCCAAAATTCGCACTTTGAGAATTTGGCATACAACTGTTCTTTCTTCAGCAGCTCCAAAATAGCTCTTAGATGCTGTTCGTGCTCAGCCTTTGTCCTTGAATAAATCAAGATATCATCGATGAACACTATCACGAACTTATCCAAGTACGGCTTGCAAACTCTATTCATCAAATCCATAAAGACTGCAGGTGCGTTTGTCAACCCAAACGGCATAACAAGGAACTCGTAGTGTCCATAACGAGTTCTGAAGGCTGTCTTCGGGATACTTTCCTCTTGTATCCATAACTGATGGTATCCAGATCACAAATCGATCTTTGAGTAAAAGCTTGAACCTTGCAGTTGGTCAAACAGATCATCAATCCTTGGCAGAGGGTATCTATTCTTGATCGTCAGCTTGTTCAACTCCCGGTAGTCAATACACATACGAAAACTACCGTCCTTCTTCTTGACAAACAAAACTGGAGCTCCCCAGGGCGAGAAGCTTGGTCGGATAAATCCCTTGTCTAACAACTCTTGAAGTTGTGTCGACAGTTCCTGCATCTCAGACGGAGCAAGTCTATAAGGTGCCTTAGCCACAGGCGCGGCGCCTGGAACTAAGTCAATGCGGAACTCTACTTGTCTCTGAGGTGGCAGTCCAGGTAAGTCCTCTGGGAAGACTTCTGGATATTCCCTCACGACAGGGATGTCTTCTATTCTCGGCTCAGCAGCCTTCTTATCCACAATGTGTGCCAGGAAGGCAACACATCCCTTCTGCAAACACTTTCGCGCTTTCAGGCAGCTGACAATTCTTAACGGCGTATCACGCTTCTCCCCGTGAACCACAATTGTTTCGCCATCTTCGGTTGGGATACGAACGACTTTTTCGTGACAAACTATTTCAGCCTTGTTGCCTGATAACCAATCCATTCCTACCACCACGTCGAAGCTTCCCAACTGGACTGGTAGTAGATCCAAGGCAAACTCACGCTCTCCCAATTCGATCACACAACCTCTGATAACTTCATTGGCTTCTACTATCTTTCCATTAGCCAATTCGATTGAGTACGGAATATCTAATTTTCTAGTGGCTAAACCAAGCATGTTCTTAAATTCTAACGATACGAAGCTATAGTCGGCACCAGTATCAAATAAAACGGATGCATAGTGTTGGTTTACAGGGAATGTACCAGTAACGACATTGGGGTCCTGGCGCGCCTCCCTCGCTTCAATATGAAATACTCTTCCACGGGCTTGGTTTAACTCTGGGCAGTTCCTCTTAAAGTGCCCGATATCACCACAGTTAAAGCATCCAAGTCTTTGCCCATTTCCACCTCCATTCCCAGCTTGGTTATTCCTTTGGTTATGATTCATAGCGCCTGCTTGATTAGCATTGTTGCCTCGATTCCCATTACCTCCATTGTTCCCCTGTGGGCGATTCCCAATACCACCACGATTATTATTTCTATTCCCAAATCCTCCTTGGCCTCCCCGGCCAGCACTAGCCCAACAAGAATCCTTCAAGTGACCAGTCTTTCCACAAGCTTCACATACTTTTGGCCCGCATCGGCCAGAATGGTGACGCTGGCAGGTGTTGCACTTGGGCTGGGTGCCCATATATCCCTTTCCTTTCTTCCCACTACCAGCTGTAACCTGAGCTGGCGCGTTTGGCTCTCCTTTCTTAACAACCCCACTAGTGCCTTGTTTGAAGTTCGAGAACTTTCGTTTGTTACCTCCGGATGACTCGACGTGAGTCTCTTTCTTCTTTGCCTCGATCTCATCGAACTTGTTCAGGCGGATAGCCTCCTCAGTGAGAGCCACGCTCAAATCGATTGCCTCAGTAATTGTCGCAGGCTTGGATGAGGTCACCATGCTTATGATTTGAGGAGCTAATCCCCAAATGAAACGTTCAATCCGCTTGAACTCCGGAGTGACCATGTAGGGTACCACATGCGATAAGTCATGGAATCTCTGAACGTATTCTGCGATCTTTGGGCCTTCCATTTTCAAATACCAGAACTCGGTTTCCAATCTTTGAATTTCCGCGCGAGAGCAGTACTTTTTGCGCATAAGTTCCTTCAGTTCGGTCCAGGTTAGCGCGTAGGCAGCAGCTTCACCAAGTGTCTGTACTTGCAAATTCCACCAAGAGAGGGTTCCATCCAGAAATAGCCTAGAAATGTAGGTGACTTGCTGATCTAGTGCGCATTTGCTCATGGGAAGAACAGATTCAGTTTTCTCAGCCCAACGAACAAAGGCGACAGCACCTCCTGTGCCATCAAAGTTGACCGGTTTGCAGTCTAGAAACTGCTTGTAGGTGCGCCCTGCACACACATTGTAACATGTGAACGGCATTAGCATCTTTGCTATAGATATCCAATTAGGTCATGGTATGTCTAAATGACTTAGTATTACCATGAGGCGGGTTGTTGTTGTTGCCAGTGTTGCCAGAGTTGCTTCAAATAGTCCCTCCTTGAGAGGCGGCGTATTGTGCGATGGCAGCAGCGATAATTTGCTGGAGTTCTGCCTCATTGGTAGGCATCGGCGTTTGACGTCTCGGCGGCATCTTCTAAAAGATGGGTTTACGTCGGTCAGGCCATAATAAAGATCCCATGTTATAATACGTAAGTCAGGTCATAATATAGCGTACGTATATAATGATAGTAATAGTACATAACATCTCATGTTATAATCATATCAATCACACAACATCCCATGTTATAAAACATAAATAATCAATCAAAACATCAAATATGATGAGAATACTGCGATTGCCATATATTGAGACCACATAGTAAGCGTACAAGTACATCACAGTGTCATACAACATCAGTCGACTAAGGGCTACATCACCCTAGTCCAAAAACTATATCAAATCAGTGTCAATACGTCCCATATACATGATCAACAAAAGTCAGAATCATAATGTAGTCTCCAAAAATGCTGTGCAGTCAAAAGCAATCGCCGTCTTTTCACCAGCGTCTACCCATACGGTACTGAAGAGCTCTACACGGATGGCGGGGGAGGAGGGGGAAAGTGAGTGTAAAACAAGCGACGCAAATGGAGCCAGTCCTCCTCCATGGCTCTCTGGGTACGCAAGAAAGAAGCAACCTGCTGCTCTAGGGCAAAAAGGCGTGCAGCATAGTCTGGTGGTAAAGGTCGAGAGGGCTGCAAAGGAGAGTGGGTCTGACCCTGGCACTGACACGGCGGCGGCTGGGCTCTCTCAAGCTCCTGAATGCTCTGCGTGTGTGCCTCGTGCTGGGAGACAAAAGACATCAAAACATCCTCAATGGAATATCCCATATGGAAATGATGGTAAGGGTCGGTCGGTGTCATGGCAGGTGGCGATGACCAGAGAAACAGCTCACTGGTGGGATCAAAAGGTGCCACATGAAATGGAGAAACAGGGGGAAAAGTAGCAGACGGTGGTATAGCAGGGATGGATACCGGTACATGTCCAAAAGGGTGAGCCGAAGAACCCTCTCCAGGTCGCGCTGGAGGTGTAAACCGAGGAAATGAAAAGGAGGTATCAACGTGACGGGTATCAGTGATCTGAGGGGGAATAGGCGGGACCTCGTCATCAGCAGGAATCCACCCATGCTGGGCGTGCTCATCTCGTGGGTCCATCTGTGCCATAAAAAGTGCACGATCAAACTGAACTGGCATAGGATCATGGTGAGGTGCAACAAGAGGGCCAACTGGTGCATCAGCAATAAGTGGGGGATCAACATGATCAGCAGCAAAGACATGATCGCCCTCCAACAACGGAGCATCCACTGGGTGATCATCAATAGGCGGGTCAGCAATGACAGGCTCAATAATAGGTGCGTCAGCATGAACTGGGTCGTGCTCAAACGCAGGGTCTAGAGCGGCTACCTGCTCAGGGGCCATGGCAGGCTCGGGGTCATCAAAGGCCATCCCAAAATCAAACTCGGGATCGATGGGATCAACTGGGTCTACTGGGTCGACTGGATCCTCCATAGGCTGATCCATGGGTATAAACTCTATATCCTGATCTGGGACGAATCCTGGGGGAAAGACAGGATCGGAATCCTCCACATCATCGTGTTCGAAAGCAAAACTAGGAATAGGGGCAACAGAGGATGCCTGGTCGGGATCTGATCCATGTGAGAAGTGTTGCGCACTCTGGGTGTGTGAAGGTGCAGAGGCCACAGACTCGAAAGAGTCTGGGACCGGAGAGTGAGCGGGTGACTCCTCGGCGGGAGCATCTGCGATCATCAAGAGATCACCAGCAGCAAGAAGGGCCTCGCCCTGAACATCCTCCTCTAAGGGCTCATCATCAAACAGATCGACGTCGCCATCATCGTCGGCGTCGAGAAGCAAATCGTAAGCAGGATAAACAGCTAAGGGTATGGGAGCAGGGATCTCCACTAACGGTAGGTCCCCGGCCAAAAGGCCATCAGCGAGCTCATCAGCACCATCAGGTAAAGCAAAGGGCTGAAAGTCGTCCTCGTCCGTGCTAGTAACGTCGGATGTGTGGACCTCGTGCTCTGAAGACTCTAGGTCATCTGATACTATAGGTCTAGGGCCCGTGGTGTCTGAATCACCAGTGCCAGAGGTGTCCATGGTGTCTGTAACATAAACACAAACATGCACAAACAGTCAATCATACAATCAGATAAGCACATTAGTCACCAAGCAAGCAATCAAATAATTCTCCTAGTCCCACTAGCCTCCCAGCCTCTCAGACTGCTCTTCCTAGTCCTACTAGCCAAATCCTCCCAGCCTCTCAGACTGCTCTCCCTAGTCCTACTAGGCAACTACCTCGGTCTCCTAGACCGAGCCTCGGTCCTCCAGACCGAGCCTCAGCCTCCCAGACTAAGCCTATACATAATAAATAAAATGTGCTCAACATTTGTTTATAAAAGTTTTGGATCTGGACTTAAGTGGTATGCAGTAAAAATGTTTTCGTGAGAGGCCTAGTGATCATAGTCTAGACTCGAGAAAGAATCCTAGTTCGCTATGATCAGAGCTCTGATACCAAGCTGTCACACCCTGGCTTTGCGGAAGCGTGGTTAATTTGGTGTGACTTCTTAATACCATAGCTTAACCATAACAAAGCTATATGAAATAAAACCATGCAAGATCATCCATTAGATTAAGTTTTAAAAACCAAATACAATAACATTGTCTCAACGGAAACACATCCTAACGACATTGTTCAACAAACACAAGCATCAACATGACATAAACACAGTTTAAGGACTGTGACTTGTCCAGGAAAGAGTCACATTCCCCAAACCCGGATGACCTCGTAACTAGTGCAGCGGGAAAACGTGTCATACCGCGCCAGATCCTTTAATTCCCTGAAATACATGTAAGTTGAAAAATCAACAATAATGTTGAGCGAGTTCATGTGTAAGTGAGTAAATAAACCTTTGTAAGTATAAAAATCCTGGTATGTAGCAAATAAGGAAAAAGAGATCACCAATGGTTTGCAAGGCCATTGATATGTGTGAAGTGCAAGTAGGAAGACTCAAACCTAGCAGATTTTGCGTTGGGCACAAAGTCACCCCGAGGTCCGTACTGTTGGACCTGGAGTTGGGCTCGCTACACCCAGATAGATCTACCGCTTACGTCCCTCGGTCCTACAATGAGGATTAATGGCCTCCAGTTCCCGCCTACCCACTCACATGATCTAAGTAGTAACCCTCCTTAAGCTAACCATACCATGTATAAAGTACTCGTAATCATAGTAACATGTATTTCACCCCCGCAGTTTAGAAAACTGAAAACAGTTAAAAGAAAAGGGGGACATGAACTCACAGTGGTGCGTCTCTACCAAGTATGTCTCCTGATCAAGCAGCTGTGTGACGACCTACACGTACTAATTCTATTAGACGGACGGCCGTGCCTTAGCTTTAAGGTTTAAGTTTTCGGGAAATAGTTAGACAACTATTTCGTGTTTACATTCTGTATACTTGGTAATCATTTTCCTTCCCAAGGATGGGGGATTTAATACATGTGTGTTCGTATAATTTGAAATATATTATTAAGTCTCACTTAAAATATATTTTATTTCTAATCCCAAATATAAATATTCTTCTCAAAAAAAATATTATATTTTCTATTACATAAATCTTCCCAAAATAATACCTTGTCAAAAATACGCGTTAAGTCATATTTTCTTAAAATGCGTAAGTTACGTTTTAACGATCGAGTGGTAATAATAATTATCGGTGTAACTTATGTATTTATCGTAGAGGCGTTCGTATTATTTTGGACTCGTTAACATTCGATAGTATTATTTTTACCCTAAAATAATACTAGTATTTTCACAAAATAATCATAAACACACATCAAGTGACTTTATGAAAAATATATACTAAATATATATTTACCAAGTTTTATTTTGTGAAATCCCACCTCCGATGTTTTGTAATTAAAGTCGTGGCGAAACTTATATTTTGAAAACATGTCGAGAAGTATTTCTAACACTTATAGTGAAAATAATTCTAAGTGTTGGGTTTTTAGAAAAATTTCGCCAGAGTTTCCCCTGTAACTGGAGGTGGCCACGCTTTTAAGCGTATCATTTTCTTTCATAAATCAAACCAACATTCTTTTCATTCAATCAAAACAATGTCCAAAACAACAAACTAGTAAATAAATATGTATATCGCATAAATTACATGAACTTGCGTTTTATCCAAGAATATAAAGTAAATTCCATTACTTTTAGTGTATCTTTATATAAATCAATCCGGTTTCGTAAAAACCCCATTTTTAAAGAAATTCTATCTTTACAACTTCTTATCAATTTTTACAAAAATAGTTATTTGGTCGAAACTTTGTTTACACACTTGTGTGTTCTAAAAATCATTCGTGTTAGCGTAAAATCCGTCTTTAGAAAACATGATTTCTTTGATACTTGGTTCTTTGAAAATACCGCTTGTAGATACGTAGATCTACTAGTTTTAAACACTATTTCACAAGGAAAATCGCTTTTACACAAGTTCATGATTCGTGTGTGGTAGAGTTTCATCCTTTAACCCTTGTTACTTCCAAAACAACCTTATGTCATGATCCATGATCATGACCAACCCGGGTTAAATGATGATCCGAGCTACCACAACATAGATCGGGTCCAAATAATCACACAAATCAATTTCTACAAGATTTACACAACATATGAGCTTTTAACCATCATTACAAGCATTTTTAGTAAACTTTTGTGTGTCATTTTGTAAGATTACGAGTTTTAACCGTTACAAATCGTATTAACCACTTCAAAATAGTTCGAGAGGGTGATTCAAGCAACTTACTACTAGCTCGAGGCTAGGGAAGAATCTAGACGCAAAATGAGTGGATAAAAGCAATAGAGTGAGGTCCTTCGCCTTCCGATTGCACCAAGCTTCCTTGTAGGTGATCCTTCACACTTGTGGATGCTTGGAATTACTTGATCAAAATCGAAAAGTGGTGGTGGTGGTGCTTGTGTCTTCGGCCGAGAACCAAGGAGAGGGGAGAGAGAGAGATTTGTTCAAGTGTTGTGTGAAAGAATGATGGATATGAGCTAGTTACTTATAGACAATTCCATCAAGTTTAACCATAGGTTATTGTGTATTCTAGATATTAGACACATGGATTTTAATAATCAAAAGAATTAGTGGGGTGTCCCCACATGGTAACCGAACTCGGTTACAAGGGGATGGGTTTGGTTCGATTCCAACTGATAAGTTAAGTCTAGTTACGTTAAGTTAGGAGGTTATACCGGTTACTAGTGTGTAGTGTGTTGTGACGGGTGTTAGGGTATTCAGGGACCCTAACTGGCTCAGTAAAAGATAAGTAATGTTATTAACAATATTTATATGTTCCGGGTATAGTCCGGTTGTTTGGTTGGATAGTAATTCGTTAAAGCGTTAAACAATCTTTAAAGTGTCGTTAATACCATTTTTAGTGACACAACTTATTCCTCCAAAGTGTCGGGAATATTTTCCTCATGCCTTGGCACTTTATTAGGTAGCTTAATGCTGAATTATTATGTAAAGTGCTGAATTTTGTGCTTAGAGCACGTTTTAGGCACATCCAGTCATTGTAACTTATTCCTAGAGACGCAGTTCTACAACCCTTGTATCCCTACACTCACCACTAGTGTAGTAAAATATTTCTGGCTCATACAGGCCTTAGAGGCAGTGTCTGCCTGATGCTGGCTTTATCAGCATGTTCAATAGGTTATCCGTTTATAGTGCTACTGTGCTTTTTGTGCATCATGTTTGTCACTAAGGTTCAGCATGTAAATAATGTAGTGACGGTAAGTAAAGTATGATGCAGGTATATGCATGTATCAGAAATCAAGTAGCAGTTCATCAGTAATTTCAAACAAGCACAGTAATTAATTATTAATTAAGTCGTATGGATACCTGGTTTAGTGAGGGTTGTCACAGCGGCGGCGCGCGACCGTCAGAAAAGTTACGCTGACAAGCGTAGGAAACCCTTATAGTTCGTTGTAGATGATCGCGTTATGCTGAAAGTTTCACCTTGGAAGGGTGTGGTGTGCTTTGGGAAGCGCGACAAGCTTAATCCACGCTATGTTGGGCCATTCAAAGTTTTGGAGCGTATTGGTAAAGTGGCGTACAAGCTCGAGTTACCTACTAAGTTGGGTAACGTTCATGACGTCTTCCATGTTTCACAATTAAAGAAGTATTTGTCTGATGAAACACTTGTTGTACCACTTCAGGAACTAAAGATCGACGACAAATTGCAGTTTGTCGAAGAACCCGTTAAAATTATGGATCGGGAAGTCAAAGTCCGTAAGCGTAGTCGAATCCCAATTGTGAGAGTTCGTTGGAACTTAAAACGTGGACCGGAGTTCACATGGGAGCGCGAGGATCAGATGAAGCTCAAGTACCCTCACTTATTCCCAACTGATAAATCTAAATCTGATGCAGCAGGCGAATTTCGGGGCGAAATTCCCTTTCAAGTTGGGGATGATGTGGTACCCGTGGAAAATCCACAGTCATCCTGAGTTAATCTTGCTGTTTTGGATTACTTGTCAAATTTCGGGATGAAATTTCTTTCAAGTTGGGGATGATGTGACAACTCGAGATTTCAAGACCTTTCTTTTACACATTACTTGTTTCACAATTCAGTTGATGATGCTGTAACTTGTGCATGTTATTAGAATGGTTAATGTTAATGCATTGTTATGTTTGAATGATTGGTGTATCGTCACGTTTGGCTGTTACATGAAACTGTGAGTGTTGTTTATTGTGTAAGGTTTAGGCATAGCAGAATACCACACACTTGATTTACACTTGACACCCGAAAACTTAAGCCGACGAAGAACAAGGGCTCGACGAAGGAGTCCTTCATCACCAACACCCTTGACGAAGAATGGTTCTTCGTCAAGAGGTCCTTCGCTAGTAAGGGGCCTCGGCCCAGGTTATTTCGGCCCATAGTTGTATGTGTATAACTTCTTAAAACATAACCGCTGAATCACAAAAACCCTAAGAGCCCTCTCTCTTCTCCTCCCCTTTGTTCGACGGCAGCATTCTAATCATTCGAGATTCTTGTGTCTCGATCAAACCAATCCATTTAGATATCAAGGTTAGTGTTCTCCTGTGATTAGTGTGTTATGTTTCTGATGTGGTCGTGGTATATAGGTGATTATGGTTTGCGTGTTTCAATGATCATTGATCGATTTGAATTTTATGTGAAACGGAAAACTGTTATGTTAAAGTGGCCGATGATTACTTCTGTTTAAGAGTGTATAACGTGCAAAGTGATGATTGGTTGGATTGTTTCTGTTATGTTGAGGGTGTAAAGGTTGTTATAAGATTAAGTTTTATGTTAAGGGATGATATTGTAAGCTAATGTTAATGTTATGAATTATCGTTTTGATGATTGAGAGGTAATTAGGATTTTCTTGAATGTATGCAATAACCGTCGTTTGATCTTGTGATCCTTCAGAAATTGTGTAAAACTACTAACTGTTGTTATATGATCAAGGTGTTATAACATGTAACCCGACGAAACATAGGGATACTTCGTCAAATCCTGTATCGATGAGGGATGGGTATTTCGCCGAACACCAATATGACGAAGGATAGGATCTTCGTCGGAGCCGTTTATAACGAAGGATAGGGACCTTCGTTGGGGTTGTTAATGACAAAGAATAGGGTTCTTCGTCGGAGCAGTACATGACGAATCTTAGGGGATTTCGTCATAGGGAAAATGGACTGGGCTTAGGTTTGGGTGAAAAGCCCACTTAACTATTGAATGTAATCGTATGTTATGCATGGGATGTGGACACATGTGTGAACTGAGTATATGTTATGTGATGCACGTTAGTACTTGTGATAAATGTGATCTCTAAAATACATGAGATAATTGATATATCTTGAAACTAATTGTTATTGGTAACCACGGTAGGGTTGATTGAATAAATTGGGCGGTAACTTAACATACCGAGCAATTCAAGGTGAGTTCATTCCTCTTGAGCATGTGTCCCGGTGGGTGGGACAGTCATTGGGTATCCCTGAGAGGGATAGGTTTCTGGGTAAATCGAACGGGTATTCTTGGGAGGAATACGTCTGGTGGGTAAAATCTGGAATGTTGGATAATACACTCATCCTATCACCTTTAAGTCCCATCTCGTTTGTTACCTGAGAGGTAACGGAGTATTAGTTGGTAGCGATATCTAGGTTTGGCACCCTCACCCCGTACCTGAGAGGACGAGTGTGAACTAATGACTCAGTCATGCTGAATGTGTCACACCCCAACCGATGGCGGAAACATCGGGGCATGGCACTGAGCGAAACAGATTGTCCAGAAGTTTCCATAACAATTATCATTACCAATTAATTTAAAGTAACATGTCCCATACCATGTCTTAAAAAGGCAAACAAATTATTACAGACAAATCTAGTCAAGTAGTTCTGTTCCGATAACTCAGGGATTAAGTTTTTGTAGTCACCAAATTACAGGGATTAAGTCTTTGTAGTCACCAAATTACAGCCGGTATGTGGGGTTTTGTATACATTACTTGATAACCTTCACCATTGGACAACGGGGTAGCCAAGGGGTGATATGACCATAGTCACAGACACCATTGGACTCTGAGGTTACCAATGGATGTTCGAGTGACAAATACTGTGGGTAGTTGGTTGATATATGGAAACATTGTAATCGCTCTTAATACTGTAAATTATAACAAACGCATCGTTTTAGTAAAAAGAATGATTCACCAGTATTTCCCGCTGACAAAACCTTTTTCAAACATGTTTCAGGTGATCTGTTATGATCCAGGAAAAGTGCCGCGAAGCACTACAATCTTAAGGAAGTGGCTCAGTATAAAATAAAGAAACATGTTTTGAAAAATAAAGATTTCTCAGTGAAATCATATGATTGTAAATTACCGAGATTTATCTCGAATTGTGAAATAAAATAATCGGGAAATTTGCAGTTTTAAAAGGATCCTGAAGAAAACTTCCGCTGTTAACTCAATTAAATAAATACCACGGGATTTTCTGTCCCGCGGCTCCTGAAACGGGTCAAACCGGGTCGGGGGCCGTGACAGAAAAAGGTGGTATCAGAGCCACTGATTTAAGCCAATTAAGTATTTAGAAAATACTTAAGTTTTCTAAATTGTCATTTTGTGATTATGTGTTTTATTATTTGAATATTTGTGTACAGTATGGGTAAGCAAAAGCTTTCAAACATCTATCTTAAATTAGATAGGTCATCAAACGAGAAGGGAAGTTCATCCTAAACAAATTCCTCAAAACATTATGCAAATCCTGAAGAAGGAATATTTGTCCGAAAAGTACAATATGAGGAACCACTTTCTCCTAATAAAAGAAATTTGATTATTAGGAAAAGTCAGGAGAAAATAAAGAAATCACAACCAAAAGAAAGGTGAGTTAATCAGAAAACCCAAGAACTAGGCAATAACCCACCATGGGAAGACAAGTTAGATGAAAAATGGGCAGATCTCTATATGCTAGCCACTGTAGCAGTAAATGCAAATCTTTAAATACTCTGACTCAAGTTTTAACAACCTTATCACCTACAAGCCAGAAATATTATTCATTAAAATAAATAAATTACAGTAAACCCTGGTGTGTTTTAATTTTTAGTTGTCTTTGTGTTAAATTAATCACATGGTATGAAATAATATTTAAAGGTTATTTATGAAATTTTGTTATAAAATTTTAACTTAGAAATTTTTTTGTGTAGTTTGCATATATGCTAAACAGCATGAATGACTTGTCTGAAGCCCTTCAGAATTTAAATCTCTATCCGGTGAAAATAGAGGTTTCCAGATATTTTAATAGATATATACCTGATATGGAAGAACCTATGGAGTTTGGGGAATATTCTAGGCAGATGGAAATGGAGTTTGGGGAAGGTTCTAGACAAACCAAGAAGGAAATTAGGGAAAGCTCTAGACAAATTGAGGAGTTACCATTTCAGGAGGAATTGGATCGTGCATTGGCGAGCTGTGATGTCGTCAGGCCTATTAATAATAATCTCTACCCTTATCCTGCTGAAACTCAATTACCAATGAACTTGGAACCAACAATCCCAGAACCTATAATCCACACCCAACCTCTAGGAATGGACGAGTGGTGGACCAATGATTGGCAATTCCAAAACCTGCTCAACAGTCCTTATTCCTTTCTCCCTCAATTCGACCCGGAACCTATACCTAACCCACCTCTGAGCAATGAAAATTTAGCTGAACTCCGCCACTTTGGCGAGGAGCTGGTGGATGCAGGAAATAGGATCAGGGAAGTAGGAGAACAGATCTCCTGGAAATACGACGAGAGGGAACGTCGTTATTAAAATATCAACTGACAAGGGATAATGGGGTTATGAAACTGTGGTTGTATAATAAATAGAAAAATATAATCTTGTAAAATAACTACAAATAAAACTTTGAAAGATAATGGTGTGTATTGATACATACTATAAAATATAAAAATGGGAATCAAGAAATCGATAGTTTTGGCTATATGTGTATATTTGAAATTTGTATGATTGTTTTATGTATAATTGTTATTTATTTAATACTAATAAATTATATATATTAATTATCAAATGGAAAACACTAATAATGAACCAGTTAATGATGTTAATCAATCTGAGCAACATCCGGAGGATCAATTTATGACTAGGCAGGATATAGAAAATATTGTTGCTCAAGGAATAGCCAATGCTATTCCAGCAATACTGGCTGCTGCCCAAAAACCTGCTGAACCTTAACAAATCATTCCTAGCAAACGTATTTCTGAAGATAACTTCAGTAATAGTGTAAACGGAGGCGGTAATCATACCAATCACGATAATGATTCACGGCAAGCTCCGCTCCCTAAGAAAATGAAAGCTGCAACGCCTGGTTGCACTTACAAAGAATTTCTTGCTTGTAAACCCGCTGAATTTGCAGGCAATGAAGGAGCAACTGCGGCACTGCGTTGGTTAGAGAAAAACTAGGCAGTGATTACAATAAGTAAATGTGCCAAGGACGATAAGGTCATGTACGGGTCTAATCTTTTCAAAGAATGGGCGCTAGAATGGTGGAATACAGTACTTCAAGCCAAAGGAAGAAATAGGGCCTATTCCATGAACTGGGAAGAATTTAAGAGTCTTGTAGAAAGAAAATTATGTCCCAAGTATGAAAAAGATCAAATGGCGAATAAGTTCCTAAATCATCGAATGATGGGTGTAGATTGTCGAGGGTATACTTCGACATTCTTTGAATATGCTAGAGTAGTACCAACACTGGCTTCGCCAGAACCGGTACTCATTTCTCGCTATATTTGGGGATTGATTAGCAAAATCCGTAATATCGTTAAAGCTGCGAGACCTCGTACTATTGACGATGCGGTAGAATTAGCTAACACCCTAACTGACGAGTTGGTATGCACAAGAGATGAAAACAGGAAAAAGGAACTGGCTCAGAAAATTACCCAAGGAATTCGTACGGGTAATAATAGCAGCTTCAAGAAAAGAGGAACAGGGCAATCTTCAACTCCGCCGTTCTGCAGGAATTGCAAAAAGAAACATTATGGAAGATGTAATGTAACCTGCAACTTTTGCAAATTCGTAGGACATCGCGAAGAAGACTGTAGAAAGAAAACAAGGATCTGCTTTAACTGTGGAGAAATGGGACATTTTAAAACAGAATGTCCAAAATTGGTCAAACCAGCGGACAACAAAGCCAAGACGGCCGACGGAGCTACTAAAAAGAATGTCAGAGCATTTCCGCTAACCACTCAAGAAGCAGAACTCATTCCAGATGTGATAGCTGGTACGTTCTTAGTTCACAACGTGTATGCAAAAGTATTATTTGACTCTGGTGCAAACCAAAGTTTTATAAATACTTCATTCTGCCAAGCTCTTAACTTACCCTTAACCAACCTTAGGCAGGTTTTTACAGTCGAAACGGCAGACGTAAATTCTGTTAATATAGATAAGGTTTTGCAAAAAGAAAATATAGAACTTTCAGGCCATAAATTTCATGCAAACCTATTACCAATGAATTTAGCAGGGTTCGATGTTGTGTTAGGAATGGATTGGTTAGTAGCCAACCATGCTCGAATCATTTGTGATAAGAATTCCATAGAAATTCGTGCACCTACCAGAAAAGTAATCCTGGTTACAGGGGACAGGCCGCGAAAACCCATGAAGTTCATTTCAGTAATGAAAGTTGCTAGATATGAACGAAAACAGGGATTAGTGTATATGATTTCTGTAATCATTAGCACTAAGAGTAAGGAACTTAAAGACATTCCTGTAGTCTCAGAATACCCAGATGTATTCCCAGAAGAACTCCCGGGATTACCACCAGATAGGGAAGTAGAATTTAGAATTCATCTAATTCCAGGAACTACACCGATAGCCAAGGCACCTTATCGGTTAGCACCCACCGAAATGTTAGAACTGAAAAAGCAATTAGATGAATTACTAAGTAAAGGTTTCATACAACCTAGTTCATCCCCGTGGGGAGCACCAGTGTTGTTTGTAAAGAAGAAGGATGGTTCGATGAGAATGTGTATTGATTATAGAGAATTGAATAAGGTTACAATTAAGAATCGATACCCATTACCTAGGATTGATGATCTATTCGATCAACTTCAAGGAGCTAGATATTTTTCTAAGATAGATTTACGCTCCGGATATCACCAATTGAAGGTACAAGAAGAGGACATACCTAAAACTGCTTTCAGAACTAGGTATGGTCATTACGAGTTTACAGTCATGCCCTTCGGATTAACGAATGCACCTGCAGCATTCATGGACATGATGAATAGGATCTGTAAACCGTCCTTGGATAAATTTGTAATTGTTTTTATCGACGATATACTTATTTATTCCAAAAATCAGGACGAACATTGTCAGCACTTGCATGCACTCTTAACTTTGTTAAGAAAAGAAAAGTTATACGCCAAATTCTCGAAGTGTAAATTTTGGCTACAAGAAGTGCAATTCCTAGGTCACATGGTGAATCACGAAGGCATTCATGTAGATCCTGCTAAGATAGAGGCAATTACCAAATGGAAGGTTCCGCAATCCGCAATGGAAATTAGAAGTTTTATAGGTTTAGCTGGATACTATAGACGGTTTATTAAAGATTTTTCCAAGATAGCTGTACCATTAACTAAGCTAACCTGTAAAACAGTTAAGTTTGAATGGGGACCTAAACAAGAAGAAGCCTTTAGGATCTTGAAGCAGAAATTAACAAATGCTCCAATCCTAGCCTTGCCAGAAGGAACTGAAGATTTTGAAGTTTACTGTGATGCTTCAAAGCAAGGATTAGGATGTGTACTTATGCAACACAAGAAGGTAATTGCGTATGCATCAAGGCAATTGAAAAAGCACGAGGAAAACTATACGACTCATGATTTAGAATTAGGAGCCGTAAGTTTTGCCCTTAAGATCTGGAGACATTATCTATACGGAAGTAAATTTACTGTCTATACGGATCACAAAAGTTTAAGGTACATATTTGAGCAAAAAGAATTGAACATTAGGCAAATGAGATGGATGGAAATCTTAAGTGACTACGACTTTGATATTCAGTATCACAAAGGAAAGGCAAATGTAGTTGCAGATGCCTTAAGTCGTAAGTATCATGAAAAGCAAAAGCGAGTTCGTGCTCTCAGATTAAATCTACAGTTAGATTTAATGGAACAACTAAAGAATGTCCAGGAAACAGCAATCAAGGATGATGCTGAAGGAATGAAAGGACGAATAAGAGAATTAGAGCAAGGAAATGATAAAATTTGGAGATTCCATAAGAAAAGGATTTGGGTACCTAAGCAAGGAGATTTAAGGCATAAGATCCTAGAAGAAGCTCATAAATCTAGGTATACCATGCACCCTGGAAACAATAAAATGTACCAAGATTTAAGAAATAACTTTTGGTGGATAGGAATGAAAAAGGATATAGCTCGATATGTTTCTAAGTGTCTTACTTGTTCACAAGTTAAGGCAGAACACCAGAAACCTTCAGGTCTACTACAACAACTAGAGATGCCTGTATGGAAATGGGAACTCATAAAAATGGATTTTGTTACTAAGTTACCCAAAACCAGAAAAGGTAATGATGCGATTTGGATAATTGTGGATCGATTAACCAAATCAGCTCACTTTCTACCTTTGAAAGAAAGCTTTAGCATGGAAAGGTTGGGAAAGATGTATGTAGATGAAGTAGTATCCTTACATGGAGTTCCACTCTCCATTGTTTCGGATAGGGATAGTCGTTTCACTTCCTATTTTTGGACTAGTTTCCAAGAAGCGATGGGAACTCGACTAAATTTAAGCACTGCATATCATCCTCAGACAGACGGACAAAGTGAAAGGACAATCCAAACTCTGGAAGACATGCTCAGAGCATGTGTGATAGATTTTGGTGGAAATTGGGACGACCACTTACCTTTGATTGAATTCTCCTATAACAATAGTTATCATTCAAGCATTGAAACTGCCCCATTTAAAGCACTGTATGGACGAAAGTGTAGAACTCCAGTTTGTTGGGCAGAAATAGGAGACAGTCAATTGTCAGGTCCTGAAATAGTGCAAGAGACGGCCGACAAAATTTCTCAAATCAAGGAAAGACTAAAGACTGCTCGAGATCGTCAAAAGAGTTATGTCGATAATCGACGCAAGCCACTGGAATTTCAAGTCGGAGATAAAGTACTTTTGAAAGTTTCTCCTTGGAAAGGAGTAGTTCGATTCGGTAAGAAAGGAAAACTGAGTCCAAGGTACGTAGGACCATTTCCAGTAATCCAACGTATAGGACCAGTTGCTTATCGCTTACAACTACCAGAAGAACTAGCTGGAGTACATGATGTATTTCATGTATCCAATCTCAAGAAATGCCTATCAGACGAATCTCTGGTAGTACCTCTCCAAGATATAGAGGTAAACGAAGGGTTAAAATTTGTTGAGAAGCCACTACAAATAGAAGACCGAAAGATCAAGTTTCTCAAACACAAACGACTAGTTCTGGTCAAAGTCAAGTGGGATTCGAAACAAGGACCCGAATACACTTGGAAGCTGGAATCAGAGATGAAGCGAAAGTATCCTCACTTATTCCAATAAATCTCGAGGACGAGATTTTAAATAAGGTGGGGAGGATGTAAGGACTCTCAAAATTGTCCTAAAAATACCCGTAATTATAAACCCGGACCCCTGAAACCCTAAACCATATTAAAATCAAGAAAAACAAAATTTTGGGTCTCAGGCGCGACGTGTAAAAGATAAGCTATGTCTTACGCGGGCCGCGTCAAACATGTGTTGACCGGATAAGTGTTCCGGATCCACGTGGTGTCCAGCTGGCTAACCTACTAATGACCAATCAAGCCTATTCGTAGACTAGGCGGCCTCGCGGGCCGCGTAAAGTTTATGTTGTGGTTTACGAGGGCCGCGTGAACCCTAAAAATCAGCTATAAATAGCTTGTTGCATGCACTGTTCTCTGGTGTCGAAACAAACTTTCAAAAACGAAAGTATATCACTCGGAAGTCGAAATTTCATATATAATTAGCGAGGCGCTGCTCCGATACCGGGTATTAACTCGATCGCTGCTACGATTCAATGTCCGATCGATTAAACTATCCAATGGATGTTTAAGTGCTGCCCACATTAGGGTTTATGCTTTATCATTCATCGTTAATTCGATGGATGTTTAAGTATCGCACTTTGTAATTCGTTGTGAAGGTTTTAATCTCGTGAGTTATCGTAAATGCTGTATTAGTTACTAACCGAGTTCGTGTGCATGTTATTAAATTTAGGTTAAAAGGCTAATCAGTAGGCTAAGCTCTGCTCATATAAATCTGCAATGTGAGTCATTCTCTTTTTATCAAATGTTTTATAATACTATATTTTCAAAGTTATAATTACAGGGATTAAGTCTTTGTAGTCACCAAATTACAGCCGGTATGTGGGGTTTTGTATACATTACTTGATAACCTTCACCATTGGACAACGGGGTAGCCAAGTGGTGATATGACCATAGTCACATACACCATTGGACTCTGAGGTTACCAATGGATGTTCGAGTGACAAATACTGTGGGTAGTTGGTTGATATATGGAAACATTGTAATCGCTCTTAATACTGTAAATTATAACAAACGTGTCGTTTTAGTAAAAAGAATGATTCACCAGTATTTCCCGCTGACAAAACCTTTTTCAAACATGTTTCAGGTGATCTGTTGTGATCCAGGAAAAGTGCCGCGAAGCACTACAAGCTTAAGGAAGTGGCTCAGTATAAAATAAAGAAACATGTTTTGAAAAATAAAGATTTCTCAGTGAAATCATATGATTGTAAATTACCGAGATTTTATCTCGAAATGTGAAATAAAATAATCGGGAAATTTGCAGTTTTAAAAGGATCCTGAAGAAAACTTCCGCTGTTAACATAATTAAATACATACCACGGGATTTTTTGTCCCGCGGCTCCTGAAACGGGTCAAACCGGGTCGGGGGCCGTGACAATCACCACCACACAAAGCATGTAAACATCCTAAGTACCTGTCACATACGTTAAAGTAAAAGTCAATACACATAGTGTAAAGGTGAGCATACAAGTTTGATAATAGCATATAGAGTTCGAAAACGTTACGCATAACCAGCATGTACACAGAGTGAAATGAGGCATGTTAGTTATCGACATGAACCTATCGATACCAATGACTGCGGGTTGACTGCCCAAGGCAGTTCGCGATACATTCTCACCACTGTGAGCCATGTAGGTAATTGTCCTTAACAACCCTCGAGTGAACGGGCGCTGAGTCCAAACAATAGTACTATCGTTGCTGAGGCAGGTAGACAACATTCCATGTGTAAACATAACAAACAAGCATTCATTTAGTCACGTATAACATGCGGTAACGATTAGCGTTTTAAAGTATTGCGTAGTGTGTTCGATGTGATTTAGTATAAGTAACGTATGTAGCACCCAAAAGTGCGTAAAGCAAAAAGGGATCGAGTATACTCACAGCGGTTGATGGATTGAAGGGAGCGCTAGAGAGTAGGGTTAGCCTGATCAGAACGATAGCATAAATATAAGTGAGGCGTAAAATGATGCAAAATGCAAGTGGCTCGGACAGCAGTCCGATCGGATGGTAGGCCGATCGGACAGCCAGTCGTGCGGGTGGCAGTCCGTTCGGACAGTAGTCCGGTCGGATGACTATTCGAGTGGATTGTTTCTTCATTTGAGAAGGATGTGTTTGTGTATGATGGCTTGACTTTTGAAGTTTTTGTTGTAGCATATTGAAAACATTGAAGTATCCCTACCTTTCAGGTCGGTCGATCGGACGGTCGTTCGATCGGCAACCCGTTTGGTTGGGCACTTCAGTGAGAACAAATTCACAGCAGGGTGTCACTCGCTCGGACGGTTGTTCGATCGGGTGGCATCCTTGGTGCATTGAACATGTTGAAAATTGTTTAAGTGTTGAAGTTTAAATGTCTCATGGTTCGATTGGCAGTTCGATCGGATGGAAGTCCGATCGGACAGCAATTCGTTCAACATTCAGACTTAAAGTGTTGACAGAAATGATTAAGTGTGGGACCAAGGTGCAAGTCGTACGGGTGGCCAGTCGTGCGGTTTGGCTGTCCGTTCGGATGGCACTCCGTCCTGGTTGACCTGTTCGTCTTACACTTGGTTGTTTCTGATAGTTTGTCGTTTTATCGAGATGCGTTGATACCGTGCTAACCAACAGAACCCCATCCTAAGCCCTAGTGACCCGATTGAACAGGAATCACCCAAGTTCAGTCAGTCCACCGGTTCAAGACGATTGTTCTTGGTTAACCCGAAATCGATAATCTCGTGGATGGAATACGGATCTTGAACCAACACAACCACAATAATGAGTAGTAGGCCGACACAAGTTCCGATTCTATCGGTTTTGAGTGCATTGAGTGTAAAAGAGTTGAAAGAAAGTTCGAAAAAACATCTTTCAATCCCTTTTCTTGTGAACATGTTTAGATTTATGAGAGATCTTTGTTAGTTTATGTGGAAATCGGTTAGATCCAAGTTGTTCTTGGTGGATTGAGGCCAAAACATGAAGTTCTTCAAGAACACATGATGACGTCATCCTAGAACACCTTGAATCTTGATGATTTCACGGTTAAAAGTCAAGATTCAAAAGATAGAAAGGTGTAGGAGTGCGTGTAGATCAAGGAAGTATAAGATTTAGGACGAGATCTTACCGGGATTGCGAGAAATCGAAGAAAAAGCGAGGTTGGAGCACTGGTCGGACGTCACTTGCCAAAAGTGGAAAGAATGAAACTGACAAGGGGTATTTATAGGGTTACCCAAAGTGGAAAGGGGCTGGTCGAACGGTTAGGCAGCCCGTGCGGACAGCCTGTCCGATCGGACAGCAGTCCGATCGGTCGGCTGGTCGAACGGCTGGTCGCCTGGTCGATCAGTCACCTCGTTCGAGTGTTCGGCGCGACGAGTTTTGATGTTCCGGTTTCGATTGCGAGCGTTTCGATGCGATAGAGTTTCCTAGTCAAATTACTTTTAATCCCAACTACTATATCTCGCACTATCTCTTTTCCACCAATTATTATACCATTTCGATTGCGATTGAGTTCGATTGCGTTTCGATTGATTACCACACATAACGTAAATAAACATGCACAGGTAACACATAAGGCACACACACACGTATAACAATAACCAAAATGTGTATTTCGAGTTGCGAGTGCGATTGCGATAGCGATAAAGCGATTAAACATGCGATAAATAGTGATTAATATGTGATTTATTAATAGATACTCCACATAATACAACTCAGGCGAAAATAAAATAGACTAACTACAAGTCAAAGAAGTCAAAACAGGAATTGAGCAAGGAGAGACAGATCGCAATTAGCAATCTTTTCTTCCTTTGACTTCAATCTTGACTTTGACTTTGACTTTCGAAACACGGGGTGTTACACAATGCTTTGATAGGAGCATTAGGGAACGGGAAAAATAAATCTGGAGCCGTCTTGTATTCGAGTTATTATCAACATTGTAATCAATGAACTAAACTAAACACTTGGTAACCAACATTTTCGTAAAACTATGAACTCACCAGCGTTGTCTGATACACTTGTTGCATGCTCACAGGTCGTTAGATGCTATGGATAAGGAACTTGCTATCTGGATGGCTTGAGTGGTCATGGGTCTCATTTTTTGGATATGCATGTAACACCTCGAAAATTCACGTCCTATAATGTATTGACACGTGTCATAAGCTTGAACGTGTGAAAGAATACTCTAGAGGGACTAATGTTGACAAACATGGAAAGCATGTGAATATAGGGATTCGAAATGTCAACAATGGATAAATATATTTTTAAATAACCCTACATGATGTTTATACCTTCAAACGAATAAATCATGGATCATACGAAGCTAAATATGAAAGAAAGTGAGAGATTACAAACTACAGGGGTTAAATGTGTCAACATGTTTAAAGTATACCTCTGAGTGACCTTTTAGCAAACCCGAAGCTTTGTAATGGTAAATTATGCTCACTAGAGTACATGATAAAAATTTCATAAAGTTTTGTTATCGTATAAGAAAGTTATGATCAAATTCGTATGTGAGGGGTTAAAGCGTCAACGTTGAAAATTATGACATTTCGGGTAAACATGAAGTGACCAAGGACTTAACAAAGTGGGTATAAGTCTTGAAGCCCTTATAAGTAAATTTGAAGGGCTCAAAATGCAAGAAATAAAGGTTGGATGACCTTTCGAAGGACCAAGAGCCAAAGTGCAAAAGCTAAAAAGTTTTAAACCTGACAACAAGCATCAGGCGGGCCGCGTAAGCCTTGCCAACATCTTACGCGGGCCGCGTGCGACGCCCAGATACAGAAATTACAGGCAGCAGCTTGTTATGCCTTGTAACCGACTTAAAAACGATTTTCCTCTTCCATGGGCGACCCCTACATGCCTTTAGTCCTTAGGGACACTTGTTGGTGATCAGGGAACAATAGTAGAGTTGCTTGGCATGATCTAATGTGATCAAAAGCACTATATAAAGTCCCACAATGTTGCAACATTCTTGCATTCATTCCATCTGCATTTCTGATCATTCCTGGAGCATAAGAGCAGACCCAAGTCATCACTAATCGTGCATAGGACTTTGATAAGTACCCTTGACCTTCCTTAATCGAGTTTTGCTTAGTTATTAGCTTAAAAGTCAAACCGTCGTAATTAACGTTTGACTTAGCGATTAATCATTAATGGTCCAGTGATTAGTCGAATTGAAAGTAGTTATAAGTTGGTAATTATGTGGGCATTAAACCCTTAAAAGGGCACCCTCTGATTCCCACTCTAACTAGGACTTTTGTCGTGTTAAAGTTGTTTATAAAAAGTCAACAGAAACTTAAATTGTGCATTAACATGTAATTAGCAATGTAGAAGGCATGTAACCTATTTTATCACTCATATAACTTGGTAATAAGTATAAGAACTGGTCTAAGCTTGTTTGATCCGACAATTTTCGGTTTAGACCCGGTTCGGAACCGAAAGTCGCAAAACTTTGACTTTTGCTTTGACTTCAGTTCTGACCCATTTTAGTAGAGTTTGGAAATGCCTTAGGACTTCCTTAGGACCAGGTTACATGTTGGTATAACCCTCTGTGGTTGGTTCATTGATTACCCGAGTCGTTTACACGTTTCCGTTAAATGCTTAAAGTTGACCATAATGCCCTTTTGACCATAAAACTAGAATTTTGGATATGTGAGAGGATAATAATCTTTATTGCTGAATTATAAACATGTCCCTAAAATTTCACATCAATTGGAGGTCTAGAATAGGAGTTATGCTCAACGACGTAATTAAAACACTTTTTAGTAATTAAACGGCATCATTAGCATGAAGCCTATCTAAACCCAATTTTTGACACCAAACCTTTTACCCACTGATGTAATATAATATTTTGGGATTTATAAAGATTTTTAATTATTTTTAACCTGCTCATAACCTAAGATTTTGGCGTTGATTCGGTAAATACCGAATATACCCTTTTTGTTTATAAAATGAGTTCTACAAAGTATTTTGACGCCAATCCAGTTGCTACTGATTTTATTTAATAAATGTAGTATTTTGAACTTTATAACCTGATCAGAAAACTCAGATTTCCTGTATAACCCGAAAATCGCTTAAAATGGCTTTTTAAGCGTATTAAATGCATAGTTTGGGTTTAAAACCATTTTGTCATATAAGACTTATCACCAACTGATATGAACTGATAAATTAAGTTATTTTACTGATTTATTCAGACCCGAATCTCAGAATTTCATTTAATCTCTTTTATAATCTTTAAAATGACCAAAATACCCCTACGGGGCTTAAATTGAGATTAAACTCGTTTTGGGCATAATGGAAGGTATCCTACTGATATCCCAACATATTTAAGACATATTAACTTTGGAAACCTATATATGACTCTCATGAATACCCGTTACGCCTTTTGCGCGTTCGGTTCGGTTTATGTAACTAGTTTACATAAATTAGCCGAAACGGGTCAAACCTTATCGGTTTTATCTCAAAATCCAGAATGTGGCTAGATTACCCATATTATAGAAGTCCTCAAACTTGTTTGGTCTAAATCACATTCTATTCCGGTCTTCGCTTAATCGTGCGTTTGAACCGTATCTTTCTTTAAAAAATAACCGGTCTAAGCTTATGCTTAACTAAAGACCCGTTAGGATTCTAATAGGTTATTATAAACCTTCGTTCCAGAATAGGAGACCCGGTAAAATCTACACGCACTTGCTAATTGTGATTGATACTTGCAAATGTAAATACTTTTAACTTATTTTCCCTTATACGGGCTTGGGGTACGGTATATAAAATACCGCTTGGTCCAGCATTGAATCTTTAATCGAATAGAGGTTAAATCATTGATATGCTCCGTTTTGAAATGTCTTGTTTGCTTAAAGCCTTTGGGGGGTTAATGACCATGTCCCGGATATCCTTGGCATCATCTTACGAGATGGCCACGACCTGAGCACGGGGTGTAGGCGTACACCCGTCAGTGCATAAATAAATAAAGTGGTGTGTCTATTGATCTTTAACCCGGTCTACGGATCGGGCTACTGAACGCATAAGGAACATGTATTTCTTTTACAAGTATTATATTCAAATAATTATCCCAAGTTATAAAAAGTTTGTGCCACGTGCATTCAAATCAATTTTATTAAACTTTTCAAAATGAGTCGGTTGAATGTATTTACCAGTGTAAACTGAAGTATTTTCCCAAAAAGGCTAAGTGCAGGTACTATGCGAACTAGGCTGGCTTTCTCCTAGCGTCCACAATAAGTCTCGTAAGCTTGGATGTCAAAACTGTTGAACAATGTTTCCTATTTATTTTGATCCACCTGTGGATTACTTTCAACTGTTTGTGATACTTGATATTACAATTTATTAAAGTTGAAATATATCTATCTTTTGCTTCCGCTGTGCATTTAAATATTGTGTTGTTTGACTGTAATGTTACCAACTACGTCACGATACTCCCCCACCGGTCAAACGTGGAAATATCGGGGTGTGACAATGCATGTCCTGAATTCATATACATTTGGTTTTGAAACATTTAAACAATGAATCACTATTTGCTTCCGCTGAAACTATTTAACTTGGATTGTGTTTTATGAATGTTATATTCTAATGAATGGGAATTTTGTTAAATATCTTGTGGTTAGTTCAATGTGATTGGTGGCTAGATCCTGGTACGTCACACGCCTAGCGGGGTTACCGCATGTGGTATTTTGGGGGTGTGACATATATGGTACTAGCAAAACAGGGTATCCAAATGCGCGTAACAACCTACAAGTGTTCTAACTCATTAGACACTTGCGTTTCTATTAAATTGTGTACACGTTGCTCATCTTGAATGTTATTGTATTTGTATTTGTTATGTATTTGGAACCGTTGTGTATTTTAAATATGTTGGCATTTTTCGTATGTTCATTTTAATATATGTATATATAGATATATATATATATATTTCATTCATAATGTGTACGAACGTGCCTCGCCCTTCGTGAGTTGTTGTGCCTCGCATGAGCATAAGTGGGCCTAGCCCATGAAAGTACTTATGTTTCGCACAAGTGAGAATGAGCCTAGTCCATTTGAGTCTCTGTGTCTCACACGGTATAAGTGGGCCTAGCCCATGAGTGTCTTTGTGCCTTGCACAAATAAGAATGGGCCTAGCCCATAAGCATCTCCATGTCGCGCACGGGCGTAAGTTCGTTATGCGTTATATATAATCTTCAAATATATATGTTTTTAAGTTTAGTGAACCTCCTTCACATGTCATGTATGTATGGTTTACTTGCGTATATTTGTTTCACAAATATATATGCATACCTTAAAGTTATAATAGTTAAAAATATTTATTTTTAACATCGTATTTATGTTAATATGCATGTACGGTATTCTTTGTGAGTGTACATCACTATATACTTGCGTATCTTATACGTATACGTATACCGTATTTATACTTGTACTTGTACATTTCATCATTGGTATTTATGTCGTATTTATACGTACACGTATACCGTATTTATACTTATACTTGTACCTTCCATCATTGGTATTTATGTACGTATTTTATACGTATTTGCATACTTGTATACCCATATGTTTACACTTAGCGAATATTTGCTTTATACTTTGTGAATATTTACTTTACACTTTTCGGAATTTATATATCTTGAAAATATATATTGTCGAGTCTAAAAATTATATTATTTTTAGAGTTTCGGCGTAGTAACCGAATATATATATTTTCGTGTCGAGAGTGTCCGAATGCCGTAGATACAATGTGCACGTTCCTTGTCGTGACGCTAAGGCGATCGTTGCCGATGACGATGTATTATGTCTATTAAAGTGCTTATATTGCATTCTGTTTCGTCAATTTTAGTGTTAGTGCTCAACTCTTTTAAAAACTTAGCATGAGTGGGTACTAAACAATGATTTTCGAAAGAAGGTGACAAGAGATTAATTTTTTCAAAATTAGACTCTTCTTGAATTTTAACGTTGTCGGACTCACCTTTTTCGTTGTTTAACTCATGTGTCGGTTTTTCACTTATTTGTTCTTCCATTTTTACATTTTCAACTATCTCTTCCTTATTACAAGTTAACCCTTCTCTTGCGCGGGACTCCTCTTCCCTTGCGCGAGATTCTAGTATGCAACGTTCGATAGTTTTAATGTGTTCTATTATCCTATCGGCTATGTCGGTGATAGAATAAGGATCAGGATCCTCAAAACTTGAATTCGGAGGTTCGATCCTTGGTTCATCATAATACTTATATGAAGTAGATGGTTCACACCATTGTTCTTCATTGTAAGTATATGATGGATAAGGGTCGTAATTTTGTTCTTCATAATACTCATATGAGGTGGGTTGTTCACGCCATGGTTCCTCATGATAAGTGTATGAAGGTGGTGGCTCATATCTTGGTTCCTCAAAGTATGAGTATGAAGGTTCATACCTTGGTTCATCAAAATATGAGTATGAGGGAGAAGGTTCATACCTTTGGTCTTCATAGGATGTGTATGAAGTCGATGCCTCGTACCTGGGCTCCTCATAGTAGGTGTATGAAGTGGATGGTTGAAATAAGTCACAATATTGAACCGAGTGCGGGTCACCACAAATGGTGCAATAGTCTTCCCTATAATCATCCTCCTCATAGGTGTAGTTGTAGCCTCCTGAGTATTGATCCATAAGAATCACTCAGCAGACCACAACAGAGTCTCGAGACCAGAAAACAAAAATAAAAACGGAAACAGAGGCTGGACACGGCCCCGTGTTCAATGGACATGGCCCCGTGTTCAATGGACACGACCCGTGTTCAGGATCTGTATTTGGGCGTTTAAATAAAAGTTACTGGTTTTGTGCAGCACGGGGGCGTGTTCAATGAGCACGGCCCCGTGTTCAGACTCTGTATCTGGGTGTTTTTATGAGAAATATGCAGCACGGCCCCGTGTTCAGTGACCACGACCCGTGTTCAACCTACTGTAAATGCAAAACTAACTAAAATGCAGAAAAATTGTGCGCGCGTTTTGAAAAAAAAAACTGATTAGGCCGTCGATTTTAAGCTTTCTTAAATTCCTTGTGTCCCCGGCAACGGCGCCAAAAACTTGATGCGCGTGTGGTGTTATAGGTTTTTATGTATATTTTTAGCACTTTTTACACGTTAGTCAAGTTTTAAATTTATAAAACACGATATTTTACTAATACCAAACACACATATGGGCAAGTACACCCATCGTGAGCGTAGTATAATGTTGGTAAGATACTGAGGTCGTACAAGGACACAAGAGCTTTTAATACCGGTTTATCCTCAACGTCTAATCAAATCAAAAGTTTAGAAAAATGTTTTAAACTAGAAAATAAAAACTAAAAATGCTGAAAATGAAAATAAAAGTAAAAACAGTTAGACAAGATGAATCACTTAGATCCGACTCGTGTTTAGTGTAACCTTTGATTACTTTCGCACTTTTGCATTTTTTAAGAGATTATCTTAGTTATTGTAGTAGGCCCCTCTTTTGAAGGTGACGTTACCCTCAACCCAGTAGTTTGAGTCAGCAAGGATACAATCCTACAGGGTTGGATTATTAAAAGATAATTAATTAAGTTATTAATGCCACGTTACCCTCGGCTAAGTAGCCTGAGTCAGCAGGGATACAGTCCTAAATAGCTGGGTTAAAGTTTTAATAGTAGTTTACATATGAGGGGATCAAGGAGTTCGGACCCCCGCCATCCAATACCAGTGGGTATTGAAGGAGGTCCTACTAAAGTTGACACAGGTCCTTGCAGGATCTATACACTGAACAAGGCAAGACTCTTACCAAACCATTCCCTTAACCCCCGACCAGGTAGCCAACATATCTCCATATAGACCGTGGAGATACGATTGGTGAAAATCTTTTATTTTATATAGACAGTAAAATAACGCCAAGACACCACAGACAAATGATAAGGAAGATTCACCTTCAACATAAGAAACTAGTTATTAAAGTCATTAATACATAACCAAATAAAAAGTGCGAAAAGATTAAAAATAAAAAGTATTACACTAGACACTTGTCTTCACCAAGTGATGTAAGAGACTTAGGCAAACATGGCCTTTGATTGTCAAGAACTCTTACGATCAATCTTGGATCCCGAGACTATTCACACACTCTTTGATGGATGATGGTGGTGGATGTGGGTTGTGATGGTGGTGGTGGGTGGGTGAAGTGTGAGAGAGGTGGTTTGCCAAGGGATGGTTTGCAAATGAGCCAAGCACCCATATTTATAGCCTGCATAGAAGCCCGGACACGGCCCCGTGTCCATTGGGCACGGCCCCGTGTCCACCCATCTTCTCTTTCTTCATTAATTACAATTTGTCTGCATTAGTTGACCACGCCCACGTGTCCGCTGGGAACGACCCCGTGTGCAGAAGCGTATCTGTACTATCAAGATTTGCTTGGATTCTGCGAATCTTAGCGTTGACCACGGCCCCGTGTTGAGCTGGGCACGCCCCCGTGTCGGGAATAGAAGCTTCTACAATTTTGTCTTTTCTGCAGACACCAGAACACGCCCCCGTGTCCGCTGGGCACGCCCCGTGTTGAGCTGGGCACATCCCCATGCTCAGCTTTCTTCTTGTTTTTTTTTATTTGGGAGATGCTATCGAGGGGTCGGGCATGCCACGTTTATTTCTTTTCTTGTATTATTGTTAGATTTAGCTGCATTTTTGCTTCTTTTGTCCATTTAAGCTCTTTTAACCCTGAAAATACAAAAGGAAGACAAAAACACATTTTTTCCAACATTAGTACTAAAAAAATGGTTAGTTTTATGCCACATTTGATGTAATTTATATGTTGCATTTTGCACACATCATCGTTCAAAAAAAATGTAACATTTTTAGGTTTGACCGTTAGATTCCGATCAGTTTGAAAGCATCATTCGACATTTAAACCCGGTAAATCCACTAGACTATACCTTAACAGTTAAGTTTTAACCGAAAAGTTTCATGTTTTTAATTAATTGAAGTAAGACTAAACGGTATGGGGACCGGCCTTGCCGGCGCCACACCCCCACACTGCCCCCTATGCCTTGTCCCGGCTTCTTCGTCTCCCCAACGACGCCTGCGACGGGCCGGTATGGGGACCGGCCTTGCCGGCTCAAATCCATTTAACATTTTTTAATTGTTTTTATAAATAGTGTGGGGCCCCATCCTCCAACCCTTTGGTCTATCCCCTTTAGGCCCATCCTCACTCCCGGTGACGTGGCGGCCCATCCTCATAGGGATGACCCACACCATACCCTTTTACCCTAATCAAACCGTCTGAACAAGCAATGTAGTTGCTGAAATCAAGATATTTAGTTGTATCAAAATGCACAAACAAAAACACATTTTACGTCACATCTTAACCAAGGTTTCAAAAAACGGAAACGAGTTTCGAGGCGCTTTCCCTTTGCCTCACGAGGCGTAAGCCTCGAGGCGAACCGAGGCGGAATTAAAAAATAAATATAAAAAATTATATATCTTTTAAAAATAATAATACTAACTAAATTCATCATCAAAATCATCAAAAACATTCATAAAAAAGACATAAATTGAGTGGTTCGGGAAATTCAGTACCAGTACTGGTTCTAAACCGGTAACTGGTACTATTTGCTCATCCCTACATGATATTATAAAGAAAAGAATCGACTCTAAGGCGATGGGGTGTGGGTCGGGAAGGTTTGCGGGATGCTGAGGTGGCCCTCTCGATGAACCTTTGCCGGGGTCCACGTTGTTGGCACACCCGGATGTGTTTTTGACATGTTGCGCAGATAGTCCCTTTGTTCTGATTACATCAAGATGTCTGTACTTGATGAGGCTGATAAAATGCTTTCAATGGGGTTCAAGGATCAGGTATATATGGTCAAATTAAATTTTACTAGGAGTAATTAGTGTCTAACAAGTGGTTTTTCTCAAGATGTCTGTACTTGATGCGGCTGATAAAATGCTTTCAATGGGGTTCAAGGATCAGGTATATATGGTCAAATTAAATTTTACTAGGAGTAATTAGTGTCTAACAAGTGGTTTTTCTTGTTCCAGATCTATGATATCTTCCGGTTGTTGCCATCGATGGTTCATGTTGGCGTGTTCTCCGCAACTAACCGGTTAGGATTCTTGTGAAGCGTGATGAACTCACTTTGGAAGGTATCAAATAGTTCTATTTGAATGTGGAGAAAGAAGATTGGAAGCTTGAAACACTCAGTAACCTTTACGAGACGTTGGCAATCACAAGTTTCAATTATTTATCATTTGTCTTTTTAGAGATATACGCAAGTTAGTTTTGTTTGTTTTTTTAAAACACTAGAACTTGCGTTATGTATTATTTCGGTGAATTTAAGTAGGTTTTTTAAATCTTTTCTATATATTTTTTTTGGTGATTTTTCATGCAATTTTCAGCATTAAAAAACAATTTTATACAAAAAATTAAATATTCCAATTTTTTTTATTTTATATTTCGTTACAAATGCGTTGCAAATTCCTTAAGAAATGGCGTAGGAAATGCGTTGCAAATAAATTTCCAACACCATATTTCCATTGCAAATACGTCACAAATCCTATACAAGAGTAATTAAAGAATCGTAGGAAATGTGTTACAAATTTTCAACACAATATTTCTGTTGCAAATGAGTTGAACTTTGTGTAGTAACTGCTAGGGGTGTGCAATAACCGAACCGTTAACCGAAAACGAACCAAAAACCGGCAAAATTGAACCGAAATTAACCGAAATCGAATTAACCGAAAGTCGGTTAATGGATATTTTTTTTACCATCGGTTAACTGAAATTAACCAAACCGAACCGAATCATTTATTTTTTTTATATATTTCTAGTTTTTATACCTCTATTTCATGCATTTCATCTTTTATACTTTCATTTCATGTAATAATAGCTCTATTTCGTTTATTTATGCCTTCATTTCATTTATTTATACTGTCATTTCATTTATTTATACATCCATTTTATGTATTTAAACATCTATTCATGCATTTATACCTCCATTTCATTTATTTATACATCCATTTCATGTATTTATACATCTCACGTATTTATACATCCACTACATGTATTTCTAAGCAAAAAAATTCAGCCCTTTTTTGAATTGATTATTATCCGAAAATTAACCGAACCGAACCGAAAACCGACAAATTAACCGAATTAACCGAACTGATTAACCGATGACTTTGGTTACGGTTACGGATAATGCTAATAACCGAACCGAACCGAACCGTGCACACCCCTAGTAAATGCGCTGCAAAAAGTTTTCCACGAGTCTTTTTCCAACATTAGGTTTTTGTGACAAATGCGTTGCAAATTCAGATTTGCGACGCATTTGTAACGGAAAAACACGTTGAAAAGTTCCATTTTTCTAGTAGTGATTTACGATTTCCAGCTTAGAGATCTTTTAGAGCTTCACAAGTTTTTGGATGGGTTGAAGAGGATGAAGAAGGCTATTCATGTCGTTTCTATTACGGTCTTTTGGAGGCTGTGGAGGTGTAGAAATTAAATGATGCAAGGTTTGGCTAGAAACAACCTGTGGTGAACAATCTGGTTGAAGAGGTCGAAGTCATGAGCTTCCTGTGGATAAAAAATCGTTCGAGGACTCCGTCTCTTACGTGGGAAAGTGTCGTATGTTCGATATATCTTGTATGAACTGTCTATGAACTGTGTTGTGGCTTGTGATTGTTTTGTATTTGGGGTTCTGTCTATATGTTGGTGAACATGTGCTAGTCATTGGCTAGCAGGCTTGGTTTGTTTTTATATAAAGTTTTGGTTGGTCGTTCAAAAAAAATGTAACATTTTTAGGTTTGACCGCTAGATTCCGATCTGTTTGAAAGCATCATCCGACATTTAAACCCGGTAAATCCACTAGACTATACCTTAACAGTTAAGTTTTAACCGAAAAGTTTCATGTTTTTAATTAATTGAAATAAGACTAAACGGTATGGGGGACCGGCCTTACCCCGACGAGGCCCGGCGCCACACCCCCACACTTCCCCCCTATGCCTTGTCCCGGCTTCTCCATCTCCCCAACGACGCCTACGACGGGCCTGGTTCTCTCTCCTCTCTCTTCTTTCTTTCTCCTCTCTCTCTCTCTCTAAAATCAAATCCATTTAACATTTTTTAATTGTTTTTATAAATAGTGTGGGGCCCCATCCTTCAACCCCTTGGTCCATCCCCTTTAGGCCCATCCTCATTCCCGGTGACGTGGCGTCCTACGTGGCGGCCCATCCTCATGGGGATGACCCTCACCATACCCTTTACCCTAATCAAACCGTCTGAACAAGCAATGTAGTTGCTGAAATCAAGATATTTAGTTGTATCGAAATGCGCAAACAAAAACACATTTTACGTCACATCTTAACCAAGGTTTCAAAAAACGGAAACGATTTTCGAGGCGCTTTCCCTTTGCCTCACGAGGCGTAAGCCTCGAGGCGAACCGAGGCTTAAGCCCGAGGCGGAATTAAAAAATAAATATAAAAAATTATATATCTTTTAAAAATAATAATACTAACTAAATTCATCATCAAAATCATCAAAAACACTCATAAAAAAGACATAAATTGAGTGGTTCGGGAAATTCAGTACCGGTACTGGTTCTAAACCGGTAACTGGTACTATTTGCTCATCCCTACATGATATAATAAAGAAAAGAATCAACTCTAAGGCGATGGGGTGTGGGTCGAGAAGGTTTGCGGGGTGCTGAGGTGGCCCTCCCGATGAACCTCAGACGGGGTCCACGTTGTTGGCACACCCGGATGTGTTTTTGACATGTTGCGCAGACAGTCCCTTTGTTCTGATTACATCAAGATGTTTGTACTTGATGAGACTGATAAAATGCTTTCAATGGGGTTCAAGGATCAGGTATATATGGTCAAATTAAATTTTACTAGGAGTAATTAGTGTCTAACAAGTGGTTTTTCTTGTTCCAGATCTACGATATCTTCCGGTTGTTGCCATCGATGGTTCATGTTGGCGTGTTCTCCGCAACTAACCGGTTAGGATTCTTGTGAAGCGTGATGAACTCACTTTGGAAGGGATCAAATAGTTCTATTTGAATGTGGAGAAAGAAGATTGGAAGCTTGAAACACTCAGTAACCTTTACGAGACGTTGGCAATCACAAGTTTCAATTATTTATCATTTGTCTTTTTAGAGATATATGCAAGTTAGTTTTGTTTTTTTAAAAACACTAGAACTTGCATTATGTATTATTTCGGTGAATTTAAGTAGGTTTTTTAATCTTTTCTATATATTTTTTTTGGTGATTTTTCATGCAATTTTCAGCATTAAAAAACAATTTTATACAAAAAATTAAATATTCCAATTTTTTTTATTTTTTTTATTTTATATTTCGTTACAAATGCGTTGCAAATTCCTTAAGAAATGGCGTAGGAAATGCGTTGCAAATAAATTTCCAACACCATATTTCCATTGCAAATACGTCACAAATCTTATATAAGAGTAATTAAAGAATCGTAGGAAATGTGTTACAAATTTTCAACACAATATTTCTGTTGCAAATGAGTTGAACTTTGTGTAGTAACTGCTAGGGGTGTGCAATAACCGAACCGTTAACCGAAACCAAACCAAAAACCGGCAAAACTGAACCGAAATTAACCGAAATCGAATTAACCGAAAGTCAGTTAATGATGCAAGGTTTGGCCATAAACAACCTGTGGTGAACAATCTAGTTGAAGAGGTCAAAGTCATGAGCTTCCTGTGGATAAAAAAATCATTCGAGGACTCCGTCTCTTACGTGGGAAAGTGGCGTATGTTCGATATATCTTGTATGAACTGTGTATGAACTGTGTTGTGGCTTGTGATTGTTTTGTATTTGGGGTTCTGTCTATATGTTGGTGAACATGTGCTAGTCATTGGCTAGCAGGCTTGGTTTGTTTTTATATAAAGTTTTGGTTGGTCGTTCAAAAAAAATATAATATTTTTAGGTTTGACCGTTAGATTCCGATCTGTTTGAAAGCATCATCCGACCTTTAAACCCGGTAAATCAACTAGACTATACCTTAACATTTAAGTTTTAACCGAAAAGTTTCATGTTTTTAATTAATTGAAGTAATCAAACCGTCTGAACAAGCAATGTAGTCAGTGGCGGATCCAGCCGGAGAAATCACTGGGTTTCTTTTTCCAAATCATACAAGGTTTACACTACAAAAAAACGTTTTTTTCCAAATCATACAAGATTTACACTACAAAAAAACGTTTTTTTTTCCAAAAAGACTGGGTTTCTGGGAACCCGGTGTTTCCCTCTAAATCCGCCCCTGAATGTAGTTGCTGAAATCAAGATATTTAGTTGTTGAAAAAAACATGAACAAAAACACATTTTACGTCACACAGGCCTTGGCGTACACCATACGGTCTCCGTATATTGATATGAAAGAAGCTAGGCAGGCTAATCACATCGGAAAGCAACTTCAAATAAAAAAACCAATTACAAAGACGTGTACAATCAAAAAGAACAAAAGGTGAACAAAAAAAAACTACCAAAAGCAAGGTATCTTCAATAGTCATCAACCCAATCCACTTCAAAATCTTCAGAAAAAAACCCTGATCTAACACAAACCCATTTCACATTTCGCCTCAATCTCAAATGGGCATTTGTTGGTCTTTACTAAAGCCTCGAAGCAACGAAATCCCGATATCATCCCCATCACATACTCATAATCTCCCTGATGATCAAAGAACATACCATCCTTTTTCAAGCAAGTTTGATCCACAAAAACCCCATGCAGATGGATCTATTTTAGGAAAGGGGTATGTTGACCTAAAGGCGACTTACCATATTGGGAAAGAATTAGGAAGAGGGCAGTTTGGTATCACATATCTTTGCACTGAAAAGGCCACAGGATTGAAGTATGCATGCAAATCAATCTCGAAAAGGAAGCTTGTGACGACGAAGGAAATGGAAGATGTAAGGAGGGAGATTATGTTAATGCAACATTTGACCGGACAGCCGAATATTGTAGAGTTTAAAGGGGCATATGAGGATGAAATTAGTGTGCATTTGGTGATGGAGTTGTGTAGTGGTGGTGAGCTTTTTGATAGGATAACTAAAAGAGGGAGTTATTCTGAGAAAGAGGCAGCAAAGATCGGGAGGCAGATTGTGAATGTGGTGCATGCTTGTCATTTCATGGGGGTTATGCATAGAGATTTGAAGCCTGAGAATTTCTTGATGGTTAGTCAAGATGAAGAGGCTCCATTAAAGGCTACTGATTTAGGGCTTTCTGTCTTCATTGAAGAAGGTTAGTTTTAGATTCATTGATCTCTTGATAGATCATATCAATTGCCTGACATTTTGGACTAGTAATAATAGGTGTTCATCCCTACTAAGATGGGCGGATTCAGGTGTCATAAAGTAGACAATAGTTAGATTTTAGGAGTAGATTTTACTAGAGATTTGTGATCGTCGTTAAAAAAAACTAATCATATTACATTTATGTTTATTTTCTTAGAAAATATTTTAACGCATAACCCAACTTTTTACAAGCTCACAAATCTTTATATATAATTACTACCGCTGTGACTAGAACCCATCATAACCATTTGATCTTTTAAGCTTCAACCCGTTGCAAAGGTATATTTTGTTGGTACCTTCCTTTTAGCTCAAAAAAGGCATGAGGGTATTTATTTGCAACGGCCCCATCTTTATTGACGGACGTCTTTTCGTCTCACATTCATTATCATGGGCATTCGTCCACGGGGTCTTCCACTCTGTCTTAATTAGAGGTGCAACTCTCAACCGGGTTAGAAACCGAACCTGACAACCCTATCCTACCTGAACCCGGTTTGAACCTGATCTATAGTCAACTCGGTTTGGATCCGTTTCAACCTGTAGCGTAGGACTCGGTTTGGGTATTTCACAGTCAAACCGGTTTCAACCCGGCAGTTGACAACCCGGTTTGAGAACCAGGTTTGAACCCGATATCAAGAACCCGTCCATATACATGGTACTAGCTATTATTCAATGGCTATTTAACGGCTTTGTGACCATTATAGTACATTTAATGTCGATTTTTTGGATTTTTTTCATCCAAAATGTTAGCATACATATGTATAAAAGGTGTTGGTTAAATCACAACACTAAAAAAACACAAAAAAAAAAAAAAAATAAATAAACGCTCTCAAAACGCTACGGAATCGAAAACGGACATTCATCTGTCAATATGGGTTATTCCTTTACCGAACCTACCAAAGACTGACAAAAAATGTAAAAAAAAATTAAAAAATTGTATTTCGTGTCGTAATGTGTTATTTTTTCTCATGTAATTATGTTTTAGTTTACTTACAAAGAACAAATCAAATATAATTTTTAAGTTATTTATGTATATTAGTTGTTTTTAAGAATTTTATATTAAAAGGTTAGGCAATAGGGTAGAACCCACTTTGAGAACCCAACTCGGTTCCAACCCAACCCGAATAGGTTTCATAGGGTTTAGTTTGTATCCTAACCCAGCTAGAACCCAACCTGATTTGAGTGCCAACCCGGTTTGAATATTTTCATCCTAACCCCAACCCGGTTTGAAACCGGTTCGAGTTGAAACCCTAACCCGATTTGTGCACCTCGAGTTTAAATGTTAATCATCACCAGACGTACGCCTAAAAAAATGGGTTGAAAAATATCTTTTTTCGGTTTTAAGAATTTTTTTTATAGTTTAGAGGTTAAAAAGTATAAATATATTCGAATGATCAAAAGAGAGGCGAGTAGGCGGCGATCGCTAGTTCGATCCTTGAACTGAACGGGTTTTCTCTCACCGCACTGTCGTACCTTCGGGCGAGTGTTCACGGGCTTCAGCCCTATGTGAGGGTTTTCCCTGGTTCGGAGGTGAGTGTATCACGATGTGATGAATATGATCAATTGCCTATTTAAAGGATTTGTTGTCCGTTAAAAAAATAGATAGTGTTAAGATTACATAATGACGGTAGTTATTAGAAAGTATAATGATGAATATTTTTGGATTATTTTCAGATAGATAAAAAATATAGAAAAGGCTGATTACAACTAATAAGATTTTGTAGTTTGTAACGAGACACATTTTGACTATTTAGTTATTTAATAATTAGTGTTAGGGGTGGGAGTTGGCTACAAAGTCCATTTTTCCTACAAAGTGTAAAAAGTCATAAAACACAATAATGTCAACAATAAAACACACTCAAAACCCACAAATAACATAGTGAAGATTACTAAAACACCATATTAGTGGGTTTTATGTTGTGCTTTGGATGATAAGACTTTTATTATCGAATTACTAACATTAGTGTATTTTATATTGATTATCATGTTGTGTTTTATATTCATAGTTGTACGATGATGTGCTTGAAGTTTTTAAGGACTGTTAGGGTTTGGATATTGTGTTTTAGTGATCTTCACTATGTTATTTGTGGGTTTTAAGTGTGTTTTATGGCTAAAATTGTAGTGTTTTATGACTTTGTACACTTTGTAGGAAAAATGGACTTTGTCGCCGAACCCCATCCGTGTTAGGATTAATTAGAAATAAGTTTTAGTGTGCCAACTATACGAAGTGACAGAAAAATCCACGCGTTGATATTTTGAAATTACTATATATATATTAGTTACAGCTTATGTTATAAAAAGTTCTATTAGATTAATAATTATTACGCTACTAGCATGTTGTAACGTAATCGTTACAATTCCAGTTCATGTTTTTTAATGGTAAAAGTTACACACTCCTAAAGTACACCAAACTAATCCTAATCTACGTACACCATGTTTGTGAGTGAACCCAATGCCTCACCTAAGAGGCTAGAGCCTCTACCAAGTGAGATAACTTCACATTAGTTATCCGGTTCATGTTATAATGTAATAATTATTACACTAAAACAAAATGAACTATAGCATAATTATTATTACTTTAGTTAATCTTGATTGTAGAGTAATTATTTGATGTATAATGTAATCATCAAAATTACGAAAATACTATTACGTCCCTTTTTTCACGTACACTTTGCATAGTGCATATTATTTGTACCATATCGGCCCCCTAATAATTAAACCTCTTCACTAGTTAACAAATCAAGTTATATGTTGGAAGGTTTCTAAGAAACTTCAAATTAATTTGATAGAATAAGAAAGCATTCGGAAATATTTAAGCATCAATGGAATGACTAGTAAAAACGTGTTATGTACATCTGGTCAACAAGTCAATGGTGAAATGTCAGGTCAAGGAGCTTTGTCGTTGTGACCTTGAAAGTGTCTTAATAATAAATATGGCCCTATCAACATGATGTTGTTAATGTCAACTTTAGACCCTAGCTAACAATTTGCAATCTTGCGTAAATAGACCATGGGCCACACTAACATACCTAAAGGAATACAGCTAAGCATAATGTATCAAATAAGAGTTGGTTGTATTCATGTGGCATTTATATAAATAGTTTAGTTGTTAATGATTGAGTTTAGGTATCAAGTATACTAAAGGGTTGTTTATAACCAAGAATGTATCAAGTCATAATTTTTTAGAGTTAATTACTGTTTTCGTCCATGTGATTTGTCAAAACTCACTATTTTAGTCCATTAGTTTAAAAATTACGATTTCAGTCCCTGTGGTTTCACTTTCGTAACCATTTCAGTCCACCTCGTAACCATTTCAGTTCCTGTACTTACAGAATAAATGGATTGAAATGATTACGAAAGTGAAACCACAGGGACTGAAATGGTTACGAAAGTGAAATCACAAGGACTAAAATCGTAATTTTTAAACTAATGGATTGAAATAGTGATTTTTGACAAACCACAGGGACGAAAACAGTAATTAACTCTAATTTTTTATTTGTATGTATGATTAAGAGGAAACAATTATGACTAGGATGAAATGTGAGCATGTTTATTATAATTGTTATGATGGAGTCTGGATTTACAAAAGTATAATCATATCATGACCAATATTGGGGTTGGCCTGATCGGTTTGGGGTGCTTACACTAAAATAACTTTGAGCGCTAATCACTACAGGTGGTGGTTATCTTAGGCGTTAGTTAGTTTTGTATGTTTTTACTAAGTTGGCTTTTGGGATGGTCAAGGTAGAACTAGTAAAAGTCGACTGTTACGTTCAACGTTTATGACACGTTGTCCAACAAAATTGTAATAATAGGCTTGGCATGAATCATGATGTAAAAGGGTTTCGTATATTCAATGATGAAGAAAACCAAATATATAAAGATACTAATTACATCTTGATACCCTGGACAATTAGGAATATTAATAAAGTAAGTAAACTATTAGCCGACATAGTCTGATATTCCTCCGCAAGTTCAGGGCGGTTAGCAATTCACAACTTGGATCTGAGGAACTCAAATTTCTGAGAAGATAATGGCTTTGTAAAGACATCGGCTATTTGATCTTCTGTGGAGATAAACTTGACATTGAGCTTTCCCTGAGTAACATGCTCACGAACAAAATGATAGTCAATTTCAACATGTTTTGTTCTGACACGAAAAACCGGATTGACTGTGAGATAAGTTGCTCCAAGGTTATCACACCCAAGTGTTGGTGCTTCACTATCCAAACCAAGTTCTCGAAGAAGAGACTTTAGCCAAATTAGTTCTGCAACTGTATCCGCAATGGCTTTGTACTTAGATTATGTTAAAGAGCGAGAAACAGTTTTATGTTTACGAGCGGACCAAGAAATGAGATTAGAACCTAGATAGATAGCAAATCCCCCCATTGATCGATCGTCAATTGGGCAGCCAACCCGATCAGAGTCCGAGAACGCCTGAAGATTGGTGGACCAATGTGAATCTGTAAATGCCTAAAGCCGATAACCTGTGTTGTGACGAATCCATAGTCCAATATTAAGTGTACCTTTGAGATAACGCAGAATTCGCTTAACACCAGCCCAGTGGTTGTCAGTGGGAGCATGCATGAACTGACAAACCTTGTTCACAGCAAACGCAATATCAGGGCGAGAGAGAGTGACATACTGAAAAGCACCAACTGTTTGCTTGTACCTAGAAGGATCATCAAGTAAGGGGCTATCACCCGGTAATAAAACAGAAGAGGTGCTCATGGGAGTAGAAATTGGTTTGCAATCTGCCAAACCAACCATGTGCAAAATATCACCAATGTATTTGCGTTGTGAAAGAATTAAATCATGTCCTTTGTAAACAACCTCAACCCTCATAAAGTAATGTAATTGGCCCATATACTTAAGTGCAAAGAGCAAATTAAGCTGTTCAATTATCTTTGCAACTACGGTGGAATTATTTCCCGTAATAATGATATCATCAACATAAACAAGAAGATAAACTAGAGAGCCCGATGAATGTAGGATAAACAATGATGGATCGGTTTTGGACCCGTAAAATCCTAACTGGTGAAGGGTTGTGGATAGCTTGTGAACCAGGCACGAGGGGCTTGTTCGAGAGTGTACAAGGACTTGTTTAATAAACACACATGTTGAGGCTTAGCAGGATCAACGAAGCCCGTAGGTTGGCGCATATATATTGTTCTTCAAGATCGCCATGCAGGAAAGCAGTTTGGATATCCAACTGCCGGAGAGGCCATTTATTTGTGACAGCCAAAGAAAAGACGGTGCGAATGGTAGCAGATTTAATGACCGGGCTGAAAGTCTCGTGATAATCCACACCATGTTGTTAGTGAAAACCCTTTCCAACAAGCCGGGCTTTGTACCTGTTGATCTTACCATGTTCATCTGTTTTTAACCTGTAAACCCATTTACAGTCAACAATATTAGCATTAGGTACAGGGGGCACAAGTGTCCACGTGCCATTTCTATATAGCGCGTCCAACTCATCAGACATAGCCTAGCGCCATTCAGCATACTTGTTAGCAAAGATAAAACTGGTCGATTCAATAGGTGAAGAAGAAGATCTGGTGGTAGTACATGTATCAGAATTGTAACGGTCGGTTTGTTTTGGATTGGGACAAAGGTTAGACGGCCTGGTGCATGGGGCCTGCTGTGATTGGGTAGAAGGTGGAGGTGGTGGCGGATTTGGTACGGGAGTCGGATTGGGTTGAGTAGGAGGTGTTGGTGGTGGCGGATTAGGGATGTTAGGTGAGGGAGGAGGTGTTGGAGATGAAGCCGGTGGTGGTTGTGAAGGTTGGGTGGGTTTTGGAGGGAAGCCAGGTGGTGAATTGGGGAAAATGGAGATATATGGGGAAGCAGGTTGCGGTGGTGGAGTAGGTGACGGTTGATGGGGAAAAACTTGTTCATTGAAGCGAACATCTCGAGCTATATAGATGCATTCAGTGGAAGGATCAAAGCACCGATAACCATGGTGAGAAAGGTTATAGCCTAGGAAGACACAGGAATGGAACCAAATTCAATTTTGTGACGGTTATACGGGCGAAGATAAGGAAAGCATTGAGAGCCAAAGACTCTTAGAAACGAGTAATCAAGTTTATGTTTAAAGACAAAGTGAGATTTGTTGGAGGAGACGCGAGAGGGTAGCCGGTTGATTAAGTATACGGCTATTTCAAAGGCAAAATGCTAGAAACGTTGAGGAAGACTGGAATGAGCCAAGAGAGATAGTCCAGTTTCCATAACATGACAGTGATGACGTTCAACAAAGCCATTTTGTTCACTTGTGTGTGGACAAGAACGTCGATGAATGATGCCAAGGTTGCGACACAGGTTGGTAAGAGGTCGAAATTCCCCACCCAAATCAGATTGGATGCGTTTTAGTTATTAAATTGGTGTTCAGCCATGGTGATGAAGTTTGTTAAGGTGATATAAACATCAGATTTTTATGTTAGATGGTAAATCCACATATAACGAGTACAATGATCAACACATAACAAGAAATAACGGTGATCATCAAGAGACGGTGAAGGAGAAGGACCCTAAACATCACAATAAACAAGATCTAAAGTATTATTGCTACGAAAAGTAGAATCAGATAAAGATAATTTGGAAGATTTTCCCATTCGCCAAGAAGAACACAATTCATTATTTAATTTGTCTGAAACACGTAAAAAACAATGGGAAACAACTTAACGAAAAACTTGAGCATGAGGATGTCCTAAACATTGATGCCAAATATTCGAAGAAGCTTTGAGAGTAGTGAAGGCAACCTTGGGTAGAGACTTGAATTGTGGAAGGCGGGTGGAGTATAAACCTGCTCACTAAGGCCCATAAGGAGGGTAGTTCGGGTAGACTCGTCCTTCACAACAAAATAAGAATAGTGAAATTTAAAGAAGACATCATTATCAAGACAAAAATTTTTAACAGATAAAAGATTTTGTTTTAGTTCAGGAACATGAAGAATGTCAGAAAGTTAAAGGTTTTGTTGGATGCCTAGATGTTGGAAGAACTAATATGAAATTTGGGTATTGAAGTACCATTACCAACAAGTAAATGAATCTTTACCATAGTATGCCTTAGAGTTGTCCAAGCTAGATAGATCTGGAGTGGCATGGTGAGAGGCACTAGTATCAGGCTTCCAAACAGTGCCAGGAGAAGAACCAACATCTGAATAAGCAGCAAAATTGGCTTGTGGTGCATGGCGAGATTGATTCTGCTGGTTTGGGCACTGTGAGGGTAGGTGACCAATTCCACATCGGTTGCAATGACGATAGACCACGTTTTGATTGGAGGCCTATGAGAATTGACGTGTACCACCATTATCTCTCGAACGTGGATTGAAAGCACCACGAGAACACAACGTGAATAGCCACGGGAGTTCCGACCACTGTGATTGTTGTTGAAAGACCGAGATCCATAATAAGATTGGGGTCTTGGATTTAGTTGTGGACCGAATTAAGAGGCCATTAGCAGAATGTTCTGATGTTGCTGTTGTAGTTGATTAAGATAAATGTTGTGTGGGAGTCGAGAACTGTTGTGCAGGAGCTGAGAACTATTGTGGTGCAGCAAAGAAATTAAGCCTTCGTATTGGTGTTGAGGGTGGTGGTAATGAGGTAACCGTGGTCACAAAGAAGGGCATGAATCTCGTTGAAAGATACCGGGGTGACAGAGCCAATAGGTTACCCTTAAGACCATTATGTTCTTCTCGAAGCCCTACAAGAGTTAACATAACGAGATCCTTGTCTTTTACTGGTTCTCCGATATTAGCCAGGGCTGTTGCATATTCTTGAGCCCTACAAAGGTAGTCTGTCGGTTTTTATCACCTTTTTTTAGTTATTCTAAGTAGTTGGTTTTATAGAGTATATTCCTGAGATGCAGTGACAGGTGCATAAGCCCGTTCCGGTGAGAGCCAAACCTCACGAGAAGTCTTACCTTGAACATGTTGATAGGAGTCTTCAGATACGGTGGATATGATAAGGGTCCGAATATGAGCATCGTTGGAGATCCACGAGGTATAACTAGGGTTGTCGGTTGTAGTGGCTTCAACTATAACTTTCTGTTCCGGGCATGGAATGGTTCCATCAACAAAACCAAAAAGATTATGTGAGGTAAGAAAAGATTCAATCATTGATCTCCAGTAACCATAGTTTGTAGGTTTGAGAGTAAATGCAAATTTATGAGAGTTGTGAGTGGTTTTCTCTTGGTTTGAGAAGGTTAATATTGCTGCCATGGGATTGATTTGCGATTTGGCTGGAATAGGTTAATGATGATCTGCGTTAGAGGCAGCTGAATAGGGATCGGCGATTTAAGGTTGAGCCTAATTTGGCTCTAATACCAAATCAGAATGTAAAAGGGTTTCGTATATTCAATGATGAAGAAAATTACAACCAAATATATAAAGATAATAATTACATCTTGATACCCTAGACAATTAGGAATATTAATAAAGTAAGTAAACTATTAGCCGACATAGTCTAATAGCATGCATGGAATATTCGGCCTGATTTTTCGGTTGTGCAAAGTTGAGAACAAGTGCATAAACTATAATCTGACTTCTATATAAACAACTCTGCATGAGATCAATCTTTTTGGTCCAAAATCAATAAAGATGGAAGTCTCTCTAGTTCGGCTATGGGCATGGCACAATCACATATCGAGTGAGGCAGTGAGCCACATTATCTTCTCTGTTATTCCATATATATCTTGCAACAATTTGCGGATGTTTGACTATTGTTCTTTAACTTTATTTTCATCATTTTCTTGTATCTATGCCTATGTGTGCATGCTAATGATCTATCTGACTACTGCTACCCTATTTACTTATTCATCTTTCATATATCTACCTGTTGGTTGTTTTGGAGCCGGGGGTGTCTCAGGAAGCAGCATCTCTATTCGTAGGATAGAGGAAAGGTTTGCCTACATCCCACCTCCCCCAGACCCTACGAATAGTTCTGCTATTTGTGGGATATACTGGGTATGGTTGTTGTAGTTGTGACATTTTAGAAACATATGGTATCTCATATTATATTCTTAAAAAATTTTCAGGAAAAAGTTATAAAGAGATTGTTGGAAGTGCATATTATGTGGCACCGGAGGTGTTACGAAAACGTTATGGGAAGGAGATAGACGTGTGGAGTGCGGGTGTTATCTTGTACATTCTTCTTAGCGGTGTCCCTCCTTTCTGGGCCGGTTGAATCTATATCTCTTTTCATTTAAAAATAAAATATTTTGAATTTTATGTTCAATTATATGGTTTACAAATATAATAAGTTCTTGTAAGATTATCACTTAAAAAGTCAAAGTCTTTTTGTTGTCTGTCTGAAACCAAAAGGTATGATGGTTGTTTCAGAAAATGAAAGGGGCATATTTGCAAAAATATTAGAAGGTAGTCTTGATCTTCAAAGTCCTCCATGGCCATCAATATCTCCTAGTGCTAAAGATTTAATCTCAAAGATGTTGACAAAAAATCCTAAGAAACGTATCACCGCAGACAAAGCCCTCGGTTAGTATGTCCAAAAGAATGTTCATATTTACATTGTTTAGATGATCATTGCATCTCCACACGCAAGTGTACCCATAATCCATCAGGGAGCAAATGGTGCATACGTACTCATTTGTCCGCATGTACATTCATGGCATACGGGTACATCGAAGAGACAATGATCATCCAAAAAGGTATAGTTGTAACGCTGAATCTTGAATTCTTTTCACATCTTAGAGCACCCATGGCTCAAAGAAGATGGCGAAGCATCAGAACAGCCTATGGACAGTGCGGTTTTGATTCGAATGAAACAATTTAGAGCGATGAACAAGTTGAAAAGGCTCGCATTGAAGGTATGCTTCTTAAGAAAACATTTCCATTTCATTTTGTTCGACAAATGAAATTTACATATTGTAAGTGACAGTGTGGCCTTGCTGACATGGTCGTTACTGACATCCAACCACAACCTTTGTGTCTATTAACAAGTTTGTTAAATATTTTGATAATGTCGTAACAAGTAGTTGTTTGTTGAAGGTTATCGCAGAAAACCTAGAACCAACAGAAGAGATAAAGGGCTTGAGACAAATGTTCAGCAACATGGACACTGATGGAAGTGGTTCCATAACATATGAAGAACTTAAAGCAGGACTGTCAAAGCTTGGATCTAGACTTGTGGAGTCAGAAATACAACAACTCATGGATGCTGTAAGCTATTAACCGCATGCTTCCTTTGACTTGTGAGGTCAAACTATCTATTTTTAAATTCAAAATCGATATAGCTTCTAATTTGATTTTAAGTTGACGTATTCTTTACCATTAGTAATCTTTATTTATCATTACGTTTCATCATATTTTTTCTTAGAAGAATCAAATACTTCATATCAATTTCAAAGTTAATAACTGGTTCATTTGACCTAAAAAGTCAAACATAGCTAAACTTGCTTGTTTCTCATCATTTTTCAGGCTGATGTTGATAAGAATGGAACAATTGATTACATAGAGTTTGTCACTGCAACAATGCATCGACACAAACTCGAAAGGGAAGAAAATTTGTACAGAGCATTTCAATTCTTCGACAAAGATGATAGCGGGTTTGTTCATACAAATCTTTTTTGGTCATTTCAAGTATTTATATAATTTGTTGCTTAACATAAGCTCTGTTACAGATTTATTACCCGAGACGAGTTGAAACATGCTATGACACAATATGGAATGGGAGATGAAGCAACCATTGATGAAGTCCTTGATGATGTAGATACTGATAAGGTTAGCAACAATCATAACCACAGAAATTCATCACAATCAGCAAAATTCTAATTATTCTTGACATTTAAGTTGATTTAGAGTTGTATTTTATTTTAAACGCGACAAATAAAAATAACTTAGCAAAGGAAAGTGAGTGGAAGAGGTTGAATAAACCCATTGTTAAATTCTAATTATATTGTAAAACTATTGTTTTGATAATCATAAATAACGGATTCCTTATAACAAATGACAAAGTGCTAGCGGGTAAACTTAACGAGGCGCAGCCTATCAACCTGTATGAAGACGACCCGGTTCACCTAACCCGTTTTGGAAAGTTGCCCACCCGGTTCACCCTTAATATTGCATTTTTTTAAATTCTTTAATCTTTTCGGGTTAATTGACATTTTGGTTTCACAATTCGGTTTTCTGGCAGGATGGAACAATCAATTATGAAGAGTTTGTGACAATGATGAGGAAGAGAACGGTTGAAACACGAGAACATGTCGAAATACAACTTGGTTTGTAGCGTTGTTATTTAAAACTCACATTGATTTCGGGTTTGAGTGTTGTTTCGTAAATTATTAGCCGTAGGTAGGAAAAAGAAAATGTGACCGTTTGCTCATTGATTTAATCATTAACATGTACATTCATGAGCTTGTTGTACACATTCATTTGGCCATAATTGTTTGGTACAATCTCTATGGTTTATGACCATGAACCATTTGACCAGCTTGGCACTTGAATAATGGATAAGGACATTGTATCAGAAGAATTCGAATAAAATGCTCAAAACAAAAGATTAATTAGTCATCTTCTAAAGTTTAGATTAGTTACAAAAATATAAGAAATCCAATGGGACACTTGAATAAGGTATACAAAACACAAACTTATCTGGTTGTCATTGTAATATTTGCAAGTATTTAACATCCAATTAAGTTTTTCACCAGATCCTCTTCTGTATCCGACGGCTATTTCTTTAATCAAAACTAGCAATCCTTCAACTGATGATCCTCTTCGCGTATAATCATCGTATCACTGTGTATTATTTGCATGTATTAAACATAGTGCTTTTCCAATTAAGTTTTTCACCAGATCCTCTTCTGTATTCAACAGATATTTCTTTAATCAAAACTAGTAATCCTTCTACTGATGATCAAACATTCTTCGTGTATCATCATCGTTCGCAAACTAATCACTGTCACAAGTGGATGCTGTGAAATACAAGAAGCATCTTAGAACCCAAAAATCCAGCACGACAGCGTACACTGACCTACAAAATTAAAAAAAAAAATGATGAAAAAATATTATATTCTAAGTAGAAATGTTACCTCATGGATGAATTAACATCACTTCATCTTTCGGGAATGATCCTGGGAATGTAAACAAAAGGTAAACATATCATGTGCAACCCATCCATCTCTTATTAACTAAACTAGAGTAATATATAGAGGAATGTAAACAAAAGGTAAACATATTAGGTAGTCAAAAAAATCAAAAAGTAAACATCTATGGGTTCGACTTTTAACATCAAATTCCAACATGTCTAAAAAAACATCATAACTGATTAAAAATAATCGGTATTAAAAACATAAAAACTTATCAATATTAAATTCAGTATTAATACCGGTATTAAACAAAAAATACCGGTACCGATACCGAATTTCGAAAAATCTATTACCGATACCGGTACCGTTTATAATCGGTGCGGTACGGTACCGGTATTTCGGTAAAAAATCTCATCCTAACGTTATTCATCAGCCGGTTTCTCAACACAAGAGCTAGCGGTTTGATTTGGTTTTAAGGTTGTTCGTATTGTTTATTCACTAATCACGTACTGAAGTTTTGATTTGAGTTCGTTTTGCTGTGTAGACTATACAGAGAAACCCTAATTACATGGTTCGCTAGGCCGGAGAAATCAGGGTAAATTGAGATTTCCATGCTTCACCGGCCGAAGAAATCAATCTCGCTTCACCGGCGTCTGTTCATAGTATTAGACAAATCCAGATCAACAAGTTTCCTTTGATTTTGCAACCATTGCGGAAATCCATTTACAATATTGTAAGAACCAAGTCCAACACTCCTCAGTTGGAATGGAGGTTGCCACTCATGTGAGATGCTAATAATAATCAACTTATGATTAGCACTTGTATTCAACATCGAGGGAGAGGTTAGCAAAATGGGCTCTAAAACCACTCCTAAAGAATATTACAGACTCAAACGAGTTAAACCTGTTAATCTTCCCAGTGATTCTGGGACAGAACCACTAAATTGATTATAAGCATGCAGATCTAATACTTCTATAGATTTAAAATTCAAGTGAATTGTTTGATGATATGGCTGGCTATATGGTTAGTACGTTAAATTGGTTGATGAACAAACAATTTGATTATGTCTACATACTGAACTCATTAAATTCTCTGAATGATTTTCCACCTTTTTACATAACAATTAACTGCAACTTTATGACATTACAGTTGCATTTGACCCACTACAAGTTACTGTTTCCTCCACATCTGTTCTTGATATTTAGATTCTGCATCTTCCGGCCTTTCACCATTGCACTTCCGACATACAACATTTCCAGCATAGTTGAAGAAATCACACCTTTCCCAAATTCAATTAAAGATATATTATTAGATATAACAAGTTCAATAAGCCGGGTTACATGACATGTTTAACACAATTATATATAAGCGGTTTAATTAAACGAATGACATGGTCTGCTTAACACAACTAAATATAAACTATTCAATAATACGAATGCCACGATATGTATGCTTATCAACATAACTCACTTATCATGGCTAACAAACAATAAAAAATTACACGATTAGCTAAGTGGGTCTTAAACGTGTCAGGGCAACCCGATAACCCATTTAACACAATTAGTTATATGTGTTATGCGTATCATAAACGGATTAGGCGGTTTGAACTTGTTTAGACATGTTTTTGAGTGGGCAATTAACGTGTTGACTAATTTATGACCCTAACCCATTTAACTTCTTGTCAAGTCATGCCCTGTTAGTGAGTCGTGCTTGTTGTAATGGCCGGTAGTGTTTATTGGCAAGTTCTTCTTATTTAAGCAATTAAAGTATGTAAAATTTGAAAAATAGGCATTGTTGTGAAAACGAGGGACTTACGAGGGGCACTCCCACTCTCCGGGATTTAGTTGCCTCTTGGGACGTTGCTCTCGGCATCGTAAACACTTTGTGTTGCTGGCAAAATTCATAAATTGACACCTAAACACAATATACCGAAGTTCATAGGTTAAAAACAATTTTTATATATAACAAACGAGGTCACATCACAATATCAGGGGCGGATGTACTTGGGACCAAGGGGTAGCCTCCGCTACCGCTTGGTCGGAAATTTTTTTACGTTTTTAGTGTAAATTTTGGAAAAATTTGACGTTTTTTCGATTTCGTTACCGCTTATTTATAAAACGTTACCGCTTGGTCGGAATCCTAGATCCGCCACTGCACAATATTAAACAAAAAGGTAAATTGACCTAACCCTACTTGGTGATAATAAAAAACAATGAAACCTAACATTAATGGTTTAAACCTGATATAAGAATCAATTGTTGCAGTGTTTATCTATGAGAGAGTGCTATATACTATAGTGTGTATATATTATAGAGAGAGAGAGATGTATAAGTTTCTTACTGTGGACAGTTCCAGTCTCCTTTCTTCATTTCAACATCATTTGTTCCAACCCTCTTAGGTCCCTCAGTTTTGCATTTTAGGCACCGTATGTTTCTTGAAAAATTCATAAAATTGCATCTGCAAAATAAAACAAAAAAAACATTTTTGTTGTTAAATATACAAGCACTACGCCAACTATAAGTGATAAACCCCATGCATCAAGTGAACAACCGTTTGACCAGTCTTTTATGGAACTTAATAATTACTGAGATCACGAAATATTTTATATGACCTACGTTTGGAGATTTATATTTTTCCTCTTAAACTTGACTTGTATTTAACCAATACAAAAATATAAATGTGGAAAGTGATAAAACTAAATTTGAAAGCTTTATAACCACAAAACCTAATTTGACAAACTTACTGAGGACAATTCCAATCGCCTTTTTTCATTTCAACATTGTCACCGCCAGCTTTTTGAGGACCATCTTCGTTGCATTCCCGACATTTTTTATTCCTAGAAAAATTCAAGAAATTGCACCTACAAGAAAACGTAAACAAGTTATAGAATTATTTAGCTCAGTGTAGACAAGTGATTTGAATTGCATATTGCTCTAAATTTAGATCAATCTTAGGTATATAAATGCTTAAACCCAATACACTAGTAACACTAATATACTCTATTTTCAGGTACCTCATATTATATAATATAAAAATTGTTTCAATTATTAAAAGGTAGATAACTATAAAGAAACATTTCAACATATACTCACTTGGGACACAACCAGTCTCCTCTTTTCATTTCAACATTCTGCAATCGTGATTCATCCCTTTCCATAACTTCAAAAGAACGTGCCTTTCTAGCAACTGTTGAGGCTGGTTTTTGCAATTCAGGATCAACTTTCGTGTCACTAAGCTCGATCAACTCCAAAAGCAACTTCTTGGCAGATGCTTCAACAACTTCTGCCCCTGAAGGCTTGTTATCAGAATCAACAGCTGGATCAAGAGCATAATTTAACAAAACGCGCACAATATCTACAGTTCTTGCATCCGATTCATTGTCTTTTAGTATCACATAGGCCCTGTCGCATAATCCTCGGAAAACACATGCGCCACATACCTACACTCAAAATGTAGATAAACCAAAATCAATTACAAAATTATGTTTTTTAACATGTAAACCAATCAATATGAAAAAAATGGTGTATGAAAATAGCTTACGTCTCCTTCATCGAGCTGTAGATGTGCTCTCAAACGTTTCCCTGAATTAACAGTCTTTCGGTTAATATTAGGACAACCCTTGTCTACAAGAGTTTGAATATCTTGCATAGATAGTGACCTGCAATTTGATTAAATAAAAAACATACTTTTTAGGATCCTTAATAAGCCTAACCATATATATTTATGCCTAATTAACTATAAACATACCAAACTCTCTTATTTAGCAATCTAATCAGCCTAACACTATGTATTTATGCCCAATTTGCCTACAAAATAAGATACATTGAGATTTGTAAACCAACCAAGGCATGAAGGATTTCTTACTTGAACAAATCAAATCGATCACGACCAAAACGAAGGCAAGCTTCCTTCAAAACACTCATATCTTTATACACATCACTTCCAGCTTCTTCATTAATGTACCCTTTTGACTTCAAGCGGTCAACGAAAGTCACCCACTCAAGCCACGGATGTTGTTGAGATTCTCCGGTTATTTCACCAACGGCGGCGATTTCATCGGTTATTACACAAACGGAGGATGATGAGTAACGGCGGCGTAAGCGTAGGGTTAATGGTTTAGGGGGGAATCGAATTGGACGGTATGGGTGGAGGTTTGCGGCGGCGGCGGTGGTTTCGAACAGAGAGAGGAACCTTGTTACAGCTATCGCCATTTCCAGGGTTTTTTCATTTTGGTTTGGTTGCAGGAGAAGAAGGGTTTAAGGTGAGCAGGAGAAGGATAATGTAAAAGGGTAATATAGACATTTATATCACTTTATTTTTTAATTTAAAGTCACTTATTTTAAGATTCCAAAAAATGCCACATTTTTTATTTCTTAATAATCATTAATTAGTAATATTAATATCTTTTTTTAATCTAATAGTCTTATTCTTTTTTTAACGGCAAATTCGGATCACTAACGGACCACTGGAGTATCATCGTTCCACCAACGGAACCACTCGATCATATCTATCTCCACTAGGCATAATGCTTATACACCAATTCGGGAGGAAACCCAATAAATATGGAAAAACTCTTTTTTGAGAATCGAACCCAGGACCTATTGGTCCCAAAGCCTTATATCACCCCCAATATGCCACTAGGCTATAAAGCCATGAATAATAATATTATGAGTAAATTGTCATTTTAGTCCCTGAGGTTTTTCCAAATTTGTCATTGTAGTCCAAATAGTTTTTTTTCTCCTTTGTGTCCCTGACTTTTCCCTTTTGTTGCCTTTTTGATCGTATTGCCAAACTCGATCTAAAAACTCCATTTTTAACCAGGGGTATTGTTGGTGCAAATGTCTGTCAACTTCGTCTTGTATCGAGTCTTATAATTAGATAGGATAAACCAGAGCTCGGTAGTCAAGAAAATAGGGTTTTAGTGTTGTTTGACCAGTCCACATGAACTGGCAAAGCCAGTTCATACGAAGTGACCACTTCATGTGAAGTGACAAAGCCAGTCCATGTGAACTGGCAACATCTATAAATAGGAGAGTTAGAGTTAGATTACAGACTTTTTGCTACATTTGTCATTTGAAGAGCTTGAGATCTAGAGAGAGAGTCTAGAGAGAGAAAGTGATGTCATCGTGATTCAGGTGCTGTATATTATCAGATCTATCAATAGAATCACAGTTATATTACGTCTTGTGTGTTAGGTCACGTTCGTGTACGGATTCCGCACGTCACACGTTCGTTTCGCAATCGTTTCGGAGTCTAAAACCGGTCATAACAAGTGGTATCAGAGCAGGAGCTCGATTGCACAGATCAAACACACAATTCCGCTCGAGATTTCGTCAGATTCAGATCCGAATTCGTCCAGATTTGATCTATTTCTTCATCTTTCTCATTCTTCTTCACGTTTTTTCAAAATTGAACGAGATTTTCTGGATAAAATGGCTTGATTTTGAAGTATAAAGTGCGAAACTGTGTTTTAAATAATCCGTGAAAGTTTTAGATCATAAAACAGATTAAAACTTAATCAATTTTATAAAAAATCGACTAGTTCGTTTGAAAGTTTGTCCAACTCGCATGAACTGAATCTTCAAACCTAGATCTAGAACAACAGTGGATAATATTGAACGATATACACTTCATTGTGATCGGAATTTGTTGTAGATCAATCCTAAGGTTTCAATTTCATCAAAAATTGGAGTTTGAATGTCTTCTGTATCAGTTCGTTTGAGATTGGAACCAGTTCGTGTGAAAGTTTAAATCAGGTCACACGAAGTGACCAGGTCATCAGGTCGTTTGAAGAGTATCAGTTCATACGAAGTGAACTTGAACCCTAGTTCGTATCAACATCAGTTTGTGTGAAAGTTACTTTCAGTTCGTTTGAAAGTGCACCATTTCGCGTGAAATACATCCATTTCATTTGAACCATTGTTCAATTCGCATGAAAAGACCATTTCGCTTGAATACATGTGATATTGCAGTTCACTTAATAATTGGCCCAATAGGATTTAAAGTGATAATTGATTGTTCATGTGAAAAAGATGAGAGGCCCAATAAAAACCAAATAGTTAAAAGGTGTTGTCAGAAATTGTCATCGGCCCTTGTGACTTATCAGTTTGATACAGTGTCTCGACCTAATCAGTATATTAAACTACATTTTGAACGGTCCAATAGAAAATCTTGGTTGTCTGCATTTTAGATTGGCCCAAGAAATTATCATAAATGCATGTGAACTGTTATCTGATTGTCGGTCATGATTTTTGATCGAATAAATAATTGTTAAAGGTCCAATAGAATTCATTGATCTGATTGTCGGTCATGATTTTTGATCGAATAAATAATTGTTAAAGGTCCAATAGAATTCATTGATCTGATAAGAGTTTGTCGGCTCAATTAAATCTCATTTAATACATTACGTGATCATGTGTTTCTCGGCCCATCATTCAAGATAATCGTCAGTTTGCGTGTGATAATCAATATTGTCGGGTATTAATTACATTGAATGAACAAAGATGATAGTTTACATGTGAATCGCACTAGGTTAAATCATTTGGGTTTGAATTCGGTTTGCAAGAAGTGGGTCAGGTAGTTTGAATTGGATCCGGGTCATAGCAGTTTGCACGGTTTGACAACTTGAACCTCATTTTGCACAGAATATTCACCAGTTCGAGTACCCGTCCGATTCAAGTTTTTTTTAAGCGTTTGAACTAATTGTGTTTGTTTGATTCAGGTGATTAAAAGGTGTTGTGATTCAAGGTGATATTCGAAGTGGTAAACAAGAAACGTCATGGCTGAAGAGTTCTACAACACGTTTTACAAGGCGTTTACATCCGAGTCTTCTGAAACCTCAATTGTTACACCAAAAACCATAACAAAAGCGATCAATGAAAACATTAAACATGATAACTTCTACGGAACACATTCAAAACCACCAACGCTCGAAAGTATCGAAGACTACACTTGGTGGAAAGAACGTTTCATCAACTGGGCAAAAGCTTACGCGCATGAAAGTTGGTTCTGTTTGGAATTTGGTTATAGTAGGCCAGTCGATGATAAAGGAGAAGAAATCCCGCTCAAAAGCTTAAACAAAGATGACAAATCCGAATTCGCAGCTGAACAGAGAATGATTGCTTTAATCCAATCATCAATTAGAAATGACATGTTTGCTTTACTTCAACATGACGGGTCATCAAAATCTGTTTGGGAAGCTTTACGGGTTAAAGCTGGGGGGGTAAACAAATCAAGAAAAATAAAATTGCTTTATTAAAGAAAGAATTTGATTTGTTTGATAGCTTGAAAGGTGAATCAGTTCGACAAATGATAGAAAGATTTGGTCATTTAAAAATTGAACTTGATCGTTTTGGAATTGTTAAAACTCGAGAAGAAATAATCGATAAAATCATAGAAGCGTTACCACGAGGTGATCAGTGGCAAACGTTTGTGTTCATTTTGAAAAATGATGTGTTATATGATACAATTTCTCTTGATGTCTTGATAGAAAAAATAGAAAGTCATGAGCTTGAGCTACAAAAGCAAAGCAAGATGAGCAGTTCTTCACATCAACAAAATGTGGGTCTTTACTACAAAGGTAACATACATTCAGTAAAAGTTGGTGAATCACCAAAGACAACATTTAGTGGTGAGAAGACAAAAGAACCTCAGAGCTCATCAAGCTACAATTCGGGATATCATTCATCTTCTTCAAAAACAAATCCTGATGAATCAGAGGAGATACTATGTAACATTGCTCTTAAATTGAAGAATTCTCCTGCTATGAGCATCAATTATGCTAAACAGCAAATGAGCTTCCTTGCATCTGTTCTGGAATCATATGAAGGTCTAGTAGCTGGCAAAATTGGAAATTCTGAATTGACCAAAGAAGACTACGACCAGATTGATCCGGAAGAAATGGAACTCATAGACATTCGCTGGTGTTTGGCAAGTTGCATCCGCAGAGCTCAGAGATACATGGAGATTACTGGGAAACAGACCATCGGTGGACCATCAACTAAGCTGGGATTTGACAAATCCAAAGTGACCTGTTTCAAATGTAAGCAAAAAGGTCATTTCAAGAGAGAATGCAACAACTCTGCATTTGATGGAAATGAACATCCTTTCAGAGATGATTATTACCGAAAGGCGATCTACCACCGAAGCAAAGAAGAGCCGAAAATGATCAAAAATAATCCCAAAGAGAAGTCAAGAGCATATGCAGTAATCCATGATGATGAAGGGTATGATTGGAGTCAGATTCTTCCAGAAGAAGATCGTGTTGATAATCGATGTACAGCTCATGGCAAAACTATATCAAAGAGCAAACATCATGTTTTTGTTGCTGAAATCAAAGAGAAAACCAGAGAAGAGATTCTGAAGGAAAAAACATACAGAGAAAGAAACATTGCTAGAAACAGAATTGATGAAATTCAAGAAGAGTATGAAAATGTTGTAAGCAATAAAAGATGGGACAAGAAGCGAGAGTGCTATGTCAACAGAGATGGTGAACCTGTTGTTCCCAAGAGGGATATAATTCATGATGATGTTCTTTTAGTAATTCCTCGATCCGGCGAATATTATTCAAATGCTGCAAAAGATAAAACATATGCGAAAAGGCTGGAAAAAATCATAAGACATGCCATGACATCAAGTTTGAGGAAGAGGGATGAAGCAAGAATGAAGAAAAATGTTGATGAAATGGTGAACGATTTGAAGAAAGTTGCTGAAGAGGTTAAAATCGAAGCTGTGAAAGTTGAGGATGTGAAGATAGAAGAGGAAAAGAAGGTGATAGAAGAAGTTGAGAGTGATCAAAAGCTGGTTGATGATCAGGTGAACACAGCAGAAAAGGAGAAAATGACAGAAGAAGGTGGGATAACAGATAAAATTCAAACGGAATCTTCTGACTTACTCAACAAAAATGAATTGATAAATAATGTTACTAAAATCGATAAACAATCTGATAATAAAGTTGTTGAACAATGCAAGAAATGCATGGAAACATGCAGTGCTTGTATTGGAAAAGACGAAAAGTTCAGAACAAGAGATCTTGAATTCACTAAAATCGAAGAAGTTTTCAAAAATAAATGCAAAGAAATATTAGAAAATGAAAAAGTTTTGAAAGATAATGATGAAAAACTTTCGGAAAAATGTAAAAAATTAGAAAAAGAAAATGAAGTTTTGAAAGAAAATGTTTTGAAAAAGACAGAAGAATGTGATCTAAAAGAGAATGCTTTTCAAGAAATAAAAAAAAATATTATTCAATAAAATTGGCTTATCACATTACAAAAGAGTCATATGAAAATGTGAAGAGTCAAATGAAACTTGTTCAATCCAGATTGAAATACTGTTCTGAAACAACTGATACGCTTAAGCGACATTATTCGATAAAGCAACAAGTTGTCAATTCGTACATTGAGGATGTTGCTAAGCTAAAGCGTCAAATAGCTTATTTAGAACAGGATAACAACAAGTTACATAGTTATCATGCATCATCATATGTGCTTGAAAGAATTTTCAATCTAAAACCAGATGGTAAAGATTTTGAGCAAAACAAGAAAGGTATTGGCTCAGAGTTTCATCAAGTTCCACCACCGGAAAAGTTCGCATTTTATGATGATGAGAAGGTCGAAAAATCTTTCAACATGGTAGATCAATTGCCAGATAACATTGACGTAACATATTCCAAATCTGATGATTCAAGTGATTCAGAGGTGGTAGGTAAGGTCGTTGAAAGTGTTTTGAAAGAAGAGTCGATTGAAACAGGTAAATCTGAATCACAGGATGAAAATGAAGGTAGTTTTCATGAAAAATATCTGAAAAACTCAAAATCTGAGAAAAATTTGAATGATGATTCAAAAGGATTGGTTTATTCCATGATTGGATCGGACAAATTATTCTTACAGAATGTGATTTCAGAAAAGATTGACAAAGTTTTTAAAATGGTCGAGATTGAAAAATCTGAGATTCCAAAGTTTGCTGGAAAAAGGTCACAAATTTTTTTATAACAAACCTGGTTTCAAGAAGAAAAACATGAAGGCAGGGTTGGGTTATAAGAAGAAACAAAATTGGAAAAGAAATGAAACATCAAATTATCAGACGAAAATGAATTTTGTTCACGGAACAAGTTCCGAAGAAGAGAAAGAACTCCAATTTAGACGACAGTCTAATGAAGAGTTCTATGCTCAGAAAAAGCAACAACAACAGGTCAAAGATGTGTCAAAGAGAACATGTTTCAAATGTGATCAAACTGGACATCTTGCACGCAAGTGTCCAAATTTGAAACCTGTTGATGTTGAGTCGAAAAAGAAATCTGATGATGTTGAGATACATAAATCTGAGGATGTGAAACAAAGGTCAACCAGATTTGATTCAAAATAAACTTGGAGGTATAACACAAACAAGTTTGCTTCGACTCAAACTTGGAAATCAAACCTGAAAAGGTTCGATTCAAGACAAACCTGGAATTCTCACACACCCAGATTAAGAACAACACAAAGTTGGAAAACAACTGTTGATGCAACAAAACCAAACGAGTTTTGGAAACCAACTGTTGTTCAAAATCAAAATGTTCAAAAAGAGTCACATTTTTACAAACGAGGTACTCCTAAAGGTCAAACATGGACAGTTAAGAAACAAATGACTTCGGTAAATGATGAAAAAGTTGAAGTCAAAGTTGAAAAAGTCTTTGTTCAGAATGACAAAGATTTTTCGAAGTTGAATGAAGCATATTGTGTTGAAATGCCTAAGGTTAAACAGACCTGGGCTAAATTGTTCAAGTGACTGAATAGTTGAATGTGCAGGTGCTCAAGAAAACTGAAGATTGTGAAAATGGAAATAGGAGCAGTCTGGCACAAGAAGAGAAGGCTGCTGAACCCTGTGTTGGTTGAAACAGGGAGTTTTGTTTGTTTTCTGTATATAAATAAACATTATTTCAAAAACCCTAAAAATTGAAAAATTGAAAAACCAAAAATATGTTTTTATTTTGTCAAAAAATTTGAAAAATAAAAAATATGTTTGTTTTTAAATTTGTCAAAAAAATCCAAAAATTCAAAAATATGTTGATTGAATATGCCGAAACCCTCACGGCGGAACAAACATGATTAATTTCACAAGATTGAAAAACGGTTTTCAAACTGTAAAATATCAATGTGTTGTAAATCATGGAGGTACGTTATATCTTATGCAAATCAGTGCATGAGAAGCAGAAAATGGATGGCGAGACAAAGCTTTCAGTATCAGGTTGTCAAATTTTCTTTAAATGGTTTTGCATTTTAGGGGGAGTAAGAAAATGTCAGAAAATCCAAAAACATTTGAAAATTTGAAAAAGCCAAAAACATGATAAAATTCAAAATTGAGTTTTTGTGTAAAAAGAGGAAATGATAGTACATCAGTAGACAATCACAGTATGCTAAATAAATGGAAAGTTAAAATGTGATAAACGGTCTCACTGATGATATGCCAGTAGGTTTTTACACGCTTAGTAGATTGTTTTCGAGATATAAACCTAAATATCAAATACTTACTTATCTCGTGGGGAACATCTCTCGGATATGTGGGTAACCCCCGAAATCTTGTTTGAAGGGCTTTCTATTTCTGACATACTAGGTCTTTATGCGTGGTGATATCTGGGGTATTATACCTGGACTTCTGATTTTGCGAGAGAAATAGCCTAGTCCTCGTATAATACTCTGCACAACTTTAATCTTAAAGCCCACCCTCAGCATAAAAAATGATGAAACATTGAAAAATGCTAATCATGTGCTGTTGAAAAGAAGATCCCCAAGGGGGACCCACCTAAAGTCGAGCCATCATCTCTCTGATTTTGCGAAAGCAATAGCCTGAGCTCTCATGGTCTCGCATTACCCGTTTACAGATATCATTAGTGTACATTCACCTGTAAGACTGAATATAGGAGTCTGGATACGAGAGTATATTCTGAGGTGGGACACGTGAATAAGTTAAGTCCTTAAAACACTAATTTCGTATCTCGAATCAATTGAAGTTTGTGTGAAAATTTAAGTGGATCAGTATACTGACAATCTAAGTGAATCGTTTAGAACTTAAAGTGTTAAAAAGCTCAACGGTGCTAGTGATTTGTCATAAACTGATATGATCCTCTGACGCGAACTCAAACAAAAATATTGTCTGTAAATATTTCTTTACTGCTTTATGTTTCAGAAAAATTCCAAAAAGATTTTGATTTCACTTTATTTTCGACAACTGATGTCTGTGATGCTGAGTTTTCAAAATCTGAGTATGCTGATCGTGTTTCTGAAAATAAAACAAGTTCATTAATTTGAAACTTGAAATTTTTAAAATCAAAAATCAAAAACAGTTTCTGATATCTCCAAGGTCATTAAGTTGGACTTGGACGATTAACTATGAGGGATTTGAATGCTCATATTGTTAAAATCTGTAAAAGAGCTAGTTTTCGATTTTGGATACTTAATACTGCCAAATCTTTGAAGTTTATAAATAGGGGGAGTGTATCAAGTGAATCCTGGATATATTCATCTTATTATATCTTAAAGCCAGGATCTTGATTTAGAAAGTTTAAAAGAGCCAGGTCACAATTCCTGGATAATCGAATGTTCAAAATGTTTGTAATTATAAATGTTTGAGAGTTGCAGATACTAATCCAGACTACGATCCCGACAGCCGAGTCTAAGGGGGAGTCTTAAGACGAGCTCAACGCAAAAGGAAGCGTGGATTCAAGGAGCCATGTAACTATTCTGAAGGAGCTTGTATACGGAAAGCAAGGTGTCGATCCCAAAAGCTCGGAAGCTTGACGAAAGGGGGAGCCTGATGAAGAAAAGAGTCTACAGAAAAAATAGAGATTGAAGGATGATTTCAATGTCAGATTTTTTTGAAAAAGTGAGAAGACTGGTCAAGACTGAAGACTCGACACTGAAGACTTCATCAACATCCAAGGGGGAGTCTGTTGGTGCAAATGTCTGTCAACTTCGTCTTGTATCGAGTCTTGTAATTAGATAGGATAAACCAGAGCTCAGTAGTCAAGAAAATAGGGTTTTAGTGTTGTTTGACCAGTCCACATGAACTGGCAAAGCCAGTTCATACGAAGTGACCACTTCATGTGAAGTGACAAAGCCAGTCCATGTGAACTGGCAACATCTATAAATAGGAAAGTTAGAGTTAGATTAGAGACTTTTTGCTACATTTGTCATTTGAAGAGCTTGAGATCTAGAGAGAGAAAGTGATGTCATCGTGATTCAGGTGCTGTATATTATCAGATCTATCAATAGAATCACAGTTATATTACGTCTTGTGTGTTAGGTCACGTTCGTGTATGGATTCCGCACGTCACACGTTCGTTTCGCAATCGTTTCGGAGTCTAAAACCGGTCCTAACAGGTATTTTGAGGATTTTCAATTTAAATCTTTCAAATTGTCATTTTGATCCATGTTTTTATATGAAAAAATAAAAGAAAAATATCTAATTAGTGGGACCCACCCCTACCCTCCCCTTCTTCATCAAACCCTCTCTCTCTACTTTCACCTCAATTTACCATATGAGTTGAACTTTCTGAAGTATCCGAATTTTTCAGTAATCTTATTAATCGCTTCAAAACACCTTCAGCTTGAATTTTCTGGCAAACATCATTGTTGCATTCACACAAAATAAAAACGCGCTGTAGTGATGGTGATGGGCGGTGATGGTCGTGGCGGTGGTGAGAGGCTGATGAGGGTAGTGATGGTGGTGGGTGGTGATGGTCGTGGCAGTGGTGAGAGGCTGACGAGGGTAGTGACGGTGGTGGCAGTGGTCAGGGGCGTAGCATTTAAGGGGCCGGGAGGGGCGCCCGACCCCCCGAACTTTTCGCTCAGTAGTGTTGTACATGTAGTTTTCGTATAGAAATTTTTGGGTATATACGTTTTCAACCCCCGGTTCTATAGAAATTTTTGGGTATATACGTTTTCGACCTCCCCCCCTCCCCCCGACAAAAACTTCAAGCTTCGCCACTGGTAGTGGTGGATGGTGTTGATGGTGGTGGCTGGTGTTTATGGTGGTGTTGGGTGGGAGATGTAAATTGAGGTGAAGGTGTGTGTATATATATATATATATATATATATATATATAGAGAGAGAGAGAGAGAGAACGGGTTTGATGAAGAAAGGGAGGGTAGGGGTGGGTCCTACTAATTAGATATTTTCTTTTATTTTTTCAATATAAAAAAAGAATGGATCAAAACGGCAATTTGAAATATTTAAATTGAAAATCCCCAAAATACCTCTGGTTAAAAATGGGGTTTTTGGATGGAGTTAGGCAATGTGATCAAAATGGCAACAAAAGGGAAAAGCCAGGGACCCAGAGGAGAAAAAAAACTATTTGGACTAAAATGACAAATTTGGACAAACCTCATGGACTAAAATGACAATTTACTCTAATAATATTCTAATTCTAATAAAAGACTCTAACTAATGCTACATGACATTTTCTCATCCACTTCATTAATAATAATATTATTATTAATTATTAGTTAATATGTCAAATGACATTTTCTCCTTCAATTCATTACTAACTAGATTATGTATTACACGGATTTAAAATTAGAAATCATGTAACTTTAAAATGTCTGTATAAATTTACATAAGTGAATTATTTTTATACATACACCAATTACATAACTTAGGTATTATTTTTCTTTGTCGGGAGACAATGAAGTAGTCGATCATTTACTTTTTGTACAACTTCGTTCGTAGCAAGTATGACTATGTTATGAAAATATCCAGATTTTTTGAAATATTGAAAAATAATAGTGGTCGTATGGTATGTTAATAGAAATGGTAAACTATTATGCTTTGTGAAGAAACACTAGATTAATCGATCGGAATCAATTATCTAGGGGGTTTGAATCCGCATAAAAAGGTAAGTTTCCTCTCGTTTGATTCGATTGCTACTGATCTCCTTCTCTGATAACTCTGCAAAAAAGAAGCACCGTTAGCCTCGCCAAGGGGAGAAAAGGGTTCTCTCCTTGACCCGACTCCGGTGTGAGAATAAGTATGGGTTATAAAGAAGAAGATGTATTTGAGAAGTGTGTGTAACTTGAATTCATACCTGGGTTGTTTCTCATATTTATAGCCGGGAGTCTTTTGGGCGGGAAAACCCGTTAGTGAAAAGTTAACGGAAGATGCTAACCCCGTAAGCGGTTACATTTCCTTCCGTCAAGCTTCTGGATCCGACGTGAGAGCACACGGATCGTGGCTTAGATCGAAGGCTGGGGATTTGCCACGTGTAAAGTGATCAAGTGGAGATTACTCTCCAATGTTGTGATTTCAGGGATGCCTGAGATAGTGTGTAACAACTCTCATCAAAAGTCATAATTATTAAATTAATTTGACCAATAGGAAACCCTAATTGAGACACCCAAGTGATTCTGAACAAACCCTAAAATTTTCATAATTTTCAGAATCAGGATTAGGGCCCCTAAAACTCAGGGGGGGTTAAACCCTATTCACGATTATCCATATAAAACGTAGGCAGAAAGGAATTTTCAGAAACCGTCGACTCAGCTGAGCTAGTCCCACACGTGGCAACCCTATGCTAAAAAATAGTTCTTACGCGGGCCGCCTCAAGTTAGCTTAAAACTCACGCGGGCCGCCTAAGGGACAAAATTCACCTATAAATACAGGAGCTTGGGACTTGATTCTGGGAGTTGAAACGACGTTAAAATTCCAATTCTACGCTGAGATATCGTAGAAATACTCCAATTAACACACACAGGCACTAAATCGACGCCGCAATCAGGGTATTAGCACAATCGCTATTACGATTCATTGTCTGATCGATCAATATATCCAATGAATGTTTAAGTGCCGCCCACATTAGGGTTATACTTTATCGTTCGTCATTAATTTGACGGATCATCGTTAATTCGATGGATAAAGTATTGTACTTTATCATTCGTCGTTAATTCGATGGATCGTCGTTAATTCGATGGATAAAGTATCGCACTTTGTTGTTCGTTGTGAGAATTTGATCTCGTGAGTTATCGTAAATGCTGGATTGATTACTAATCTCGAATTGTGTTCCTGTTATTAAATTTAGGATAAAAGGCTAAATCAGTAGGCCAAACTCTGCCCGTATAAATCTGCAAGGTGAGTCATTCTCCTTTTCTCACAGTTTGTGAGTCATTCTCTTTTTATCAAATATTTTACAATACCTAAAAATTATTTTCAAGGTTATAATTACAGGGACTAAGTCATGGATATCTTGAATTACTGGTTAGTGGGGTATTGTGCACATTACTAATTTTCTCCCAATTAGGTTCATTGACCTACTCGGGATAATCACTGTTAGGTTCATTGACCTACAGGGATAATCATCACTATTTAGGTTCATTGATCTAAATAGTGGTATGACCATCGTCACCATTGTGACATGTCACCATTGTGACATAGAGCCAGATAAAGATAAGATAGAAGCCATTGTAATCGCTCTTATGCTGTAATTAATAACTATGCATCATTATGCAAAATAGAATGATTCACTCAGTATTTCCCGCTGACAAAACCTTTTTCAAACATGTTTCAGGTAACCTGTTATGAATCAGGAAAAGTGCCATATAGCACTAGAAGCTCAAGGAAGTGGCTCAGTATAAAAATAAAGAAACATGTTTTGTAAAAATAAAAGATTTCTTCGTGAAATCAAACTATTGTAAATTACCGGGTTTTATCCCGCATTGTGAAATAAAATAATCGGGAAATATTTATATTTTAAAAGATCCTGATGAAAACTTCCGCTGTCAAACTCAATTAATTAAATACCGCAGTATTTCTGTCCCGCGGCTCCTGAAACGGGTCAAACCGGGTCGGGGGCCGTGACAGAAAAAGGTGGTATCAGAGCCACTTATCGAGCCACTGATTTAAGCCAATTAAGTATTTAGAAAATACTTAATAATTTTTATTAATTGCTATTTTGTGATTATATGTTTATTATCTGACTAATTTTGAATAGTATGGGCAGATTTTTATATGTTAACAATAGTATAATATTTATTGCTCTATCATCGTTAATCGAAAAACATTATATATAAATTTACTTGATTATATATGGAATTACCTAATTTATAAATATAGTATTACTATATTGCGGTAAAGAAATTATATTTTTATGTTTGAGGTATACTTTTATTTAAAATTATTGTTTAGTTATTTATTATTAATAATTTTATTATTAATAATAATATATTAATAATAGTAGTATTAAGATTATTTTTAAATACTAGGGTTATTATCAAAGGCAGATATTGGATAGCCTAGCCTTAATTAGGCATGGACTGATCACCTATGCTTAAACAAGGCAGCACTAACCAATATCCACCATGATAATGACTAGTTAATATATATAAATTAAGTCATCATACTTATTTAGTATATAGATTTTTATATGTTAACTAATGTAATAGTAAATATAAATCTTTAAATATTCTGATTTAAAGTTTAGTATTTTTCTTATCTACAGTCTAGAAACCTTATAAATAAATTTACAAATAAAACCTAGTATGTTTTCATATTCGGTTGTTTCATAGTTACCCAATATGAAATAATATTTAAAAGTTTTCTATGAAATTTGATATAATTTTTAAACTTAGTAATTGTGTGTATCTTGCATAAACAGCATGAGTGATCTGTCGGAAGCCCTTCAGAATTTAAATCTCTATCCAGTAAGAATAGAAGTTTCCAGAGATTTCAATAGGTATATTCCAGACATAGAAGAACCTATAGAATTCAACGCTTTACCTCTTGAGAAACCTAAACCTAAGAAAATGGAAATTGGGGAAAGTTTTAGGCAAATTGAGGGATTACCATCTCAAGAAGAACTAGATTTTATAACGGCAACCGATGATACTATTAAGCCTGTTAATGAAAATAATTTTATGAACTTAGAACCAGCTATTCCAAACCCTTCGAACCACTGGAATATAGACGAATGGTTGAATAATGAAATACTGTTACAAAACCATCCCTATAGGCTTTTTCCTAAGTACAATCCAGAACCTTTATCAAATTCACCAATAAGTAACGAGAATATGGCTAAACTCCATCATTTTGACGAAATGAATGTTGGGAATAGGATCCAAGAGATTTTGGGGCAGATCTCCTGGAATTACGATAAGAAGGAACGCCGTTACTAGAACATCACCTGACAAAGGATAGGGGATTATGAAACTGTGGTTATGTAATAGTAATAGTAAAATCGGTATGTGTAAAATAAATAATAAAACGGTTGTATATAAAAGCATGATATAAGGAAATTTTAGAAAGTTACAATTTTGTTTGTATATTCGTTTATGTGATTATGTGCAATTAATTGTAACATTGGATTATTTCCTTTATACTAATTATTTATCTATAAATTAGATATCAGATGGAAAACGCTAATAATGAACCAGTTAATGAGGATAATCAATCTGAGCAACAACCGGGGAACCAATATGTGACTAGGCAAGATATAGAAAATATCGTTGCTCAAGGGATAGCCAACGCTATTCCAGGAATAGTTGCTCAAGGGATAGCCAATGCTATTCCAGCAATCATTGCTGCTGTTAAAAATCCAATCGAACCGCAACAAGTTGTTCCTAGTAAACGTATTTCTGAAGATAACTTCAGTAATAGCATAAATGGAGGCGGTAATCATGTTAATCATGATAATGAACCACGGCAAGCTTCGCTCCCTAAGAAAAGGAAAGTTGCAACACCTGGTTGCACTTACAAAGAATTTCTTGCTTGTAAACCCACTGAGTTTGCAGGCAATGAAGGAGCGACAGCGGCACTGCGTTGGTTAGAGAAAACCGAGGCAGTAATTGCCATAAGTAAATGTGCTCAGGATGATCAGGTCATGTATGCATCAAATCTTTTCAAAGAAGTAGCGCTAGAATGGTGGAATACGATGTTACAGGCAAAAGGAAGAAGGATGGCGTATGCTATGAACTGGGAAGAATTTAAGAGTCTTGTAGAAAGAAAATTCTGTCCCGAGTATGAAAAAGAACAAATGACAAATAAGTTTTTAACTCACCGGATGGTGGATGTAGATTGTCGAGGGTATACTACGACATTCTTCGAATATGCTCGAGTGGTACCAACCCTGGCTTCGCCAGAGCCGGTACTTATTTCTCGTTATATTTGGGGATTGATTTCCGAAATCCGTAATATCGTCAAGGCTGCGAAACCTCATACGATTGATGATGCAGTAGAATTAGCTAATACTATGACTGATGAGCTAGTACGGACAAGAGAAGAAAATAGAAGGAAGGAAGTAGCCCAAAAGATTACCCAAGAATTCAGTTCGGGTAACCATAACCATTTCAAGAAAGGAGGGAATGGGCAATCTTCTACTAGTCCATTTTGCAATTTTTGCAAAAGGAAGCATTTTGGAAGATGCAAAGGATATTGCAATTTTTGCAAGATTCCAGGGCATCAAGAAGAAGACTGTAGGAGGAAGAAATTTTCAGTTTGTTACAACTGTAGAGAAACTGGACATCTTAGGCCAGATTGTCCAAAACTGAATAAACCATTTGACAATCAAGCCAAACCAGCAGAAGGAGCAAAAAGGAATGCGAGAGCCTTTCAGCTGACTACTCATGAAGCCGAAATGATTCCAGATGTGATAGCCGGTATGTTCTTAGCTTACAACGTTTACATAAAAGTATTATTTGACTCTGGTGCAAACCAAAGTTTTATAAATACTTTACTCTGCCAAACTCTTAACTTACCGTTAACCAGCATTAGATAAGTTTCTACATAGAAACGGCAGATGTGAATTTAGTTAAAATTAATAAGGTTATGCAGAACATAGAAATAAGTTATAAGTTTTCTGCAATCCTATTATCTATGAAATTAGTTGAATTCGATGTTGTGATCATTATCTGTGATCAGAATTTCTTAGAAATTCAATTAATTATCGGAGAAGTAATTATGATTACAGGAGATAAACCAGGTAAGCCTATGAAGTTCATATCAGTAATGGAAGTTGCTAATTATGAACAAAAGCAAGGAATAGTATATATGATTTTAGTAATCATTAATACTAAAGATACAGAATTTAAGGAAATTTCTGTAATTTCGAATACCCAGATGTATTTCCAGAAGATTTACCTGGATTACCACCAGATATAAAGATAGAATTTAGGATTTATCAATTCCAGGAATGTTACCGATAAGCCAGGGAACCTTATCGGTTAACACAATATTGGTTGTTAAGAAAAAGTATGGTTCGATAAGAATGTGTATTGATTATAGGAAATTGAATAAGGTTATAATTAAGAATCAATACTCATTACTTAGCATTAATGATCTATTTGATCAATTCCAGGGAAATAGATATCTTTCTAAGATCAACTTATGTTCCAATTAAAAGTATCAGAGGAAGATGTACCTAAGACTGTTTTCAGAACTAAGAATGGTCATTACTAGTTTACAGTCCTGCCCTTCGAATTAAAGAATGCACCTGCAGCATTCATGGACATGATAAATAGGATCTGTAAACCATATTTGGATAAATTGGTAATTGTCTTCAACGACGATATACTTATTTATTCCAAAAGTCAAGAAGAACATTATCAGCACTTGCATGTACTCTTAACTTTGTTAAGAAAAGAAAAGCTTTACGCCAAATTTTCGAAGTGTGAATTTTGGCTATCAGAAGTGCAATTTCTAGGTCATAGGGTGAATCATGAAGGTATTCACTTAGATCTTGCTAAGATAGCAGTAATTACCAAATGGAAGATTCTGCAATCAGCAATGGAAATTAGGAATTTTGTAGGTTTAGTATTATAGACAGTTTATTAAGGAAATTTCAAAATAGCTATACCATTAACTAAGTTAACCTGTAAAACAGTTAAGTTTGATTAGAGATCTAAACAAGAAGAAGCTTTTAGGATATTAAAACATAAATCCTAGCCTTACCAGAAGGAATTAAAGATTTTAAAGTATAAGGTAATGCTTCAAAGTTATGATTTGGATATATGCAACGCAAAAAGGTAATTGCGTATGCCTCAAGGCAATTGGAAAAGTATGAATTTAGAGCCATAATTTTTGCCCTTAAGATTTGGATAAATTATCTGTATAGAAGTAAGTATACTATCTAGACGGGTTACAAGAATTTGAGATATATAGTTGGACAAAAAGAATTTGAGGCAAATGAAAATCCTAAGTGACTACGACTGTGATATTTAGTATCACAAAGGAAAAGCTAAAAACGGCAAGAGATAGTCATAAGGATTATGCAGATAATAGATAAAAGCCGTTGGAGTTCGAGTTGGAGACAAAATATAATTGGAAGTATCTCCTTGGAAAGGAGTTGTTAGATTCGATAAGAAAGGAAAGCTAAGACCAAAGTACTTAGGATCATTTCCAGTAATTCAACGTATTGGAACAGTTACTTATAGTTTACAACTACCAGGAAGGTTAGTTGGAATACATGATATATTTCATATATCTAATCTCAAGAAATGTCTATAAGATGAATCTTTGGTAGTACCTTTCCAAGATATAAAGGTAAACAAATAATGTTAGTTTAAGTAAAGTAGGATTCAAAGACAGGATCCTAATATACTTGGGAACTGGAATCCAAAAGGAAGAGAATGTATTAATTATTCCAGTAAACCTCGAGGACGAGATTTTTATCAAGTTGGGGAGAATGTAACAACTCTCATCAAAAGTCATAATTATTAAATTAATTTGACCAATAGGAAACCCTAATTGAGACACCCAAGTGATTCTGAACAAACCCTAAAATTTTCATAATTTTCAGAATCAGGATTAGGGCCCCTAAAACTCAGGGGGGGTTAAACCCTATTCACGATTATCCATATAAAACGTAGGCAGAAAGGAATTTTCAGAAACCGTCGACTCAGCTGAGCTAGTCCCACACGTGGCAACCCTATGCTAAAAAATAGTTCTTATGCGGGCCGCCTCAAGTTAGCTTAAAACTCACGCGGGCCGCCTAAGGGACAAAATTCACCTATAAATACAGGAGCTTGGGACTTGATTCTGGGAGTTGAAACGACGTTAAAATTCCAATTCTACGCTGAGATATCGTAGAAATACTCCAATTAACACACACAGGCACTAAATCGACGCCGCAATCAGGGTATTAGCACAATCGCTATTACGATTCATTGTCTGATCGATCAATATATCCAATGAATGTTTAAGTGCCGCCCACATTAGGGTTATACTTTATCGTTCGTCATTAATTTGACGGATCATCGTTAATTCGATGGATAAAGTATTGTACTTTATCATTCGTCGTTAATTCGATGGATCGTCGTTAATTCGATGGATAAAGTATCGCACTTTGTTGTTCGTTGTGAGAATTTGATCTCGTGAGTTATCGTAAATGCTGGATTGATTACTAATCTCGAATTGTGTTCCTGTTATTAAATTTAGGATAAAAGGCTAAATCAGTAGGCCAAACTCTGCCCGTATAAATCTGCAAGGTGAGTCATTCTCCTTTTCTCACAGTTTGTGAGTCATTCTCTTTTTATCAAATATTTTACAATACCTAAAAATTATTTTCAAGGTTATAATTACAGGAACTAAGTCATGGATATCTTGAATTACTGGTTAGTGGGGTATTGTGCACATTACTAATTTTCTCCCAATTAGGTTCATTGACCTACTCGGGATAATCACTGTTAGGTTCATTGACCTACAGGGATAATCATCACTATTTAGGTTCATTGATCTAAATAGTGGTATGACCATCGTCACCATTGTGACATGTCACCATTGTGACATAGAGCCAGATAAAGATAAGATAGAAGCCATTGTAATCGCTCTTATGCTGTAATTAATAACTATGCATCATTATGCAAAATAGAATGATTCACTCAGTATTTCCCGCTGACAAAACCTTTTTCAAACATGTTTCAGGTAACCTGTTATGAATCAGGAAAAGTGCCATATAGCACTAGAAGCTCAAGGAAGTGGCTCAGTATAAAAATAAAGAAACATGTTTTGTAAAAATAAAAGATTTCTTCGTGAAATCAAACTATTGTAAATTACCGGGTTTTATCCCGCATTGTGAAATAAAATAATCGGGAAATATTTATATTTTAAAAGATCCTGATGAAAACTTCCGCTGTCAAACTCAATTAATTAAATACCGCAGTATTTCTGTCCCGCGGCTCCTGAAACGGGTCAAACCGGGTCGGGGGCCGTGACATAGTGACACGTGTCCAGACGGTTATAACCGTCTTGGTGCACGATTATATTTCTTCTAGAAGATTACTGCTGTAATCTGGTGTGACACCTTTTCGTGTGGAATCAGCTAAATAAATAAATCCCAAGTCTGGGTATTGAGCGGAAGTGTTTACTTTAGGATTTTCATCCTTTGCTCATGGGAGAAAGCGCAAGGACTTATGATTTCTTTTTGGCGCAAGTGTTGATTGTTGCTTGTTTCTTTTCCTTTTGTATGACCCGTGCGCTGCCGCGCAAGGTTAAAAGGTTGAAAAGCAAGGTTGTGGTATGGTCCCAAGTATTTATTATGAGGTTTTTGGGACCTTACCCCTTCAAGTCCCCCCAGTCTAGTGTTGTACTTATACAAGTAAGTGGAGCACTGGACTTGTAAGAGAGAACTACTTTCTTGGCGCGAAAAATAAGGAAAACTTTCGGAAGAGGATTTATTTTTATCATTGTAAAGATTTTTGAAAATCTTTGAATTTGAATGAGACTGATACAGTGAAACTGAGTGACAGTCTGTCACTGTCAGTTGTTTTTTACTGTCCGTATCTTGCACGCGTGCGTGTAAGCGCGTTTGGTGTTGGTTTTCACTCTCTCTACTGCTTGGAGAACTGTGATATCCGAAAAAGGTGTTGTGGTGGTTACCGATGCTATTTATTGCGATGAGTATATATAACGTTTGAGTAACCCCCTCTGTGTAATCATTGTTTTGTTGAAACTTTTCTTGTTCTTTTCTTCTATGAAAATATTTATCGTTCCTTCCTCTTATGTCAACCGGAGACCATCAAGAATATCTTTCTGAAGAAATATCGACTGAACTTCCATCATTAAAGTGGCCTAGAGTGACCTTCGATGGTTTGGTTCGGAATTTCAAATTCCCGGAAAACTGGGGTGCTCTGTACCCTGAAGAGGGGCAGACTGCAGCGGATGCTCCGGCTGGGTATATTACCCTTTTTTGGGATTTTTTCTGTGAAGGCAACTTTCGTTTGCCTGTTACTAAATTTTTTCTTGAATTCCTTGAGTACTATAAGTTGCATATCTCCCAACTTCACCCTATTGGCATGGTTAGGGTTCGGCATTTTGAATTTGTGTGTCGGACAATGCATATTGAGCCAACTGTTTCTCGATTTAGGGTTTTTCACCAGATGCACTGTACCCAAGGATTTTACTCGTTCGTTTAGAGGGCGTCTGCAAAGAAGATTCTACAGCAACCCCCAAAATCCTTTCACGATTGGAAACAAAAATTCTTTTTTATCAAGGCCGGAGTGATTCCGGTGAGGATGGTTTTAAGGGGGAAGGAAGATGTTCCGATTGAAACGATTCAGACCCCTGTTGATGAGAACTGGTACCAGGATCTAAAGGACGTTCCGAACATTGCCTTGCCGGAGAAAGCTCTTGTCGGGGCCAGCATGAGCTTGAATTGGAAGATGGATCGTGACGATAAACCAGTATATACGGAGGATGGTCATAGTAAGTTTGGGGTTTTTCCCTCTTTTCTTTCTCTTTTTTTTTTTTTTTTTTTGACTTGCTATCCTTTGCTTGCAGTTGTTTCACTGTATATTGTTGCCTTTAAGAGGGAAGGCGGGTAGATGGGTACCATCAAGAAGAAACCTGAAGAAGAGCTTTGGTACCATAGGATTGTAAAGAACTTTGTTCTTCCGCGGGATGCGGATTTGTCTGCTCAACCTGCTGCTGGTGCTGGTGAGCTATATTTGTTTCTGTTTTCCTTTTTGCGCTTGTGGGTAAATTGTTCTTTTGCGTTTTTGTAGGTGAGCTGTCAAATTTGGGCATAGGCCCTGAGAAGAGGAAACGCGCGATGACTTCTACTTCTGCGCCGAAGAAAGGTGAAGATAAAACGCAATCCTTGAGGACAAAAAATGTTGGAGGAGAGAAGAAAGGTATGCGCCATTCCTCTGACTCCTGGTGCGATTATGTGGTGGTTTCTAACTCTTTGGAGGGTCTTATACCTGTAGTTACTGTTAGGAGGCCAAAACCTGAACTGAGAGATACTGCTGATATCCCTCCATCCAACCCAAAGGAACCTATTGACTTGGATTCTAGCCCTGAACACTTGGTGCACAGGAAGGCTGGTAAAAGGAAACAAGCTGATACTGATGTTAAGGGTCAGCCCTCTAAGAAGATTCAGAGGAAGAAAATTACCAGAAAAGGAAATCTTGATGCTTTTATTTCGGAATTTGTTCCTGGTAAGTGTTGCCTTTTCTTGTTTCCTTTATGCGCATTAAATCTTTTACAGATTTTGTTGTTTTTCCAGAGGTTCCTGTTTCCCCTGTTCCCACAGAGCTGCAATCTGTGGTTAATGAAGAGCTTCCACCCACCCCTCCGCGTGCTTCTGTCATTGACCAGTTAGAGCCTACGGGGGTTGCTGATGGTGGTGTGGAGAAGACTGTTGAGGCTGAGAAGCCTGTTGGTATTGCTGCAAAGACTGAAAACGTTGTTGATCCAGGTGTGGTGGATGGTGCTGGTAATCCACAAACCCCTGAAACTGTTGCTCAAGATCTAGGGAAAGAACAAACTGCTGAGAAAACTTCAACTTCTTCCCCTAATCCTTCTGATGCTATGCCTGAGCATGTTGAGAAGGGGAGCAAGGCTCATCTGCTGGTGTTGGTAAACATTCTCCAATTCGCCCAGAAGAAACCTTGGGGGATTATTACTACCGGACCTATATGGAGAAAGATGCCGCTGAGCCTCACGCCTCCGTTTGGAATTTGAAGAAAGATGACACTTTCTCGGATTGGCGCGTGTGCCAAGATTGGTTGCAGGGGATACTTCCGCCTGGAGAGATCAAGTTTCAAGAAGGCCGGTCTTATGAACAAACCTATCAAGCTTACCTTGAAGAGACTGCTTCTCATGTGTCTACCACTCACGAGTCACCGCATAGTGCGTGAGTTGTATAGTATGCATAAGGACTGGGAAACCTTTAAGGTGTCTCAAAAGAAGGTTGCCAAAGACGAGAAGCGCTTGGCTCAGCTGAAGGCTAAATTGGAAGCTGATCAGGCCAAGTTTGAAGCTGAGCGCAAGACCGAGGAGTGGTCTGTTGCTGGTTGGAAGAGGAAAGCGGAAGCTGAAGCTGCTCTCCTTTCCGAGGAACGCAAAAACTGGAGGAGAATTTGCGAAAAAGATAATGCTGAGAAGGCAAACCTCCGTAATATCATTAATAACCTCAAGGTTGAGGTTGAAAAACTGAAGAATCAGGATGCGGAGGTAGAAAGGTTAAAGAAGGAGAAAGCTGATGCAGAAGCTGCGCTGGCGGAGGCGCGTTCTCATAGGGAGCGCAGTGAGCAACGAGAGGTACGAGTTTGCGCCACTCTTGCCCTTAGAGATAAAGAGGTAGAAGAACCTACTGCTTTGCTTTCTGGCCAGGAACAACTTAAAAAGGATCTGGAGCTTGCGCATTCTGAAAATGCTGAAACATCTCGCTGTTTGACCGAAACTGAAGAAAAATTGGAAAATTCTGAAATGGCGCGAGCTACAGCGGAGAGCGAGCTTGAACCTTTGAAGAGTGATATGGCGTGGTTAAAAGATCGTGGAATTGCTTGTGTAAGTTGCTTGTTCTTTTCTGTTGTGGACCTGTTTATGCGTTTTCTCGTTATTTACCCTTTCCTACTTTCGTAGGTTGCTGAGTCAGTGCTAAATTCTGAAGAGCTGGATAAAACCGTTGCGCGTTTAGTGGTTGCAGCATGAAAAGATGGGTATGCCCAAGGATATGCTGAATGCTCTCACCATGTAAATAGTGCTTTAAAGGTTGACTGGGATGTTAGTAGATCTGCAACTTTTGGCGTGGATACTGGTGTTGAGCTTGCTGCCTTAAAGACAGAGTTTAACAACTTGCAACTTCCGGTTATGGAGCTGATAAATGTTGCGCTGCAATCTGACGATCACGTAGCGCAACTAAAGGAAATCTTTCCGGATGAGGGTGAAGATTTGGTATAGGTTGGAAATGTATTGAACAATTTCCTTGTAATATTTGGGATGTACATCCCTCTTTTTTGTTGGTGCGCTGTTGCGCAAGTAACTAAAACACTGCCGTGTTTGATAGTTTTTAGAGCGTATTTGTACGCTGAGAATAGCATGATGTTTCTATTTGTTTGTTTACAATATCTTGCATGAGTACGATTACTTTTATTGAGTAAGGAGAATGAAGTTGGTATAAAGCTTATGTGTGAACTTATGGTCGTTTGTGACGTGATCACTGACCGTTCATGAGGCTCTTTTTATGACTACCATAATGTTTTTGCGCTTACTAAAAGAAATTGCATGCACTTTGTAAAAATAAACACAGGAATGATAGAAACTTTGCTATTTTATTTAGGGATAGTGCACAGAGGATTTTACAAAGTTTGCTGATATAATTATATGAAACTTAACTTACTCTCTAATATTTCCGCTTCGCTTGATAGATCGTGTTTTCCTGCGGGAAATTCATAGAGTTGTCTCTTAAGTTTTTGCCCTTTTGCTTGGGCCCTCCTCTCCCCGAGTTATCTGCTTTATCTCTTTGCGCACATTTTGGAGTAAATGTGTGAGTTCGCCGCTTTTGAGGGCTTTCTCTATTTCTGTGCGTAGAGAGATGCAGTACTTAATGGTATGCCCGTTGTCTTTGTGATACTCGCAGTATTGTGCCGGGTCTTGTCCACGCTTATTTTTCATGGGGATCGGAGGTTTGAATTGATAGTCTTCAGTACTCAAAACTTCCGCCGGGGTCTTTATTAGGGGAGTCCACTGCCTCTCCCTATTCTCCTGTTTGTTCTCCCTCTGCGCGGTGAGTTTGTTGATTGTTGCGCGAGCATCTTCAGACGAACGACTTCCTGATCCAGACTCACGCCATGATTTCTTAAATCTTCTTTCGCCGGTTGAGCTTAAGTCCGCGGGTCTATTATGTGGTGGCGGTGGCCTATTTGTGGTAAGGTTCTTTTCAGTTTGCGCTAAACCTTGGCCGCCGCCATTATCTTCTCCCAACTTTTTGGAAGGCCCTCTGTTCCAGATAAGACCTTAATCATGTCATCGCATCTAACCGCGTACTTGAATTGAGCGTGGATTAGTTGCTCATGAACTCCGCCAATCTCCAACACCTCTTTATTGTATCTGGTGATGAAATCCTCCAGATTTTCGTCATCCCAGCGCCAAATGTTCATGAAGTCAGATGTATCGCGAATGGAACGTCGTTGTTGGCTAAAATGTGTTAAAAACTTTTCGCGCAGGTCTTTTCAAGATTCGATCTGTCCGATTGGTAAGTTATCGAACCAGATTCACGCTGGGCCGGTCAGGGTCTGTACGAACAGATGGCACCATAGCGGGAGGGTCCAACCCCCAACCAGACCTGCGCTGGTAAACACTCTCAAGTGGTCATCGGGGTCTGTCAGCCCATTAAACTTACCTATGTTGGATGGTAGTTTAGCTTTCTTAGGCGGAGCTAAAGCTATTTCCATGATGAACTTTGAATTTTCCGCTGCTTCCGCAGGGCGGTAAATCAAATCATAGTTGTGTTCTGCCTCAGGGTTATAAACCGCACGAGGCCTGCATTTATTGTAATTTGGCTGCAATCGATTGAATACACTGGTATTTGCACTTAAACGATATGTTGGATCAGACTCATCGGTGTGGGTGTTCTGTTGGGAACCCAACCTATCGTGAACTGATTGTCTTCGGTGAGGGTGTGGTTCACCATGATGTTCTCTCTGGTGACTCCCTGATTGAGTGTACTCACGTTTTGATGTGGATCTGGCATAAACTTCTGTATTCTCGTAAGTTAAATTCTCCCGTTGGGAAGCATGAGCACGCGATCCTGGTCTCCGTGATTGAGTCATGGGAGCAGTTTGTGCACACAGCTGTGTGTATACTGCGTTTAGTGCCCCTTGAGACCTGACGTACCAGGAAATTGGATTTTCTCCTGGTGGCAAAATTGATTGAGCAGGGTTTACTGGTAACACTCCTGGAGTGACAGGGTCGTTTGCTCGATTGGACTGAACCTCGTTGTCATCCGAGGCATCCTCTGGGATTCCTTCTACTTGAAAATTGTTTCCGACGTTCGGCCGAGGACCGGTTTGCCGATGAGATGATGAATTTTTTGCCATGTTAAAACAGAGAATTAAAAGAACTGAATCGAAACGAGATGAAAACTAATAAGACAGAGGAATCGGTGGGCGCCAATGAAGAAACACTAGATTAATCGATCGGAATCAATTATCTAGGGGGTTTGAATCCGCATAAAAAGGTAAGTTTCCTCTCGTTTGATTCGATTGCTACTGATCTCCTTCTCCGATAACTCTGCAAAAAAGAAGCACCGTTAGCCTCGCCAAGGGGAGAAAAGGGTTCTCTCCTTGACCCGACTCTGGTGTGAGAATAAGTATGGGTTATGAAGAAGAAGATGTATTTGAGAAGTGTGTGTAACTTGAATTCATACCTGGGTTGTTTCTCATATTTATAGCCGGGAGTCTTTTGGGCGGGAAAACCCGTTAGTGAAAAGTTAACGGAAGATGCTTACCCCGTAAGCGGTTACATTTCCTTCCGTCAAGCTTTTGGATCCGACGTGAGAGCACACGGATCGTGGCTTAGATCGAAGGCTGGGGATTTGTCACGTGTAAAGTGATCAAGTGGAGATTACTCTCCAATGTTGTGATTTCAGGGATGCATGAGATAGTGACACGTGTCCAGACGGTTATAACCGTCTTGGTGCACGATTATATTTCTTCTATAAAATTACTGCTGTAATCTGGTGTGACACCTTATCGTGTGGAATCAGCTAAATAAATAAATCCCAAGTCTGGGTATTGAGCGGAAGTGTTTACTTTCGGATTTTCATCCTTTGCTCATGGGAGAAAGCGCAAGGACTTATGATTTCTTTTTGGCGCAAGTGTTGATTGTTGCTTGTTTCTTTTCCTTTTGTATGACCCGTGCGCTGCCGCGCAAGGTTAAAAGGTTGAAAAGCAAGGTTGTGGTATGGTCCCAAGTATTTATTATGAGGTTTTTGGGACCTTACCCCTTCACTTTGGTAAAGTTAAATTGTTATTAGCGGTAATGTTTATAGATTGACATTTAGATGAACATGGATAGCTTGAGATTAACTGTTTTTTGAATTTTGAAATCCCGATATGCGTTTTGATACTAGATCCTGAAATTAAAGTTATAAATGCAAAGGTGGAAATGTTCTCTAGTTGATCGAACCCATGAATGAACAAAAATGAGGACATGAGAACCTAGTTATCTCTACATCATTTTTGAAGTTATTGAATTTAATTTAAAATTTAAATTGTTTATCATCTAGAGTATTTAAAATTGCTTATTACATTCAATATATCATTTAATCCAAATAGAATTATATTTAAAAATAGATTCTGAAATTAGATTTCTAAATGCAACGATGGAGATGTTCTCTGATTGATTGGATATGTGAATGAACACAATTGAGGACATGAGAGCCTAAGACCATGTGTAGTGGGGGGGGGGGGGGTTGGGCGTTTTATCCCAAAAAAACGCCCCCAAACGCCCTGATGACCGCCACTGGGCGTTGTTGAGCTAAAATTGGTCTGCAGCGTTCTTTAATCCACGCCATTGAAGAGTTAAATTGGCTAATGGACCGTTGGCAACAGTCATGAAACGGCTACTTCCATTTTTTAATTTAACTTTTATATATATACCAAACAATCTTCACCCATTTCATACAAATCACATCCAAAAACACTCACCTACAACATCAAACATCAAGTTTTTTGTACACCTTTTTTTATAAAAAATGGATTCCCCCACCTCCTCATCGTCCATTGCAAATTATTACTACAAAAAATTTTAACGGATGAGGGTGACTCGACCTATGAGGAGGTCGAGCAAGAGGCGGTTACGAATGTATGCGAACTAGTGGCTCGGTATATGAAACATTGTTGCCAGCCTCAATGTGAGATTTTACCATGAGAATATATTCAACGAGACCGACAAGTGGCAAACGACCGGTTGATGAAAGATTACTTTGATGAAGCGCCTACTTATCCAAACCCTGAAGTTTTTAGGCGTTGTTTCCGAACGAGTAAACGTTTATTTTTACGCATCGCTGAAGACTTGGAAAACACGTATAATTAATTTAAACAAAAAAGCGGATGCGAGAGGGACACTAGGATTCACTGGTATTCAAAAGTGTACTTCAGCTCTACGAGTCCTTGCGTACGAAAACACGATGGACATCAACGACGAATATTTAAAAATGGCCGAGAAAACAACGCGAGGTACCTTGGAGCATTTTTGTCAAGGTACATTACTATACTATAAATATTACATGCATTCATATTTTTTTACTTAGCTTAAAGTTATTTTTTTTAGTTAGCTTAAAGTTATATTTTATTAAAGGTATTATAGAGTTGTACGGTCCCTGTTATCTGAGAAAGCCCACATGGTAGGACCTTCAACAAATTTACGAGGTCCACTCTAATCTCCATGGTTTACCTGACATGATCGGGAGTTTGGATTGTCGTCATTGGCAGTGGTATAACTGTCCGACCGTATGGCGAGGTCAACACACACGAGGTGACCAAGACGGACCAACTGTTATTCTTCAAGAGGTTGCCTCACAGGACCTTTGGGTATGGTCGGCTTACTTTGGTTTCGCAGGGTCATGCAATGATATAAACGTTTTCGAGCAGTCTCCATTGGTAGAGGACTATATTTCTGGTAGAGTTGGGAGAGCATCTTTTTATGCAAACGGGAACTACTACCCGCACGTATACTATTTGTGCGATGGAATTTATCCTAGGTATTTGATTGTCGTGAACACGTTCAGGGACACGTACGATGAAAAAAAGAGCTTACTTTAAAAAGGTTCAAGAGTCTTCAAGGAAGGACACTGAGAGATGCTTTGGGGTTCTTCAACAACGGTGGCATTATTTGAGAAATCATTGTTGTGCATGGAGCAAAGAAAAAATGAGAGATGTGATGTACGCTTGTATAATCATGCATAATATGATTTTGGAAGACGAATGAAGAGCAATATGCCAGAACTATGTACCGGAAGACGTTCAGGAGTATCCTCAAGCAACAATGGAAGAAAGAGTGAAGAATGCACATGAAATGCAGTCTGCACCCGCACATTATACGTCAGCGATTGATTTGGTTGAACACGCGTGGTCGGCTCGGCATATTCCAAACGAGGGAGAACAAGAATCGGATGACGAGGAAGACGAAGATGACGGGAATGGTGAATTCGAAGACGAAACTTAATAAAATATTATTAGTTTTAAAAATATTATGTTTTATATGTTTTATTATTTTTGTAATTTTTATTTAATTAATAAAATATTATTAGTTTTAATAATTAAAAAAATAATAATTGGGTAATGATTGGACTGCCACGTGTCGCATAATGCCCAAGGGTGGGGGCATTATCCCACTACACCCATTTCTTCAAAACGCCCAACAATGCCCCTTGGATGACCGGACTACCACGTGTCGAATAATGCCAAAGGGTGGGGGCATTATTCATATGTTCCACTACACTGTCTAATTATCTTTATATCATTTAAATATTGAAGTTGTTGAATTTAATTTAAAATTTAAACTGTTTATCATCTAGAGTATTTAAAATTGCTTATTACATTAAATATATCATTTAATTCAAATACAATTATATTTAAACAATATTTATTTAATTAAAATAAACAGAGCATCTATAGAGTATTTATTTAATACAATAAGTAAAGTATGATACAACATCTCAAGTAAAACAAAAGATATATTCAAATTGCTTATATGATTATCTTTTGTTACGATAAATATCTATTATATTTAGTTGAGTAAATTGCCACAATCCTCCCTGAGGTTTAGGTCCTTGAGATTTAGGTCTGTTTTCCAGTTTCATCCAAAAAATTTTTTTGTGCCAAATAGCCCTTCACCTTCGGCATTTTTTTGTCATTTTCATCTAAACCACTGTCACACCCCGACCGCGTAAAACAACAAACTGCGGCGGAAAACGTCGGGGAGTCATGCGACAGAATTATTGCTTCACAACACATGATATTTAAAGTTTAGTTTTACAAATTAACATTATTACATTGTCTTAGTTCAAAAGGAACACATAGCATAAAAGATAATAACTTCTTGATTTTAGGTTGCTAAGACCCAAGTTGCCTAAGTGAAGCATGCTCACATCAGACATTCGCACCTGAAACATATGTGAAAGTAAATACGTCAGCATAAAAATGTCCGTGAGTGACATAAGTTTAGTGTTGAAGATTCATGACTTTGAATGTTAAAAGAAATGTTTAACGAAAAGTAGTTATGAACCTTATAAAATGTTTTCTTTTATAAAATCATAAGAAAATGAATATGAAAATCAGATGATATAAAAGAATGATGTATGGTTAAATAAATAACCAAATGAAAATAATTTGTATAAAATATGTCATGTCTTGTCCTTGTTGAAGTGGTTTAGATAACGCCACGATATGCAATATAATAAAAGCACTTATATATAGGAAGTACCAACGGCGTATCCACCATGCTTTTATCATATTACACACGTCTCGTTATTTAAATCACTTATCAATAACCATCAAATAATGTCTTGTTTAAATGTCAAATGTCATGTGTAAACAATGTCTAATGTCAAGTATAAACCATGTCTTGTATGGCGAATAAAAATTCTTTACTCAAGCCAAATGCATAATGTCATGTATAAACAAATGTCTTGTATGGCAAGTAAAGAAAATCTTTACTCAAACCAAATGCATAATGTCATGTATAAACAAATGTCCTTTATGGCAAGTAAAGAGTCTTTACTCAAACCAATTGCATAATGTCATGAAAACCATTGCTTTTATTGATACAACATTTAAATGGTTTGTTTATCGCATACACTCAAGCCTTGAGACTGTCGGATAAACCCTTATCAGGATCAAGGTTTATCAAAAATGTATTCGGATTCTGTCATTCCCTAACACTTCCAAACAAGCCTCGGAAGCGGGAACGGGATTTGTTGTCAAGTCCTATGGTACCATTACATACTACCGAGCGGCGTGATCAATGTTAATGAATGTATTATTGTCCCATTAAACATACCAAATGTCATTTTCAATGTAAGCATGTCATGTATAATGTCTTTGTAAAACCATGTGCTAGGCATACTAAGTCAATATGCAAGTAAAATGTCTTTGAAATAATGTATTATATGTACTATGTAACAAAATATGTATAATATCATGAAAAACGAAAAGTAAAGTTATGCACATATGCTTCACCCCAAAACATTTGAAAAAGTAAAAGAGGGGAGCTATGTACTCACCTTTGGGTGCATTTTTATGTGTTAACACAATCCCTCAAATTGTTTATTTGTCCTAAATTAAGTAAGAACGATTTAATAATCAAAAGCTCACAAAATACCTAAGTTTCTCAAATACTTAGAATTTTCACATAACTTTGAGATTTTCTTGAAAAGTTATTATTTTTTTTTATGTTGGAGTATTTATATATATATATATGCGTTCATATATATATTTTAATAACTTTGCGACTTGAACGATTGTATTGGTGACCTTCATTACGTTATAATCGATAACACACCCGTTTAAGCAGTATATCTACGACTTGCGCGTCGTAATATATATACTCAAACGTGACATACAATTAATATCGTAATACACATAATTTTGCCAACTCTTAGCATATCATCATACAAATGTTATAAATCACATAACACATTGTAACACATAAAGTTTACCCATGAACAATACATTCTAGTGTATATTGAAAAACGCGTATTTTAATGATTCGGTAATGTTTTTGGGCGTCGGAAGTCACGTATGACTAACCAAACACCAAAGATACCTAATATAAGTTAAAATACTTATTTTTATATCAAAAATATCTGTTTAGTTACTGATCTAAAACAGTTTTATAAAAATCATTCAAAAAGCCGATTTTTAACCGTTTTACCGCATAGTTTTGCATCAAACGTTACCATAACCATCCCAAATCGTAACGACTTGATATTTTAAAATAATCCATGTTTTTTACTGAATAAAATATTGGTTATACTCATGATAGTGCAGGTCTCATATAAACCACATAAATCATGCAAATTTCACATATTTTACCACTTTCTAAGCTACATATACAACATGCAAAGCTACCAAACCTATGACAAAGTTTCTTGCCAATATAATATACCAAATAATGTTATTTTTTAATGTTTATAATCTGTTTTAAAACATTTTTGTCATACAATCATTTTTCATCATTTCTTGATCATTTAATCAACATGCATGCTTATGTACAAGTATCTAAAGCACACTTATTATATCATGATCATTTCATATGAACTTAAATGCATCAAACATGTAATAAATTCATGCAATCCATGACATGTTCATCAAATCATCATCTAATCATCTATACATAATTGCATGCAACATTAATTTATACTAACTAAGAAAAATTCACATGTGCATGTACATACATATACATATACAACACATGCATACATATATATGTTTCCAAAAATTTCCTTTGTCACATAATCAATACAAATCACAAGGACTTTTATTTAACACCTTTTTTTTATCATACATGCATTCATTTTTCAAGAATAAATCAAACAAGTATCCATCAAAAATCAAACTAAGTCTCAAATACATACACATACATATATATACGGTCATATGTACACACATGTATACTACCATTTTTATTTTGTATAAAAACCCATTTCTTTTTAGTTTCAAGTTTGTGAATAATCCAAGAACCTTGAGAAACTTCTATCATCATCAATATCACCAAAAATGAAGAACAAGGATTTTAAAATAAATTTTTATACCTTCAAGATTTTGATGGGTTTTTTACAAAGTGTGATGATATGGAGCTTGGTTCTTGCTTGAAACACCTTCAAATCACCTTAGGATCTTCAAAATTGCTTGGAAACACCATAGAAGGGACTTGAATCTTGAAGAAATGGTTGAAATTTCAAAAATGAAAGGGAAAAGAGGGGTGTCCGGCCGAGTTTAAGATAGAGAGAGGAGTGAGAAACTTGTGTCTTGGTTTGTGGGGATTTATGGAAGATATGGTGGATTTGTAGATTCCAAAGATTTGCATGTAAGCCAACGTGTGGCAAGACAAGGTGAAGGGTGGCATTTCTCTCTCTTAACTACACGACAACACACACATATACATGCATATAATACATATATGATATATATAGGTTAAAAAACAGGTATTTAACTGGATACCGGGTATTTTATCTAGTGTTTTAATTCCGGTTTATGGCGTTTTAAATTATTTTTATCACTCTATAAAAATAAACTCACCAAATTATTACTAAAATAAATATCAGTTGCCTAGATTGGCCGCGTTGTCCGCATTTCGCTGTATACGCACTGTGTTGCGCAGTAACATGCGATGCGCGCTTAAACTTGAAAAATAACGTTTTAAGCGTTTTAATTTATTTTTTAACACAAACATGATTAAAAATAGAATTTTAATCATAACAAAATACTTTTAGGATTTAAATATTTTCCGGGCGGTCACCAACGTTCGTTTCGCAGTTTTGTCGCAAATAGTTCTTAAGTTCGAATAAACATGTTTTTGCATTACCAAATCCTTCAAAACTTATTTCTAAGTAATGTAAAGGGTATTTAGGGTATGTTTAGCTTATGTCATTGTTCCGGAGTGTAAGTCGCGTTAATGCTGATTACGTTTACTTAACAGTTTCCGATTTCACTTCCAGAAAATGTTTGAGAGTTCGGAAATGAACAATGATTAAAAACGTACTAATGTCACAAATAATTAAACAAATATTGCAATTAAAACACCATATTTAATAAAATACAACGTTGTTCGGAATTGTACAAGGATTAAAATACACAGATGTCACAGTCTCCCCTACTTTAGGAAATTTCGTCCCGAAATTTAATTAGAGGAAACTTGTGAGAAAAGGTGTGGATACTTCGCCTTTATTTGATCCTCTCATTCCCAAGCCCAACGAACTTTGATTATCAGTATGCGCTTACGCTTGAGTTTCTTGACTTCACGTGTAACAACTCTCACCAAAAGTCACTGCAGATAGAAGACAGAAAGGTCAAGTTTCTTAAGCACAAACAACTAGTGCTGGTCAAAATCAAGTGGGATTCGAAGAGAGGACTTAAGTACATTTGGGAGCTGGAATCAGAAATGAAGCAAAAATATCCCTACCTGTTCCAGTAAATCTCGAGGACGAGATTTTAATTAAGGTGGGGAGGATGTAACAACTCTCACCAAAAGTCCTATTTCTTATTTTATTTTATTTTGCCCAATAGGGAACCCTAATTGAGACCCCCAAGTAATATTGCGTGACCCCTAAAATTTTCAGAAGAGTTGGAATTAGGATCAGGGCCCCTAAAAACTCAGGGGGGGGGGGTATTCCCTAATTGGTATTATCATCACAGTTTGTTGTCGAAATTGAATTTTAGCGAAACGTCGACTCACCAAGGCTACAAACAGACGTGGCTACCCTACCCTAGAAGGGTACCCGTCGCGCCACGCGACAGGCCCTCGCGCCACGCGAGGGGGCCATTTTTCCAGTATAAATAGCAGGCATTGGCACTTGAAATTTGGCGTTGGTTCGACGTAAAAACTCGTTTCCTACACTAAGATATCGTCTGTATACTTCAAAACACACACACAGCACGAAATTCTGCCGCGATAACCGGGTAATAACTCGATCACTGCTACGATTTAATGTCCGATCGATTGAAACCAGTCCGATGAATGTTTAAGTGCTGCTCAAACTCGGGTTATACTTTGTCATTCGTCATGAATTCGATGGATGTTTAAGTATTGCACTTTGTTATTCGTCGTGAGGGTTTTGATCTCGTGAGTTATCGTAAATGTTGTATTAAGTTACTAACCTAGTTTCGTGTGCATTGTTATTTAATTAGGTTAACAGGCTTATCAGTAGGCTAAACTCTGCTCGACTAAACTTGCAATGTGAGTCTTTCTCTTTTTATCAAAGTGCTTTACAAAACCTTAAATTGTTTTCAAAGTTATAATTACAGGGATTAAGTTTTTGTAATCTTCAATTACTACCGGTATGTAGGGTTTTGTATACATTACTTGTTTCCCGTCACCATTGGACAACGAGTTAGCCAATGGGTGATCTGACCATAGTCACAGATATAGTCGAGTGACAAATACCAATTTGGGGTAATTGGTTGATAAAAACAATGTAATCACCCTTAATACTGTAAGTTATAATAAAGTTGTAATTGCAGTGATTAAGTCTTTACCAATCTTGAAGAAGCAAATATAAAAACTCTTAATGCTGTGAATTATAACTAATGTGTTTTTGTACAAAAATGAATGAACTCACCAGTATTTCCTGCTGACCAAATCTTTTTAAAAATGTGTTTCAGGTAATTACAGTAGACTGGAATAAGAGTGATGATACAGCACCGAAAGGCTTAAAGACGTGGCTTATTTTATCAATTAAATTAAGAAAACATGGTTTCATATATGCGGGTTTATCCCATATAAAAACTACCTTTGTAAAACATGGGTTTCATCCCATCTATTTAATAAATAAAAATCTGGTGTTTTCTAAACTCTGATATTTTTCCTACCTCACGGTCCTGATGAACATCTCCGCTGCAATACCTTTCAAAATAACCACCGGTACCACTTGGCTGTTCGCGGCTCCCGATTCCGTCCAGGGTGGGGTCGGGGGTCGTGACAGAAGGTGGTATCAGAGCCATGCCACTGGTCTAAGCCAAAGAAGTGTTCTGCTAACACTTAAATTTTAAAATTTCTGTGGTAGGAAATAACTTATGTGATTAGGTGTTTTTGTGTTATTTGACTATTTGTTAGTTTACAGTATGGGTAAGCAAAGAATTTCGGACATCTATCGTCAATTAGATAGTTCACCAAAAGATAAAGGAACCTCATTTCAATCAAATTCCTCAAGATACTCAGCAAACACTGAGGAAGGAATATTTATTCGTAAGGCACAGTCTGAGAAACCACTTACCACTAAGAAAAGAAGTTGGATTATTAGAAAAAGTCAAGAGAAAATCAAGAACTCACAACAAAAAGGAGTGATAATCAATAAGGAAACACAGGAAATAGGCAATAACCCACCATGGGAAGATGAATTAGATGAACAATGGGCAAATCTCTATATATTAGCCACTGTAGCAGTAAATGTTAACTTTTAATTAAGTGAAAATGCCAAACCCGGATCAACCAATGAAATTAGGTCTCAACCAGAAAAGTTTATAAATTATCTTATCTCTCAACACCCTGACCCAGTATTAGCACCCGTGTCACCTATGAGCCAGAAACTTTAAAGGAACTTTGCCCATTAGATAAACAACTTAATAAGAAGAGATAGAATAAACCTTATATAAAAAGCATGATGAGCATAATATTCCTAGATAGACTAAAATAAATTATGAATGCATAACCCCTAGTATATTTTGAATTTCAGTTGTAATTTGTAATATATATATATATATATAAGTCGCAATGTTCAATTAAATCTGTTTGTACAATTGTACCTAAATGTTTATACTAATATTAGTCTGTGATAATTAATACCTGATAGATATTCAGATTAACAACGAAGTAAATCAGGAAAACCAGAATTTAATGCTTTAGTATAAGCTAATTAATTGTATAGATAAATTATGATGAATGTTGGTATGCCATGAGGATGATAACTAGAACGTTGCAAGTATGGTAAATAAGCGATAACACTTGGCCACTGTTATTTCTTATTTATTGGTACTACTTGGTTCTGGAATATGATCCGTCATGTGAATACTAATTTCCTTGTTCTTTGATGAAAGCCTAATGAAAGATTCATTTTAAATCATGAACTGAGAAAATTCTATTTATGGGAAATATAAATTACCTCTCCGGCGAGAACCGGGTAAGATGGGGTATAGAATATGTCAAACAAGTGACATAATTCCCTAAATAGTATCATGACATGATGTCTGACTTGTTTTTTTAGAGTTAAATGCTATTTTAGTTCCTGTGGTTTGGGCAATTTTGCCAGTTTAGTCCAAATGTTTTATTTTTAACCTGTGGGTCCAAAAAGGTTTCACAGTTGCCATTTTAGTCCACTGGGTTAACTTCATCCATTTTTTCTGTTAACGGGAAGGCCAATTCGGTCATTTTGTATGTAATTCTGTTAACTAAAAGGACAATTCAGCCATATAAAATGACCGAATTGGTCTTCTCATTAACAGAAAAAATGGATGAAGTTAACCCAGTGGACTAAAATGGCAACTGTGAAACCTTTTTGGACCCACAGGTTAAAAATGAAACCTTTGGACTAAACTGGCAAAATGGCCCAAACCACAGGGACTAAAATGGCATTTAACTCTTTTTTTTTAAATATGAATCTGTTAAATGCATTGACCTTATAAATAGTATGTATATTACAGTATGTGAAATATTAGATTATATAGATATGTATATCTATAAGGAAATCCAAAAACCGTAAGGATTGGCGAATTAGAATCAAGCATGAGCGTGTGTGTCAACGATAATTCTAGATTTCTTTGTTAGGAATCTCTTGTATCCATCTATAATTCCGATATCGAAAACTATTTCATTTGATCATCCGTCTCGTAACTCGTGCGACAAGATGAACAATGTGAACCCGTGATGATTGGGAGGCCATCAAAAGTATAAGAATTCCCTTTGGATTACCTTAGATTATTAACACAGTAGGAAACCTGTAACTAAAGGTTATGCTAGGTACCAAACATCTCAAAACCTACGCTAATAAGAGTAATCCTACTTTCCTTAAGAACTCTTGCGAAGATAGGAATAACCACGAATAGATGCACTTACAAAGACTCTCTTCACCTATAATCCTACTCAGAATACTAGTAATAAAGAAGCTATTACGAAATACATGAGCTGTAAAGGACTCCAAACCATTAGTATATATGTTAAGAAAAATGAAGTAATGTATGCTTCAAAATTTCGACATTTAGATTGTGAAATCTGATCTTCGAAACACAGGATCAAGACACATGCCATGAAATGGAAAGAATAAAAAGATCTGACAGAAATCCTGTCTGCTTCATAAAAAGGAATAACATGGAAACAATGATTCCAGAGATGATTACTGACTTAGGTTTAGAATTGCAAGCCAATCGGAGAAGTGACCACAAGGAGACAAGACAGATGTTTTCCCCGAGGATCTATTTGAGCTATCACCCGATCGTGAGGAAAAACTCAGAATTCATCTGAGACTAGAAACAAACACCGTTTGTTATATCACAAAGTTAAGACTAAGGGAGTAGTTGATGCTTTAAGTTATAAGTTTCATAAGAAGCCGAAACAAGTATGTGCTCTTAGATTAAAGTACGAATAGATTTAATAAAAATAGTACCCAAGAACACAGCAACCAAAAATGATACTAAAGGACTACGAAGGAATAGAAATTGGAGGTTTCATAAGAAAAGAATTTGAGTACTAATCAAGGAAACCTATGAGAAGGAACTCATAAAACTAAGTATTTATTGCATCGTATAAGTGATATGAGGTATCAAGAGTTTTATAAGAAATTATGATAAATAGCAAGTTATGCCTCTTAAGTATTTAATCTGTTAGTAAATTAAAGCTGAACGTTAGAAACCTTTAGGTTGACTTCAATGATTAGAAGTATTAGTACGGAAAGGGGAGTGATACCAAATTTCCCAACATAAGAAAATGTAACGACACAATCAGAGAGATTGTGGATCGATTAACCCAGTCTACTCAATCCCTACCAATAAAGGAAACCCTTTAGTATAAGACACTTAGTTAAGTTATATGAGAATGAAATAGTCTCATTACATAGAATCCTGTTACCTATTACATATAATCAAGATAGTCACATTCCTTCTCATTTATGGGGAAATTTTAACCCGACTTATTCTGAGCAGTATGAAGGAAACCGTTAGCATGGAAAGATCAGCCAAATTATACGTAGACGAAGTAGTATCCTTACGTAGAGTCCCACTCTCCATTGTATCGGATAGAGATAGTCGTTTCACTTCGCATTTTTGGACAAGTTTCCAAGAAGTCATGGGGACGCGATTAAATTTAAGTACAGCTTATCATCCCCAAACAGACGGATAAAGTGAAAGGATAATTCAAACCCTGGAAGACATGCTCAGGGCATGCGTAATAGATTTTGGTGGAAACTGGGATAACCACCTACCCTTAATTGAATTCTCCTATAATAATAGTTATCATTCAAGCATCGAAGCTGCCCCGTTCGAAGCACTGTATGGGCGAAAGTGCAGAACTCCAGTCTGTTAGGCAGAAATAGGAGAAAGCTAATTATCAGGTCCCGAAATCGTACAAGAAACCACTGACAAGATCACTCAAATCAAGGAAAGACTGAAAACGGCTCGTGATCGTCAGAAGAATTATGCAGACAATCGATGCAAGCCACTGGAATTTCAAGTCGAAGATAAGGTACTCTTGAAATTTCTCCTTGGAAAGGAGTAGTTCGATTCGGTAAGAAAGGGAAACTAAGTCCAAGGTACGTAGGACCATTCCCAATAATTCAGCGTATAGGACCAGTTGCCTATCGTTTACAACTACCAGAAGAACTAGCTGGATTACATGATGTGTTTCATGTATCCAACCTCAAGAAATGTCTATCTGATGAATCCCTGGTAGTACCTCTTCAAGATGTAGAAGTAAATGAGAAGTTAAAATTTGTTGAGAAGCCACTGCAGATAGAAGACAGAAAGGTCAAGTTTCTTAAGCACAAACAACTAGTGCTGGTCAAAAATCAAGTGGGATTCGAAGAGAGGACTTAAGTACATTTGGGAGCTGAAATCAGAAATGAAGCGAAAATATCCCTACCTGTTCCAGTAAATCTCGAGGACGAGATTTTAATTAAGGTGGGGAGGATGTAACAACTTTCACCAAAAGTCCTATCTCTTATTTTATTTTATTTTGCCCAATAGGGAACCCTAATTGAGACCCCCAAGTAATATTGCGTGACCCCTAAAATTTTCAGAAGAGTTGGAATCAGGATCAGGGCCCCTAAAAACTCAGGGGGGGGGGGTATTCCCTAATTGGTATTATCATCACAGTTTGTTGTCGAAATTGAATTTTAGCGAAACGTCGACTCACCAAGGCTACAAACAGACGTGGCTACCCAACCCTAGAAGGGTACCCGTCGCGCCACGCAACAGGCCCTCGCGCCACGCGAGGGGGCCATTTTTCCAGTATAAATAGCAGGCATTGGCACTTGAAATTTGGCGTTGGTTCGACGTAAAAACTCGTTTCCTACACTAAGATATCGTCTGTATACTTCAAAACACACACACAGCACGAAATTCTGCCGCGATAACAGGGTAATAACTCGATCACTGCTACGATTTAATGTCCGATCGATTGAAACCAGTCCGATGAATGTTTAAGTGCTGCTCAAACTCGGTTTATACTTTGTCATTCGTCATGAATTCGATGGATGTTTAAGTATTGCACTTTGTCATTCGTCGTGAGGGTTTTGATCTCGTGAGTTATCGTAAATGTTGTATTAAGTTACTAACCTAGTTTCGTGTGCATTGTTATTTAATTAGGTTAACAGGCTTATCAGTAGGCTAAACTCTGCTCGACTAAACTTGCAATGTGAGTCATTCTCTTTTTATCAAAGTGCTTTACAAAACCTTAAATTGTTTTCAAAGTTATAATTACAGGGATTAAGTTTTTGTAATCTTCAATTATTGCAGGTATGTGGGGTTTTGTATACATTACTTGTTTCCCGTCACCATTGGACAACGAGTTAGACAATGGGTGATCTGACCATAGTCACAGATATAGTCGAGTGACAAATACCAATTTGGGGTAATTGGTTGATAAAAACAATGTAATCACCCTTAATACTGTAAGTTATAATAAAGTTGTAATTGCAGTGATTAAGTCTTTGCCAATCTTGAAGAAGCAAATATAAAAACTCTTAATGCTGTGAATTATAACTAATGTGTTTTTGTACAAAAATGAATGAACTCACCAGTATTTCCTGCTGACCAAATCTTTTTAAAAACGCGTTTCAGGTAATTACAGTAGACTGGAATAAGAGTGATGATACAGCACCGAAAGGCTTAAAGACGTGGCTTATTTTATCAATTAAATTAAATTAAGAAAACATGGTTTCATATATGCGGGTTTATCCCATATAAAAACTACCTTTGTAAAACATGGGTTTCATCCCATCTATTTAAGAAATAAAAATCCGGTGTTTTCTAAACTCTGATATTTTTCCTACCTCACGGTCCTGATGAACATCTCCGCTGCAATACTTTTCAAAATAACCACCGGTACCACTTGGCTGTTCGCGGCTCCTGATTCCGGCCAGGGTGGGGTCGGGGGCCGTGACATCACAGTCCAGTATTTCCACAGGTTTCTCGACGAAGTGCATCGTGTTATCCACACGAATTTCATCAAGGGGGATGCGAAGGTTTTCATCAGCCAAACACTTTTTAAGATTGGACACGTGGAAAGTTGAATAAACATTTCCAAGTTCAGGAGGCAGCTCAAGTTTGTAGGCCACTTTTCCGATTCTTTCAACGATCTCGAATGGTCCAACATATCGTGGTGCAAGTTTTCCTTTCTTTCCAAATCTAACCACGCCTTTCCAAGGGGATACCTTGAGTAGGACGCGATCGCCGAATTGGAATTCCAAAGGCTTGCGTCGTCTATCCGCATAACTCTTTTGACGGCTTCTAGCTGTTAAGAGGTTGTCGCGAATTTTCTTGACTTTGTCTGTAGTCTCTAGAATGAGTTCAGGTCTGGTGAGCTGAGCTTCACCAACCTCATTCCAGCAGACTGGTGAATGACATTTTCGACCGTTTAAAGCTTCGAAAGGAGCCATGTTGATGCTGGAGTGATAACTGTTGTTGTAGGTGAATTCGATCAACGGTAGATGCGAATCCCAACTACCACCAAAATCAATCACACAAGCTCTAAGCATATCCTCCAGCGTCTGGATTGTTCTTTCAAATTTTCCATCTGTTTGAGGATGATAAGCTGTGCTCAAATTGAGTTGGGTTCCCATAGCAGATTGCATGGTTCTCCAAAAGTGAGATGAGAATCAAGCATCTCGGTCCGATATGATGTTCAAAGAAACACCATGTCAGGATACAATCTCATCTACATAGATCTTGGCAAGCTTGTCAGCAGATAAATCCTCACGGATTGGTAAGAAGTGCGCTGATTTTTTCAGATGATCAACGACTACCCAAATGGCATCATGACCTCTATTAGTGCGTGATAGTTTGGTAATGAGATCCATGGCAATGTTTTCCCATTTCCAAACCAGTATCTCTGGTTGTTCCAATAATCCAGAGGGATGTTGATGTTCCGCCTTAACCTTGAGACAAGTAAGGCATTTGGATACGTATAAGGCAATGTCTTTCTTCATCCCCGACCACCAATACTGGGTTCGAAGATCCTTATACATTTTGTCTGCGCCAGGATGAATTGAATAACGAGACTTATGAGCTTCATCCATTAATAAGGTTCGAAGATTGTCTTGACTTGAAACCCACAAACGGTTCACGAAATAGATTGACCCATTGTCTTTCATTTCGAGTTGAAGCTCGAGATTAAGCGGTAGCTCATTTTTCAACAAGCCTTGGGTTACACATGTACGTTGAGCTCATTTTTTCATCCTTCTTCGAACGGATAAATCCTTTGTCAGATAACTCCTGCAGCTGCTTCGACAACTCTTGCATCTTAGATGGTGCAAGACGATAAGGAGATTTAGCAATCGGGTTGGCACCAGGTACAAGGATAATACGAAACTCAATTTGACGTGTTGGGGGTAAACTAGGTAACTCTTCAGGAAACACCTCAGGATAATCCCGAAAAACAGGGATGTCTTGAAGAGTCTTACCCTTGTCTTTCTCCTCTATGACACGTGCCAAGAAAGTGACATAATTCTTTCATAGGTGTCTTTGGGCTTGAGTGCAGGTCATGAGTTTCAAGCTACTGACGGGTTTCTCTCCGCGAACCTCTAAGGTTTCCCCAGTCGAAAGCGACTGTAAGGCCATATAATAGTGTAGGTTTACGCTTATCTTTATCAAACACAATTATAGGCTATTGGGCTTAGCCTTGTTGTGGGTTAGATAATACTAGAATAAGCCATGTGGGCTAATTAGTGATTTGGGCTTGTTTAGTTAAAAGTGTGCATGTGGGCTTGGCCCAGTCTATAACTAGGTCACCCTATGTAACTATAAATAGGGTGAACCTAGTTTATTAGAAGGTTGTTGTTCAGTTTATTGCTCTTCTTGTTTGTTTTCAAATTCTTGGTTTGTGTACCAGACGGTTCTCTAGAAACCATGTGCACTTATTATTCAATCCATTTCGTTCTTGTTCTTATCACTTTCATCAGTATTCCGCACTTTTGATTGTGCTTTTGATATCCGCTTGATAGTTTTGGGACTTACAATTGGTATCAGAGCCTAAGAAGTCTTTCGAAAGGCTCGGTTCGTTGGATATCATTCGAAGAATGAATAAACTGTTTGCAGATTCGAATAACATGAAGAACAAACTTGAAGATACGAAGAACAATTAAAATTATTGTATTTGTTCCGTTATGAGGAAAAGTCAAAGTGTTTGATGATTTCTTGGAGTTCATTGGTGGAAGGATTTCAAAATTTTTGAATTTTGATTTGTTTCCTTATTTTTAGGATTTGATTGATAAAGTTATCTACATAGAAGTGTACGAGCTTGAAAGTTGGTGTGTGAATTTTTGGGTTACTGTGCGACTACATTCAAATCACTGTGCTGCCTACCAAGCAATGTTGCATAAATCGGCCTAGGCGGCCGATTAATCGGTGCCTAGGCGCTAGTCGGTGGGTTACTGACTAAATTTAAGCTAGTCGGTCAAAAAAATCGGTTATGGTCAAAATCGGTCAAAGTCGGTAAAAGTCGGACAAAAAAATCGGTCAAAATCGGACTAATCGGGCCCATGTTTTTTGACCCAAAAAACCCAATTTTTGAAACCTGGCCCATGGTTTAAAGCCCAAATTTTAGTTATAAACCTATTTTAACATTTAAGTTTAGGTATTTTAACATTTAACCCCCTCTATCTTTCACTAGTTTACATATGGTTCCTAAACTTTTAAATTTATTAATAAAAAGTATAAAGTTATCTCCTAAACTTGTAAATTTATTTATAAAAAGTATAAAGTTATCTATATATATATAAAAATTTGTAAAATTATACTTAAAAAGTCCAATCCGATTAATCCCTAGGCGGTACCTCACCGCCAAACTAGCGCCTAGCGCCTTCTACAACATTGCTACCAAGTGTGCGATCACCATAGTCAACACTCAACATCATCATCATTTATTTGGAAACTTGCAAACATTGTGCCTTTTGTGCGACTAGGATACCAGACGGATCAAGGAATTCGTGTGTTCTAGTTGTTGAATCAAGACATTTGCTTTTCGATCTTCCACATCTTACTTGTAATTCCGCTACTTGTTTGGTGTTTGATATCCGATTGTATAGTTTTGGGATTTACAATTGTTATCAGAGCCTAAGAAGTCTTTCGAAAGCTCGGTTTCGTTGGATATCATTCGAAGAACAAGATTGAAGAACGAAGGCTGTTTGCTGATTTGAATTAAAAAAAATGAAGAACACAAAGAACAGTTTGATTTGGAAAAATAATTCAAATATTTGTGTTTTGATCTGTTGGGGAAAGAGAGAGTCTGTGTTTGCTATTATTTCGAAAATTATTGGTGGAAATAATAAATTGAAGATTGGATTTCAAAATCAATTCTTTAATTTTCGGGATCTTTTTGTTAATTTCTTCACAAGGAAGTTGTTACGAAGAAAAAGTTTGTGATTTTATCATCAGACATCATCATTATCCACATTAAATTTTGGTTACTGTGCGACTAGATATTCAAGTGTACGAGAATCATTCAGTGTGCAAGTGCAACCAATTACAAATTACATAATTGTTTCCAATAAAGTTTGACTGTACGACTTTCTTCAAGTGTGCGACCACGGAACATTGTGCGATTAACTGTGCGACTTGTTTTATCATCATCATCTTCACGTTCAAAGTTGGAGTGCGATCAAGAACAACAACACATCTTCATCAGTACAATAACCTGCAACCTTCATCATAAACGATCAACTCCCACATCACCATCAATGATCATCGTTACTCACCACCCTTAACCATCCTCACCGTTCATCTCTGTAACATCTCCGATCATCTTCCTCACCGATCCCGCACACCGGAACCGTGCACCATCGTCACCGCCAACGACCCTCACCGCCGCCGTTTCAGATTATCTAGTGTGCAACATTATCTATCAACATCAGATCATTATCGTAGATCATCTTCAACATCATTTGATACTGTGCAACCATATTGTTTCTGTGCGACCAACATCATCATTTTCTTCATAGTAACCATCGTGAAACACCATCACTGCCAAACGACTTCTTCGGACCACCTTTCGACACCATATCAGTCGCCATCTTCTCACCGGACCTCCATAACCACACCTGTTTCATCTTCTCCAACGTGACCTCCGGCCACCATCACCGTTTAACCGTTACGATCGTCTCCGGTTTTCGTCTCTGGTCATCCTCTCGGGCGACCAACTGCACCACCATATCTTCTACGTTCACCACAGCCACCATCATTCCTCCACACCACCATACCCTGTTGAATTGAAAACCATCGTACACCGATCACCGAAACCTGCAACTCAACCATCCTCATCTTCAAGACATCTTCACCACCTCCTTCGACCACCGTTGTTCACGTCGATTCCAACTACCATCACTTTTCACAGCTACTACCATTGTCACCCCGGTCATCATCGTACATCACCCACCGGTTTGTCGTCTTCACTAGCACCCACTGGAGCACCACCATCACGTTCACTAGCACCGTCCGACATCCGTTCACCTTCTCCGTCGCTGCTTCTTCTCCGTTCATCATCACATCACGGCGGCTGAGATTTAAAATTAGGGTTTTGGTTCCAGTCGTTTAGACGAAGAAGAAGATCAGGAGCCTCGTTTTCTTTTATTTTGATCATTTTAGGTTTTCTAATAATAATATAATAATTATAATAATAATATTAATAATAATAATAATACCTATTTTAGTATTAAAAAAAGAGTTTAATTAAAAATTATTATATTAAAAAAAGGTTTATTAATTTCTTTTAAAATAAAAAGAGGGGTTTGTTATTGTTTGGTTATAAGTTTTGACAGGTTTGGAGGTGTGGTACAGAAAAGCTGGTTCGTGCATGTGGTAAAGGGTATGAGTTAATAAAACGCACATTTTTGGGGGATCACATTTCCGGGGGATCAAAGTATAGCAACTTAGACATGTCTTCTCAGGATGATGTGATTAAGCGACATCTTAAAGGTTTTAGATACTTTCCTGATGAATCTGTAGAAGCATTGATTGATAGATTTGCTGAACTCCTCACTGATATGAAGAAGGATGAAATTATGGTGCCAAGTCATATGAGCAACAAAAGGCTTCTAGATGTTCTGAAAAAGATTCCAGATCAGCCCAATATTAGCTGGTTTTGGAATGTGAATCAGATCATCTTGACAACCAACTATCTTAACATGAAGCTGGATGAGCTGATCTCACTCATCAAATCATATGACAATGCTGACAAGCAGTCTACTCAAGGCAACACATCTGATGCAGTTTGCTCACCCACTCCTACTCCTACTGCTCCATTGCCTGCTGTAGTTTGCTCATCCACTTCTGCTGATTCATCACAAAATTCAGAATCAGGTTGCTGGATTCAAATTCATGACTTCACTTCCACAATCAAAGAGGTATGTGTAGACAATATCTGCTGTACTCCTAAATGTAGGGAAAAGGTTAAAGGCTTCAAAGAGCAGGCAGACTCGCTCGTTATGCAACTTCAATATACAAGATCTAATAATTATGAAATTAAAAAGAAACTGAACGGGTACAAGGATATGGTGGAGGCGCAAAAGCTTGATATCCGTAAGTTGCATAACGATCTGAGTGAAGCAAATAGTAGATATCTCCACTTCAAAGAATTATCTGAAAAATTAACTGTTGAACTTAATGATTTAAAATCAAATTTTGAAAACACAGAGTTTAATTTTAAAAAGTTTGATATATCAAGTGAAAAAGTTGAAAATATGATTAATCAACAGTTAAAATACAGTAAGAAGGAAGTGAGGAATAAGGGACTGGGATTCGTATGTATACCTCCACCATACAATCACAATTACACTTCACTTCCCATGACTGAAGAGGAGATAGATAATCTGCCTAAAATGGAGTATGGAAAACCCAATGATACCAAGGTTGAGCCGTTAAAATCAACAAAAGTTAAAATCTCAAAACCTAAAAGAGATGAAACAAAGACAACTGAACTAGCATCTGCAACTGTCTTTGTAAAATCAAATGATGTCTCTAAGCAAACAGAGACATTAAGTTTTGAGAAAAATGAAGAATCAGAAAATACACCAACTGAGCACGTTGCTCCATCTGATTCCAAATGTGAATCACCTGAAGCAACTGATTCTGAGAAATTGGAATCAGTTGAATCTTGTGAATCTAACTATGAATCTTCTGGAGCAGCTGACTCAGCAGAAGAAGATTCAGCGGAGCCACTATAAAAGGAATGTAACTCAAGTGGTTCAGCTGAATCAAGCAGTGATATAGTGACTGAGCTCACAACATCTGAAATTGAAACAACAAGGCCAGTCCCTGGTTTAAATTGTGTGAATGTTACTGATGCTTTTACTTCATGTGCAGATGAGGTAAAAGTAGAGGATTGGGTTGAGGGGGATGATATTGTTTGCCAAAAGGCTGACGATGTTTGTTCTAAAACATCAAATTTGTCTGCTGATGCTCCTCCATATGTGAGAAAGGGTGTTTCTGAACCAGCTTCGGGAGGCCCGTCAAATAAATATGTTCCTCCAAAGCAAACAGTTAGAAATGAAAATGCTAACCCTAACAGTGAATGTTCTAACTGTTGTAAAAAGGGACATAAGAAGCAGGGGAGAAAGTCTGAACGGTTTGCAAACAAATCATCCAACAAATCGTATAAATCATACTCAACATCGGTTGGATCAAATGGATCGGGATATGCTGCTTTCATAAAGAAGCAAGCATGCTACAACTGCGGCATACCCGGTCACATTGCAAGGAATTGCACACATAGTCCCTATGTGCCATACTACACACAGCATCAGAAGGTTACATCTAGGGACTATCTTATTCTAAGCCGATGAAGGTTGAAAAGCCTAAGGCAATGATGAATAAGCATCCCTAAGTTAAACCATCTGATGGGGATTGGAATGCTGTGAAAACTAAACGAAAACAAGCTTTGAAACCTAAACAAGTTCTGAAAAATAAAAAGGTTGAAAAGCAAACTGTTTTGCCCAAGGCACCTAAGAAATTAGAGAAGCCTAAACAAGTTTGGAAGGCAAAACATAATGCAGCAACATCACCAGTCCTTAAATCAAAAGGGAACATGTGCTTTTGAGAAGTGTCTTATGTTGATGCTTCAGGAATACCCAGGACCACGATGGCCTGGGTACCAATGTCTTACTAATCTCCTTACTTTTCAGGGACAACCAAGGAGGAACTATTGACAATCCTTGGATGTTGATAGCGGTTGTTCCAGATACATAACGAGTAACATCTCACTGTTGCAAAAAGGTATATTCTTTTACAGTTGATATGTTTTGTTTGAAGGAGATAAAAGAGGTGAGAAAAGATCAGCGAAAAGGTACAAATTTGAATTTCGTATTCTAATTTTGATATTGATTAGTCTTAAATCTTATGATGGAACGGTTAAGCAAAAACAACAAAAATATTTTCATTTTCTTTTGTGTTTCTCTTTGTACATACGTTTTCGTTGTTAGTTAAATTTGCGCGTAAGATTTACGCACAAATTTAGGGGGATATCTAGAGATATGAGACATCTGTAAATATATTTAAAATTAAAAAAATGAGAAAATACAAAAACATTTGAAAAACAGAAAAATCAAAAACTATTTTGTTCCATACACAGGAAATGAAATAATTTCACTAAGTGGATTAAGGCTGACTCATGTAAGACCAATATGGAAATGGTCTGACTCTAGAGCGATATGTTGGTAGGCTTTATCCTGATGGTTGGATTCTTTGACTGGTTCTGTGTAGAACACTAATTTTATTCTATGACCTCAGGAAAGAACGTCACTTGGAATTAGGGCATGGCTATTTGAATGCGTGTGTGATGTCCCGATACACACAATTTCGTTCTAGTTCTGAAATCTTTTCTGGCCAACTCGTGTATCTCCTTGTTTTGCGTGAGCAAAGACCTGGGGGTGCTAGGCAACGTCGGCTTCTGTTTTGCGTTAGCAAAGACCTAGCTGTACGTTGTCGCGCTATAGATCAAATAGACCCGAAAGAGGCCCTCTAGTTCCCAAAAGAAACCCGAAAAACCTATATCAAACTGAGAAAACTCATTTGATCTGCATATTATATCCATCTCTGCACATGATCTATTATGTTCTTTTCTCAATCTAGTCCCAGTCAAGGTTTCAGAATCCTAGAACGGGCTTGTGAAATATGTGGTAGGGAAACTGCATATATGATAGCGTGTTCTGATTAAAATTCCAGGATTTGATTGTGATTAAATTGAGTGTTCATATCAATTGAATTGAAAAAAAACATAATAAATAAGTTGCAGACCGTTACATGAAAAAGGCCTAGGGAGATAAGTTTAAGTGGACAAATATACTGGCAATCGCTCAGATCACCCAAAGTAAATTAGTGTTAATAAGTGTGGTCTAGACTGATACACTGTGATTTGATCCCATTGCAATTGTAATTGTATATTAGTTTCTTTGTTTATTTGTGTTTTAGTTTATATTGTTAGTTTTTATAAAATCAAAAACCCAAAAATAGAGTGTTTATTTATTTTATTAAAAATTTAACCGTTCTTGAAGATTTGATTGATCATCATAAGTTGAAAGAAATTTAAATTGTGAAATCCGGGTACAAATACTTGGATGTACCAAGTGTTCATGTGGTACTTTCCCCCTGTTGCTTAGAAATGTTTGCTTATGAATTTCTGAGCATGTGCAGAATTTGATTCAAATCAAGAAACAGGGGTTGTTGAAGATTGAAGTGTTGTTGGCTGCTAACAAAACATGAAGCATCACAACAACAAGATGTGCCTGAGTCAGAAGAACCAGATATGAGTCATTGTCTGACAGTGACAGTACGTTTGAAGAAGTACATGTGAACTTGCTTGAAAGAGAAGACATTGACAAAGAAAAGAGTTGCTTAGAATCCTCCTCTTGCATTCTTTTTAACAAGATTTTCAAGCAAAACTGATCGTGATAAAAAAGAACAAAGAGCCCAAGTTTTAGAATGAAGACATGAAGTATCTTCCCACATGATGAAGACTGCAGTTTGATAAAGACAGCATAAACCTAGGGGGATATTGTAAGGCCATATAATAGTGTAGGTTTACGCTTATCTTTATCAAACACAATTATAGGCTATTGGGCTTAGCCTTGTAGTGGGTTAGATAATATTAGAATAAGCCATGTGGGCTAATTAGTGATTTGGGCTTGTTTAGTTAAGAGTGTGCATGTGGGCTTGGCCTAGTCTGTAACTAGGTCACCCTATGTAACTATAAATAGGGTGAACCTGGTTCATTAGAAGGTTGTTGTTCAGTTTATTGTTCTTCTTGTTAGTTTTTGAATTCTTGGTTTGTGTACCAGATGGTTCTCTAGAAACCGCGTGCACTTATTATTCAATCCATTCCGTTCTTGTTCTTATCACTTTCATCAGTATTCCGCACTTTTGATTGTGCTTTTGATATCTGGTTGATAGTTTTGGGACTTACAGTTTTCAATGCAGCCACAGGTTCAGTCGGTACAAAAGTATCCGCAGCAGTGGACCCCACAGTTGTAGCAACAACCAACGATGGAACTTGTGTCCGGCCCATCATCGCCCCAAGTCCAACAACTTCTCTAACATAAGTAGAACAATAAGGTTTGTCTTTCCTTTATAATGATTTGAAAGTTGAAAGCAATGACCAATTATGTGTATGTTAGAATGATATCCCCTTAAAATTTGCAACTTCGAGGGAATGTTGCTGCTCGGACGTCATTCTGCAACGATTTTAGTTTTACACATTGTGTAGTTGTTTATAAGTTTTGTTCATGTGTCTTTTTGTTTTTGAATTTCATTTTTTGCGAATGGGTATTTTGATGCTAACCAAGTGTTTTATTTAGATTTCTTTCAATTAAACATCAGCAAATAGTCCTATTGCATGCTTGATTACTTGCCTCATTTTTTAATTGGTTTTTTTGCTTATAGGTTTTTTGATCATGTAGACCAAGTGTTTGTTTAAATCTCTCAACCAATAAGTCCTGTTGCATGCTTGGCTGCTCACTCACTTACTATAGCATTGCTGTTTAAATTTTGTTCATCAACTCGCCTTTGTTAGTATGATGATGATGGGGTTAGACTATCTGTTGGTTTTTCTATTCAAAGAAAAGATCTACGATTTTGGCAAAAACAACGCAAATTAAAAATATAAGGCGAATGATGATGTTCAAGATAAGAGTAATGCAATAACCTTTTGAATTTATGCTTATCTCTTAAGAATTATGAAGCTGTGGAAACCTGTTTTCAAGAAACAGTATGTCTGCGAGTCCTTTGACCCATTTTAAATGTGTTTTGGTTCTCATTTTTTCAACAGCACGAGACCACTTTCATAGTTGAACTCATGTTCATTAGTTTGGTTTGGGCTCCTGTCGAAAGACGATAAAATACCCAGCTTTATGCAAATTTTTATGCGTTAAAACGTTGTCCAGAAGTACAGCTATAGCTGCATCTAAGTGTTGTCAAAACAACTGTTCTATATCATTTAAATGCTTTATTTTATTGTTGTAAAAAAGCATTCTCATTTCTTTCAAGTAGCATTTGTTTCTGGCAAAAAGGTGCAATTTTAGCCTCTCTCTATTTTGCTAACCTTTTCCCCCTTTTCGTTTTCTTCTTCAACCCACCAATAAAATTCCCATCTTTTTATGATTTTACCCCTGTTTTTTGGCTCGAATTTGGGTTATATTTAGGATCTTTGAGGTGTGAATCTGAGTTGTTAGTTGAAAGATAGAATCTTTTGATGATTTGTTCATCTGGGTATCTGTTATTTGTTTGAATTATTGTTGGCTTTTTTTGTTGAATTGGGGAATTTAGTGGTGGAATTTGATTGTTTGTTTGTTGAGTGATAGATAGATATATACTAATAGAATTTTTAGATATTTATCCAGATAGAAAATAATTCAAAATTTTTGATTTTGATAAGTATGGAGAAGGGTTACGGCTATAACAACCCTAAAGAAAACCGACACCCTTGAATTATTTTCGACAACCTAATATATTTTAAATTACCCCTATATGTCTTAAAATACACCCCGTATGTGAAAACCGAGCCCAAAATATGTTATGCCATTAAAAACAAATTAAAAATCAAAATTTTGGGGTTTAGGTGGGCCGCATAAGCCACCCCTTAAGCTTACGCGATCCGCGACATGGTGATGGCTGGCACGACTCTAGGCTGCCACGTGGCCCAACACACGGCAACCCTATGCAATGACCCGGACAAGCTATGCCGTTGACTCCCTTTGATGCGGGCCGCGTAGGCCCTTGTCTTGTTTTACGCGGGCCGCGAGAAACCCGAACTCAGCCCCTATAAAGCTGGAGCTCGGGCCTTCAGTCGAATTCGCTCAAACTTTGCAATTCTCTCTCAATTTCTACGTAGTATACACTATACTCGGGCATAATACCCCCCTAAATAACGAAGTTCTGCTCTGTTGTAAGTATCATAACCCCTGGATACGTATTAGATACTCTGCCCGATTGATCTAGGGTTCCGTAACGGCTCTCGTGGTTCTGCCCGACGTAGTCGTTGGAATGCCGTCTCGGGGAGGGTATTACTAATGTTAAAATGGGTTATTATACTAACACGTGTGCATTTGTGAAATTTATAGATAATTCCAAGGGAACCCTTACTGAAAACCTAAGACAGCAATGTGAGTAATCTCCTTTTTGTTAACTGTTTTTACAAAACCTCACACAATTAATTATATATTAAGCAGCTGTTGAGTATTTGTAAGGATACAATTATCATCGGTATGTTGGGGTTTTGTATACAAAATTAGTTACTGCCTTGCGAGGAGTAACTTTTCCACAAGTCGGGTTTGACAGTACCGTGGGTGGTAATTGATATGACTTGGAAACAAATATAATTGCGAGACCGGCCTCAATACTGTACAATGGTTTTTTATTAAAACTTGATTGAACTGGGATTCACTCACCAGTATTTCCCACTTACAAAATATTTTTAAACGCGTTTCAGATAACAAAATGTGAAAGCCAAATAGAAGCCAGCTGGACAGCACTGAAGGCTTGGAAAAGTGGCAATAAAGTTACCTAAAATAAAATAGATGTTTTTATTAAATAAAAATAGGATTTATTCCTATGAAAATGTGTGTACTGCAAACTTGGGTTTTGCCCATGTGTTTAATATTATGAAAATGTGGTATTTCATTCTCATTAAATATTTCCTAACTACGATCCTGATGAAAATTCCGCTGCCAAATTAGACAATACCAGATACCATCGAAACTGGCTGCGGCCGCCCGTTCCTGTATTTGTATAGGGGACGGGGGCTGTGACAGAAGGTGGTATTAGAGCTAAGCCACTGATTCAGCCACAGAAGTGTTCTGCTGACACCAAAATTCAAATTGTTAGGAAATAAATTACGGGAATACGTGCATAATTGTATTTTCTTGTTATGTGTTATTTGACTATTTGTTAGTTTACAGTATGAGCGACCAAGGACCATCTGACGTATACCGTCAATTGTCTGGTTCGCCTAGAAGCGAAGGTGCCTCTTCTCAGCCTGCCCTCTCAGGGTACTCTGCTGATACGAAAGAAGGAATATTCGTGTTTAAAGCTCAGTCCGAGGAGCCATTCCCTCAGAAAAAGAGAGGATGGTTCAGTCGAGGGGCACATGAGCGTAGAAAGCGTATGATAAAGTTACAAGACCAGAGAGCACTAGCCGCAGCCAAAAGAGAAACCGATGCCTATGCCCAGGATATGCTTAATAGGGGTATAGCCAATATCCACATCCTAGCAACCACTGCAGCTGACCCTAACCTGGAGCAAATGTTAGCACCCCAACCACAACCACCAATTCCTGACCAACCGATGGAGATAGAAAACCCTGAAAATCAAGTAGAAATGCATGATTTTAATCCAGAGGAAATACCTAGGGTACCCGCACCAAATCCCTTAGACCCAAATTACGACCCCTGGTGGGATGACAATAGGGACTATGTGCAACGCTACCTGATACCCGAAGACATACCCATGCCAAACCTAGGAGCCTACCCAGGGTTGGACCCTCTAGATCCCTATTATGAAAATGATGTATTCATTAGGGAGATTCTAGAAAATCCTTACCCATTTCAGGCCCCTATACCTCCATACCAGAATCCCGCACCCCAGATTCCGAACCCAGTCCTAGAACCTGCACCCCCAATGAGTGCAGAAAATGTACAAGAACTTAGGACATTTGGTGAGGAAATTTTAGAGAGTAGTGAAAGAATGAGACAGGTGGGAGAGCGACTTGTCGGGAAGTACGACGAGCGCAATATGGATTTCTGGATGAATCCATATCCATGAATGTGATGGTGGAAACGCTAGTAATAATAATATTTATAATAAAATAATATAATATGTGTGTATGTGTATGAAAAAAAACTACGGATGCCTATTATTAGTAGTGTAACTTTAAATTTCAGTCGGTATTGTAATTTTAATTTCAGTACTGGTGTGTAATAGATGCATATTATATAAATAGAGTAAAGTCGCAATGATCGACGTTTTTGACCAAAATGCGTGACATGTGATTGGTTATATTAAATATTATTTTGTGATATTAATACGTGGTAACTGTTTAAAATTCAGATGACCGACGAAGGAAATCAAGAAAATCTGAATAACGATAACCAGAGTAACATTAACTTGGTTAATGAGAATCCGAGCATCAATAACAATGGAAAACAAGTGGATAATAGTGCTATCCAACACATAGTGGCACAAGGAATCATAGATGCAATGCCATTTATTATCCAAACTGTTAAGGATGCGGAAAATAAAAGTAAGCCTAGTAGTAAGCGACCAACTGAAGCAGAACACAGTGTAAACAATGGACCTGTACTTCAAGTGCCCATTCCCAAAAGAAGACGAACCATGCCTTATGGTTGTTCTTATAAAGAATTCTGGTCCTGCAAACCAATAGAATTCTCTGGCAATGAAGGACCCATTGCAGCTCTACGCTAGATAGAAAAGACTGAGGCTGTTTTAAAAATAAGCAAGTGTGCTGAAGAAGACAAGATAATGTTTGCTTCTAATCTGTTTAAGAACTCAGCCTTAGAATGGTGGAACACTATCCTCCAGTCAAGAGGAAGTGATAGGATTTACAACATGGAATGGGAGGAATTTAAAAATAAGGTAGAAAGAAAATTATGCCCTCCCAATGAAAAGAAACAGATAGTGTCACACCCCCAATTTCCACCATGCGGAGTATCACCGCTCGGAGGCGTGACATGACCAGGATCGAGCCACCAATCATATTGAACAACGTAATTAAGTAAATAAAACCAACCACAATACGATTGGTGACCAAAAGAAGTATTCCAATTTTAAGTTAACAATGGAAGCATAAAACGAAAGTCCAAAACAAAAGTTCCATAGTTCAATACGTAAGTTTCATAAGTTCATAAGTTTATTTATTGAGTACGGGACATAACAGTTCGCATCCCACAACAACCTCCTCCTCGTGCAAGCTCCATAAGAGTCTAGCGACCTATAAGGCATGTAACAACGAGTCAACAACAAAGTTGAGTGAGTTCACGGTTGGTTGATTAGTTTTAAGTTGTTTCTGAAAACGTGGTTTGACTTTCGTTGGCTTATTGCCGTGCGGGTTACCCCGTAGTTGAAAGTATGTTTAACCAGTTCCTTTTATTACCCAAACCATATCCATAATCAGTGGGGACTTCCCCATATGAACCACTAGACCGATATCGACAACTGACGAACAATAGTTGTGCCCTACGTCAATGTTCTATCATCATTGACAGTTTGCCATAGTCCATTAGTACACGCCCGTTCGGATGACACGGTGTGAGGTTTGTTAAACCTAATAGCGCTATTAACTAATGACCCGCTCGCCATTGGCCTCGGCGATTAAGTCGATATAAAATGAGGGACTTCATGATAGAGTTTTGTCTAGTAAGTTTTAAGGTTGTTGTCCTAACCAAGGAGGACGAACGTACGTATTCTACCCAAGGAGAATACGCAGGATTAAATATTGGCATCCTACCCAAGGAGGATGGCCGTACATATCCTACCCAAGGAGGATATGTAGGTTCCGTTTTAATTCTTTAACCCATTCCCAACCACCGAGAATCCCATACCTTGTAGAAAGTGTGAACTCACCTCGGTTGCTCGGTTTGACTCTAAAAAATAGCTAACAGTCAAGATCGGTCAATCACGTCCTAGTATGATTACCACTTAGTTTATTAGTGACTTCAAATAAGCACGAAGTTCCAACATGCATATACCACATAACATGCATCACTTTAACGGTTCATACCCATATAAACTTCCCATCTATTCCCGTTCATAAATAAACATACGACATTGCACATAACACTTTTATTGACATATAACATGTTAGATCATTCCCAGATAACATACCCGACATTTAGACACGCAAATTACTACTTATGTCGTTTCAGCTTTTACATTCGAAACTGGGCTGTTTTCGGGGATTTTAATAAAATAGTTAACTTGTTCCAAAAATTCCCAACTTTTTACAGAAGGTCTTAAACGATCCAAATATTATTGTGTAAAAATATCGCGATCCAATTCATCACCAATATTTTATAAAAAATCATTTTCCGGACTGCAATCAGATTCATCTTTTTCTGATTGCTGTCTACGAAATAATTTGTTAAAAATTCATCGTAAGTTCGATTTATGAAATTCCAGTGGGAGGATTACAAATACATCAGTGGTCATCTACAGTACAAATTTCATGACCTAGTTCTATTCAGGTTTCAAGTTATGATGAAGAATATAAAGCGTATTTTCAGCAGCAAAAATGCAGCTTTTGCTGCTGTTACAAATCGACTCTTTAAAAATAGCAAACGAAGTCCAAAAATTATGATTCCAGTGCCATTAGAACCGTATTTCATAATAACACGTTATAGACTCAAGAAAGTCAAGTTTTTGTTAAGTTGTGATCTGGTTACAGCCAACTGAAGTTGGCTGTAAACACCAACCAGCTCCTGTTTTCAGCTTTTTAATATTCTAATGCGAGTTATATTGGTTCCTATAACATGTTTAGAGATCAATAACAACATTTAACATCAATATTAGCAAGTAAATCATCAAGTAATCAACAACATGTTCACTACTACATCCCACTACAAATTTCATCATGTAAATCTTCATGTAACTTTTTATGTTCATCTTCTTGTTTAAACCCTTTTAGTGTTCTTGTAACATTCATCATACTACATCTTTTATCTACTCAAAATAGACATGAACAAGAGTAAATCAAGACTTACTACTAGCTTATAGCTAGGGGTGATTCTTAGTGAAGAAGATGATGAGAAAAGTTGATGAAAAAGCAAGAACAAGGCTCCTTTGAAGTTCCCCCAGTTCAAGCACCTTTGATTCACCTTCAAGCACTTAGATGAAGCTTAAAAATGGAAGAGATGGTGGTGATGTTGGCGGTTGTGGGTGTAACTATGAGGGAGGGAGAGAGAGTGAAGATGTAAGTGTAAGATCTTGAAATGATGTATATCTAGGTAACCATACTTATATTGATGTCTTCCAATATTTTGTTTAAAGGATCAAGCAACCATCAAATAAACTATACAAACAAATCAAGAAATGAGATTGGAAGTATGGTGTGCAAATATGGTGGGGTCCATGGGGACCGAATTTGGTTGGGGGGGGGGGGGGGTTAAGGGTAACTTTGCAACTAAATTGTAAAGACTAGTTAGATTTCAAGTATTAAACTTCCATATGTTAGTTAGTTGCTTTTTCGTGGGTGTTAGGGTGTTCGGGGATCACGACAAGCCAAGAAATAATGAAACAATGTATTTGACAAAAATTTAGTGTCCCGGTAATGTCTGGTTGTTCGGTTAAATACGGTTTCGTTAAAGTGTTTAATTATCTCGTAAAGTGTCTATTATATATATTTTTGTAACACAATTAATTCCTAACACTTAGGAAAATATTCAGGACCATTTAGTAATTTTTTCTGCACATGACTAGTGTGTTAACAAGCACATGTAAGTACAACACAGTAATCAGGAAACAGTTAAGTAATTCAACACAGTCACTAAGCACTTTAATTATCATTAAATAATCGTACGGATACATGTAATTACGAGGGTTGTCACATTCTCTCCCCGTTAAGAAAATTTCGTCCCGAAATTTAGCACGTGGTTACTGAGGAAGCTAGTTAAGTTGCGGTGTTTACTGGCTTTTCCTGGGGTGTCACATCATCCCCCCGTTGGTTTGGAATTTCGTCCCGGAATTCTGCAGTTGCTTCAGCCTCAGTAGTAGTTGCACTTTTCTTAAGCAACTGGGGATACTTGAGTTTCATTCGGTCTTCTCGTTCCCAGGTATACTCTGGGCCACGACGGGAATTCCAACGAACTCGGACAAGAGGTATCCTGGTACGTTTGAGAACCTTAACATCTCGATCAGTAATCTCTACAGGTTCCTCGACGAATCGCAGCTGGTCGTCGATAGTGAGCTCCTTGAGAAGAACTATGAGGGTCTCTCCTGACAGACACTTCTTCAGATTTGACACGTGGAATACGTTGTGAACTCCGCTGAGTTTTGTCGGTAGATTCAACCTGTAGGCGACTTTGCCAATTTTCTCGATGACTCCGAATGGCTCGACATAACGCGGATTGAGTTTGCCTCGTTTGCCAAAGCGGACTACACCTTTCCAAGGTGAGACTTTGAGTAGCACTCGATCCCCAACCTGGAGCTCGAGTGGTTTTCTTCCCTTATCAGCATAGCTTTTCTGACGGTCACGAGCTGCCGCCATTCGCTGTCGTATCTGAGCAATTCTCTCGGTGGTATCTACCACAAGTTCTGGGCCAGTGATTTGGCTGTAACCAATTTCTGCCCAACAGAGAGGTGATCGGCATTTGCGTCCGTATAATGCCTCAAACGGAGCGGCTTGGATGCTGGTGTGGTAGCTGTTGTTGTACGAAAACTCCACTAGCGGGAGGTGCTTTTCCCAGCCATTACCAAAATCGATTACACATGCCCTAAGCATGTCTTCAAGGGTTTGGATGGTGCGTTCAGATTGCTCATCCGTCTGCGGGTGATAAGCGGTGCTCATATCTAAACGTGAGCCAAAGGACTTGTGCATTGCTTGCCACAGTTCAGAAGTAAAACGTGCGTCACGATCAGATATAATAGAGGTTGGCACTCCGTGCCTTGATACCACTCCCTTTAGGTAAATGTCTGCAAGAGTAGAAAACTTATCTGTTTCCTTGATGGCCAGAAAATGTGCAGACTTGGTCAGTCGATCTACGATCACCCAAATGGTATCGTTTCCGCATTGAGATCGGGGCAGGCCAGTAACGAAATCCATGGAAATTTGCTCCCATTTCCATTTAGGTATCTCTGGTTGTTGAAGTAGGCCTGATGGTTTCTGATATTCAGACTTGACTCTCGCACAAGTCAAGCACTTACTGACGTAGGTTGCTATGTGGGCTTTCATGCCAGGCCACCAATACGTAGTCTTTAGGTCGTGGTACATTTTATCCGAACCAGGATGTACTGAATAACGAGACTTATGTGCTTCATCCATCACAAGCTCGCATAAGTTGCCATAAAGTGGAACCCAAATACGCCCTGTTACATAGTAGGTGTCGTCTTCCTTTTGTTCTAGCCGTTGCCTCGATCCTCGTAAGGATTCAGCCCTGATGTTCTCTGCTTTCAATGCTTCAACCTGAGCATCGCGAATCTGAGCGGGAAGGTTAGACTGGATGGTAAGTTATAAAGCACGTACACGCTTAGGTAGGGTATCCTTTCGACTGAGGGCGTCGGCCACAACATTGGCTTTGCCCAGATGATACTTGATTGCGCATTCGTAATCGTTCAAGAGCTCAACCCATCGGCGTTGTCACATATTTAATTCCTTTTGCCTAAAGATATGCTCGAGACTCATGTGATCGGTGTAAATGGTGCACTTGGTACCGTACAGGTAATGTCTCCATATCTTAAGTGCGAAAACAAGTGCTCCCAGCTCCAAGTCATGCGTAGTGTAGTTTCTTTCGTGAACCTTGAGTTGGCGTGATGCGTAGGCAATGACCTTGTCACGTTGCATCAACACGCAACCAAGTCCTTGGATGGAAGCATCGCAGTAAACCACAAAATCATCTGTGCCCTCAGGCAATGAGATGATAGGCGCGCTACAAAGTCTATCCTTCAAGTGCTGAAATGCGGACTCCTGTGCATCACCCCAACGATAGGTGACACCCTTCTGAGTCAGTAAAGTAAGAGGTTGCGCAATCTTGGAGAAATCTTTGATAAACCTTCTGTAATATCATGCCAAACCCAAGAATTGGTGGATTTCTGTTGGTGTGCGGGGTGCAGGCCAGTTCTTAATTGAGTCAACCTTGGATGGATCAACATGAATCCCATCCTTGTTTACCACATGGCCTAGAAAGTGGACTTCGCGAAGCCAGAAGTCACATTTCGAAAACTTGGCATATAACTGCTCCTTTCGAAGAAGTTCAAGCATAAGTCGCAGATGCTGCTCGTGTTCCTCCTGACTCTTAGAATAGATCTGGATATCGTCGATGAACACAATAACGAACTTATCCAGGTAAGGTTTGCACACTCAGTTCATGAGACCCATGAAGACCACTGGTGCATTCGTCAGCCCGAATGGCATAACCAGAAACTCGTAATGGCCGTAACGAGTTCTGAATGCTGTTTTGGAGACGTCCTCATCTCGGACCCTCAGCTGATGGTATCCCGATCTCAAATCAATCTTGGAGTAATAACTCGACCCTTGCAACTGGTCGAACAAGTTGTCAATACGTGGAAGAGGATAACTATTCTTCACCGTCACCTTGTTAAGTTCGCGATAGTCAATACACATCCTGAAGGTACCGTCTTTCTTCTTCACGAACAAGACTGGAGCTCCCCAGGGCGAAGAGCTAGGACGTATAAAACCCTTTTCCAAGAGTTCTTGTAGTTGTGTGGACAGTTCTTCAAGTTCTGATGGAGCTAGACGATATGGTGCTCGAGCTACTGGCGCTGCTCCAGGAGCTAGCTCGATTTGAAATTCAACTTGGCGATGAGGCGGAAGACCAGGTAATTCCTCAGGAAATACCTCGGGAAAATCGCGCACAATAGGGATGTCTTCAATTCTCCTCTCTTCCTTTGATGAGTCAGTAACGAGTGCTAGAATGGCAGTGTGGCCCTTTCGCAAACACTTCTGGGCCTTAAGGAAAGAGATGATGCCTTCGACAGCACCACTCTTGTCGCCACGAATCATGAGAGGTTCTTCACCAGAACGAGGAATGCGGACGATTTTCTCCTTGCAAACAATCTCCGCTTGATGATGAGATAGCCAATCCATCCCAATAACGACGTCGAAACTACCCAGTGTGATAGGAATAAGATCAATAGAGAAAGTCTGACCAGCTAAGACGAGGTTACAACCTTTAACTACGTGTGTGGCTTCAAGATTTTTACCATTTGCTAGCTCTATCGCGTGTTTGGTGTTCAGGAGTGTTGAAGTGCGCTTAAGCATTTGGCTAACTTTTACGGACACATAACTAGTATCGGCACCTGAATCGAATAAAACAGTAACAAAGAAGTCGTCCAGAAGAAACTTACCCATCACAACGTTGGGATCGTTCCTTGCGTCACCCTGACCAATCACGAAAGCACGACCTCTTGCCCCATTTCCATTGCTGTTTCCCCCATTGCCGCCTCCATTGTTGCCTCCATTGTTATTCCCATTGTGGTTCCCATTTCCTTGGTTATTGTTCTGGTTTTGGTTCAGCTGGGGGCAGTTTCTCTTAAAGTGACCTTCAGCGCCACACTGAAAACATCCTTTATTGCCCTGTTGTTGCTGCTGATGGTGGTTCTGTGGAGCTTGTTGTTGTTGTTGGCGATTCTGATTTGCTGGTCGGGCGCTCCTGCAATCCTTTGCTTCATGACCAAACTTGTTACACCTCAGACAACGACCTTTGTTGCACTGCCCGCTGTGATGTTTGTTGCACCGGTTGCACTTGGGGTGGTTCCCTCGGTATCCACCCTGTCCTTGGTTACTAGAAGATTGCTGACCAGGACTCTCGTAGTCATCGGTCTTTCGCTGTTGAGCCTGAACTGAAGTTGAACCTTTACTGGAGTTCCCATCCCATTTTCGCTTGTTGTCGGTAGGTGCATCAGAAGTAGCTGTGGCACTGATACGTTTGGGTAGCCTGTTTTGCTCCACCGCCTGGTCGGTGAGACGATGAGCCAACTTGATAATTTGCTGAATGGTACCCAGGTTGGCTGAAGTTACGTGACTTTGAATCTCTGGTACAAGGCCCATGAGATATAACTCAATTCGTTTGATGGGAGGATCCACCATAGTTGGACACAGGATGGCCAGCTCGTTTGACCTCTTAGTATACGCCTCAATCTCAGACCCCGTCATCTTCAGATTGTAAAATTCCACTTCTAGCTTGTGGATGTCATCCCGACTACAGTACTCCTCCTTGATCAGCTCTTTGAAACCATTCCAGGGTGTGGCATTAGCAACTGCCAGTCCTAGTAGTTGAACCTGTGCCTTCCACCAGATTAACGCAGCTCCTTCAAGTGTTCTGGTAGCATATTTCACCCTACGGTCTTCGGGGCATTCGCACATCTCGAAAACAGACTCAAGCTTTTCAAACCAGTGAAGAAGGCCCACTGCTCCTTCGGTGCCACTGAAAGTGGTAGGTCGGCAGTCCATGAACGTCTTGAATGAGCACACAGGAGGTTGAGCATGTTGACCTCCTGCAGGGTTGGCTGCGAGTGCCTCAGCGACTCGTTCGTTGATCAAAGCCGTCAACTGGGCTTGAGTGAGGTTGATACGTCCTCCGCCTCCGCTCATGATCTTCATAATGGAGCAACGTAAGTGAGAAAAGTGTCGCAAAAGTGCGTAAGTGTGGGACGATAGTAGAGAGTAAGCACACATGGTTCAAATAGCAATTATCACATTATCTAATGCACAGTGACAACTATCTAACCGACAATATAACATAAATCATACCACTTATGGTGTCGAGTCTTGCACGTGGAGCGAAGCGTCGTTGTGGATCGTTGAGCACTGTTCAGGTTATAGTCTGGTTTTATCAAAACGTTTCCCCTTTTTAAAACCAAGTTCACTATAACCAATGGCTCTGATACCAATCTGTCACACCCCTAATTTCCACCATGCGGAGTATCACCGCTCGGAGGCGTGACATGACCAGGATCGAGCCACCAATCATATTGAACAACGTAATTAAGTAAATAAAACCAACCACAATACGATTGGTGACCAAAAGAAGTATTCCAATTTTAAGTTAACAGTGGAAGCATAAAACGAAAGTCCAAAACAAAAGTTCCATAGTTCATAAGTTTAAAGTTCAATACGTAAGTTTCATAAGTTCATAAGTTTATTTATTGAGTACGGGACATAACAGTTCGCATCCCACAACAACCTCCTCCTCGTGCAAGCTCCATAAGTGTCTAGCGACCTATAAGGCATGTAACAACGAGTCAACAACAAAGTTGAGTGAGTTCACGGTTGGTTGATTAGTTTTAAGTTGTTTCTGAAAACGTGGTTTGACTTTCGTTGGCTTATTGCCGTGGGGGTTACCCCGTAGTTGAAAGTATGTTTAACCAGTTCCTTTTATTACCCAAACCATATCCATAATCAGTGGGGACTTCCCCATGTGAACCACTAGACCGATATCGACAACTGACGAACAATAGTTGTGCCCTACGTCAATGTTCTATCATCATTGACAGTTTGCCATAGTCCATTAGTACAAGCCCGTTCGGATGACACGGTGTGAGGTTTGTTAAACCTAATAGCGCTATTAGGTTTAACAAACCTCACACCGTGCCGTTCGGACGGGCGTGTACTAATGGACTATGGCAAACTGTCAGTGATGATAGACACTGATGTAGGGCACAACTATTGTTCGTAGTAGTCGATATCATACCGTCTAGTAGTTCACACGGGGAAAGCCCCCACTAATTATGGATACGGCTTGGGTAAAGAAAAAGGAAATGGTTAAACATACTTTCAACTTCGAGGTAACCCCCACGGCATATAAGCCAACGAAAGTCAAACCACGTTTTTCAGAAACAACTTAAAACCAAACAACCAAACGTGAACTCACTCAACTTTGTTGTTGACTAGTTGTTACATGCCTTACAGGTCGCTAAATGCTTGGAGCTTGCACGAGGAAGAAGTCGTTGTGGTGTGCGGACTGTTACGTTCCGTGCTCATTGTTTAAATCCTTATGAACTTATTAAACTTGTGTTTTGAACCTTAAATTATAACCTATGGACTTATGCTTTTGGATTTACTTTTATGCTTCCGCTGTTTAAACTAAACATGGCTAACTAGCTTTGGTCACCAATCGTATTGTGGTTGGTCTTATTTACTTAATTACGATGTTCAATATGATTGGTGGCTCGATCCTGGTCACGTGGCCTCCAAGCGGTGGTACTCCGCATGGTGGATTTTGGGGGTGTGACAGATAGCGAATAAGTTTCTGAACCTAAGGATGACCGGGGTAGATAGTAAGGGTTATACTACCACATTCTTTGAATATGCTAGAATAGTACCAACCCTTGCATCACCTGAACCGGTATTAATCTCCCGTTACATCCGGGGGTTAATTGGAGAGATTAGACGTGTAGTCAAGGCAGCTAGACCTCAAACTATAGAAGTAGCTGTAGAGCTAGCAAATACTTTGACAGATGAGTTAATTCATACTAGAGAAGAAGACCAGAGGAGAAACCTAGCTCAAAGGCTTACCCAAGAATTCCATTCTGTGAATTCCAACCGTAGGAATATAGGTTCTACCTCTGCACCATACTGCAAGGTCTGCAAGAAAAAGCATTCGGGAAAATGCTTCACTCATTGCAATTTCTGCAAGATGCCAGGACACAAGGAAGAAGATTGCAGAAGAAAATCCAGTAATGGACTGTGCTTCAACTGTGGGGAAAAAGGTCATATCAAGCCAAACTGTCCGAAATTGGCTCCAGCTGCGAACAATAACAAAAACACTAAAAATGCTAGAGCATTTGTTCTAACTGCAGATGAAGCCAAAATGATTCCGGACGTCATAGCCGGTACGTTTTTAGTTAATGATGTTTTTGCTAAAGTATTATTTGACTCTGGTGCAAACCAAAGTTTTATTAATACTTCATTTTGCAAACTTCTTAATCAACCATTAACTAAACTCTCACAAGAATGTCTAGTCGAGACATTGAATGGAGAAACAGTTAGGATTTCTGAAATCTTGCAGGGAGCAAGAATATAATTTTTAAACCAAAAGTTTATTGCAAATCTGTACCCAATGAATCTGACAGGATTTGATATAGTATTAGGAATGGATTGGTTAATAGCCAATAAAGCTAATATTTTATGTGATCAAAAGTCAATTCAAGTAAATTCACCAAAGGGCGAAAAGATCACAATTAAAGGTGATAAACCATCTAGATCCACTAAATTCATCTCTGTGATGAAGACTGCAAGTTATATAAGAAAATGATCTATAGTGTATTTGATTTCCATAATCACTAACACTAAAAGAAAAGAACAAAAAGACATTCTAGTAGTATCTCAGTTTTCAGATGTATTTCCAGAAGAATTACCAGGACTACCACCAGACAGAGAAGTTGAATTCAGAATCCATCTACTGCCAGGAACAACACCAATTGCCAAAGCACCTTACCGTTTGGCACCCGTCGAAATGCAGGAACTGAAGAAACAGTTAGATGAATTGTTGGAAAAAGGATTCATACAGCCAAGCTCATCACCATGGGGAGTGCCGATACTGTTTGTCAAAAAGAAGGACGGATCAATGCGTATATGCATTGACTACCGTGAATTAAACAAGGTCACGATTAAGAACCGGTACCCATTACTAAGAATAGATGATCTGTTCGATCAATTGCAAGGAGCTCGATTTTTCTCAAAAATCGATTTAAGGTCAGGATATCATCAATTAAAGGTACAGGAAGAGGACATTCCTAAAACCGCATTTAGAACAAGGTATGGCCATTATGAATTTACTGTCATGCCATTTGGTTTAACCAATGCCCCAGCCGCATTTATGGAAATGATGAACCGAATATGTAAGCCATATTTGGATAAATTCATAATTGTTTTTATTGATGATATTCTCATCTATTCTAAAAGTAAGGAAGATCATGCAAAGCATTTGCACGCACTTCTAAGTCTATTAAGAAAGGAAGAGCTTTATGCAAAATTTTCAAAGTGCGAATTTTGGTTAGAACAGGTACAGTTTCTTGGACATTTAGTCAACCATGAATGAATTCATGTGGATCCCACAAAAAATGAGGTAATTACCAAATGGAAAACCCCTGAATCACCAACCGAGGTTAGAAATTTCTTAGGATTGGCCTGTTATTATAGAAGATTTATTCGAGATTTTTCTAGAATAGCCATTCCTTTAACTAAGTTAACCTGTAAATCCATTAAATTTGAATGGGGACCAAAACAAGAAAAAGCATTTAGAATTCTTAAGCAAAGATTAACCCATGCACCCATACTAGTGTTACCAGAAGGAACTGAAGACTTTGCAGTCTATTGTGACGCTTCTAAGTTAGGCTATGGATGTGTGTTGATGCAACACCAAAAGGTTATAGCTTACGCATCTAGACAACTTAAGAATCATGAAGAGAATTATTCAACCCAGGATCTAGAGTTAGGAGCTATAATTTTTGCCCTTAAAATTTGGAGACATTACCTTTATGGTAGTAAGTTTGCCATATTTACTTATCATAAGAGTTTAAGGTATGTTTTCGGGCAAAATGAGTTAAATATGAGACAAAGACGCTGGTTGGAGATGCTTAGTGATTATGATTGTGATATCCAGAATCATGAAGGAAAAGCAAATGTAGTGGCAGATGCTTTTAGTCGAAAATATCACGAAAAACCAAAAAGGGTACATTCTCTTAAATTAAATCTACAAGTAGATTTAAATGAGCAAGTTAGAAAAGCACAAGAATCAGTAATCAAGAATGATACTGAAAAACTAAAAGGTATGATTAAGGAATTAGAACAAGGAACAGATGGAATTTGGAGATTCCATAAAAAGAGAATGTGGATACCTAAATTAGGTAACCTGCGTCATCGTATATTAGAAGAAGCCCATAAGTCTAAATATACGATGCATCCTGGAAATGATAAAATGTATCAGGATTTAAGAAGGAATTTTTGGTGGATAGGAATGAAAAAAGATATAGCAGCCTATGTTTCTAAATGTTTAACCTGTTCATAAGTTAAAGCTGAACATCAGAAACCCTCAGGATTGTTGCAACAGTTAGAAATGCCTGTGTGGAAATGGGAATTGATAACAATGGATTTTGTTACCAAATTACCCAAAACAAGGAAAGGTAATGATACAATCTGGGTGATTGTAGATAGGCTAACCAAGTCAGCTCATTTCCTACCAATGAAAGAAACTTTCAATACGGAACAGCTATCTAAATTGTATGTAAATGAAATAGTTTCACTACATGGAATTCCTTTATCAATTGTTTCTGATAGGGATAGTCATTTTACCTCTCATTTTTTGACAAGTTTCCAAAAAGCCATGGGAACCAAGCTAAATCTAAGCACATCTTATCATCCTCAAACAGACGGGCAAAGCGAAAGGACAATTCAGACAATGGAAGACATGCTTAGAGCTTGTGTAATTGATTTCGGAGGTAATTGGGACGATCACTTACCTTTAATAGAATTTTCTTATAATAATAGTTATCACACAAGTATCAATGCTGCACCATTCGAAGCACTTTATGGACGAAAGTGCCGAACCCCAGTCTGTTGGGCAGAAATTGGGGAAAAGCAACTATCTGGACCTGAGATAGTGCAAGAAATAACTAACAAGATCATTCAAGTCAATGAACGACTGAAAGCAGCACGTGATCGACAGAAGAGCTATACCGATAACCGCCGCAAACCGTTGGAATTTCAAGTAGGAGATAAAGTATTGTTAAAAGTCTCTCCTTGGAAAGGAGTAGTAAGATTTGTCAAACGGGGAAAGCTAAGTCCCAGGTATGTTGGACCTTTTGAAATTATTAAAAGAATAGGACCTGTAGCCTATCAGCTACAACTGCCAGAGGAAATGGCAGGAATACATGATGTATTTCATATATCTAATCTCAAGAAATGTCTAGTTGATGAATCACTTGTGGTGCCTCTTAAAGATATAAAGGTAAATGAACAACTCAAGTTTGTAGAAAGGCCTCTACAGATTGAAGACAGGAAAGTCAAGAACCTCAAGCACAAGAGGTTAATTCTGGTCAAAGTGAAATGGGACTCTAAAAGAGAACCAGAGTATACATGGGAGCTTGAATCAGAAATGCAAAGAAATATCCACACTTGTTCCAGTAGATCTCGAGGACGAGCTCTAAAACAAGGTGGGGAGGATATAACAACCCTAAAGAAAACCGACACCCTCGAATTATTTTCGACACCCTAATATATTTTAAATTACCCCTATATGTCTTAAAATACACCCCGTATGTGAAAACCGAGCCCAAAATATGTTATGCCATTAAAAATAAATTAAAAATCAAAATTTTGGGGTTTAGGCGGGCCGCGTAAGCCACCCCTTAAGCTTACGCGGGCCGCGAGAAGGTGATGGCTGGCACGACTCTAGGCTGCCACGTGGCCCAACACACGACAACCCTATGTAATGACCCGGACAAGCTATACCGTTGACTCCCTTTGACGCGGGCTGCGTAGGCCCTTGTCTTGTTTTACGCGGGCCGCGAGATACCCGAACTCAGCCCTATAAAGCTGGAGCTCGGGCCTTCAGTCGAATTCGCTCAAACTTTTCAATTCTCTCTCAATTTCTACGTAGTATACACTATACTCGGGCATAATAGCCCCCTAAATAACGAAGTTCTGCTCTGTTATAAGTATCATAACCTCTGGATACGTATTAGATACTCTGCCCGATTGATCTAGGGTTCCGTAACGGCTCTCGTGGTTCTGCCCGACGTAGTCGAATGCCGTCTCGGGGAGGGTATTACTAATGTTAAAATGGGTTATTAGACTAACACGTGTGCATTTGTGAAATTTATAGATAATTCCAAGGGAACCCTTACTGAAAACCTAAGACATCAATGTGAGTAATCTCCTTTTTGTTAACTGTTTTTACAAAACCTCACACAATTAATTATATATTAAGCAGTTATTGAGTATTTGTAAGGATACAATTATCGTCGGTATGTTGGGGTTTTGTATACAAAATTAGTTACTGCCTTGCGAGGAGTAATTTTTTCACAAGTCGGGTTTGACAGTACCGTGGGTGGTAATTGATATGACTTGGAAACAAATATAATTGCGAGACCGCCCTCAATACTGTACAATGGTTTTTATTAAAACTTGATTGAACTGGGATTCACTCACCAGTATTTCCCACTTACAAAATATTTTTAAACGCGTTTCAGGTAACAAAATGTGAAAGCCAAATAGAAGCCAGCTGGACAACACTGAAGGCTTGGAAAAGTGGCAATAAAGTTACCTAAAATAAAATAGATGTTTTTATTAAATAAAAATAGGATTTATTCCTATGAAAATGTGTGTACTGCAAACTTGGGTTTTGTCCCATGTGTTTAATATTATGAAAATGTGGTATTTCACTCTGATTAAATATTTCCTAACTACGGTCCTGATGAAAATTCCGCTGCCAAATTAGACAATACCAGATACCACCGAAACTGGCTGCGGCCGCCCGTTCCTGTATTTGTATAGGGGGGCGTGGGCTGCGACAACGGCGGTGGGGATTTGAATTTCCCTCCAAAAAATAACCTAACAGTGGCTGTAACGACGGCGACAGTAGCGACGGTGACGGATTTATCGGCGAAGAAGAAGCTGGCAAGGCAGCTGGATTTTAATAGTGTTGGTGGTGGTGGGTCGACTGCGGGTGGGTTGCCGGAGAATAGCTAGAGAGTGGTGGTTGTACAGATGCAGCAGTCGCTGCTGCCTGTGGTGGCGGCTTCATCGATAAGGCCGCTGGTGCAGTCGCATCTGCAACCGCAACTGGTGCATCCGATACCGATACCGATGATGCCGGTGATACAGCAGGGTCATGTTGCAACTACTCTTCAACAACCACCTATAAGGCCTATGTAAGTGTTGTGCATTGTGTTTAACTAATATGTTTATTAAGGGGTTTTTAATTTGATACATAATTTGAATTTGAAGGGGCATGGTGTATGGATTGAAATTAAGCTTATTTCACAAAACTTTAAGTCTTTGTTAAAAGAGTTGTAATTTCTTTAATGTTGATTGTGATAATTGTGTGTCATTCTTAAATTTAGGATTAAGTTATAAACTGTTCTAAGACAGAGGTGGTGCATGTTGTTAGATCAAAAAACTATGATGGATGAACAAGTACGCAGCAAGATACAAGATATGCTTTTAAGTTTTAACTGTACATTTAAAATGAATTTATACAGATTTTTGAATGTTTTGAAACTACTTACTGCATTGAATTCAATAGCAAGTACTGCTGTACTGGAAATAGTATAATAGTGATGTGAAGTCTGCAACAAGATCTAAATCAGTTGTGCATAAAACAGTACTCTTTGTCTGTCACTAAGGCATATGTGTTGAGTGTATCATAGAGACCAGGTTTAAACCCTCTAGGTGCTATCAACTACTTAGTAGTGTCTTCTGTTGACTTAAAGTTTAGGTGACTGTGGAGAGTGTTATTTGATCTTATGCCGGTTCTTTAGCGTGAGGTTATTAACCAATACTGCATTTATATTTCTTTCACATTGGAGCCTCCACCTCCATCTATATAAAAACACATCTTTCTCTAGATTTTATTACTTTTTAAAACACATCTCACATCCAACTCTCTATCTCTATCTATTTCTCACCATAAAAACTTATTTTATTATATTTTTCTCTTTCTTACACACTCACAATAACAATATAGAGGGTTGAATGTGACTATAAATATAGAGGTGTACTTTACTTTCTTTATTTTTTGTTCTATTATAGAGATTCCAATGTGATGGTATTTTTGTTGTTTCCTCTATTATTTTCTCTATATAATATAGAATAGAGGCTCCAATGTAAATGCTCAAAATATAGATGCGTACTTTACATTCTTACTTTTGTATGTTTTTATGGCTCTTTACAACAAGAAAAAGTTTAAGAAACTGAATTAAAAATTTATGGTGAAGAAAAGGGAAAGCGCATACTTTAGAGTAGGGGTGTTCAAAATCGGATATCCGGATATCCGAAAATTTCGGATAGTCAATTTTGCTATCCGAATCCGTATCCGAAATTTCGGATACGGATAATAAAACGGATATCCAAAGTTAAAAAAAAATCATTTCAATATAAAGATTAGTCTTTTCATATAATGATGCAAATGTGGAACTGTAACAAATCCATCAAGCAAATGTGAATAGGTGATTTGCAGTAAAGGTTTAGTGGTTCATATAATGAATCCAAACAAAACATTAACAAATCAGACACTAGTTCATATATTCTGAAAATGGATAAAAATAAAACAAGAACAAATTAGAAATAAAAAAAAATTAAAAACCAAACTTTAATCAACAAAATTAGAAGCCTTGAAGCTAAAAAAGAACAAATCTGGAATGTCTCGACTATTATATAAGTTGATTTCTGGATACGCTCGTGATGTTTATGGTCGAGTGAATCTGGAATGTCTCGACTTTAGACTGGTTCGGAATCAAGTTTGAACGACGAAGCGAATCTGGAATGTGTTCTTGCAGAATTGTTGCAGATGGCGAAGAAGTAGAACAGGGGCTGAGATGTGAGGGTTTGAAATGAGTGGTGAAGATGAAAAGTTTGAGTGAAAGGGGCTGGAGTGTGGATAAGGAAGAACTAGGGTTTTCATTTATTGTTATATATATTAAAAATAAAAATTAGTATTTAATATTTTCGGATATCCAAAATATCCGAAAATTTTCAGAATTACTATCCGAACCCGAATCCGAATTTTCGGATATCCGAATTTTCGGATATCCGAAAATTCAGATAATTCGGATTCGGAATTTCGGATATTTTGGATTCGGTTTCAGATTTTTTTGCACACCCCTACTTTAGAGGTTAAAAGTGTTATTTTTATATTTTTATTTGTTGTAAATTAAAATTTCATACCCGGAAAATTTCCTGGATATAACCTAGTATATTTATAAATATTATATATAAAAACTTGCCCCCGGAAAAAATAGGTTTCGGCCAAGGGTGCGGCTCGCCCACCCCCAAGTCCTGCCCTAGATGTTGGCTTGTCGCGATATCAGTATTTAGATGTATAAGATCTTACTTGTACTAGATGGCTAATAAATAACTACATAATCAATTTTATCATAACCACCTCTTTAGTAATTTTGTCCCACGTAGAGTGGGTCAGTGAGAAAAATTGGCGATGAGGTGAGATAAGTGGAGTGGTGGAAAGAACTTTGGGTTTCCTTGGAGACCCGGGTTCGATCCCCACCTGTTGCATTTGGGGGTAAATGACCCCAACATTGGTTGAGGGGTCATGGCAATGATGGATAAGAGCCTTGAGTGCGTAATAGCCCGGGTTCGAGTCTTGAGCCGCACACGAGTTTTCTATTACAGTGTGGTTACTCCGGCTCTTGAGTGCGGAGGCTGCAACGGCAGTCAAGTGGCTGTCGGCTGGAAATTTTCTCGTGGAGCGCCTATGGTCAACCTCGGATGCCTCGCCCGAGGGGGACTAGGGACCCATGCAATGTGGGTGTGATCCTCTCGACTGTTGGAGTCAATCGCCGTTCAAAAAAAAAAAGGTGAGATAGGGAGTAGAGAGAGAGATAAAGAGGATCATGGAGGGGGAATTGTGGGTTGGAGGGGTTAGAGTTGAAAGTCCAAGGGTCATGGAACTTCCATTTTAAGGTTTTCTACTCCTTATCCTCCCTCTTACCATCAGATCACATCACTTCATCACACACTCTTACCATCACATCACATCACATCCTTCATCACACACATCCCTGCCATATACGTCCACACCATCACATTCACTTCCATATACCCCTCTATATTATCACATTCACTACCGCATACCATCGTATTCACCGTCATATACGCCCATAAATCATCACATTCACTACACATGTTATATTGTCGTATACACATAAAAATCAAATAGATTAATAGAGGGTTAATTATTAAAGTAGAAGGTGTGTATATCACCAACCCCAAAACTAATTACACCCACAACTTTTTACCTCAAGAATGTTTTTCACCACACATAATTTACCTTCTAAAAAATCTCCTATGTGAAAACTAAATTTTCACACCAAACTAGTGTTATCTCAAGAATGTTTTTCACCACATGATGTTATACGTCTACTACTGGAAGTGGACAACCGAGGTTGTGTCATCTGCTACTTGAAAACACAACACCAACACTTTCTTCTAACGCATAAAAAACAAAATACATGAAACTATGTGGAATCCTAATCTTTATCTAACCAAGTAATGTAAACTACTAATTGAAAACCGAGTTACATATGCCAACTTAGACCAACAGAGCAAAACCATTTTCCAGATTCCAAAACTATGTGCAGTTTTATATCCAACCAGCTCGATTTTTTATGTCAAATGTACAAAACAATAAATCTACACTTTTTTTACCTGAAAACTAAACGCGTGATCCTACCCAAAAAACAATTTTCGTGTACATATGTACGCAGTTCGTGGGGCCAAAATATGGATGATTATTATTATGTCGTTAAAGCACTAGGGAGGGTGGATGGACTACCTAGGACTTTACCACCAACATCAGGGAAGTGTTCATGTCCAGGTAAAGAGCTTACTTTTCCATCAGACTCAACTTTGATCGGGTATTTTAGAAGATGACCTTGCAACGGAGTGTAGTCGTCATTGGTGAATTTCTCCCAGTTATCTTCTGCCAGTTTGTTTATGTTTTCTACACAGGTTAAGCTTTCTGCCTGCTTGAAGTAGTCTTCTACCTTTCCTGTGTGTTCTGCCCATAGTGACATTCTGTATCCATATACCTGAAATTCATAAAATAACAAAACCATATCCATTAGTAGTGATTCATGAATTTATGGCCTTTTGTTAAGTGATCCAAAACGCAATGCCCCAAAGAACAAGTAATTACAACAGAGGACTAACTTGACCACGAGGGTGTGTTTTCTTGTGAGGCCATGTGTGATGAGGCTGATAAGCGCCCATAGCTATCTCAGTATCTCTTGTACCAGCCATAGATCGTTGGTTAATGTTGGCAGACCCTAATATCACATACTCATCATCTACTATCATCCCCTTTGCATGTACATATATCATGAACCTACCATGCTTTTGAGAAGCCGAAACCTGGAAATACTTAAAAAAACAATTAAGCTTTATTTGCAGGAGATTTAAAGATTGATAATAATAGTGTAACAAGAAAGTATGATTACCGAACCACCATTAGAAGAGGTGTGGGTGCCCGAATTCGACACTTGTTCATCACACTGTTCACGGTTACCAAGGCAGTAGAAATTTAAGTAGTCTTGTGGATGTGCATTCTCAAGCTTTGACTTCTTGAGCTCTCTAGCAATTACTTCATACATCATTTGCATAGTTTGTCCCTGATAAAACAATATATATATATATATATATATATATATTAATCACTAATAAGCTTGATAGGAGAATTTATACTGTATGCTACAGTGGGAAGAATATAACTGGGGAGGTGTTTTGTACATAACAGAAGGTGATTGGTACACAACAATAACCATTCGAATTTACACATTTACCCTTTCTTTTCTTTTTATTTCTATAGTATTTTAGATGAAAGTAGTAAATTGAAGGGCTTCTGTTGTGTGTATAAATCAACTTTGGTTGTGTATAATTGGGATGGGTATTCAATTTTCGTGACTTCGAACGTTAGCATTTCGGTTTGGCTAATTGCATGAAAAGGTAACCAACGTTGGACCAATTTCTATTTTGTGTAACCGGATTTTCCAGAAAAAAAAAATCATATAAGGCAGGGGGAACTGCCAAAATGATGGCATGAAAATAAGAACACAGTTGACTACCTTTTTATGCTATTAGTCCTTTTGGTTTACATGACTTTCAATGACCTAAATAGAGTGTTGCCTATACTAAGCTTCTAAGATCAGTGAATTAAAGAAGCTGAAACAACCTACCTGCCAAAACAGAATTTCTTGAACAGACGCAGAAGTAGGGACGCCCTCGGGCCACATTGGAATGATGATATAAACTGCAAACCTCTCATTTGCTCTTATCTTACTAGCAATCTTCAACGCCAGTTCCACAGGGATTAAGTGATCAGCACCTGTTCGTAATAAAATGTCGGGCGTTTAGGGATATGCTATATAGTAAGAAAGAAAACTCAAATAAAGAAACTGGAAGTCCACATGGGTCATTTTAAACATCCACTCTTATGTGCATAGTAATAGCATCGCATAACAATCACCCCCATCCCCCAGTGCAATGATTTTTTCTTTTACTTTTAAATTATTTGCAAATTGCAACTATATATACTTGTATGCACAGTATAAAAATGCTCAAACCTGCATATTTATAGGAATTCCAAGCATAAGAAGACCCAAGATAATACTGGTTCTCAATATAGATGAAGTTCTTGGCGGATCGTATGGCTTGGATGTATGCTTTCTGGATGCTCCTATCAATCACCAGATTTTTAGCGCACACTAGATTCTGTAACCAATGCAGTAAACATCCGGTTTCAATAACATAACTTCATAAACTATTTCCCTGATAGTCTGATACAACAAATAATACCAACCTCAGACTCAGCTAGTCGAACATCATTTGGAAACCCTTTTAAAGAACCAGAATCGATAGAGCGAAAAACCTGTCATTATTACAAAAGCCAAAAAATAAAAAGTTAACAGCACAGACCCAAACGAAAACTTGATTTTAGAGGTGGCAACATGGGGTGTTGGGTAACGGGTCAAAATGCATTCGAGTTGATACGGCCCATTCGAAATAAAAGTCACCTTATTAACAACTATTAAAAATAGGCATCAGTCAACTTTAACACCTAAAGCCCATTCGAGATAAAAGTCGTCTTATTAATAAGTAACGATTTAAAGTTACCACCACTAAATTATTTGTTGAGACCACACACCATGCACATGACTAACCAAACCTGAACATGCCAGTTTTCAGGATCAGCTTCTTTAGAAACCCATAATGCAGGATCATCATTTGGTAGAGTTGATGTTGGACTGAGTATCCAGGAAATGCGTTCAAGTTTGATTAATGAGTCATCATGCCAATGAGATATTCTTTTAAAACGCAGTCCAAATTCAGACCATTTTGTGGCTTTCCTCCACCTTTGTTCAAAGTTTTTGAGCACATCATATGCAGCAGGACCATCAATTTTGCAATGTAGATCATGCCATGGTTGTCTTGGACTTTTTGTACCTGTCTATTGTGGACAAGTTAAGGCATGAAACACGATCCAGAGCAGGAAACTGACACAATTAATAATAGAAACAAGATTAAATGTTGATAGACTTACGGGAAATGTTGGATTATGGAAATCGTTCTCAAATACTGTGTCAAGATCACCAAATAAACGATGCTCTGGTGTGTCATAGCGTCCATCACAGAGGTCCAACCCACCGATAAAAGCAGATATTTTCCTGTTATTTCCATGGGCCTGTGTATCCACTATAACACATTTTTGATGATGGGTGTATAGGGTCCCAACTACCTGTGTGTAAAAGCTAAGATCAGATAGATATAGTGATTTCCTTCTAGAAATTTCTAGAAGTGGTTGCATATGTATGATTAAATTTCAAATCTTCATGATGTTCCTAAACCATGGTTCATGTATTTTAAAACTCTTAAAAAATGAGATGTATGAAGCACGTGCATGCCTTTTGTTTGAAAATGCTAAGTTTGTTGCTTGCATAACGAGGTGAAAGCACACAGTGGACGGAAGAGTGTTTAAAAAACTTCTTTGTCTCTTCATCATGAGTTTGCATAACTCCCTCCTGCACACACAACCATATGAAATATTTAGATATAATCACCAGGAATACCGTACATAAAGTCATACAGACCTAACAAAAAAGGAAATCAAACTAAATATGTATATAGCAAAGCGTAGTACTGATGTATACTGATATCCATTTAAATCTTGCAACGATCCAATACAACATTTGATACGATTCATCATGCCCATGACCCGCCGTAACCGATTACGTAACCTGGTTACTTGTTTGGAGCATTTCAAACACACGAATTAGCTGCACGTTTCTGTTGACCCGTTCAAATTGCACGTTTCCCTTTCTCGCATGCATGTAGAAGATAAGACCACGTTCCATCATTATCCATTTTTGTTATTTACTTGTGAGTAAATTGCCATTTTAGTCCCTGAGGTTTGACCAAAATTGCCACTTTAGTCCAAATAGTTTTTTTCTTGCCATTTTAGTCCAAATACTTTTCTTTTCTGCCATTTTCGTCCCCGACTTTTGTCACTTTTTGCCAAATTCATCCAACCCACTAACTCCATTCAAAAAATTTAGTTAACTTCGGTGAATTTTGGCCAAACCACATTTTTCTTTCTTTTTTTGCAGGTGCGATGGTATGGGGATTGTGTTGTGCCGGTTTACAGTGAAGATGATGGTGATGGTTGTTGGTTTTACGATGATGGCGGCGGTGTTGGTTGATGACGTGGGTGGCGGAAAAGTGGCTGGTGGTGGTGGAAATGGTGGGTGGTGGGGTGGGTGGGTCGGTGGTGACGGTGCAGGCATGTGGTGGCGATGATAGAAGGTTATGATGGGGTGGGTGGTGGGTGGTGGGAGGTGGTGGTGGTCGATGAAAATGGCAAAAAATAACAAAAGTCAGGGATTAAAATGGCAGAAAACAAAACTATTTGGACTAAAATGGCAAGAAAAAAACTATTTGGACTAAAGTGGCAATTTTAGCCAAACCTCAGGGACTAAAATGACAATTTACTCTTTACTTGTTTATTGGAGATTGCCGATCTCGAATCCGGCTCTATCATCATTCCAAGCTAACTCCATTATAGAATGCAAATAAATAATTGAATAGACCCAAATCTTATGAAGAGGCCCCACAGTACACTAATGTGTTGTACAATATATCTATGTGTTTATACAACTATATCTATCTATGGGTGTAAACAACCATACATACATATATATTTCTTTTTTTCTTTCTTAGTTGCAAAGCCAAATTTGTTTGCAACACAATTTTTTATTAGTAAAAGTATAACAGACATAAAGAATAAAGGCAACCATGTTTCCAGTTTCTTTATGAGGAGTAACATTTTTCCCTTTCCATAGAAGTACAAACCAAGCTGTTCTTTTTGCTTTATCCAGTTCTACTACACCTGACTAAAGCTTTAATTTTGTTAATTTCCTAAACGGAACAGAGTACCATATCATTTAATATCTTGCAAGGATCTACTTCATCTTGGTATCTTCCTAACTAATTCCAATATGTAATGCCAATGAATAATTGAATAGACTAAAATCTTATGGGGAGACCCCACACAATTACTATCACTTTCTAATAATTAATTATTTATCAAAAGAAATAAATATGAACTGAATCCACATCAACAGTAATCAATGAATAAGAAGAGATAAGAACTAAACACAGATTAATTCATACCGTTTTGATGAAGAACTTGTTGTGTGAAGTTTTGTCATCCCAAACCAACAACAAAACCCTAACCCCTTCCTGTGACTTATACTTCAACAGCTCCCCAAGAGTCAAATCCCAGCCACTCGGCAACGGTTTTGTAGGCTCTCTAACCAGCTTCACCTTATCGTAAATCGACCAACCAACAATATACACCAAATGATGAGCCTCTAAAATTGCATGACAGATATCCTCCCAACATCCTCTCTGCTTAAAAACCTTCCCCTCATCCAATTCAATCTCTGGTAACCCCCCCTCTCGCACGTGCGCATCCTGATACAGCGTCACACTCCCCCCGTGCCTCACCGGAAAATAACTATCCTTCAAACCAAACAACTCATCCATTTTTCGATAATCACACGAGGTAAATTTTATCTGTAACCGTATAGAAGCGTTAGGTTTAGGCGGTTTACCACTCGGACCGATTATTGGGAACCAATCGTCAATCAACTCACCGGAAATCACTCTCTCAGCAGGAATCTTAACAACTCCGATCAAATCCGCTCCGAACACATCATCATCCTTCACTTGAAACTCCAACTCCGTCGCCGGATGCGCTAACGGCGTCACAAAATGCTCGTTCCAGATAGGATTTTGCGAGTTCGATATCACACGCGTTCGCGCAACCGTAGCTTCTCCGACGCTGACGGTTACGTACGGATCACTGGTAATGATCTTACGACGTCGTTGGGACTTCGTTCGTTCGAGCGACGGTGATTTACAGTTATCGAAGATCGTGATGCACCGGTGCATACGCTCCGATAACAGATCCATATTAGGTAAACATCGAGCTTCTACAATCGTTAGATCGAGATCTCCGTGAAGATAAAGAATCGAATCTGAACAACTGTTAGGCATCTAAATCTGAACACTAACAAACAACTAATGGTAATAATATCTCCGATATCTACGTGTTGTGTGTATAAAAAATGAAAATAACAGCACTGAGGGAGAGTGTTGTGATTGGATGTACCGATTAATCGCCGGAGATAGGTGGCTCCGGCGAAGGACGGCGTATTGGAAATTGGAAATGCAAGTGGTGAAGGTTGTTGCGGCGTTGAGTTCAAGAAATGAAGGAGGTCGTTGAGTTTAGCAACGAAGTCGTAACTGTATAACACGTGGATGTTTTTCACAAAGGGGTGAATAAAAGCATGTTATGGGTGATATTTATTTTGTATTCATTGATAAAAACTAGTAGATGCCCCGCTAGCGTTGCGGGACGATAGCCGAATAATTCTCAACCAATTAAAAAAATACTACTATAATTTTGCTAGAAAAAAAAAACAAAAACGATGATAAGACCGTAATTTAGGGCCTGGGGCAAAACTGTAATTTTTCAGGACTAATGAGCCAGTGTTAGGTGGCTCTTTCACACGAAAAAAAATTAAATCGAGTAAACCAATTAAAACAAAAAACATTTATAGTTTTGGTAAAAAAAACTAAAACGATGGGGAAAACGTATTTTTTAACTGAGGGCGAAATCATAATTTTAATTCGGGGATAAATCGTAAACTAAATGGACCAACGGGGGAGTGCCAGGAAGCTGCCGGCACGACTGTAATTTTACACTGGGGGCAAACTTGGAATGTCACCAGGAAAACAAACAAAAACGATGGGGAAAATGCAAATTTAAGTTGAAGGCAAAATCGTAACCTGGCTATGAGAAAAAAAAAAAACTAATGGAAAAATTATAAATTTATACGGGGCAAAATTGTAATTTTGAACTGAGAGCAAAATTGAAATTTTTAGCTGGGAGCAAAAGCGTAAATTTATTTTTAAGTGGGGGTAAAAACATAATTTTCAGCTGATGGGAAATCGTATTTTTAAGGGAAAAAAACCAATGGCAAAACTGTAAATTGAAACGGGGTAAAATCGTAATTTTTAACCGGGGGCAAAATTGAAATATTTAGCTGGGAGTAAAAAACATAAATTTATTTTTAAGCGAGGGCAAAAACATAATTTTTAACTGATGGCAGAATCGTAATTTTAAAGTGGGATAAAATCGTAAATTTGTTGGGCTAATAGGGGAGTGCCAGGCAGCTGCCTGGCACTATTGAAGTGGCCGCCCATTTTGCCCAATGAAGGGCCAGAGCTATTGCCCTGTCGGTGCCGACCTTGTGTTTTGTAGTAGTTGAAAATATGGTTATGTTGAATTTTTTTATGTGTGTAAATAAGCATTTTTTTCGTAACAAAATATCATGTGTGAGTCAACGTTTCTCGCAATGGGCCTTGAGGTGATGGGTTTACTCTGAAATCGGTGACGAATCAGTCATCAGCATTCTTCGTGATCGACTGATCGTGAATGTGGTTAACCGTTTTACTTACGAGTTTACCTCGGTGGTCGAGTGTTGCTGGGCATTAAAATATGATATTATAAAAATGGTGTAAACCGTAAACGTAATTATGCATCATGATTTTTTTTTTTTTTTTGTTGGGAAAGACGACTTTCTTGTGTTAGGTCATCATATTTTCCAAATTGGAGAGCCACGTTGCCCTACTCCGGCCAGACTATGTTATCTTAATCTGGCCTATGTTGGCTTCAGGGTTTGGTTTAGGCGTTCCCCCAGAGAAACCATACCACCGACTGTCACTTAACAGGCGTGTACCACTACAAGAGCTGAACACTCTCTGACATGATACACGATGGATGAAAACCCAGGTGGGTATGATTCAGTATCACTATTGAAGTAAATATGTTTTTTTCTTGTATTTCCTAATATTAGTTTTGTATTACACGATTGTGGTGTAATACTTAATTAAATATAAAAAAACTATTTTGGTTAGATATTTTTGGTATGACTTGCATATTAAAAACTATTTTGGTTAGATGTTATTGGTATGACTTTATAAAGGCATACGGAGTGGGCGGCAAAGGGGTTCGGCAAACTGACTTTGCCGCTTGGGCACACCGCCGCCAACCTCCTTTGCCGCTCGGTGAAGATGAAGAAGCGATGATTGGTTGTCGATGCGGGGAGAGGGAGGGTAGGAGAGAGAGGGGGTGTGTGGGGTGGGGTCCATGTCATCTCAACCAATCACACATTTTTTCTTTATTTAAATAGTTTACCAATTCATTAAGTGTCTAACCATTACCAACACTTTTGAGCATAGTTTAAACATTTTTCATTTACATGCCACTGGGGCTGTAAACGAACCGAACGTTCAGCAAACAGTTCGTGAACTGTTCGGCGGGAAGTTCGTTTATGTTCGTTCGATTAGCTTAACGAACGAACACGAACAAAAAAATCCATTCGGTTAGCTTAGCAAACGAACACGAACACAGGCCTCGTTCGTTCGACTGCGTTCGTGAACGTTCGGTAATATATTCGGTTACGTTCGTTCATATTCGTTCGTGTTCGTTTGATTATATTAAAAAATAATAAATAATAAACCTTTTATCTATTGAAAACTTGAAACCCTATTTTTTCTAAGATAGCTAAAATTTGGACATTCTAAACCATTTTTTGGGATAATTATGTCTAAGTTAGTTAAACTTGATTCATTGTTTGGTAGTGTAGTAGTCTTCTTGTGTTTTGATTTATCATTTGATGGTTGTGTTTAACTACTTATATAATGTTTAAGGATATCAATGTTTTTATTTTTTATTTTCAAGTTAAATGTTCGTTTTCGTTCGTTTTTATTTGTTTGTGTTCGTTTGTGTTCGAGACCAGTGTTCACGAACTGTTCGTGAACAATTAAATTTCCTTAACGAACGAACACGAACATAAACTTATGTTCGGTATGCGTTCGTGAACACGTTAATTTCCTTAACGAACGAACACGAACATGACCTTGTTCGTGTTCGTTCGGTTCGTTTACAGCCCTACATGCCACACTACCATTGATTGATTTTGGTTAGATGTTATTGGTATGACTTTATAATAGGTTCACGTTTTGGTCAATAGTCTAATTAATTCATTGTGCTGACTTTCATAACGTGTTATTTTGAAAGTGACTTAATATTTACATACTCATTCCCTTTATCTCTCTCTATAGATACATAGATACATACTAGTAAGGTGCCCGCGCGATGCAACGGGGAGCATAACACTTTGGTTGGTATTTTTGGTGTGTGTACAAAACGGTTCGGTTCGGTTTTGAGGCATAACCATAATCAAAACCAAAATTTTCAGTTAAAGTATTACAAAAGTTAGTCAGTTTTGATTATTTAGGTTTTGGTTAATCTGTTATGAAAATTGGGTCGACTCGAGCAATGTTTAACTTTTTTCTTATTGTCCAATCCTTTTAAAGCAAGATTTCGAGCAATGTTTTCTCTTTCGTTCGATGTGGGATAAATTCTCAATTTATGATGTGGGATAAACCTGCTCATGGAGAGATCTTATTCTGACAGTTCGTCTCAGTTATATTTATTAAAACTTTAAAGAGTATTAGTTAATCATAGATCACACTAGTTAAACTCGTATATATCTCATCACTTATTTGATAAAATATTATATATTTTATACTAGGTTAGAACCCCGTGTATTACATGGGTTTAATAAATGTAATTTTATATACTAAATAAAAAACGATATATTTTTAAAAACCTCATTTATCACACGTGTTGAGTAAATATAATTTTATATATTAAATAGTAAAAAAAATTATATCTTTAAAAGCCTCGTGTATTGTGCGAGTTGAATAACTCTATACCATATAATAAAAGAAACCAATGGAGGGACAACTAAAAACCATTGTTTCACTTAACAGTAGATAAACATGCATATTATTTATTGTTAATGTTATTATTGTTAACTATGATAAATTATATTAAACAACTTATTATTAAACCAAAACTTTCCATTTTGATTTGGAAAGATTTCTTTTAACAATAGATAAACCCGTGTAATACACCGGATTTTTAAAGATATAACATTTTTTAATTATTTGCTAATATAAAATTAGATTTATTCAACCCGTATTGTACACTGTGTATTGTACGGGTTGAATAAATCTAATTTTATATAGCAAATAATAAAAAAATTGTTATATCTTTAAAAATCATGTGTATTACACGGGTTTATCTATTGTTAAAAAATCTTTTTAAATTAAAATGGATTTTTTTATTATTTTTAAATTAGGTTAATACTATTTTAAATTTTTGGTTTGATTAATAAGTTGTTTAATATAATTTCACATAGTTAACAATAATAACATTAACAATAAATAATATGCATATTTGTCTACTGTTAAGTGAAACAATACTTTTTATTTTAGATAAGACTTTACGAATTGCAGTTAAGTTTATGCCAATGTTTAGAGTTGATAAGATTTATATTAATTTAATTAATATTTAATAATTTAATTAATATTTAATAATTTAAATTAAATAATAATTATCTACAATTAAGGATGGTCTAGAATAATGACAAGTGTCACTCTATTGGTTTAGTTTAGATAAGATTTTACGGTTTGAAGTTAAGTTTATGCCAATGATTTAGAGTTGATAAGATTTATATTAATTTAATTAATATTTAATAACTTAAATTAAAAATAATTATCTACAATTAAGGATGGTCTAGAATAATGACAAGTGTCCCTCTATTGGTTTCTTTTATTATATAGTACTAGCGGGAAGACCCGTGTGCAAACACGGGCGGTTTCTTAGAAAATCATGCATAACACATATTAATAGAACATATAGATATGTGTATAGATAATGTACCAAAACATGTTATCTATTATAGCTAAAAGACAACTATAAACATAGATTATCGGTTAATATATCAGTTACATACAATTTAACTATTTACCCAAAAAGACAATATAAACTGTTTATAGACATAGGTACATATAAAAGATGTCTAACAAAACTTAATAGAATTTGAATACAACTTAAGGTTCAACAAACATTAACTACAAACACATAATCACCTGCCTCTACAACTTTCAGCAAAACTAAATCAAGGAATTAGCAGACTTTAGAAATCAGCAGATCTTTATTCTCTCATAAACCTTTCTCGGATTTGCCCTTTGAATTGGAGCTCAAAATCCAAGGAATCAGTATAATCTTCATCCCTATCAAGCTGAAGGTTAAAAAGATCTTGGAGGTCAACTGGATTCAGACCAAATGCATTCTCCCTTGATATCTTTTCAACACTACCATCAGACTTGATCAAATTCAATTCATGGGTCTGTTTGTCAGACTTCCACTTTAGTATTTTTGGGTCTGATGGGTTTCTTGGGAGAAGTTTTATTTGAGAGGAGTTTGGCGATTGAGGCCTGCTTGCCATCTTCTGAAGTGTTTGAGCAACTTGAGCTTGTAATTGCAATGAAGCATCATCCAATCCATATCGTAACTGATTTCTGATAGACTCTTTTCCGTACTCAGCTTCTCTCTTTTCGTCTTCCTCGTCCATGAGTTGTTGTCATTTTCTTTGGTTCAAGGCAGCAATGGATACATCTGCTGATGAGAACAACTTTTTAGATGTAATGGTCTGCCGACGTCTAACAGTGGTTTCATCTTTGTATACTGGCTTTTAGGAAGGGATGGATCTGTCTTTCTTCGCTCTTCTAGCTTATTGTAAGCTCGATCAATATACTGCCTAGACCATTTTCCAATTTGTCTAGCAGTCCCAAACTTAGCTGCTACAAATTCTGCCCTCATTCTCTTGTACTTCAACACTTCAACCTTTTTGTATTGTTTCCAGTTGGGAGCAAATTTTTGCATTTAAGGATCTTTATTCATCTTTTCAATTCTATTAACTTCCTCATTAAGAGCTTCAAGGGGCTAGTCGTTGAAATCAGACCCGTAGGTTTCGTAGGGCTTGGTATCCATGATAATGTTCAAGAAATCATTCCTTAATGTCTTTTGTAGCTCAGCATTTGGTGACAGATTTGACATATTCTTACTTAGGTCTCTAGCAAAATCTTCCAACTTCTTGACTTGACCAAGCCAATGTTGCATGCGACCTGATAACTTAATGTCTCCTAGCCCTTTGCTCTCTTCTTTTGCCTTATCTTCTGCTTGCTTGCCCTTTAGCTTCAGATATTCATAAATATTCTTTGGAGTTTTGAATCCATGAAGAGATGGGAAGGTTCTTTTGGATGGATCATCCTCTGTATAAAATTGAGTCATTTCATCTTGAACTGCAAGCAGTTCCACAGGGAAATTTATTGCCAATGGGTTGATTTTTGTTGATGGAGGTGGGACTTCTGGTTTGGGTGAAGTTTGAATGAATGGAGTAGCTGATAACGGAATTGGTGCGGGTATATCTTTTTCTTCCTTCTCTTCTTCATGCACCATGAATTTTCTCTTTCTTGTGTAAACAGATTTTGGAGAAGGAGGAGTTTGGGAAGAAAAATGTGCTATGAGTGTAAGGGTTGATTGTGATGGGAATTGAAATTGGGTAGAATCAATGGATTGACTAACAACTGTTGAAACAACTGGTGTCTCAACCGCTGTTGTCTTAACATGTGTTGAAGCAATTGTTGCATCAACAATTGTTTCAGTGGAGGTTGGCAGTGGTGATGAGGATTTTGTATTCTGCTTTTTGACAGGTGGTTTTTCTGGTGAGTGTTTTGTTTTACGTGTATCAGAATCTGGCTTCTTAGGTTCAGCAGTGGTTTTAAGTTTCGCAGCAGTGGTTGGTTTTTCTGGTTGTGATTTTCTTCTATTTGAGGTTCCAATGTTGAGCACTTCATCTTCCTCTTTTGTATGCTTCCTCTTCTGCTTTCGTTCAATCTCCTTATCTGTATGTTTGTTAACGGTATCATCTATTCCCTTTTTCTTACAAGTATCCGATTTTCCAGGAGATTTTGCAGAAGTTTGCTTGGCAGGCTTTGGATTTTGTTTTAGCTGATTCCTTGGTGTTGGTTTAACAAAGTTTTTCATGGAATCCTTTCCCTCTTTTCAGCATCATCTTCATTGTCTTTTTCAAACACAGGTGCAGGGGTAGTACCAGTTAACTTTGCAATGCATTCTTTTATGCCCTTGATGTCAGCCTGTGTGTCTTTGTATCTTGCTTCAACCATAACTCTAATTAGCTTCATGTGGGAATTAAGTTGAATCTCAGCCAGTTCCCTTTGAGCTGCAAGAATGGGTTGTACCGAATTCCAAAGCTCTTGGCATAACTGCTGATGAGAAGGTCGACTTTTGAAAGCATCCACCAGCTGCTTCAATTGATCTTTCATATCAGCAACAGTTGTTTCCAAGTTAGATATCCTCTCCGTCAAATCCTGGTATTTTAATCCATCACCTAACTTAATAGGATCATCTAAATTCCCACCAGAGGTGGTTGTATCTGCTTTTGAAATAGGAGGTATCTCCAAATTTTCATTAGCAGATGCCCCTTGTTCTTGGTCCTGGGGACTTCCCTCTGCTTCAGTGGTTACCTTAGTGATCTCACCCGTGGTTAACTTGAACTCACCAGTGGATACCTTGATAGACACAGCAGTGGTTGCCTTCAAGGGAGTCTGACTGATGAAACTATTGTCCAAATGTAAATCAGTGGATTTGACATTTGTAGTAGCTGCTCCACTTGAAATACCATCAAGAATTTGCTGAAATTCAAGAGGTGTAGCCTCCTCAACTATTTCTGGGTTAGCTAATTGAACATGTTCAGACATAGCTATTCTTGAAGTTAAACTCTCAATAAAGTGTTCGTGGGAGGGACTGCTATCAATCTAAATGTCAATAGCTTGAAGCAGTATGACAAATTTTGGTGGAATAGAAGATGAAGGGATTGCTGTCGAAAGTGACATTGCCCCGGGAGAAGGGCTTTTAAGCATACTCTCATATGAGGGTATGACATCATATTGTGGTGTCCCTATGAATACAGCATGTTCCTTTTGTGAGGAATCATGAGGAGTTTGGTTTATGGGTTGAGATCTTTCAACATGTTGTGAGGAAGTAGCAACAGTGGTTTGTAGTGACATCTGTGTTGTCACAGGGTTAACCTTTGGGATCTCATCTTCTAGAGGACCCGTTTTGCTGGTTTTGGTGGGCTTTTTGGATTTTTTTTTGGTCTTTTTGGGTTTTGTTGGTGGGGGTTTCACAGCAGTGGTTGTAGTGCTATGATAACCAAGAGCAGTGGGCTCAGCAACAGAGGTTTGAGGAGCAGTTGTGGACTCATCTAAAATTTCCCCATTCTCCTCTACTTCAGTTTTGGAAACATCTGTCTCTTTAGCCATAAGGAGAGTAAAAGTTTCAGATGTTAGACTATTCATTTTAATAGCTTTACCTTTTTCAAAAGCTTTTTGAGAAACATGTTTTTCCAGGTAGTAGCTTAATAGTCTAGGAAACATAAGAAAACCAGCAGTTTTCCCCTTTTTAATAGCAGCAGTTTTCCCCTTTTTAATGTTTTTTTAAATTTGCAACCAAATCAGCAAACAGTGCCTGGGAGTAGTTAAAATCAGTATTTGTCAAAATTGCATACCCCAATGACTGAATTTTCAAAGGTATTTCATTAAAAGAAGTAGTTTTATTTGAGAGACAGATTAAGAGAGTATGGAACAAGAATTTCATTGGTGGTGGAAAATTACCTTTAAATATAGTTGCCTTATTCAACTGTCCATCATATCCCCTCCCAATCAAGTATGTTTGAATCTGATTTTTTTGGGAAAGATGTCTTACCTGCCAAGTTGTTTACTTCAAATGTTGTTGATATGGTAGTGGGGGTAATAGCAACCGATTCACCTCCGACTTTTGAAGTTATACTTACCGCCACATTATTTTGTTCTTCAATATTCACATTTACCCAGAAATCGCGAAGCGTCTCTTGGTAAATGGGTGCGTCGGCGGTAAGAATGGCCTTATATTTTGATGATGTAAGAACATCAATCATTGAATGATAGAGAGTATTGTTCTCGGTTTTCTCAAAAATAGCCAAGTAGTTATGCGGATTTTTCATCATCAGAGCCATGATTGGAATTGAAAGTTGCGAGAGGTTGACGAAGAAGTGTTGAAGAAGAAGGTGGAAACCGCTCTGATGAATTTTAAACTCGAGATGAAAGTAAAACCTCTGTTTGGGGATGAAACAGGGGTTTATAAAGTGAAAAAGTGAATGTTGACGTGTTAGAAGTTACAAAGATCTGATGGCTAACATTTGTCCACGTCAGAACCTCTTCTCTGATAATAGATGACAGTTGTTTGAAAACCACTGTTGGCCAACAACAGATGTTAGGCAACAATAGTAACTCAGCAGTCCTTAGATTAAACAGAACCTATAAGAACAGACAATACCCTTCAGCAGTGTTTGGAAACCACTGTTGGGCAACAACAGATCTTATGCAACAATAGTAAGTCAACAGTCCTTAGTCAAACACAGGCTTGGAAAACAGTTGTTTTCAACAGACTTTTAATATAAACAAATAAATTGATATTAAATATCAAGAGTCATTTAATGCAAAACATTTAAAAAATAAATTTTCATGGGAAAACTATAAAATTAAATATTAAGAAACTGAAAGGACAAATTTTAAACCTCTGCCATAAAAAAATTAAAAAAAAAACCTCTTCATTTAAACACCAACAATAATCTACATGGCAAACAGAGGCTTCTACCACTTCATCGGACACAAATGTTGTAAACAGTGGTAAATCAACAGTCGCTAGGATAAACAACACTTATTAAAACAGACAATACCTTTTCAGCAGTGGATGAATTTTTATCCAAACAGAAGTTGATTCAAAACATCAATAAATACTATGAAAACATTGATAATCAGTTTTAAATTCGTTTTAAATCAGTTTTAAACATCAGCTTTTCTTATGTCATCGCAATTTTTTGAGCAAAACAGAAGTTTGCCCAACAATTATTTTCCACAAACTTTTAAGAGTTTTTTCCAATATTTAAAAAAATAGCTATTTTTTAAGAATGGGGTTTTCATGTTCTGAAGACATTTTACAAAGATCTGTTGGGCAATAACTCATGTTCAGAACTTCTGTTGTGTTAATGGTTGAGAATTCTTTGGAAACTACTGTTGGGAATAACAGATGTTGACAACAGTAGCAACTCAACAGTCGTTACATAAAACAGAAATTATGAGAACAGACAATACCTTTAAGTAGAAGTTGGTTCAAAACATCAACAAATACTATGAAAACACTGATATCAGTTTTAAATTCGTTTTAAGTAAGTTTTAAACACTAGCTTTTCTTATTTCACCGCAATTTTTTGAGCAAAACAGAAGTTTGCCCAACAATTGTTTTCCACAAACTTTTAAGAGTTTTTTCCAATATTTAAAAAAATAGCTATTTTTTAAGAATGGAGTTTTCATGTTCTGAAGACATTTTACAAAGATCTCTTGGGCAATAACACATGTTCAGAACTTCTGTTGTGTTAATGGTTAAGAATTCTTTGGAAACTGCTGTTGGGAATAACAGATGTTGACAACAGTAGCAACTCAACAGTCGTTACATAAAACAGAAATTATGATAACAGACAATACCTTTAAGCAGAAGTTGATTCAAAACATCAACAAATACTATGAAAACACTGATAATCAGTTTTAAATTCGTTTTAAATCAGTTTTAAACATCGGCTTTTCTTATGTCACCGCAATTTTTTGAGCAAAACAGAAGTTTGCCCAACAATTGTTTTACACAAACTTTTAAGAGTTTTTTCCAATATTTAAAAAAATAGCTATTTTTTTTAGAATGGAGTTTTCATGTTCTGAAGACATTTTACAAAGATTTGTTGCGCAATAAGACATAATCAGAACTTCTGTTGTGTTAATGGTTGAGAATTCTTTGGAAACTGCTGTTGGGAATAACAGATGTTGACAAGAGTAGTAACTCAACACTCATTACATAAAACAGAAATTATGAGAACAGACAATACCTTTAAGCAGTGGATGAATCTTTAGCCAAACAGATGTTTTAAAAACAGCTGTTTTCAACAGACTTTTAAATATTTTTGTCAATTTTTTTAAAAATACCTATTTTTTAAGAATGGACTTTTGATGTTCTGAAGACATTATAATGTTTTAATAATCAACAGACGATGATTCCAAACAGTTCTTCTCTTTTGGCAAAATTTAATTTTAACATACCTTTAGGCTTTACAATAGCAGTTATCAACTCTAACAACTGTTGATGGTCAAATTAGTAAAAATAAAATGCTCTACAAAGATTAATAGAATTAAAATTTACTTATCACATATGACGATAAATCAACAATTACATCTGTTAGGCAACTTTATTGTAGTTGTTGTTAAAAATAGTTTAAGTTACTTAGAAGTAATTCCGTCAACACGAACCGACCGACGAACCGTCCCAGAAGCACTAAAATGAAGACCGAGAAAAAAAAATCAAGCTTCTACTTCTTTGATTAAAGATCACGACAAGGTTACAAAACTTCAAAATGTTAGTGGGACATTATGGAGTATACAAGATATATATTCAAAGAATTGTGTTAATAAGATAACATATCTTATTAACATAGTAAATATCTTTTCTATGAAAAAGACTTTCATAAGAAAAAGAAATGCTTTCTGTTAGGAAACTTTATTTGTAAGTATTGAAGAAAATCAGATTCAACTGGATCTATAAAGAAGAAAACATTCCTGAAGATCACAACAAGAAGAAGAAGATCGGATAGGACAACTAAAATGAACAGCATCTACTTCAAAGAATCACAAGTTGATCAAGAGCTGAAGAAGATTATCAGAGAAGGTCATTTCTGATGGATCTGATGATATTTCTGATGAAATATCATCAGTTTCTGACGATTCTGATCATCAGATTTTCTGATGATTTGTTCACCAGAATTTCTGATGAAGTGGTTTATCAGAAATTCTGATGAATACCCCACTTGTCTAAAAATCAGCTCTATCCAGCCACAATGAGCGAAGCACTTGACATTATTGGATATCATGATTACAAAGGCAACTTGAACGTTGGATTCAATGAATATGTCAAATTGCTACTTTATGCAGGACTTTTACATGAATAAACAAATGTTTATTCATGTATTCAGCCTTCTATAAATAGAAGGCTCACCAAGCAGAAGACAATGATTTAAGCTGAGCATTCAATACATACTACAAAACTCCATTGCCCTCTCACCCGCAGAATTCAAGATTCATTTGTAATAGATAATAATCTTACAATCACCTTGTAAACCATTTTGTTTCAAAGTGATATAAACTTGATAATTCTGTAGGTCTTGTTTCTTGAAAGTCTGGTTTCCATTTCCGCACAACTTTTTCACATCTACTGAAATCACTTGCCATATTACGTGAAAAGAAGTTTTTAAGTCCAAAACTGGGACCAACAATTGGTATCAGAGCAGATTGAATAAATCATTTTCAAACGATCAATCGCTCATCTTCTTTTCTCTAAATATGGCCAGCTTTCAATCATGGAATAATGTTTTTAACATTGGTTCTATGTCTAAACCTCGGACTCTGGTCAAAGAGGAATACCCCCAATGGAAAATCAGGATGGTCAATTTCCTCAATGGTCATGACCGAGCTCTGTTTCAATCCATTGAAAGGGGTCCACATATACCAATGACTGAATTACCAGCTATTCCAGCAACTAACCAATCACCTGCTATCCCTGCCTCCTGAGCTCCCAAAAGTGAAATACTTTGGAGTGAGGAAGACAAGGAAAAGGTGGCTGGGGATGAAAGGGCAAAGTCACTTTTAATTATGGCTATCCCCAATGACATATTTTCACAAGTTGATGCATGTGCATCAGCTAAGGAAATATGGGATCAGTTGGAAAATCTTTGTGAAGGAGGAGAAAGGATGAAAAGAAACAAAAGAACAAACAACGTTTCCTCATATGAGAGGTTTAAAAGTTTACCTAATGAAAGATTAAATGAAATATATCAAAGATTTATAAAACTTTTGAACGAGCTAAAGAAATTTGGAATAACAAAATCAAATGATGAAAGAAACATAAAATTTCTGGATGCTTTACCTAGAGAGTGGAGAAGTCTAACCATGACTTTATCCTCAACCTTAGAACTAGGTAATATGAGTCTTCATGACTTATACAGCATTCTGGTCTCCAGAGAGGAAGAAATATTTGAAGAAACCATTCAAAGAGGGGGATCTTTAGCTCTTATCTCAAACTCACAAAGAACACCACCTACCAATGATCCACAACCTTCAAATAGTCAAAATCTTGAAATTTCTGATACATCATCAGATTTTTCAGCTTTTACTGAAGCAATAGCACTGCTCACCAAAACATTTGAGCAGAGGTTGAAGGGAGGAGGCCAAAGATACCAGAGAAGTGACAGAGGGAGGATGGATGGAAGATCTAAGGAAGAAGGTAAATCTAAGGATAAGGGAAAGGCTGAAGTTGTGTGTTACAAGTGCAAGCAGATAGGTCACTATGCTTCAGAATGCAAGACCAAGAAGCTGAAGGATGTTGGTTATTATGAGAAGAAACTGGAAGAAGCAAAGAAGCAGCAACAAGTCAGCTTAATTGCTGGGACATATACATGGCTATCTGATGATTCTTCTGATAAAGAAGAAGAAGAAATGGCTAACTTCTGCCTTATGGCACTTTCTGATGACATACCATAAACTTCAGGACAGAAGGTAAATTTAGACAATCTTGATCTTGAACACAAGCTAAACACGCTCATGTCAGATTTTCTAAATCTGCAAGATAAGCAGAAATCAGATAGTAAAAAATCTGATGAGTTGCAAAGGACCGTGAATAAAATCATACTTGAAAACCAATTACTAATAGAAGAAAATTTAGATCACAGAGCTAAAATTGAGTTCTATGAAAATGAAAGTAAAGATCTTTACAAGAAAATCAATGATAAAGAAATTAATGTAAGAGGTTTTCAACAAGCAAAAGAATTCATAAATTTCATTGAGTCCACACCAAAGAACAAATAAGAGGGTTTAAGATATGTAAAAACAAGAGAAAGTAAACCCACTATCTTTGTAAAAGCAATCCATCAGATTTCTGATAAATTTTCATCAGAATCTGATTCTGAATCATGCAAATCAACCTGTTCTGAATACTCTTTTGAAAAACCCAACTTTAAACCAAAAAGAAGTGAATGCAAACAAGAATCTTTAAAGACTCCAGAAGCAGTTCACTCATCTTTTCAAAATTATCCACTCATTCCATCACAAGAAAGAATATCAGAAAATTCTGAAAACCTTGTATGTGTGTTGACATACTGAAGCTTGTTCAACACCATCTCCGAAAGAAAAATGAAAAATCTGTTTATGGCTCAGCATATAACAGATATTCTGATGAAAGGCCATCAAGAGAAAATAATCTGATTAAAATCTCATCAGAAAGAGTACCCAAGCAAGCCTGGGTACCAAAAACCCTCTAATTTTTCCATTTCAGGACCATCATGTGCAGCAGATCTGGTACTGCGATTCAGGAAGCTCTAAGCACATGACTGGGGATAGGAGCTTACTCAGCAACTTTGTTTCAAAGCTGGGTAAAATGTTAAATTTTGGAAATGGAGTAAAAGGGAGGATCATAGGATATGGATGCATCAGGTATGGATGTTTGACCATAGAGAAAGTAGCCTATGTTGAAGGCTTAGAGTACAATCTGCTAAATCTTGGTCAATTCTGTGATAAAGGTCTTTCAAATAACCTTATTACCGGAAAAATGCTTAACAATTTATCTCAATGATAATCAAAAGAAAAGAATTTTAAATCTGATAAAGCACCAGAAAATCTGATAAATTATCAGAAAATCTGATGTATCATCAGAAAATCTGATAGATCATCAGAATATCTGATAAATCATTAGAAATTTTGGTAACTCATTAGAAAACATGTTGAAAAATTAGAATTATTAATTGATTATTAGAACAAATTCATGCATGTCATCATCTTTATCTATATCTCATATCTGCAAATTCATAAACTGTAGCGTTTTCGTTTAGTTTTCTTTATTTTCTTTCATTTTATTTTTCTTCTTAATGTTAATAACGTCATATGGCAGAAAAATGTTCTGGGAACTCGTTAATAGTTGTAAATCTTTTTCTCCTCTTCATTTAATACACCCCATCAATATTAAGCAGGTTGAAGTGACATATTGATAGGTAATCATGATGATATATTATCAGAAAATGGCCGCCTAAATCATTTAATGGAGGAGAGTTTATCTCACAAATTCCTTATGCCATCTGATATAATATTAAATAACAAAGATTGTGGTGAACAAAATCTATAAGTAGGTAGATGTCATTTATGGGAAACTTCAAGTTTACTATAAATGATCACCACCTGGAGCTGGAACTATCACCATCACACAAGAAAAGAAAAACCCTTGAAATAATTTTTTTTCAACCCTTTAGCTCGAACTTCATCTTCTTTTTCATTTCACATTTCCTCACACTCACAAAAATTCTTTCCATCAAAGCTGATCGTTTCCGACTACCTTATCATCCCTATCATAACCTTAGACTGAGGACCAACCTTGAGGGTCCTCAATGGGAAGGATGCCAAACTGTTCTAAATCTGATTATGGGAAGTAATCTGAGATATGCCCTCACAGCCAACATAATAGTTCACCCAGACATTCTTTAAATGTTCTGGCAAAATGCAACATTGTCAGAATATGAGGGCAGAGATCAGATGGATATCGAAAGTACGGTGCTAAACCAAAAAGTTTGGGTAACTGAAGGTATCATCAGGACGGTTCTACAACTTAATGATGATAATGAAGTCTTGATGTTCACCAAAGCGGAAATAGATGAGACACTTGAGCAGATGGGTTACAACCCTGTAAACTCCCTACGAGCAATCACCAAAAATGGCTTTATAAAGCCATGGCAGTATCTGATCACACAAATGGGTGCATGCTTCTCAAAGAAGATCATCAATCATCAAGAAGCATCCCAAAGGTTGATGGAGCCTATACGAGCACTCGTTCTAGAGACGCCTTACAATTTCTCATATTACTTGATAAAAGATTTTGCAAGTAATATGTGGTCTGGCAGGCCATTCTTGATTTATCCTCGTTTTCTAATGAGGATAATCACAAGCCAGCTGGGCTTTGGAGGTGTTCCTATAGGTTATCCTAGAGCAGAAATGAGACTTCAACAAAACATGAATCTCAGCATGCTCAGACCTACTGATACTGGTTTGGTGACTGATCTATGGTTGCTCCTTGAGATGGATCATGGAGAAGGAATAGATCTTGATTAGGTTTTCTTTGTTTAAACTTGGTGTGTAGTAGATATTCTTCTTAAGATGTTAATATAGTATGTTACTTTTGTTACTTTGTTGTCTGTCTAATGGTTCGGGGAAAATGGGTAAAGATAAATGAAAAGTCAAAAATTCACAAAATCAATGATCATCAGAAAATAAGTCATCTAACACAAAATTCCGAGTTTCTGATGACAGGAGACAAAATCTGGTAATTTAAAATGCATCTCTAAATGTTTTTCTGTTAAAACTTCAAAATAATAAAAGGTTTTAGAAAATATCAGAAAAAGCCAAGAGACTTGAATGCCACAGATGTGTTCAAAATGTAACATATAAATTTCATCAAATGAGGCATAAAACTAACCCTTTTTTAGTACTAATGTTGGAAAAAGTGTGCTTTTGTCTTCCTTTTGTATTTTCAGGATTAAATGAGCTCAAATTAACAAAAGAAGCAAAAAGACACCAAAATCTAACATAAATACAAGAAAAAGAGCAAGACGTGGCATGCCCGACCCCACAACAGCATCTTCCCAAGCAAAACAAGAGATCAGAAGCCTGAACACGCCCCGTGCTCAGCCAGCACGGGGGCGTGCCCAAGTGTTAGCAGAAAAGACAAAGTGGTAGAAGCTTCTATTGCCCACCACGGGGCCGTGCTCAGCGGACACGGGGCCGTGGTCAACTATAAGATTCGCACAATCCAGCAAATATGCATAGTACAAAGATTCTTCTGCACCACGGGGTCGTGCTCAGCGGACACGGGGGCGTGGTCAACTAAAAAGACAAAACAACATTAAATGAAGAAAGAGAAGGATGTGGACACGGGGCCGTGCCCACTGGACACGGGGCCGTGCCCGAGCTTCTGTTCAGCCTATAAATAGAAGTGCTTGGCTCAAGCTCAAACCATCCCTTGGCACACCACCTCTCTCACACTTCACCCACCACCCACCACCACCACAACACCATCATCCACCACCATCATCCATTGTCCATCATAGAGTGTGTGAGTCGTCTCGGGATCCAAGATTGATCGTAAGAGTTCTTGACAATCAAGGCCATGTTTGCCTAAGTCTCTTACATCACTTGGTGAAGACAAAGTGTCTAGTGTAATACTTTTTATTTCTAATCTTTTGCACTTTTTACTTGGTTTTGTATTAATGACTTTAATAACTAGTTGCTTATGTTGAAGGTGATCTTTCCTTATCGTTTGTCCGTGGTGTCTTGGCATTATTTTACTGTCTATATAAAATAAAAGATTTTCACCATTCATATCTCCACGGTCTATATGGAGGTATGTTGGCTACCTGGTCGGGGGTTAAGGGAACGGTTTGGTAAAGGTCTTGCCATTGTTCAGCGTTTAGATGTCCTGCAATGGACCTGGGTCAAATTTAGTAGGACCTCCTTCAATACTTAACGGTATTGGATGGCGGGGGTCCAAACTCTTTGATCCCCTCATAAGTTAACTACTATTAATACTATAACCCGACTATTTAGGACTGTATCCCTGCTGACTCAGACTACTTAGTCGAGGGTAACGTCACCTCCAAAAGAGGGGCCTACCATAATTTGCATTAATAACTTAATTAATTATCTTCCAATAATCCACCCTTTTAGGATTGTATCCTTGCTGACTCAAACTACTGGGGTGAGGGTAACGTCACCTTCAAAAGAGGGGCCTACTACAATAACTAAGATAATCTCTTAAATATGTGCAAAAGTGCGGAAATAATCAAAGGTTACACTAGATACGAGTCGGAACCAAGTGATTCATCTTGTCTATCTGTTTTTCTTTTTATTTTATTTTTCAGCATTTAGTTAGTTTTTATTTTTCTTAGTTAAAAACATTTTTTTCTAAACTTTTTATTTTGATTAGACGTTGAGGATAAACCGGTACTAAAAGCTCTTGTGTCCTTGGACGACCTCGGTATCTTGCCAACACTATACTACGCTCACGATGGGTGCACTTGCCCATATGTGTGTTTAGTGTTAGTAAAATATCGTGTTTTATAAATTTAAAACTTGGCTAAAAATAAGTGTTAAAGGGGCTTAAAATATACACCTAATATATATAACACTTCACACGCATCAGCCACCAGAGAATCATATGTAAGTCTTCTGATCTTATCTCATTCTCTCTCATCTTAAAAAAAAACCCTCTTATATCAATCAAAAGGAGAAACTTCAAAATCTGTTGAAATGAGTCACAAGTTTAGGGGAATCTCAATTGAGAAATTCTGTTGAAATCTGTTGACTTCTGTTGACCACATCTAAAACGTCAACAAAAGTCAGAACAAAAAGAAATACATGCTCTTAACAGAATTTATGTTGAATTTCTGATGATATCATCAGAATGGAACTTTGACTGATAAGGAAGAGAGGATGAAGAAAGCTAATTGGACCTTTTTACAAAATGGGGTCCACAATGATGAAAAGGTGTCATATAACTGATAGTTTTCTCCAATCAAAATTCAGTTGAAATTTCTGCGAAAGAATGATTGAAGAAACTACAAGTTGAAAGGGTATAACCACGATTACACGATCAACCATCATTAAATGTCTTGATACCCACGATCCAACGGTTACATTCTGAACCAAAATTCACATCACACGATCTAACGATAATAAAAGACAATTAATGATATTTTAACCGCCATTACATGGCACGTTCTATATCCCCTCAACTCCATAAAACTACAATTCTCTGCTAAAATCCTTACTATATAACTCACACTTAGCAGAAATTAAAAAATCACTCACCTTCTTCACAAAAACTTCAAAACTGAAACATCCCCTGTTCTTCACTCAAAATCCAAAAATCCCTAAATTTCAAACCCTAATTCTCAAAATTCAACAATGGCAGAAGTAAACCTCAACATCCCGATTGTTCAACATGATGTACCTTCTGTTGAAGACACAAAATTTCTACCAATGAAAGAAAACAATCTACTGATGAATACAGAGCATTCAGAATATGATGTAAGATGTCAACTTCTGGTAGAATATCTTATGAAATGTCCAATCTCAGGAGCACTAACAAAAGGAAGAGAAATACCAGAGAAGTTACTACAGCAATTTGTTCATACTTTCACTGAAGATGAAGAGAATCAGGTCTCTGCTCATGTATGGGGAAATGTTTTTGTAACATTAACCCCTGCAAGGGTAAGAGAATGGCTTGAACTCCCAGTTCTTGAAAATTACATTGAAACACCAAGCAAAGAAGATTTGATAAACTTTATCATTGAACTTGGTTACAAGAAAAAGAATATCAACAAAATTGGAGCAATAAGAAGAAATGAGATGCCAGCCATCTGGCAAGTGATGATGGAAGTGTTAAACAAATGTCTCACATCAAAGGTAGGAGGAGCTGATCAAGTCAGTCAAGCTATTCTGACAATCATGTATGGACTCATAACTGGGTTCAAAATTGATTATGGAACAGAAATTTTTAACCTACTCAAAAGATCAATCTTCACTAGAAATGGAAGAATAACCTCACATCTGCCATACCCAAGGTTAATCTCAATTTTTGTTTCTGAAACATTTGCTGAAAGGGACATAGAAATTCCAATTTTGGAAGATATCTGGAGTTCAAATACCATGAAGGCCTGGAGTTCTAATCATGGTTGGGAATCAGACAAAGATATCCCTGAGTTACCAGAAAGCATGCTGTGCCTCATTGCACCAGACTCACAATACAGATTACAACATGAAGAACTTCTTGCCAAATCAGACTCTCCAACAGAAGAACCAAGCAAAGAAGTTGTTAATTGTTCTTCATCACCAGAAGAAGAAGAAGTTGAAAAGTCCTGGTCACCAGAAACAGAGGCTACAGGAGGAGAAGGAGTTCTGAAGATAACTAACTCACCAGAAAACAAGACAGAACATGCTGAGAGTCAACAGATTCATGAAGGAGGAATTCATCATGAGTTTGATATTCATAAAGAGAAAGAACATGAACACTATGCATAATCTCATATCGCTGGAGGAACTCATGAAGATGCTGAAGGACAACATTATGAAGAAACTCACTTTGTTGGTACTGCAAATGAAGCCACTGAAGTTATACATCTTGATGAGTCTCGGGTTGCTGGTACATCTCTTTTAAACACAGTTTTAATTGATACCCATTCAAAAGAAACAAACTCAGAAGGCTTAATTAATGTTTCTTACAAGATAGAATATAAAAAAAAAACTGATGTTGATGATGAGGTTACTAGTTCCATTCATCTCAACTCTGAATCAGAAAATGAGGAAGAGGATGAGATCCCAACAGACAGAGATCAGGGAACTGATCAAGGAAATCTGGTAAAAGGTAATCTGTTTACCTCAAAAACTTATGGAGAATCATATATTGATATGATTCAAGGACATAAGGAAATCCAGGATGAAAATGTGTTTTTCACCTCTGGTGGAGATGATTCTATTACACTTAAGGTTGCACCAAAATCTGGTAAAGCCAAAGGTGACCCTATCATTTCCAAAACAGCAGCAAATGTGTTTGCAGCTGGAATGTTAGGAGGAACATCTGTTGTTCCAAATATCCCAGAAACACCCATGAACCAAGAAAATTTGGAAACTGTGCCAGCAAATGTTTACAAAGCATGCAAAAGAAATCCAGTGGAAGAAAAGCTTGATATGTTGCTGTCAGAAATACAAGGTCAAAAGGCAGACATAAAGACTTTGTCAGAATCAATGGAGGTGATAAAGACACAAACAGAAAGAAACACTGAAGCACTAAAGTCTCTTCAAAAGATGAAAGAAAAAGCACCAGAATCCAACATCTCTGCATCAGAAATCCAGATGATTCTCGCAGAAATAGAAAAGATCAAGACACAAGTTGCAAATTCTATGGAATCAAGACAATCAAGCAGTGCAAACAGAGTTTTGGAGGAAGTCACCATCCTAAGGGCAAGCAACAACAATATCACAGATGCCCTTGAGAAGCTGTCAAAAGAATGGATTGCAATACAGATGAAAGCTCAAACTGAATTTACCAAAGTTCAGAAAAGCATAGCCAGTAACTCAAATCAGGTAAGAGAGGTGCAACAACTGGTGAAGAAAATGCAATTCAGCATTGCAAGATTGGCCAAAGTGGATCCCAAAGAAATCATGAAAGAAATTCCTGCTGAAAGATCACACCAAGAAGCTCCAAAGTCAACCCCACAGTAATCATCAGCTACACCAATCACCAAAGCTGGAACCACAATGATGGGTCCACCTCCAAATGTCTCAAAAGATGAAATGCTGAAAAGGTTAGCAACTTCAAAACCTCAAGTTGTTACAAATTTGAAACTTATAGCTTCTCAAACTGTCCCAAAACCAACGTTTTCTGATGACTTTGCCATGAGTAAATTGATGAATATGCAAATAATGAATGAATGGGAACAAGAAGCTGATTCAAGAAAACCACATATTGTTAAAAGAAAAATCTCTGAAACAAAGTCTGTCTTGGTTCAAGAGATTGACAGGGATATAATGATATTCCCTGAATACAATCTAGTGAAATATTATTTAATAAAAGAAGATGCACCACCAAGACCACTGACTCCTGTCAGATTGGCTTTAAGGGAAGAGAGGATAAAAGAGGTTCAAACAACATTCACTACAAGAATGAGAATCCAGTAAAAAGAATCTTAAAAGTGGATGAAGTAAAAGTTGCAACTGATGATATTGGAGGAACTTATGTGCAGAACAGATACACACTTCTAAGAGAAAATGGGGAAGAAGAAAAAGTGACTGATGAAGAAATTGCTGACAAGTTACATCCTTTAGACATCCTGTTTATGAAGGATCTATATGAAAAGGAAAAGAAAAACACCAAAGAAGTCAGAAGAGCATTAAAGGGCATATCAAAGGCTGGAATACAGCTGTTTGAAAGAGTGGCTTTTTCAGACTTTGATTTATGCATCAACTATGAGCATGTGCATAACAAAAAGGTCTATGTCAGATCACCAAAGACAAAAGTTCCCTCAGAGATATTGGAAGATGCAAGATCTGGAGACATCATTGAACTACCAAGTAAAAATGAAAGACATAACTATGGTGTCATCTTCAGAGATATTGAAAGAAACAAAGCTCTGTTCAGAAGTGTTGATATCTGCAAGTACTCAAATCAGACTCTGAAGTTTATCATGAAAGGTATGAACAAGAGACAAGAACAACTTCAGAAGATAGGAAAGAACTTGGAAGGTCACAAAAAAGAAATTGAACAAATGATTGAAGAATGGATTCAAGCAAGAAATTGCTATAAAGACATGTATGATATCTGCAACAAGTATATCTCCTACAAGAAGCAACTAAAGAAAGGAGATGTGGACAAGAAATTGAAGCTGACTTGAAGAACTTGTTTATTTAAATTTTCATCTATTATGTAATTTGTTTTTCAGAACATCAGTAACTGGTTTATTTTGCAAATGTTAAGTTTCCACTGTTTGGAAATTTTCTGTTCATGAGATAGTTTATTTTCTTACAATACTTAGGGGGAAATTGTTTGGAAACTTTATTTGTAAGTATTGAAGAAAATCAGATTCAACTGGATCTATGAAGAAGACAACAGTCCTGAGGATCACAACAAGAAGAAGAAGATCGGATAGGACAACTGAAATGAACAGCATCTACTTCAAAGAATCACAAGTTGATCAAGAGCTGAAGAAGATTATCAGAGAAGGTCATTTCTGATGGATCTGATGATATTTCTGATGAAATATCATCAGTTTCTGACAATTCTGATAATCAGATTTTCTGATGATTTGTTCACCAGAATTTCTGATGAAGTGGTTTATCAGAAATTCTGATGAATACCCCACTTGTCTAAAAATCAGCTCTATCCTGCCACAATGACCGAAGCACTTAACATTATTGGATATCATGATTACAAAGGCAACTTGAACGTTGGATTCAATGAATATGTCAAATTGCTACTTTATGCAGGACTTTTACATGAATAAACAAATGTTTATTCATGTTATAACAACCCTAAACCGACACCCTCGTAATATTTTCCGACACCCTAAAAATATTTAAAATATCCTCATATGTCTCTAAATACACCCCATACGCGAAAACGGACCCCGAATACCTTGAATATTATTAAAAATAATTAAAAATCTAATTTTTGGGTTTGAGGCGGGCCGCGCAAGCCACACCTCAACCCTTACGCGGGCTGCGAGAAGGTAAAACCTGGCGAAACCCTGGGCCGCCACGTGGCCCAACACATGTCGACCCTATATGCTGACCCGGATCAGCTACGCTGTTGGCCAACGTTGACGCGGGCCGCGTAGGCCTTAGTCTACTTTTACGCGGGCCGCGAGAAACCCAAACTCAGCCCCTATAAAGCTGGAGCTTGGGCCTTCAGTTTACGTCGCTCAGATTTTTTTCTCAATCTCACAACTGAAGTGTAGGCATTATACTCAGGTCTAATACCCCCTAAATAGCGAAGTTCTGCTCCGTTGTAAGTATCATAACCCCTGGATACGTATTAGATACTCTGCCCGATTGATCTAGGGTTCCGTAACGGCTGTCGTGGTTCTGCCCGACGTAATCGTTGGAATGCCATCTCAGGGAGGGTATTGCTAATGTTAAAATGGGTTATTATACTAACACACGTGCATTTGTGTAATTTATAGATTATTCCCAGAAAATCCTTACTAAAAATCCTAAAGATAGCAATGTGAGTAATCTCCTTTTTGCAAATTGTTTTTACAAAACCTCACTTAATTAATTATATATTAAACAGTTATTGAGTATTTGTAAGGATACAATTACCGTCGGTAAATTTGGGGTTTTGTATACAAACTTTGTTACTGCCTTGCGAGGAGTAACATGACCATAAGTCGGAACGACAGTACCGTGGGTGGTAATTGATATGACTTGGAAACAAATGTAATTGCGAGATCGCCCTCAATACTGTACAACACTTTTTATTAAAACTTGATTGAACTGGGATTCACTCAACATTATTTCCCACTGACAAAATGTTTTTAAACGCGTTTCAGGTAACAAAATGTGAAAGCCAATTAGAAGCCAGCTGGACAGCACTGAAGGCTTGGAAAAGTGGCAATAAAGTTACCTAAAAGAAATAGATGTTTTTACTAAATAAAAATATGATTTATTCCTATGAAAATGTGTGTACTAAAAACTTGGGTTTTATCCCATGTGTTATGAAAGTGTGGTATTTTACTCTGATAAAATATTTCCTAACTACGGTCCTGATGAGAATTCCGCTGCCAAATTAGATAAAAACAAGATACCACCGATACTGGCCGCGGTCGCCCGTTCCCGGGTTTGTAATAAGGGGAACAGGGGTTGCGACAGAAGGTGGTATCAGAGCTAAGCCACTGATTCAGCCACATAAGTGTTCTGCTGACACCGAAATTCAATGTGTTAGGAAATAAATTACGGGAATACGTGCATAATTGTATTTTCTTGTTATGTGTTATTTGACTATTTGTTAGTTTACAGTGTGAGCGACCAAGGACCATCTGACGCGTACCGTCAATTGTCTGGTTCGCCTAGAAGCGAAGGTGCCTCTTCTCAGCCTGCCCTCTCGGGGTACTCTGCTGATACGGAAGAAGGAATATTCGTATTTAAGGCTCAATCTGAAGAGCCATTTCCTCAGAAAAAGAGGGGATGGTTCAGTAGGGGAACACACGAGCGTAGAAAGCGTATGAAAAAGTTACAAGAACAGAGAGCACTAGCCGCAGCCAAAAGAGAAACCGATGCTTATGCCCAGGATATGCTTAATAGGGGTATAGCCAATATCCACATCTTAGCAACCACTGCAGCTGACCCTAACCTGGAGCAAATGTTAGCACCCCAACCAACAACAACAACAACAACCATACCCAGTAAATCCCACAAATAGCAGAACTATTGGTAGGGTCTGGGGGAGGTGGGATGTAGGCAAACCTTTCCTCTATACAAGAATAGAGAGGCTGCTTCCTGAGAGACCCCCGGCTCCAAAACAACCAACAGACAGGTAGACGAAAAACGGGTAAGTAAATCACGTGGCAGTAGGCAGATAAAGAGTAAAAGAAAAATCACGTGGCAGTAGGCAGATAAGTCATCAGTAAGCAACATATATGCATATATACAAGAAAAATCATCATATGTTGGACTACCTAAAGTGTAAAAGAATCTAACCCCCCCCCCCTTCCCAAGGCACAGGTAGGAGACGTCTATACCCTCACCTACTAGTCCTTAACCTTAATCCTACGTATCCACGAACTCCTTTCATGAACCATGTCCTCAGAGAGGTGCAATTCTAACAAATCTTGTCTAAGTCTTTCATCCCAAGTCAACTTGGGCCTGCCTCTACTCCTCCTTCCTTCCACTGTCATGGTTTCCACTGCTCTAACTGGTTCTGTCACCTGCCTCCTCTTCACATGCCCAAACCATCTCAACCTCCCCTCTTTTAACTTGTCTGATATACTAGCTACTCCTAACCAATCCCTAAAAACCTCACTTCTTATTCGGTTTAACATCGTGTGGCCACACATCCACCTAAACATCCTCATCTCCGCTACCTCCATCTTGCGCGCTTGTGTTTTCTTGATGGCCCAACAATCTGTCCCGTATAACATAGCCGGTCTAACTGCTACCCTATAAAATTTTCCCTTTAATTTTGTTGGGAACCTCCTGTCACACAAAATTCCAGTGGCTGCTCTCCACCTACACCAGCCAACCTGGATGCGGTGAGATACGTCACTATCTATCTCCCCGTCCCCTTGCATAAATGATCCTAAGTACTTGAACTTAGTCGTTTGTGGGACCACTTGACCCTCAATGGTAACCTGAGTGTCCTCGTTGTTACCTGCACCGCTGAAATTACAATAAAGATATTCAGTCTTAGACCGACTAATCCTTAAACCATTGCCTTCTAAGGCTGCTCTCCATTCCTCTAACCTGGCATTTAGGGTTTGTCTAGTTTCAGCAACTAACACTATATCATCCGCAAAAAGCATGCACCACGGAACTGTCTCTTGAATAGACTTGGACAGCTCATCCAACACAACCGCAAAAAGAAACGGACTCAACGCGGACCCCTGGTGGAGTCCTACTTCCACGGGGAAAGACTCTGTATCTCCTACAGGCGTACGAACCCTAGTCACGGTCCTATCATACAAATCCCTAATTAAGTCTATATACTTCCCAGGAACTCCCCTACCCTCCAAGCTTTCCCAAATCACTCTACGTGGCACACTGTCATATGCCTTTTCAAGGTCAATGAAAACCATATGTAGATCTCGTTTTTTCTCCCTATACTTTTCCATTAATCTCCGTAGAATATGAATCGCTTCCATAGTTGAACGCCCTGGCATGAAACCAAACTGGTTTACCGTAACCTGGGTTTCTTTTCTAATCCTAGTGTCAATTACCCGTTCCCAAAGTTTCATAGTGTGGCTTAATAGCTTAATCCCTCTGTAGTTCCCACAACACTGGGCATCTCCTTTATTCTTATACAAGGGCACTGCGTCACTACTCAGGGTTAGACCCTCTAGATCCCTATTTTGATAACGATGTGTACATTAGGGAGATCTTAGAGAATCCTTACCCATACCAGGTGTAGGATCGTTGTTTGACCCGATTGAGTCATTCAGAAGAGCTTTACATCCAGTTTAAAGGCGGAATCAGTAAACCGGACTTGATAACAGCTTGTAAATCTTTAATCTGTTGCTTATATTGATAATGACAATGATTACAACCTGAACAGATTTCGGCAGCACTTCGTTACAGTTCTGGAAGTTGTCTCTCGAAGGAATGAACAATGCACCTATATAAGTGTGAGAGGTTTAGCTTATATGGACATGTCCATATAAGCGAAACCTGTTGCTTATGGTTTCGCTTTTATGGACAATGTCCATATGAGCAAAACCTCTTGCTTAATCACTAACCTTCGACTCTCGAACCTCGTGCACTGGTTATCCTAACCTATCCTATTACGTTACATGATACAAGACGAAGTCAATAGACGTAATGCACTGACAGACTCCCCCTCGGATATTGATGAAGTCTTCAGTGACTAATCTTCAATATGACACATCTTCAGTCTTGATCATTCTGTCTTTTCTTTCAAGTTGTAACAATGTAAGCATCCAACAATCTTTCTCTTCTCCTATCAGCTTCAGACTCCCCCTTTCATCAAGCTTCCGTGCTTTGGGATCGACACCTAGCTTTCCATCTACAAGCTCCTTTTTGCTTCAAGCTTGTCTTTAGACTCCCCCTTAGACTCTGCTCTCGGGATCGTAGTCTGGACTATCTGCAATCACTCAAACATTCATAAATACAATGTTTTCATATTATCAATCAATCTTCTCTAATCCACTTCCCGTATCAACAAACTTCATTGATCTAGCAGCATTAAAGAAACCAACTCCCTCACAGTTTATCATCCAAGTCCAAATTAATGACCTTGGAGATATCACAAACTGTTTTTGAATTTTTAATTTTAATTCAAGTATCAAATTAATGAACTTGTTTTATTTTCAGAAACACAATCAGCATACTCAGATTTCGAAACTCAGCATTTCAGACATCGGTTGTCGAAAATAAAGCAGAAATCAAAATATTTTTGTATTTTCTGAAAATATAAAGCAGTAAAGAAATATGTACAAACATATTTACAGACAATATTTTTGTTTGAGTATGCGTCAGAGGATCATATCAGTTTCTGACAAGTCACAAGTACCGTTGAGCTTAGTTACACATTAAGAATTAAACAATTCACTTAGATTGTCGATATACTTGTCCACTTAAATTTTCATACAAACTTCAACTGATTCAGGATACGAATTAAGTGAATTAAGAACTTAAACCAATTCATGTGTCCCACCTCTTGAATATACTCCCGTATCCAGATCCCAATATTCAGTCTTACAGGTGAATATACCTAGATGATATCTGTAAGGGGTTAGATGCGAGGGCCGTGAGAGCTCAGGTCGATACTCCCGTATACGCAGAGAGATGACGGCTTCGACTTTTGGTGTGTCCCCTTTAGAGGATCTTTTCTTCAACAGCAATGATTATCAATTTTATTGTTTCATCAATTTGCTGAGGGCTGCGCTATATTTCAAGCAATGCGAAAAGTATTATGCGAGGACTAGGTCAGAAATTTCTTTCAGCAGAAGTCCCGGAATAATACCCCAGATATCACTAAGCATAAAGACCTAGTATCTCAGAAAGAGGGACCTTTCAAACGAGATTTCAGGGGTTACCTATATATCCAAGTAGTGTTCCCCACGAAATAAGCAAGTTTGAATTTAGGTTTATATCCCGAAAAAGTTTACTAAATGTATAAAAACCTATCGACATATCATCAGTGAGACTGTTTAACACTATTTAACTTTCCAATTCTTTAGCGTACTGTAACTGTCTACTGATGTACTATCATTTCCTTTTTTTACACAAAACTCAATTTTTGAATTTTATCATGTTTTTGACTTTTTCAAATTTTCAAATGTTTTTGTATTTTCTAACAATATTTCTCCCCCTAAAATGCAAAACCATTTAAAGAAAATTTGACAACCAATACTGATAGCTTTGTCTCGCCATCCATTTTCTGCTTAAAGTGCTCTGATTTGCAGAAAATATACATACCCCCATGATTTACAACACATTGATTTTTACAGTTTGAAAAACCGTTTTTCAATCTGGTGAAAGTAATCATGTTTGTTCAGCCGTGAGGGTTTCGGCATATTCAATCAACACATATTTTTGAATTTTTGAATTTTTTACAAAAAAATAAAAACAAACATATTTTTGGTTTTTCAAATTTTTCAATTTTTAGGGTTTTTGAAAATATTGTTTATTTATGTACAGAAAAACAAATAAACTTCCTGTTTTCAACCAACACAGGATTCAGCAGCCTCCTCTCCTCGTTGTGCCAGGCTGCTCCAACTTCCAATTTTACAATCTTTGGTATTCTTGAGCACCTGCACATTCAACTAACTGAATTACTTGAACAATTTAGCCCAGGTCTGTTGAACCTTAGGCATTTCAACACAATAATTTTCATTCAATGCTGGAAACTCTTTGTCATCTTTCACAAAAACTTTCTCAATTTTAACTTCGACTTTCTCATCTTTTACCAAATCAACATGTTTCTTAACAAACCATGTCTGACCTTTTGGTGTACCTCGTTTGTAAAAATGTGATTCTTTTTGAACACTTTGTTTTTGAACAACATTTGGTTTCCAAAACTCTTGTGGTTTTGTCATATCAACAGTTGTTTTCCAACTTTGTGTTCTAAATCTGGGTGTATGAGAATTCTAGGTCTGTCTAGAATCAAACCTATACGGATTTGACTTCCAATTTTGATTCGAAGCAAACTTGTTTGTGTTGTACCTCCAAGTTTGTTTTGAGTCAAATCTGGTTGACCTTTGTCTCACATTCTCAGATTTTTGTTTTTCAGCATCAATCTTCTTTTTGTCAACATCCACAGGTTTTAGATTAGGACACTTGCGTGCAAGATGTCCTTTTTGATCACATTTGAAACATGTTCTCATGGACACATATTTGACCTGTGGTTGTTGCTTTTGCTTTTTAGCAAAGAACTCATCATTAGACTGTCTCATTTTGAGTTCTTTTTCTTTTTCTAAACTGTCTCCTTGAACAAAACTCATTTTTGTTTGAAAATTCGAAGTTTCATTTCTTTTCCAACTTTGTTTCTTCTTATAACCCAACCCAGCCTTCATGTTCTTCTTTTTGAAACCAGGTTTGTTATACGAACCTTTACGACTCTTACCAACAAACTTTGAAATCTCAGACTTCTCAATCTCAACCATTTTGAAAACTTTGTCAACCTTTTCTGAAATCACATTCTGAATCGGGAATACAACATCTAAGAACAATTTGTCTGATCCAATCATGGTATAAACCAATCCTTTTGAATCATCATTCAAAATTTTCTCGGATTTCATGTTTTTCAGATATCCATCATGAAGATTTCCTTCATCTTCATCCTGTGATTCAGATTTACATGTATCAACTGACTCTTCTTTCAACACACTTTCAACGACTTTACCTACCACCTCTGAATCATGAGAATCATCAGATTTGGAATAGGTTATGTCAATGTTGTCTGGCAATTGGTCTACCATGTTGAAAGCTTTTTCGACCTTTTCCTCATCATAAAATGCAAATTTTCCCGGTGGTGGAACTTGATGAAACTCTGAGCCAATGCCTTTCTTGTTCTGCTCAGACTCACCATCACCCGGTTTTATATTGAAAATTCGTTCAAGCACATATGATGACACATGGTAACTCTTTAACTTGTTGTTTTCCTGTTCTAAATCAGCAATCTGTCGCTTTAACTTAGCAACATCCTCAATATAGGAATTAACAACATCTTGTTTTATAGAATACATTCGTTTAAGCTCTTTGGTTGTTTCAGACAGATAATTCATTCTTGATTGAGCATATTTCATTTCGTCTTTCACTTTTTCATATGACTCTTTCGTAATATGATATGATAATTTCATAGAGTCATATTCCTTTTTCATTTCTTGACAAGCAATTTCTTTTTGTTCACATTCATTTGTCATTTTCAACACATTCTCTTTCAAAACTTCATTTTCCTTTTCTAATTTGTTACATTTTTCTGAAAGTTTTTCATCATTTTCTATAAAAACTTTTTTCTTTTTCTAGCATTTCTTTGCATTTTTCTTTGAAAATCTTTTCAATTTTTGTGAATTCAAGATCTCTTGTTTTGAATTGCTCATCTTTTTCAGTACAAGCTCTGCACGGTTCCATGCATTTCTTGCACTAATCAATCAGTTTCAAGTTTTCAGAATCAGAATTTACCTTAGTGATTGGCACTTCGGTGTTTTCAGCAGCGTTTGTCTGCTTCAACTCAGCATCATCTTGCTTTTCTTCAATGTCAACTTCATCACCAACATTATTAGCTACCAAATTCTCATTCTTTTCTTCATCTTCTTCTTTCTTCACATCTTCTCCAATCTGCTGTTCTTCAGTAACAGCTTTCTCAACCTCTTCATTCACAACAAATTCTTCACTTTTAATTTCCTTCACAAACTCAACTTCAACAGCTTCTGCTTTAATCTCTTCAGCAACTTTCTTCAGATTGTTCACTATCTCTTCAACACTCTTCTTCATTCTCTCTTCATCCCTTTTTCTCAGACACAATAACATGGCATATCTAATCTCTTTTTCATGCCTTTTTGCATATCTGTCATCTTTCAACACATTCCTATAATATTCGGCTCTTGAAGGAATTATGAGAAGAACATCTTCAAAAATTATGTCTTTCTTTGGAACAACTGCTTCTCCTTCTCTGTTATAGTAGCATTCTCTCTTTTTATCCCATCTTTTGCTACTAACAGCAATCTCATACTCTTCCTGCATATCATCCATTCTGTTCAGAACGATGTTTCTTTCTCTGTAAGTTTTCTCACTTAAGATTTCTTCTCGAGTTTTCTCTTTGATCTCAGCTTTTTCTTCACTGGTTTCAGCAATGTCTTTATCTTTGTTTTCATCTTGAATCTCAGCAACAAAAACAAACTTTCTTTCTTCTGTCATAGCTCTCCCATTAGCTGTTTTACGAACATTCTCTAAACGATCTTCTTCTGGACAAATTTCAGACCAATCATAACCTTCATCCTCGTAAATAACAGCATAAGCTCTTGATTTCTCTTTCGGTTTATCTTCAATCAACTTTGGCTCTTCTCTGCTTCGATGGTAGATCGCCTTTCAATAATAGTCATCGTTGAAAGGACGTTCATTTCCTTCAGCAACTTCAGAGTTTCTGCATTCTCTTTTGAAATGACCCTTTTGCTTGCATTTGAAGCAGGTCACTTTGGATTTGTCGAATCCAAGCTTTGTTGAAGCACCTCCAAGCGATTGTTTCCCGGTAATCTCCATATACCTCTGAGCTCTGCGAATACAACTAGCTAAACACCAACGGATGTCAATGAGCTCCATCTCTTCCGGATCAATCTGGTCGTAGTCTTCTTTGGTCAATTCGGAGTTTCCAATTTTGCCAGCTACTAGACCTTCATATGACTCCAGAACAGATGCAAGAAAACTCATTTGCTGCTTTGCTGCATTGATACTCATTGCAGGGGAATTCTTCAGCTTAAGAGCTATGTTGCACAGAATCTCCTCTGCATCTTTAGAACTAGCTTTTGAAGCTGATGAATGATAACCCGGATTGTAACTTGATGAGCTTTTCTCGGGTTCTTTTGTTTTCTCACCAATGAATCCTGTCTTTGGTGAACCAACACTTTTCTCCAAAGGTACACTCCTTTTGTAGTACAAGCCAATATTCTGTTGGTTTGAAGAATCAGTCATCTTATTTTGCTTTTGTAGCTCCAGATCATGACTCTCTATCTTTTCAAACAATGCATCAAGAGAAATTGTATCAAACAAAACATCATTTTTTAGAATAAAAACAAACGTTTGCCACTGATCTGCTCGTGGTAACGCTTCAATTACTTTGTCTATCAGTTCCTCTCTTGGTTTCACTATCTCAAATCTCTCAAGTTCAAGTTTTAAATGGCAAAACCTCTCAATCATTTGCCTCACTGTCTCTCCTTTAATACAATCAAACAGATCAAATTCTTTCTTTAATAAAGCGATTTTGTTCTTTTTAATCTGTTTACCCTCCTCAGCTTTAACTCGTAAAGCTTCCCAAACAGATTTAGATGACCCGTCATGAGTTAGTAAAGCAAAAATATCATTTCTGATTGCCGACTGGATCAATGCTATCATTCTCTGTTCAGCTCCGAATTCAGATTTATCTTCTCTGGAAAACTTCTTGAATGAAAGATATTCGCCTTTATCATCTTTTGGTTTTTCAAATCCATATTCCAGGCAGAACCAGCTTTCATGAGCATACGCTTTCGCCCAGTTGATGAAACGTTCTTTCCACCAGGTATAATCTTCAATGCTTTCCAGAGTTGGTGGCTTTGAGTGAGTTCCGTAAAAGTTATCATGCTTGTTGTTTTCGTTGATCGCCTTCGTGATTGTTTTTGGTGTAACATTTGTAAGCTCGGATGATTCAGTTGTGAACGCGTTGAAAAACGTGTTGTAGAATTCCTCAGCCATGATGTAAACCTGAACAGACAATCAAACAAACACAATCAGTACAATCAATATCAAATAAATTGTAACAGACTGACACTCGATCGACGTGAAATGATCCCGACACGAAAAAGTTCACTATCGAGAGAAATATGACACTTGAGCGAAATCAGATTATAATCAAGTATCCCTTTATGAGCGAAATCAAGGAATGCACTATGAGCGAAAACAATCTTTGACACTTTGAGCGAAATCAGACTTTGGTCTATTGGAGCGAAATCCCCTTAGTGACTTAAGAGCGAAATCACCAACAACTATGACCTAATGAGCGAAAATACATGTATCTTGGAGCGAAATCCCAATACTAATGTCCTTTGGAGCGAAACCCTATGTATTATGCCACAAAAGCGAAATTAACTTGACATATGAGCGAAATTAGGTGACTTTGGAGCGGAACCTCAAGGTTTTGTCACATAAGCAAAACTAGATTGTCATATGAGCGAAACCTCTAGTAAATGTGTCACAAGAGCAAAACTATGTTGACAAATAAGCGAAACCAGGGATCTTTGGTGTTCGTATGAGCGAAACTAGGTGTTCACAAAAGCGAAATCACTCATTGTCCGTAAAAGCGAAACCTACTCGAAGTCCAATTTTGGTCATTTTTAGTCTGAATTTGAATGTGAAACTTTCAAGGGTTTATCTATGTCCAATATTACACACACTGTGAAATTTTGATCCGGTTTTGACCGATAAAATTTCCTGAACAGATGAAAGAAGGTGTAGAAGTCAGAATGAGGATGATATCAAGCTAAACTCTTCTTCCTGAGCTCTGATACCACTTGTAGGATCGTTGTTTGACCCGATTGAGTCGTTCAGAAGAGCTTTACATCCAGTTTAAAGGCGGAATCAGTAAACCGGACTTGATAACAGCTTGTAAATCTTTAATCTGTTGCTTATATTGATAATGACAATGATTACAACCTGAACAGATTTCGGCAGCACTTCGTTACAGTTCTGGAAGTTGTCTCTCGAAGGAATGAACAATGCACCTATATATAGTGTGAGAGGTTTAGCTTATATGGACATGTCCATATAAGCGAAACTTGTTGCTTATGGTTTCGCTTTTATGGACAATGTCCATATGAGCGAAACCTCTTGCTTAATCACTAACCTTCGACTCTCGAACCTCGTGCACTGGTTATCCTAACCTATCCTATTACGTTACATGATACAAGACGAAGTCAATAGACGTAATGCACTAACACCAGGCCCCTACACCACCATACCAGGAACCCGCACCCCAGATTCCGAACCCAGTCCTAGAACCTGCACCCCCAATGAGTGCAGACAATGTACAAGAACTTAGGACTTTTGGTGAGGAAATTTTAGAGAGTAGTGAGAGAATGCGACAGGTGGGAGAGCGACTCGTTTGGAAGTACGACGAGCGCAATATGGATTTCTGGATGAATCCATATCCATGAATAGGATGGTGAAAATGGTAGTAATAATATAATAATAATATAATAATAAAATATGTGTGAAAAAAAAAACTACGGATGCTTACTACTAGTAGTGTAACTTTAAATTCCAGTCGGTATTGTAATTTTAATTTCAGTACTGGTTTGTAATAGATGCATATTATATGAATAAAGTAAAGTCGCAATGATCGACGCTTTTGACCAAAGTGCGTGACATGTGATTGGCTATATTCAAATATTATTTTGTGATATTAATATGTGGTAAATGTTTAAAATTCAGATGGACAACGAAGTGAACCAGGAAAACCAGAATGATAACCACCCAAATAACGATAATCTGAATAATGAGAATCCAAACAACAATAGCCATGGAAACCAAGTGGATAATAGTGCCATCCAACACATAGTGGCACAAGGAATCATAGATGCGATGCCATTTATTATCCAAACTGTTAAGGAAGCGGATAATAAAAGTAAGCATAGCAGTAAGCGACCAACTGAACCGGAACACAGCGTAAAAAATGGACCCGTACTTCAAGTACCCATTCCCAAAAGAAGTAGAACCATGTCGTATGGTTGTTCTTATAAAGAATTCTGGTCCTGCAAACCAATAGAATTCTCGGGCAATGAAGGACCCATTGCTGCTCTACGCAGGATAGAAAAGACTGAGGCTGATTTAAAAATAAGCAAATGTGCCGAAGAAGATAAAATAATGTTTTCCTCTAATCTATTTAAGAACTCAGCTTTAGAATGGTGGAACACTATCCTCCAGTCAAGAAGAAGTGATAGGGTATATAATATGGAATGGGAGGAATTTAAAAATATGGTAGAAAGGAAATTTTGCCCTCCTAATGAAAAGGAACATATAGCAAATAAGTTTCTGAACCTTAGAATGACCGGGATAGATAGTAAGGGTTATACTACTACATTCTTTGAATATGCTAGAATAGTGCCAACCCTTGCATCACCTGAACCGGTATTAATCTCCCGATACATCTGGGGATTAATTGGAGAAATTAGGCATGTAGTCAAGGCAGCTAGACCCCAAACCATAGAAGAAGCTGTAGAACTAGCCAATACCTTGACAGATGAATTAATCCGTACTAGAGAAGAAGACCAGAGGAAAAACCTAACCCAAAGACTTACCCAAGAATTCCGTTTTGGGAATTCCAACCGTAGGAATGTAGGTTCTACCTCTGCACCATACTGCAAAGCCTGCAAAAAGAAGCATTCAGGAAGATGCTCCACTTACTGCAATTTCTGCAAAGTACTAGGGCACAAGGAAGAAACCTGCAGAAGGAAACCTACTAATGGATTGTGCTTCTATTGTGGAGAAAAAGGTCACATCAAGCCAAATTGTCCGAAATTGGCTCCAGCTGCGAACAACAAGAACACTAAAAATGCAAGAGCATTTGTTCTGACTGCAGATGAAGCCAAGATGATTCCGGACGTGATAGCCGGTATGTTTTTAGTTAATGATGTTTTTGCTAAAGTATTATTTGACTCTGGTGCAAACCAACGTTTTATAAATACTTCGTTTTGCAAACTTCTAAATCAATCATTAACTAAACTCCCACAAGAATGTTCAGTAGAAACAGCAAATGGGGAAACTGTTAGGATTTCTGAAATCTTGCAGGGAACAAGAATAGAAATTTTAAACCAAAAATTTATTGCAAACCTTTACCCAATAAATCTGGCAGGATTTGATGTTGTATTAGGAATGGATTGGTTAATAACTGTCACACCCCTATTTTCCACGTGTCACCGGTGGGCCCGGTGGGGAGTATCGTGACGTAGTTGGTATCATCATAGACAAACAACACAATATATAAATGCACAGCGGAAGCAAAGATAGATTCATTTCAACTTTAATAAAGTGTAATACTAAATATCACGAATAGTTGAAACGGACCCACAGGCGGATCAAAATAAAATAAGACATTGTTCAACAGTTTATTTGACATCCAAGCTTGCGAGACTTATTGTGGATGCTTAGAAGACAGCCAGCCTAGTACGAGTAGTACCTGCACTTAACCTTTTGGGAAAAATACGTCAGTTTACACTGGTAAATACAATTTAACTGACTCATTTTGAAAAGGTTTGAAAATTGATTTGAATGCACGTGGCACAAAACATTTTATAACTTGGGATATTTATGTAATATAATCTTGTAAGGGATTTACATGTTACTTATGCGTTCAGTAGCCCGATCCGTAGACCGGGTTAAAGATTAATAGACACACCACATTATTGAGTTATACACTGACAGGTGTACGCCTACACCCCGTGCTCAGGTCGTGGCCATCTCGTAAGATGATGCCAAGGATATCCGGGACATGGTCATTAACCCCCCAAAGGCTTTAAGCAAACAAAACACATTCAAAACATAGCATATCAATAAATTTAACCTCTATTCGATTAAAGAATTCAATGCCGGACCAAGCGGTATTCTATATACCGTACCCCAAGCCCGTATAGGGAAAATAAGTTAAAAGTATTTACCTGAGCAAAGTATAATTCACAATAAGCAAATTGCAAGTAGCTTTTACTGGTGCTCCTAATCTGGAACGAAGGTTTATAATAACCTATTAGATTTCTAACGGGTCTTTATTTAAGCTTAAGCTTAGACCGGCTAGTTTAAAGGACGATACAGTTCAAACGCACGATTAAGCGAAGACCGGATAGAATGTGATTTAGACCCGACAAGTTTGAATACTTGTATAATATGGGTATACTAAATACATTCTGGATTTTGAGACAAAAATGATAAGGTTTGACCCGTTTCGGTCAATTTATGCAAACTAGTTACATAAACCGAACCGAGCGCGAAAAGCGCGTCACGGGTAACCATAAGAGTCATATGCAAGTTCCCTGAGTTAATATACTTTAAATATGTTGTGACATCAGTAAGATGTCTTCTATTATGCCCCAAATGAATTTAAACCCGATATATGCCTCATAAGGGCATTTTGGTCATTTAAAAGATTATAAAAGAGTTTTATTTGTAATCTGAGTTACAGGTCTGATTTATACAGTAAATACACTTAATTTAACATGTTATAACAGTAGGGTATGACCTATATGTGAAACTCATCATTTAAAACCAAACTATGCACCTTAGGGGTATTTTGGTAATTTCACTTAGGCTTAAAAGGTCAAAACTGGAAACCTGAGTTTATAAAATTTTACTTACTGTTATTATATAAAAATATACTAAAAATATCAATAGGTATCAACCTTATATGTTTAATATAATTATAGTACATACTATGCGTTAAAAACGCTTAAAAAGGCGATTTGGAGCCATTTCTGGGTTTTTAAAGGAAAACTGATATTTTTATAATTCCAGAAGGCTCAAAATATTTTATTTAACAAATAAAATCAGTAGGAAAAGGTTTGGGGTCAAAAGGATTTGTAAAACTCATTTTATGGCTTAAAGGGGTAAAACCGTCATTAACCGAATCAAACTTAAAGACCTATGTTATGATCAGCCAAAAATTAAATAAAAATCCTCAAAAATCCTAAAATATTATATTACATCAGTGGGTAAAATGTTTGATATCAAAAAGTGGGTTTAAATAGGTTATACGCTAATTACGCCGTTTAAGTAACATAAAGCTTTCAAATTACGCTAATGAGCATAACTCCTAATCTAGACCTCCAACTGATGTCAAATTTTAGGTGCAAGTTTATAAATCAGTAACTAAGGTTTCTACTCTTTTACTTTTTCAAAAATCACGTTTTATAGTCAAAAGGGCATAATAGTCAACTTTTAAGCATTAATCGGAAACATGCATATGAATCGGATAAGTATTGAACCAAGTTGTATAATCTCAGAGAGTTATACTTATATGAAACCTGGTCCAAAATAAGCTCTAAGGCAGATCTTAAACATGCATGAACGGATCAGAACTGATAGTCAAAGCAAAAGTCAAATTATGCGACTTTCGGGTCCGATCCGGGTTTAAACTGAAAATTTTCGAGTTGAACATGTTGAGACATGTTCTTACATTAGTTACCAAGTTATTTTAATGATCAAACAGGTTGCATGTACCCTACATTGCTAATTATGCTTAAATTTGCAAATAATCATTCTGTTGACTTTTTAAAGCAAGCTTTGACTCGACAATTAACATGGTTAGAGTGGGAATCTGAAAATACCATTTTAAGGGTTTGTTACCCACATAAATACCTACTTGTAGGTACTTTCAATTCGAGAAATGACTGAGCAAATTTCATTTAATCTCGAAGTCAAACTTAATTTACGATGGTTTGACTTTTGGTTAATTAGCTAAGCTAGAACGAATTAGAAAGGATTAGGAGTACTTACAAGAGTCCTAATTATGCTTATAGATCACTAGAAAGTTGGCTTGATGTCCAGAGAGCTCCAGAGATGATCTTTTGCAAAGTTGTAAATGAATGAACATAAGTTGCAACAATGTGGGTTCTTTTATAGTCACTTTGATCCTCCAAGATGATGCCAAATCAGTCTATAAGTGATCCCAGATGAGTCCAAGTGCCCCTCTATGCATGCAAATCCATTGGAGAGCCCCAGGTATCGAACAACAGCTGTTAACCATCGAAAATCAGGTCTGCAACTGACACCTGCGCGCTGTTGTCGCTGGCAACTTGTAGGCGGGCCGCGAGAGGCCTTACGCGGGCCGCGTACAAGTGTTGACCAGGTTAACAAGTTTTCTAACATTTGCATTTCAGTCCTTGGTCCCTTGTTACATGGTTTTGGCTATTTATCTTCACTCTTGACCCTCAAATCTGATTTTTAAGGGCCTTAGGACATTTATAAACTTGGGTAGGTCCTTGGTTAACTTTGTGCTTACCCGAAAAGTCACGAATTTTAACGTTAACGCATTTAACCCTTCGTGCACGGTTTTGATCATAACTTTCTCATACGATAACGAAACTTGATGAAATTTTTATCACCTATTCTAGTGAGTATATTTTATCATTACAAAGCTTCAGGTTTGCCAAAAGGTCACTCAGAGGTATACTTTTAACATGTTGACACATTTAGCCCCTGTAGTTTGTAATTCCTCACTTTCTTTCATTTTCCGCTTTGTATGATCCATGATTTAATTGTTTAAGATTATAAACACCATGTAGGGTTATTGTAGGGCCTATTTATCCATTGTTGACACTTTGGACCCTTATATTCACATAGTTTCACTGTTTGTCAACTTTAGTCCCTCTAAAGTGCTTTTTCACATATTCAAAGCCTATGACACGTGTCAATACATTATTGGACGTAAATTTTCGAGGTGTTACATCCTCACCCCCTTAAAAGAAATCTCGACCTTGAGATTTACTGAAACAAATGAGGGTATTTTTCTTTCATCGTGGATTCTACCTCCCATGTGTATTCGGGACCTCTACGGGCATCCCATTTGACCTTTACAATAGGCACATGCTTACTTCGAAGCTTCTTTACCTGTCGATCCTCAATCGACAATGGTTTTTTCTCAAATTTCAAGCTTTCATCTATATGCACATCCGTATGTGGTATGACCAGTGATTCATCAGCGAAACACTTCTTCAGATTACAGATGTGAAAAACATTGTGGATAGCACTGAGTTCTTCAGGCAAGTTTAACTTATAAGCAACTGTCCCGACACGTTCGATAACCTCAAAAGGTCCTATGTATCTTGGGCTTAGTTTGCCTTTCTTACCAAATCGCATCACCCCTTTCCAAGGTGATACTTTAAGCAATACTTTGTCACCTACTTCGAAGTGAAAAGACTTATGCTTTAGATCCGCATAACTTTTCTGCCTATCCCTGGCAGCTTTCAAACGATCGCGAATCTGGACAATCTTGTCCGTCGTTTCAAAGACCAAATCTGGTCCTGATAATTGAACGTCTCCTACTTCCGCCCAACAAATAGGTGTTCTGCATTTTCTACCATATAATGCCTCAAAGGGCGCAGCCTTAATACTAGTATGGTAGCTATTGTTATAGGAGAACTCGACCAATGGCAGATGCTTATCCCAACTGCCACCTAAATCAATCACACATGCACGAAGCATGTCTTCCAATGTTTGGATGGTACGCTCACTCTGTCCGTCTGTCTGTGGGTGGTAAGCCGTACTAAAATTTAAGCGCGTGCCCAAAGACTATTGGAAACTTTTCCAAAAATGAGAGGTGTATCTTGTATCTCTATCCGAGATAATTGACAATGGCACGCCATGCAACGCTACAATTTTATCTACGTACAATTGAGCCAACATGTCTGAGCTGTAAGTTTCCTTAATGGGTAGGAAATGTGCTTACTTAGTCAGTCTATCCACTATGACCCATATAGTATCATTTCCCTTTCTTGTCTTTGGCAACTTAGTGATGAAATCCATTGTCACCATCTCCCACTTCCACGTGGGAATTTCAGGCTGTTGTAACAAACCTGACGGCTTCTGGTGTTCAGCCTTGACTTGCGCACAAGTCAAACACTTAGCTACATAAGCAGCTACAGACTTTTTCAAACCAATCCACCAGTAGTTTGCCTTTAGATCCTGGTACATCTTATCGGCTCCAGGATGAACGGAATATTTGGAACTGTGGGCTTCCTGGAGGATAACATCTCGAAGTCCTCCATAAACTGGAACCCATATTCGTCCATTCAATCTTAGCATTCCGTCCTTGTCATAGGATAACTGCTCCTCAGTTACTCCTAGTTTTTCTTCAGGATAGTTAGCTTCCAGCACAGCTTCCTTTTGTGCAGCTAACACCCTTTCGTTCAAACTATTCCTTATTTCGATGCGCTTGGCATTGATTCTTATCGGCTTCACTCTTTCTTTTCTGCTTAAGGCGTCGGCAACTACATTTGCCTTGCCTGGATGGTATCTTATCTCACAGTCGTAATCATTTAAAGTTTCCATCCATCGTCTTTGTCGCATGTTCAAGTCCTTCTGATTGAACAAATGTTGAAGGCTCTTGTGATCTGAATAGATCACACACTTGGTTCCATACAAGTAATGCCTCCATAGCTTTAATGGGAATACAACGGTACCCAGCTCCAAGTCGTGGGTGGTGTAGTTCTTCTCGTGCACCTTTAGCTGTCGTGAAGCGTAGGTAATAACCTTGCCTTTCTGCATGAGTACACAGCCCATACCAGTGTGTGACGCATCACAATACACCACAAATTCTTCTATACCATCGGGCAATGTCAACACTAGTGCATTGCTCAACTTTTTCTTAAGAATGTCAAAGGATTCCTGCTGCTTAGGGCCCCAATCAAACTTAACCTTCTTACGTGTCAACGAAGTTAGGGGCGCAACAATCCTTGAAAAGTTTTCGATAAAGCGCCTATAATATCCTGCTAAACCCAGAAAACTGCGAATCTCAGTAGGCGTCTTTGGCTCCTGCCAATTCATAACTGCTTCTACCTTAGCGGGATCCACTTGGATACCACGCTCACTTACCACATGTCCAAGGAATTGGACTTCTCGAAGCCAAAATTCGCACTTCAAAAATTTGGCGTAGAGTTTCTCATGATGTAGAAGTTTGAGAATACAACGAAGGTGTTTCTCGTGGTCAGCTTGGTTCTTTGAGTAAATAAGGATGTCGTCAATAAAGACGATGACGAACTTGTCTAAGTAAGGCTTGCAGACGCGATTCATGAGATCCATGAATGCGGCCGGTGCATTAGTGAGCCCAAAAGGCATCACTAGGAACTCGTAATGACCATAACGAGTCCTAAATGCAGTCTTATGCACATCTTCATCCTTGACCTTCAACTGATGGTAGCCTGACCTCAAATCGATCTTAGAGAAGTAGCTTGCCCCTTGCAATTGATCGAACAGATCGTCGATCCTGGGCAAAGGATACCTATTTTTGATAGTGACTTTATTAAGCTCACGGTAATCGATGCACAGGCGCATCGATCCATCCTTCTTTTTGACAAACAAGATCGGCGCTCCCCAAGGGGACGAACTAGGTCTAATAAAACCTTTGGCTAGCAAATCATCTAATTGCGTCCTTAACTCCTTCATTTCCGTTGGTGCTAACCTATAAGGCGCTCTTGCTACAGCTGCGGCACTAGGAATGATGTCAATTCGGAATTCCACTTGCCTATCTGGTGGTAAACCAGGTAGTTGTTCGGGAAAAACTTTAGGATATTCTGAAATGACGGGAATGTCTTCAATCTTTGGCTTTGGCTCATCAATAGTAACTTGTGCCATATAAATGACACAACCCTTCTGCAGACATCTGGATGCCTTGAGCACGGACACTTGCTCAGGCAATCCATGCTGGGTATCCCCCTGAATGGTAAGTGACTCACCAGACGGAGTTTTGACTACCACTTGCTTTCTGTTGCACACAATCTGGGCTTGGTTATGCGATAACCAATCCATGCCTATAACTATATCAAAGCAGGCTAGCTTAAAGGGAAGTAAGGATAAAGGAAAAGAGTGATTCCTAATGGATATAACACATCCATCTAATACAGTTGAGGCGGTTTCTATGGTTCCATCAGCTAATTCCACCTCATATTTCACACTTAAGGGCTTTACAGGCAATTTCAATAATTCACAAAACTTATTATCCACAAAAGACTTATCTGCTCCAGAATCAAACAATACTCTAGCAAAAACATCATTTACGAGAAAAGTACCTGTAATCACGTTGTCATCCTGAATCGCTTCCTTTGCATCCATCTTGAAGACCCTCGCATTGGTCTTCTTCCCATCTTCGGTTTTCTTGGTGTTCTTTGGGCAATTAGACTTAATGTGCCCTTTTTCGTTGCAACCGTAACATGTTGCATCTTTCAGCTTCTTACACTCCAAAGTCTTATGATCCGTAGATTTGCAAATCCCACAGGGTCTCGAGTGAGACTGGGATTTCGACTCAAGTCGACACCTCCCGAAATGGTTCTTCTTGCAAGTTTTACATTTGGGCTTATCCCCTGATTGTTGCCCATCCTTCTTGGATCCCGACCCTTTCTTGTGGTCGTTATTTCCTCGGTGTTTCTTTTCTGATCTTCGTGAGGTGTCGTCCTCATGCTTCCTCTTATTTTCTTCTGAATTCCTGAGTGCTCTCAACCTAACTACGTCCAAGGTAAGAGATAAAGATAGATCAGCTGCTGATCTGAAGGTTGCAGGCCTTGATGCCTTAACACTTGCTTTAATTTCTGGGGCTAGACCCCCGATGAAGCGAGCAATCCTCTTAGGTTCTGGGGTTACCAAGTACGGAACCAACCTAGATAGGGTATTGAAAGTGGTGAGGTATGCCTGGCAGTCTAAATTCTTCATTACTAACGATAAGAAGTCTGATTCGATTCTCTCGACTTCGTGCTGCGGGCAATAATTCTCTTTAATAAGAGTAACGAACTGATCCCATGACAAGTTGTAAAGTGGGATCTTTCCAGCAGCTTGTATGAGAGACTTCCACCACGCCAATGCCTCTCCTTTGAACGATTGGGATACATATTTCACTACGTCCCTTTCAGCACAACCGCTGATGTCCACAACCGTATCCATTTCGTCCAACCAGGTCATGCAGTCAACCGCTCCCTTCTCCCCAGTAAAGTCCCGGGGTTTACATGAGACGAAGTATTTGTATGTGCAAGACTTACCACGCGGTTCCTGTTTATGCTCGACCTTCCTTGACGGGACACTGTGTTGGTTCGAGGAGTGATGATCATCATCGTCCTTCTTTGGCTTATCCATCTTAGGTACATCTTTCTTAGAGGTCGGTTTGCTATGAGCCTCCGAGTGAACTTTGGGTTTGGAATGTGGCGCGGATCGGGTCCTACTGCGGGTCCCGCTTGATTCAATATATTGCCTTTCAATGGCTCTGGTAACAACATTTTCTACTAATGCTTGTAGCTCCGCACCAGTTACAAGTATTTTAGTGTTATCAGGGTTTTCCACTGGATGACTGTTTATTTCTTCAGACTTAGCCATGTAGTTTTAAGTGCTACATAAAAATAAGGACAAGGTCTATTTAGAAGCCTAAACAGTATTATCGTTCTTGACGATTTATTAACCATGGTAAATAAAAGTCATATTAGTTAATTTGCTAAATAATTTCATTCAGGACTTTTTATTAGTAACTAAATCCTAGAATGAAATAAAATATTGGCACAACAGGCCTAGTCACGTAGACAATTTTCTAAATTATAAATTTAGATCTTATAGGATTAAGGTTTGAATAATTAAAACAAATCAATCCCTTTCTTAGCAGGGAGTCTATAAATTACGGCTGCCTTTTGTTTTATATGACATTAATTATAACCCGTAGGCATTTTGTCACAATCAAATATATAAAAATATAAATTTGGGTAATTTATAAAAAGGGTGACATGTGTGATTTTGCGGATCACACTAGTCAAGAATGTTAACATGTTTGCAGATGTTAACAGAGATTTGAATCTTTTTAAAACAGGTTCTACCATATTGGCCAGGTCTTTAATATGACATTCAAGCTAGGTTTTACCTTTTTAAGATTCTTATTATTAAAATGGTAAATTAAAATAATAATGTTATTTTTCATTTATTCATATATTATATTCATGCATATAATTTAAAAATGAAAAACTTAAATTAATCATTCCAAATTTAAAATTTTTAAACTAATACAAATTTTTGCCCTAAACGGGACTTTTACGTAAACAACATGCCCACGCAGGGGCCAACTAGCAAAACAAACCCACGCAGGGGTCAAAATAGAAAAACATGCCCACGCAGGGGCAGAACAGAAAGGAAAATACCCACGCAGGGGTAGAGTACAGAAATAAATGTCCTCGCAGGGACATGATTATAGCTAAAATAAATAAACAAACAAAGGATTTAGTGATCCTTCTTGCTTTTACCCTTGATCAAATCCACCATCTTCTTAAACATCCCCCGGTTATGCCTACGTTCTTCCCGCAATCCGTTTTGCACCTCTTGTCGCACCTCATGTATCTCATGAAGGATTTCTTGAAATTGTGGCGGTGACATTACCGGCGCCTGAGGGGGACGCTGATATTGCGGAGGTCGAGGAGGCGGTTGTTGATACCCATATGGTGGGTATCCATAGGTCGATTGTCCCGTAGCCCAGGGACCTCCGTAGGGACCTTCCGGACGGGGAGCGTTGAAGCTCGAGGCTAACCAGTAGGGATCCTCTGCAAAGTTGTAATTTGTGTGGATCGGCTGCTCGAAGGGATTGTATGCTGCTGCACCAGTGTAAGTGGGAATTGGGTCTCCGAAACCCAATGGTGGCTGTGGTGCGACTGGCGCAGTGTTCACCTCTGATACGGGGTGTGAAGATTCTCCCATCTCCGGTTCTTCGTGAAGTGGCGAGTACCGGCTGCCACTTGAATGTGGAGAGGTGCAAATGCGCACTCCCCCTCGTGCGGATATCCGCAAGGTAGTTCCCCTTCGCCTCGGGGGCGAGGGAGGCTGAGGTGGTGCTGTCGGCGGAGTGACCGCGACAAGTCGGGAATCCTCGGAAGGATTCTGCTGCTGTTGTGGCTACTGCTGTGGCTGCTGCTGTGGCTGGTGCAGGGGAGAGCTGTGTTGCGGTTGGTGTAGGGGAGAGTGGTGCTGCAGCTGGTGTAGGGGAGAGTGGTATGGCTGGTGCAGGGGAGAGCTATGGTAACTGGGAGTAAATACCCAGTCATACTGCTTGAAGTTCTCCTCAAAGCTGTCTGGACCATTGTAAGGTGATCCCACAAACGGTGACCCATCTGAAATCTCAATGGGATGGTTAGGAGTCCCGGATGGTGGCATTGTAGGATCGGTGTCCTCGTCGATATCCATCGGGTTGCCACCAGAAAAGTGGTCTTCGGGTCCAAGTGGGTTAAAACCCATTGGCACTCCAAGGTAGTCAGCAGGGTTAAATTGGCCTTGGAAGACAGGCGATAGGTGGTCAAAGGGTGATTGGTGTCCTTGAAGGGGAATATAGGACTGGTGAGAGTTGTGGGGCTCATTTTCAGAATGAGGCCCGAAGGAGTGTGTGATGGAAGGTGAGGTACTCAGTGAAACTGAGCGCCTAGCTGGTTCAGTAAAAGACCTCCAAAGATCTTGAGCATCTGAGTTATGGGGATCTGAAGGTGTTCGCCGGTGCGAAGGTCCGACTTCATGGTCGTTTGGGGCGGTAAGTGGCCCATTTCCCCTGCCTCTTCCTCTCATTCGCGGCGGCATTTTTGACAACCTGTCAAAAACAAACAAGTGATACAACAAGAAATATATAAGACAAAGTTAGAAATAAAACCAAAAAAAAAAATTGGATAGTTCCTAAGTTCTTTGTCTAGACTCGAGAATCGAGGAATGTGCAATTGTGTAACTGAGATTAAACACAAAAGGCTAGTATTTAATTCACTCAGAGTTGGCTCTGATACCAACCTGTCACACCCCTATTTTCCACGTGTCACCGGTGGGCCCGGTGGGGAGTATCGTGACGTAGTTGGTATCATCATAGACAAACAACACAATATATAAATGCACAGTGGAAGCAAAGATAGATTCATTTCAACTTTAATAAAGTGTAATACTAAATATCACGAATAGTTGAAACGGATCCACAGGCGGATCAAAATAAAATAAGACATTGTTCAACAGTTTATTTGACATCCAAGCTTGCGAGACTTATTGTGGATGCTTAGAAGACAGCTAGCCTAGTACGAGTAGTACCTGCACTTAACCTTTTGGGAAAAATACGTTAGTTTACACTGGTAAATACAATTTAACTGACTCATTTTGAAAAGGTTTGAAAATTGATTTGAATGCACGTGGCACAAAACATTTTATAACTTGGGATATTTATGTAATATAATCTTGTAAGGGATTTACATGTTACTTATGCGTTCAGTAGCCCGATCCGTAGACCGGGTTAAAGATTAATAGACACACCACATTATTGAGTTATACACTGACAGGTGTACGCCTACACCCCGTGCTCAGGTCGTGGCCATCTCGTAAGATGATGCCAAGGATATCCGGGACATGGTCATTAACTCCCCAAAGGCTTTAAGCAAACAAAACACATTCAAAACATAGCATATCAATAAATTTAACCTCTATTCGATTAAAGAATTCAATGCCGGACCAAGCGGTATTCTATATACCGTACCCCAAGCCCGTATAGGGAAAATAAGTTAAAAGTATTTACCTGAGCAAAGTATAATTCACAATAAGCAAATTGAAAGTAGCTTTTACTGGTGCTCCTAATCTGGAACGAAGGTTTATAATAACCTATTAGATTTCTAACGGGTCTTTATTTAAGCTTAAGCTTAGACCGGCTAGTTTAAAGGACGATACAGTTCAAACGCATGATTAAGCGAAGACCGGATAGAATGTGATTTAGACCCGAAAAGTTTGAATACTTGTATAATATGGGTATACTAAATACATTCTGGATTTTGAGACAAAAATGATAAGGTTTGACCCGTTTCGGTCAATTTATGCAAACTAGTTACATAAACCGAACCGAGCGCGAAAAGGGCGTCACGGGTAACCATAAGAGTCATATGCAAGTTCCCTGAGTTAATATACTTTAAATATGTTGTGACATCAGTAAGATGTCTTCTATTATGCCCCAAATGAATTTAAACCCGATATATGCCTCATAAGGGCATTTTGGTCATTTAAAAGATTATAAAAGAGTTTTATTTGTAATCTGAGTTACAGGTCTGATTTATACAGTAAATACACTTAATTTAACATGTTATAACAGTAGGGTATGACCTATATGTGAAACTCATCATTTAAAACCAAACTATGCACCTTAGGGGTATTTTGGTAATTTCACTTAGGCTTAAAAGGTCAAAACTGGAAACCTGAGTTTATAAACTTTCACTTACTGTTATTATATAAAAAATATACTAAAAATATCAGTAGGTATCAACCTTATATATTTAATATAATTCTAGTACATACTATGCGTTAAAAACGCTTAAAAAGGCGATTTGGAGCCATTTCCGGGTTTTTAATGGAAAGCTGATATTTTTATAATTCCAGAAGGCTCAAAATATTTTATTTAACAAATAAAATCAGTAGGAAAAGGTTTGGGGTCAAAAGGATTTGTAAAACTCATTTTATGGCTTAAAAGGGTAAAACCGTCATTAACCGAATCAAACTTAAAGACCTATGTTATGATCAGCCACAAATTAAATAAAAATCCTCAAAAATCCTAAAATATTATATTACATCAGTGGGTAAAAAGTTTGATATCAAAAAGTGGGTTTAAATAGGTTATACGCTAATTACGCCGTTTAAGTAACACAAAGCTTTCAAATTACGCTAATGAGCATAACTCCTAATCTAGACCTCCAACTGATGTCAAATTTTAGGTGCAAGTTTATAAATCAGTAACTAAGGTTTCTACTCTTTTACTTTTTCAAAAATCACGTTTTATAGTCAAAAGGGCATAATAGTCAACTTTTCAGCATTAATCGGAAACATGCATATGAATCGGATAAGTATTGAACCAAGTTGTATAATCTTAGAGACTTATACTTATATGAAACCTGGTCCAAAATAAGCTCTAAGGCAGATCTTAAACATGCATGAACGGATCAGAACAGATAGTCAAAGAAAAAGTCAAATTATGCGACTTTCGGGTCCGATCCGGGTTTAAACTGAAAATTTTCGAGTTGAACATGTTGAGACATGTTCTTACATTAGTTACCAAGTTATTTTAATGATCAAACAGGTTGCATGTACCCTACATTGCTAATTATGCTTAAATTTGCAAATAATTGTTATGTTGACTTTTTTAAAGCAAGCTTTGACTCGACAATTAACATGGTTAGAGTGGGAATCTGAAAATACCCTTTTAAGGGTTTGTTACCCACATAAATACCTACTTGTAGGTACTTTCAATTCGAGAAATGACTGGGAAAATTTCATTTAATCTCAAAGTCAAACTTAATTTACGATGGTTTGACTTTTGGTTAATTAGCTAAGCTAGAACGAATTAGAAAGGATTAGGAGTACTTACAAGAGTCCTAATTATGCTTAGAGATCACTAGAAAGTTGGCTTGATGTCCAGAGAGCTCCAGAGATGATCTTTTGCAAAGTTGTAAATGAATGAACATAAGTTGCAACAATGTGGGTTCGTTTATAGTCACTTTGATCCTCCAAGATGATGCCAAATCAGTCTATAAGTGATCCCAGATGAGTCCAAGTGCCCCTCTATGCATGCAAATCCATTGGAGAGCCCCAGGTATCGAACAACAGCTGTTAACCATCGAAAATCAGGTCTGCAACTGACATCTGCGCGCTGTTGTTGCTGGCAACTTGTAGGCGGGCCGCGAGAGGCCTTACGCGGGCCGCGTACAAGTGGTGACCAGGTTAACAAGTTTTCCAACATTTGCATTTCAGTCCTTGGTCCCTTGTTACGTGGTTTTGGCTATTTATCTTGCACTCTTGACCCTCAAATCTGATTTTTAAGGGCCTTAGGACATTTATAAACTTGGGTAGGTCCTTGGTTAACTTTGTGCATTTAACCCGAAAAGTCACGAATTTTAACGTTAACGCATTTAACCCTTCGTGCACGGTTTTGATCATAACTTTCTCATACGATAACGAAACATGATGAAATTTTTATCACCTATTCTAGTGAGTATATTTTATCATTACAAAGCTTCGGGTTTGCCAAAAGGTCACTCAGAGGTATACTTTTAACATGTTGACACATTTAGCCCCTCTAGTTTGTAATTCCTCACTTTCTTTCATTTTCCGCTTTGTATGATCCATGATTTAATTGTTTAAGATTATAAACACCATGTAGGGTTATTGTAGGGCCTATTTATCCATTGTTGACACTTTGGACCCTTATATTCACATAGTTTCACTGTTTGTCAACTTTAGTCCCTCTAAAGTGCTTTTTCACATATTCAAAGCCTATGACACGTGTCAATACATTATTGGACATAAATTTTCGAGGTGTTACAATAACCAATAAAGCCAGTATTTTATGTGAACAAAAGTCAATCCAAGTTTATTCACCAAGGGGTGAAAAGATCAAAATTAAAGGAGATAAACCATTTAGATCCACGAAATTCATCTCCATGATGAAAACTGCAAGTTATATAAGAATAGGATCTATAGTGTATTTGATTTCTATAATCACTAACACTAAAGGAAAAGAACTAAAAGACATCCCAGTAGTGTCTCAGTTTTCAGATGTATTTCCAGAAGAGTTGCCAGGGCTACCGCCAGACAGGGAAGTTGAATTCAGAATCCATCTGCTACCAGGAACGACACCAATTGCCAAAGCACCTTACCGTTTGGCACCCGCATAAATGCAAGAACTGAAGAAACAATTAGACAAATTGTTGGAGAAAGGATTCATACAGCCAAGCTCATCGCCATGGGGAGCGCCGATACTGTTCGTCAAAAAGAAGGACGGATCGATGCGTATGTGCATTGACTACTGTGAATTGAACAAGGTCACGATTAAGAATCGGTACCCATTACCAAGGATCGATGATCTGTTCGATCAACTTCAAGGAGCTCGATTTTTCTCAAAAATCGATTTAAGATCAGGATATCATCAATTAAAGGTACAGGAAGAGGACATTCCTAAAACCGCATTTAGAACAAGGTACGACCATTATGAATTTACTGTCATGCCATTTGGTTTAACCAATGCCCCAGCTGCATTTATGGACATGATGAACCGAATATGTAAGCCATATTTGGATAAATTCATAATTGTCTTCATAGATGATATTCTAATTTACTCTAAGAGTAAAGAGGAACACGCAAAGCATTTGCACGCACTTCTAAGTCTATTAAGAAAGGAAAAGCTTTATGCTAAATTTTCAAAGGGCGAGTTTTAGTTAGAACAGGTACAGTTTCTTGGACACTTAGTTAACCATGAAGGAATTCATGTGGATCCAACAAAGATCGTGGTGATTACCAAATGGAAAACCCCTAAATCACCAACCGAGGTTAGAAGTTTTTTAGGATTGGCCGGTTATTATAGAAGGTTTATTCAAGACTTTTCTAGAATAGCCATTCCTTTAACTTAGCTAACTTGTAAATCCATTAAGTTTTAATGGGGACCAAAACAGGAAGAAGCCTTTAGAATCCTTAAGCAAAGACTAACCCATGCACCTATATTAGCGTTACCAGACGGAACTGAAGACTTTGTAGTTTATTGTGACGCTTCTAAGTTAGGTTATGGATGTGTATTAATGCAACGTCAAAAGGTTATAGCCTACGCATCCAGACAACTTAAGAATCATGAAGAGAATTATTCAACCCATGATCTAGAATTAGGAGCCATAATTTTTGCCCTTAAGATTTGGAGACATTACCTTTATGGTAGTAAGTTTACCATATTCACCGATCATAAAAGTTTAAGGTATGTTTTCGGACAAAAAGAACTGAATATGAGACAAATACGCTGGATGGAGATACTTAGTGATTATGATTGTAATATCCAGTATCATGCAGGGAAAGCCAATGTAGTGGCTGATGCTTTAAGCCGAAAGTATCACGAAAAGCCAAAAAGAGGACGTTCTCTTAAATTTAATCTACACGTAGATTTAAATGATCAGATTAGAAAAGCACAAGAATCAGTAATCAAGGATGATACTGAAAAATTAAAAGGAATGATTAAGGAATTAGAACAAGGAACAGATGGAATTTGGAGATTCCATAAAAAGAGAATGTGGATACCCAAATTAGGAAATCTACGTCATCATATATTAGAAGAAGCCCATAAGTCTAAATATACGATGCATCCAAGAAGTGATAAGATGTACCAGGATTTAAGGAAAAATTTCTGGTGGATAGGAATGAAGAAGGATATAGCAGCTTATGTTTCTAAATGTTTAACTTGTTCACAAGTTAAAGCTGAACTTCAGAAACCCTCAGGTTTGTTACAGCAGTTAGAAATGCCAGTGTGGAAATGGGAATTGATACAATGGATTTTGTTACCAAATTACCCAAAACAAGAAAAGGTAATGATACAATCTGGGTGATTGTAGATAGGCTAACTAAGTCTGCCCATTTTCTACCAATGAAAGAAACTTTCAGTATAGAACAGCTAGCTAAATTATATGTAAATGAAATAGTTTCATTACATGGAATACCTTTATCAATTGTTTCTGACAGAGATAGTCGTTTTACCTCTCATTTTTGGGCAAGTTTCCAAAAGGCAATGGGAACCAAGCTAAATCTAAGCACAGCCTATCATCCTCAAACGGACGGAGAAAGCGAAAGGACAATTCGGACAATGGAAGACATGCTTAGAGCTTGTGTAATTGGTTTCGGAGGTAATTGGGATGATCACTTACCTTTAATAGAATTTTCTTATAATAACAGTTATCACACAAGTATCAATGCTGCACCCTTCGAGGCACTTTATGGACGAAAGTGCCGAACCCCAGTCTGTTGGGCAGAAATTGGGGAAAAGCAACTATCTGGACCTGAGATAGTACAAGAAACAACTGACAAGATCATTCAAGTCAAGGAACGACTAAAAGCAGCACATGATCGACAGAAGAGCTATGCTGATAACCGACGCAAACCATTGGAATTTCAAGTAGGAGAAAAAGTATTGTTAAAGGTCTCTCCTTGGAAAGGAGTAGTCAGATTCATCAAAAAAGGAAAGCTAAGCCCCAGGTATGTCGAACCTTTTGAGATTATTAGAAGAATAGGACCCGTAGCCTATCAGCTACAACTGCCAGAAGAAATGGCAGGAATACATGATGTATTTCATGTATCAAATCTCAAGAAATGCTTAGCCGATGAATCACTGATGGTACCTCTTAAGGATATAGAGGTAAATGAACAACTTAAGTTTGTAGAAAAGCCTCTACAAATTGAAGACAGAAAAGTCTCTACAAATTGAAGACAGAAAAGTCGAGAACCTCAAACATAAAAGGTTAGTTCTTGTCAAAGTAAAGTGGGACTCCAAAAGAGGACCAAAATACACATGGGAGCTTGAATCAGAAATGCAAAGGAAATATCCACACCTATTCCAGTAGACCTCGAGGACGAGCTCTAAAACAAGGTGGGGAGGATATAACAACCCTAAACAGACACCCTCATAACATTTTCCGACACCCTAAAAATATTTAAAATATCCTAATATGTCTCTAAATACACCCCATACGCGAAAACAGACCCCGAATACCTTGTATATTATTAAAAATAATTAAAATCTAATTTTTGGGTTTGAGGCGGGTCGCGTAAGCCACACCTCAACCCTTACGCGGGCAGCGAGAAGGTAAAACCTGGCGAAACCCTGGGCCGCCACGTGGCCCAACACATGTCGACCCTATATGCTGACCCGGATCAGCTACGCTGTTGACCAACGTTGACGTGGGCCGCGTAGGCCTTAGGCTACTTTTACACGGGCCACAAGAAACCCAAACTCAGCCCCTATAAAGCTGGAGCTTGGGCCTTCAATTTACGTGGCTCAGATTTCTTTTCTCAATCTCAAAACTGAAGAGTAGGCATTATACTCGGGTCTAATACCCCCCTAAATAGCGAAGTTCTGCTCCGTTGTAAGTATCATAACCCCTGGATACGTATTAGATACTCTGCCCGATTGATCTAGGGTTTCATAACGGCTGTCGTGGTTCTGCCCGACGTAGTTGTTGGAATGCCATCTCAGGGAGGGTATTGCTAATGTTAAAATGGGTTATTATACTAACAAGCGTGCATTTGTGTAATTTATAGATTATTCCCAGGAAATCCTTACTGAAAATCATAAAGACAGCAATGTGAGTAATCTCCTTTTTGCATATTGTTTTTACAAAACCTCACTTAGTTAATTATATATTAAACAGTTATTGAGTATTTGTAAGGATATAATTACAGTCGGTAAATTTGGGGTTTTGTATACAAAATTTGTTACTTCCTTGCGAGGAGTAACATGACCATAAGTCAGAACGACAGTACCGTGGGTGGTAATTGATATGACTTGGAAACAAATGTAATTGCGAGATCGCCCTCAATACTGTACAACGGTTTTTATTAAAACTTGATTGAACTGGGATTCACTCAACATTATTTCCCACTGACAAAATGTTTTTAAACGCGTTTCAGGTAACAAAATGTGAAAGCCAATTAGAAGCCAGCTGGACAGCACTGAAGGCTTGGAAAAGTGGCAATAAAGTTACCTAAAAGAAATAGATGTTTTTACTAAATAAATATATGATTTATTCCTATGAAAATGTGTGTACTAAAAACTTGGGTTTTATCCCATGTGTTATGAAAGTGTGGTATTTTACTCTGATAAAATATTTCCTAACTACGGTCCTGATGAGAATTCCGCTGCCAAATTAGATAAAAACAAGATACCACCGATACTGGCCGTGGCCGCCCGTTCCCGGGTTTGTAATAAGGGGAACAGGGGTTGCGACACATGTATTCAGCCTTCTATGAATAGAAGGCTCACCAAGCAGAAGACAATGAGTTGAGCTTAGCATTCAATACATACAACAAAACTCCATTGCCCTCTCACCCGCAGAATTCAAGATTTATTTGTAATAGATAATAATCTTACAATCACCTTGTAAATCATTTTGTTTCAAATTGATATAAACTTGTTAATTCTGTAGGTCTTGTTTCTTGAAAGTCTTATTTCCATTTCCGCACAACTTTTTCACATCTACTGAAATCACTTGCCATATTACGTGAAAAGAAGTTTTTAAGTCCAAAACTGGGACCAACACTTTCAACAGAAAAGAAAAGGAATCTTTTCTTATGGGAAAAAGTTAGAAAAGCATTTCTGATTAAAAGGAATCTTTCCTTTTGTAAAGAAAAGGAATCTTTCCTTTTGATGAAGCATTCATCAGAAAAGATATTTAAATGTCTCATATGTGATTCTTCAGAAAAGAAAAGGAGCAAGTTGGTTCAAAAAGGAAGATAAGCCACATTAGAATAATGGATGGGCACACATACCAATTTCCTATCAACCAATCACATTTGAGATAGGCTCATAGAAATCTCTATAAATGCATAATTCCTTCGTAGGAATTATGTGTGTCTTTGTAAAGTAAATTTAAATATAAAGTTTTTGTGAGAGTTTACCCCCTGGTTTGGCCTAGGGGGTGACATTTAGATTCTAGTTTATTCTCGGATCGACCCCTTCTTCTTTGTTTGATTCCGCCAAACAAAATTAATTCTTATGTTCATAGAACGATACATTTATTTTATAAGAATTAATCATTGAAGAAATATCACTCTCACTGTCTCTATTTTATTCTTTGAATGTTTATACACTTCACAAACACCCGTCTCAATGCGAGAAGAAAGTTGCATCATTCGAAGAGGGCCGCCAAAGGGGACCAACAATTGGTATCAGAGCAGATTGGATAAATTATTTCCAAGATCCCTTGCTCCTGTATGAGAGACGTATATTCATGATCTGCCAAAGGTAAAAAGAAATTTTTTTTTGCAGATCTAAATAAAAAAAATAAAGTATGTAGAAGAGTTATTATTTTTTTTCTATTAATTTCATTACTTTTATTATTGCTTTTATTACTATTATTATTATTATTATTATTATTATTATTATTATTATTATTATTATTATTATTATTATCTCTATTAGTATTTTTTTCTTTCTAGTATAAAAAGAGGTGTATAAAAAGGATATAAAAACACAAAAAAATGAGTTAACCAAAGATAAATGAACTTTAGTTTATCAAAAAGAAAATTTTGTCATCTAAAAAGAAAGTTTCTGATAAAAGAAAGTTTATTCGTATCTTATCTAATGAAATAACTCCAAATTCTGGTTAGTTAATCTTAAAAAAAGGGAATGATAATGGTTAAAAGAGATTAAAAAAAACTGAGTGAAACTTTAGAAAACATACTCATGAATATTATCTTTAAAAAAAAGTTTTCACAAAATATTTCTTGAAGAAAATAACATGTACTTAGATTTCCACCAGAAAAATATGTGTAAGTAATATCTCTTTTCTATACTTATTCCCTCTCATCTCAAAAAAAAAAAAAAATCAGATTTTCTGATGATTTCTGATGCGTTCATCAGATTTTCTGGTAAAAAAAATCAGAAAAGGTTAATCTGATGGATTTGATGATATTTCTGGTCCGTTCGTCAGATTTTCTGGAAAAAAAAAAACTTTTATCAGATTTTTTGATTATTTTATCAGATATTTCATCAGATTTATCAGAAACATCAGAAATTCTGTTAAAAAAAAACTTTTATCAGATTTTCTGATTATTTTATCAGAAATTTCATCAGATTTATCAGATAATCTGATTCGAGAAAAAAAAAACCTCAACGGTTCAGGATCATTTTTTTTATATAGCCTTGCATGATTCGTTATTTTTTGAAGCCTCATCAATCAATAGCCTAAACACTTATCCTATGATGGATAGAAGATACTTATATCCTATGTTGTGGGGATACAAGATATAATGCTTACATTTAGGTGGAATTATAAATCGAGGTGAAGAATTATAACAACAAATGAAATATAATCAGATGATCATACATAAAAAGTCAGACGTTTGCCAAATAAACTGTCATGCCAATGAAGATACAGTCAACGAATATCACTAAACAGGTGCCTACATGATAACGTGACAAGAAGAAAAGAAAGATACATCTTCAACAAGTTTATTTGTTATTTCTAAGTATAAATGCATTGTTTACATTTTCAACAACAAATATAGGGTGACTGTTAGGCAACTTTATTGTATTTGTTGTTAAAAATAGTTTAAGTTACTTAGAAATAATCCCGTCAACACAAACCGACCGACGAACCGTCCCAGAAGCACTAAATATGAAGACCGAGAAAAAAAAATCAAGCTTCTACTTCTTTGATTAAAGATCACGACAAGGTTACAAGACTTCAAAACGTTAGCGGAACATTATGGAGTATACAAGATATATATTCAAAGAATTGTGTTAATAAGATAACATATCTTATTAACATAGTAAATATCTTTTCTATGAAAAAGACTTTCATAAGAAAAAGAAATGCTTTCAACAGAAAAGAAAATGAATCTTTTCTTATGGGAAAAAGCTAGAAAAACATTTCTGATGAAAAGGAATCTTTCCTTTTCTAAAGAAAATGAATCTTTTCTTTTGATGAAGCATTCGTCAGAAAAGATATTTAAATGTCTCATATGTGATTCATCAGAAAAGAAAAGGAGCAAGTTGGTTCAAAAAGGAAGATAAGCCACATTAGAATAATAGATGGGCACACATACCAATTTCCTATCAACCAATCACATTTGAGATAGGCTCATAGAATTCTCTATAAATACATAATTCCTTCATAGCAATTATGTGTGTCTTTGTAAAGTAAATTTAAATATAAAGTTTTTGTGAGAGTTTACCCCCTGGTTTGGCATAGGGGGTGACATTTAGATTCGAGTTTATTCTCGGATCGACCCCTTCTTCTTTGTTTGATTCCGCCAAACAAAGATTAATTCTTATGTTCATAGAACGATACATTTATTTTATAAGAACTAATCATTGAAGAAATATCACTCTCACTATCTCTATTTTTATTCTTTGAATGTTTATACACTTCACAAACACCCCTCTCAACGAGAGAAGAAAGTTACATCATTCGAAGAGGGCCGTCAAAGGGGACCAACAATTGGTATCAGAGCAGATTGGATAAATTATTTCCAAGATCCCTTGCTCCTGTATGAGAGACGTATATTCATGATCTGCCAAAGGTAAAAAGATTTTTTTTTTTTTTTGCAGATCTAAATAAAAAAAATAAAGTATGTAGAAGAGTTATTATTATTTTTTCTATTAATTTCATTACTTTTATTATTGCTTTTATTACTATTATTATTATCTCTATTAGTATTTTTTTTTTCTTTCTAGTATAAAAAGAGGTGTAGAAAAAGGATATAAAAACACAAAAAATGAGTTAACCAAAGATAAATGAACTTTAGTTTATCAGAAAGAAAATTTTGACATCTAAAAAAAGGTTTCTGATAAAAGAAAGTTTATTCGTATCTTATCTAATGAAATAACTCCAAATTCTGGTTAGTTAATCTTCAAAAAAAAGGAATGATAATCGTTAAAAGAGATTAAAAAAAAACTGAGTGAAACTTTAGAAAACTTACCCATGACTATTATCTTTTAAAAAAAAGCTTTCACAAAATATTTCTTGAAGAAAAAAACATGTACTTAGACTTCTACCAGAAAAGTATGTGTAAGTAATATCTCTTTTTTCTTTACTTATTCCCTCTCATCAAAAAAAAAATCAGATTTTCTGATCCGTTCGTCAGATTTTCTGATGATTTCTGATGCGTTCATCAGATTTTCTGGTAAAAAAAAATTCAGAAAAGGTTATTCTGATGAATCTGATGATATTTCTGATCCGTTCGTTAGATTTTCTGAGAAAAAAACTTTTATCTGATTTTTTGATTATTTTATCAGAAATTTCATCAGATTTATCAGAAAGATCAGAAATTCTGTTAAAAAAACAAACTTTTATCAGATTTTCTGATTATTTTTTCAGAAATTTCATCAGATTTATCAGAAACATCATAAATTCTGTTAAAAATGTTTTCTTATCAGATTTTCTGATTATTTTATCAGAAATTTCATCAGATTTATCAGATAATCTGATCCGAGAAAAAAAAAACCTCGACGGTTCAAGATCATTTTTTTTATATAGCCTTGCATGATTCGTTATTTTTTGAAGCCTCATCAATCGATGGCCTAAACACTTATCCTATATTGGATAGAAGATACTTATATCCTATGTTGTGGGGATACAAGATATAATGCTTACATTTAGGTGGAATTATAAATAGAGGTGAAGAATTATAACAACAAATGTAATATAATCAGATGATCATACATAAAAATTCGGACGTTTGCCAAATAAACTTTCATGCCAAAGAAGATACAGTCAACGAATATCACTAAACAGGTGCCTACATGATAACGTGACAAGAAGAAAAGAAAGATGCATCTTCAACAAATTTATTTGTTATTTCTAAGTATAAATGCATTGTTTACATTTTCAACAACAAATAGGGGGTGACTGTTAGGCAACTTTATTGTATTTGTTGTTAAAAATAGTTTAAGTTACTTAGAAATAATTCCGTCAACACAAACCGACCGACTAATCGTCCCAGAAGCACTAAATATGAAGACCGAGAAAAAAAATCAAGCTTCTACTTCTTTGATTAAAGACCACGACAAGGTTACAAGACTTCAAAATGTTAGCGAAACATTATGGAGTATACAAGATAGATATTCAAAGAATTGTGTTAATAAGATAACATATCTTATTAACATAGTAAATATCTTTTCTATGAAAAAGACTTTCATAAGAAAAAGAAATGCTTTCAACAGAAAAGAAAAGGAATATTTTCTTATGGGAAAAAGCTAGAAAATCATTTCTGATGAAAAGGAATCTTTCCTTTTGTAAAGAAAAGGAATCTTTTCTTTTGATGAAGCATTCATCAGAAAAGATATTTAAATGTCTCATATGTGATTCATCAGAAAAGAAAAGGAGCAAGTTGGTTCAAAAAGGAAGATAAGCCACATTAGAATAATGGATGGGCACATATACCAATTTCCTATCAACCAATCACATTTGAGATAGGCTCATAGAATTCTCTATAAATACATAATTCCTTTGTAGGAATTATGTGTGTCTTTGTAAAGTAAATTTAAATATAGAGTTTTTGTGAGAGTTTACCCCCTGGTTTGGCCCAGGGGGTAACATTTAGATTCGAATTTATTCTCGGATCGACTCCTTCTTCTTTGTTTGATTCCGCCAAACAAAGATTAATTCTTATGTTCATAGAACAATACATATATTTTATAAGAATTAATCATTGAAGAAATATCACTCTCACTGTCTCTATTTTTATTCTTTGAATGTTTATACAATTCACAAACACCCGTCTCACCGAGAGAAGAAAGTTACATCATTCGAACAGGGCCGCCAAAGGGGACCAACAACATCGAGTACTGAACAACGAAATTTAATAATCTAAAGACACTGATTTCAAGCAGTAGTCAACGAAATTTAATAATCTAACAGCAAAAACTAAGAAATTTTAGCTTCAACTCCATTGAGTACTGAACTTCTCTATGTATATCTGTGAGCTTCGCCATGAAAATAACTTAACTGACAATCATAATATATAGTGAAATAGCTAACATCCCAAAGGTCAGACTTAATTTCACCGCACCATTAAACTAATATATGAGGCAAAAATGTGTACATGAAGTACTCCACTTTCTGCACTTCAGACTTCAAGAACCTGGAACAGCATCGGCGCTTCATGAAGTACTCCACTTTCTGCACTTCAGACTCCAAGAACAGGCTTCATGAAGTACTCCACTTTCTACACTTCAGACTTCAAGAACAGTGCAGAAAAACTTCCCACTGCTCGCTCGGAAAAAACAAAGCTGAAATATATCAACACCTTAAAATAAATATTATCAACATATATCAACAGTTTAAAAGAATCCATAAACCTAAAATAACCCGCAACTGATTGTTTGAATTTTAAACAACTCTGATTAGGCTGAAATATAAAGCGAGAATTAAAATAGACCAGTTCAAATTTTAAGATTCAAAATCAGAGAAAAAAACATACCCTCAACGATGTTGCAACAATGATGTTGGAAAAATTACGTGAAGTACAAAAAGCTATAATCGCAGATGAACAGACTGAATATGCAAATTCTGCATCCTGTAACAATCTATCTATACTTTCTATAAAAAGAGAAAACTAAGTGACATAAGAAAAACCGAGGTGAAACGTTGGTGTGTGAAACAGAGCTTCAATGAAACAACGATGTTGGAACAATGATATTGAAAGGATAATGTGTAAACAGAGTCTACAAATGTTCGAACAAAGAACTGTAATCGAAGATTAACAGGCTCAATCATGAGAGCTATGCATTTGAGTGAGAGAGATATGATCGCAAATATAAAGGAGAGAGATAAATTGAAATTTGAATGTAGAGCCAAATTCATACATGTTATTTATAGGGAGCCATATTCATATGTAGTTTGAATTTTGAATTTGGAGCCAGGATTTTAAATTTTGAATATGGGCAGAGGTTTGAAGTGTTTTTATAAACAACTGACCTTTTGTATGTGGGCAGATGTTTAAAATGATTTTAAAGTGATTTTGTAGATGTGGGCCAGACCTTTGAAAATTAAAGTGATTTTATATATTAATGATTATGATGCGATAATGATATAAAGAAAACCTTGTTGGACAGCCTCTATGGCTGCCACCTCAGCTTTTCTTATGTCACTTGATTTTCTCCTTTTATAGAAAGTATAGATAGATATAGATTAACAAATAGGGGTGTGTGATAATATTATATATTATAAATTTATAAAAATATTAAATACTTAGCTATAGATGGTTCGTATACGCTTGGTTACGGTTGGTCACAATTAATCTTCGGTTAGTTACAGGTCAAATATCAACAAAAATCTCTACTTTAAAGGCAACAAAATTAAATAACGAGGAGGGATTTTTTTATTGAATTTATCTTTGGGTAGTTAACCGATGTATTTGCCTTTGGCTTTAAACCAAAATTATAACTATATTTTTCTTGTTGGGTTAGCTTTAGATCAACTTGAGCATTAAAATATCGAAGCATGTATGCTAATATTTATGAAAGGGAAAAGAGCTTTATGATTTTCGTTAGTTTTTATCACTGTCAATGCTCTTGGAGAGAAAAAATAATTATCTTTAAAAAAAACTCTAGTTATAGACCCATGTGTTATACGGGGTTGTATAGTAATAATTATATAATTCTTTCTTACATATAATTCTATATGGTTTAAAACATTTCAATAATTTAAGGATTATTATTGCAGCAACAAAGCCAACAAAAATTCACATAGGGCACAAAGTAGCAATGAAATAAAAAACTGTATCACTAAAAGAAACCAAAATCATTTTAAAGAAATTAAAACATACATTTTTTAGCATCAAGTAATGTGCATGGTTTTACTGTTTAAAATCAAAGGAGCCATATACCTCCATCTTTCTATAATTAGCATCTGGATCTTCAACATACTCAACCACTGCAAGTTGATTTCCTCCATCGCAAGCGTTGATATTCATAACAAATTCCTTTAAAAATCCACCATCCTAGCGTCCTCTTTTCATTTTTTTCTAAAAAAATTCAATCTAATGATCTCAAAACAAAATTTAACTTAAATATATTAATAGACACATACCACGTCGTGATCATCCACCACTGAATCTGCATCTGATATTTCCAGAGAACGAATACAGCTTCATCTTCTCATACATCAAGACTTATAATGTTGAATCAAATTTGTTGATTAATAATCAAATTTAAAGTTAATCTGTCAGAATGCCATAAGTTGTAACCTTGTAAAACACAGTTTAAATGATTTTCGAACCATAAACCCTTTTCATTTGATTCATTCAACTTGTTAGCAATGAACCCGAATCCATCCGTTCATAAGTAAACGGGTTAAAATGGGTGGGGCGCATAGGGCAGGATAGGTAAGGATCTTGGGTCTGTTTTGGTATAGTTCAGTATTGGTCAAATTAGGTCAAGTAGGGTCGATTGGAATTGATTAAAAAACATTTTTTTTCTATTTTACTCAAATAACTCATTTAGTTACATTTTAAGTGATGACAAACTGACAGTATTATATGATTAAAAAGACTATATCCTTACAATAATTATCTAGTTTTATCAATAATGTCACTTTAAGAGGTTGCATATATTTGAACCATTTTCACATGTTCGACCTAAATTTAATGGCGAAACCAATATAGAAACCCTCTCACCATCCTTGATGGTCATCATAACTAATAGGCACATCAAAGAACATGTTAGAAAAAAGGACCAATTTATCTATTATTGTGTTCGAAACATACTATCCCAAAATGTATACAGCCTTTCAGTTTAATCATGTTTAAAACATTATTCTTTATAACATCTGAGAAAATAGAAAGCAAAATAGTGTTTATGGGTTGACGGAACCCAAATTGACCTTTGCACAAACCCTTTTCCAATCAACTTTGCCACCCCCTAATGCGAAAAGTGGTAGGCCCCCTTCCAGGCAGCGTTACCCTCAACCCTTTGGTCTGAGTCAGCAGAGATACAGTCCACACAGGGTTGGTTTAAAGTTTTAATAGTAGTTTATAGATAAAGGGTTCAAATGGTTTCTTACTTACTTCCGGGGTGGTCATTCTTGCCCAATCTCGAGAAGTAATACTAAGTTTGAACCACGTTCTCGCAGGATCTATACACAGAACGAGACATAGAATTACCCAACCACCCTTCTAACCCCCTTCCAAGTAGTTAACGCGCTTCATATAGAACACAAAGATACAAATATGTGAATCAACAAATATGAAGAATGGTTAGATAAATTCGCCTTCAATATAAAAAACTAGTTATTAAAGTCATTAATACATACCCAAATAAAAATGAGCCAAAGATTGGAATAAAAAAGAAATACATAAAAGATTTGTCTTCACCAAGTGATGTAAGAGTTTAGCCAAGCATGACCTTTATTTGACAAGAACTCTTACGATCGATCTTGGATCCCGAGACTACTACATACTCTAAATGATGGAAGATGGATGATGGTGCTGGATGATGGTGTTGTAGTGGTCGCAAGTGTGAGAGAAGTGGTTTGCCAAGGGATGGATTGGAATGAAACAAAGCACCCCTATTTATAGCTGAAAATCAGACGTCCAACACGGCCCGTGCCCGCCTGGCATGGCCCCGTGGCCTTCTGTCTCTCTCCTCTTCATTAACTGCAGTGTCAGACCTCGTACTAACATGACCCCATATGTCAACGGCACGGCCCGTGGCCAATGTACTTGTTGTACTATCTCAGATTCTGCGAATCCTAGAGTTGACCATGCCCCGTGTTGCCTTAGCACGACCCCTTGTTGAGCTTCTAATTTTTCTTTTGTTGTTGTCTTTTTCTTCTGCAGATAATTCCAACTGGGCATGACCCATGCCTGGTGGGCACGACCCCGTGCCAAAGCTTCTGATCTTGTTATTTCCTTAGTTTGGATGTGGATGGGGGCTTGGCGACTTGTGTCAATCCTCCTTCATTCTATTTTATGTTGGTTTTTGCTGTTATTTTGCTCATTTCGTTCATTTAAGCTCTTTTGACCCTGTTAATTAAAAAGGAACAAAGAAACAAGCTTTTTCCAACATTGTTAAGATCGGAGGCTCTCATGATTGTGCTTGTTTGTATAATTTGAACAAATCAAATAGAAATGAATGAAGTTTAAGTGCAGCGGAAATGAACAACAAACTTTGTAAACACAATCATAAAGAGAAATGGATTTGATAAACACATGAATTGCATCAGTCGAAAGATTACAAAGTAAATCAAAAGATTACAAACATGCTTACAAATCAACTCCCCCTCAGCCTGATACTCCAGTGGTTGGTTGCACAAGATGAAAGGATTGAATTGAGGAGAAGATTTCACTCAAAACGATCAAATGTAACAGTACAGGGTACTGCTCCATTTATAGACAAACCAAACCGCTGAGGCATCTCAGCTGACGTCACCATGAAAGTGACGTCTAACAAACTAACAACCTGTAACAACTGTTCCTATACAAACACTGCTAATCTTAACCACTGATTCTTCATAAGACAAGTAATACACTAAACTACTGCTATCTTCTTCCATCAGTGCTTTCGTCAAGGTTGATCAGTCCTTGAGTGGGCAGTGCTTTGTCATCAGTAGATAGATCCAGCAGTGTTTACTTCTTCAGGACTTAGTCAGCAGTTAAAAGGGTAACAGCAGTTGTATACGGACAGTGGATAGAGAACCATCAGTTGTTATAATCACTTTCAAGGGGAAAGTCTTAGTGTAAACAGCTGTTTATTGTGAATCCACTGTCATGATCCGGTTTTGGCTTTCATTATCTGTTCCTCTGGTAGGGTTCAATCCCAACAATCTCCCCCTGGAACAGATAATGCCAAAACCCTTCATTATTCTGGATCTTTATTCCTCATCAGAAGTTCCTTAGCTTGTCTTTTAAATTCTGCTTCAAAGTCTCTGGAACTTAGGTCATCCTCATCCCTGCATAGTGAAAGTTCAAGGAGATCCTGCAAATCTTCAACACCAAGACCTAGTGCTTCTTTCCTTGATATATACTTCACTTCGCCTTTGGATCTGACCAAGGTCAATACGTGGGTCTTTTGATCAGACATCCACTTTAGTACTTTTAAACCCAATGGGTTTCTTGGGAGAGATTTATTTTCTGATGAGTTTAGAGAAATTGGTCTTGAGAAAAATTGTAAACTTTCAGACATTTGTTTGAAGGCCATTTCGATGACATCATTTGCTGCAGCTATATCTTCTGCAGTTTCTCTTTCAATCAGCTCTTGCCTCTCAATGTCTGTCATGTCTGTTGAAGTGTTTGGTGATGCAGGTTTGGTTAATACCTTTTTAAAAAGGTTTTGAAGTTTCACTGAGCTATCTTCTTTTAGATCCATTTTCTTGATGGCATCTGTGAAGTACTCAGCTTCCTTTTCTTTTTCTTCTTCACTGGTCAACAGTTTTCCTTTCTCTTGGTTTATCACAAGGCTTGGGTTAACTGTTGATGTGATCAGTGTTTTAAGAGTGTCAAGCTGTTGTTCTAGCTTTTTGTAATCAGACCTTTTTGAAGTGTCTGGGACTGTTATCCTTCTTTTCTTCAGCCTTTCATAAGCTTCGTCGGTATACTGCTTTGTCCATTTTGCTATGGCTTCAGCAGTATCCACCTTAGCATCCACTAGCTCCTGTTTTTTCTTTTTGTACTCGGATGTAAGATCAGCAATGAGCTTTTTATATTTGTTCCAATTTGGAGCTGTCTTCTTCTTTCTTGGATCATTTTTAATCCTTTCAATTCTGTTTGCTTCATGCTTTAAGGCAACCATTGGCCATTCTTCAAATTGGTGTTCTTCAGCTTGATAGAATTTTTCTTTCATGATGTATGCAAGATAACTTTTTCTCATTTCGTTTCGTTGATCTGCTTTTTTTTTTTGCTCAGATCTTGTGCATAGTTTTCCATCAGCTTGACTTTTGTAAGCAGAAATTCCAATTTTTCAGAAATGGCTTCATCACCTTGATCTTTGCATTCGAGTTTAGCTCTAATATTTGCTTGTCTTGCTTTCATCTCGAGATATTCATCCATGTCTTCTGGGACTATGAAACCTATGAGAGAAGGAAATCTTCTTTTTGAAGGATCATCCTCGGTGTAAAATTGTTTCATCTCATTTTTCACAGCTTCTAGTTCCAGTGGATATTTAGCAGCAACAGGATCATATTTTTCATCAGTTGCATGAGTTGTTTCTCTTTTTCTTTTGTGAAGCTTTATGGGTGGAGGTACTTTTGGTTGTGATGTAGGAATGATGAGAGCAGTGGTGGATGGTTGACAAACAGCTGTTGAAACAACTGGTGCTTCAACCTCTGTTGTCATTACAACTACTGATGTGTCAGTAGATGTCTTCTGCTTTTGAGCAGGGGTTGAAATTTGTGAAGTTGTTTTTGGTGGTGGTGATGGAGAATCATCAAGTATGAATATCCTTCTCCTTTTTATTGTAGGAGAGGCTGATGATGTCTTGAGTGGATCAGTGGTGGTGGTTTGAGAAGTAGAAAGTGTCTGACAAACAGTTGTTGAAACAACTGGTGTTTCAACCACTGTTGTCATTACAACAGATGTTGTAACATCTGTTGTCTTCTGCTTTATAGCAGGAGGTAATGATGATGATGGTAGGGCAGTGGTTGTGGTAATGTGTGATGAAGTGGTGTGTGTTGTAGAGATGGCAGCTGTTTGGCTAGCAGTTTTTGAAACCAATGGCATTTCAACTGTTTGGATGGAGGTTTGAGATTTGGAGCCTTTGAGAGATTTAGATGTCTGTTTTTCTTGTTCTGATTCTCCATACAGGCCATCTTCAATTCCCTTCTTCTTCAACTGTTTGATATTCTCCCCCTTTTTGGCATTATCTGGAAGGGGGTTATCCATGAAGAGGATAGTGGAGGGAACTTTTCCAGTGGTGCTTTGGATGCTGGCCTTTATAGCCTTGATGCTGCTTGAGTATCTTTGAATCTTGATTCCACCATGTTTGTCAGCATTTGTACATGTATTGCATGCTGCTGATCAGCCATTTGTTTTTGTCTTTCAAGCAAGGGTTGGAATAAGTTCCATAACTCATTTGCAGCAGGTGCAGGTTGTGCAGATGCTTGAGCTGGAGCAGCAGTGGATTGTGCGTTTTGAGCTTTTAGCAGCTGTTGCACCATATCCTTTATTTCAGCAACTGATGTTTCAAGTTTCTCAACTCTGCCCGTCAATTCCTGATATTTTGAATCATCATCCAATTTAATGGAATCATCTGTTTCCCCACCAGCAGTGGTTGTATCAATGTGTGACTTAGGACATGAAGCCCATAAATCATCCATTGATGCCCCTTGTTCTTGGTACTGGGGACTTCTTTCTTCAGCACTTGATAACCTTGTTATTTTACTAGTGGTCAAAACAAACTCACTAGTGGTTACCAGAGGTGGTATGGAAGAAATTGCCTTCAAGGGAGTCTTACTAATGAAACAACTGTCCAACTGAAGATCTGTTGATCCATCACTTGTAGTTGCTGCTCCACTTGAACTACCACCAAGAGTTACTTGTAACTCAAGGGGTGTAACCTCCTCAGTTGTTGCTGGGATAGCAGGGGTAGTAGCATCAGACCCAGTCACTTGTGGGAGTATACTCTCAGTGATAGGTGATAGAGAGGAACTGGTTTGTGTCTGAGCTATAGCAACTGCATGCAACAAGGGTATTATGGATTGTGGTAATATGATTGGTGAGGGTATGGGTGTTGAAAGAGACATGTCCTTGGGATCAGGACTGAGGAAGATGGATCCGATTGGGTCCAGAGCTTCATATTGTGGGATCCCTATGCTTACAACCTGATCCTTTTGTGAGGATGCAGGAGGAGTTTGAGGCAATGGTGGAGATCTTTCTACCAACTGTTGTGAGGAAGTAGCAGCAGTGGTTTGTGGTGACATTTGTTTTGTCACTGGCAGTTGCTCTGGGATCTCATCTTCCAAAGTTGCCTTTGTTTTGGGTTTTCTGGATGTTTTCTTTTTGGTCTTTTTGGTAGTGGCAGGTGTGGGTTTCAAAGCAGTGGTAGTGTTGCTATGATCACCTGGAGCAGTGGGCTCAGCAGCAGATGTCTGAGGAGCAGTGGTAACTGCTAAATTCTGCTCAGGCACCTCTGCTTTTGTTTTTATTGGTGCCATCATTCTAGAAAATGTTTCAGTTGTTAACCCTTTTATTTGAAAATTGACACCCTGTTTGAGCAAATTTTCATTTTCTTTTCCAAATTTTTGTTTAAAATAGTAGCTTAAAAATCTTGGAAAAAGTAAAAATGCTTTGCTCTCAACGTTTTTTACCAAATCATCAAAGATTTCCTAGGAATAGTTAAAATTTTCATTGTTTAGAATAGCATAACCCAGGCACTGAATCTTTGAAGGTATTTCGTTGAAAGCAGTTGTTTTATTCGAGACACACATCAAGAGAGTGTGAAATAAAAACCTAGGTGCAGAAGGAAAGAAACCTTTTTGTAAGGTATCACTTTTTGGTTGTTCTGCGTATCCCCTTTTTAAGAAATCAGTTTTCAACTCGGTTTTATCAAAGGAAGTTTTACCTTTCTGATCATCGAGCTTAAAGACTTCTGAAATTGATAGTGGGGTAATTTGAATCGCTTTACCCTGTATAGAGGAGTTGATGGCTATGACTTTATTGTCTTGTTTTTCAAGCGTAGCATTCTTCCAAAATTCTCTCTGGGTTTGTTGGTAGATTGGAGCATCTGTTGTAAGCAAAGTTTTGTACTTTGACGCAGATATAATGTCAATGATGGAATAGAAGGTATGATTGTTTGTGGGTTTTGTGAGTAGACCCAAATAGTTGTGAGGGGATTTGTAAGGGATTTCAATGGATTCAGCGGTCGTTTGATCGACCTCTTTGGAAGATGATGGTGATTTTGGTTTTGATTTTGATTTAGTCATTTTGAAAAGGAAGAAGAAGAACAGAGAATGATTTGGGATGGAGGGTTGAAAACTGCTTTGAGAAGAGAATTTTAGAATTCAATTCGACAGTGTAAAACCCTGTTTGGGGGTTTTGATCAGGGTTTTATTAAGGGAAAAAAATGAGTGCTGATGTGGCAGCGGTTACAAAGATCTGAGGGCTAAAAACTGACCACAAGCCAACCTCTGATGAAGTGGATGAAGAGTGGAGGACAGTTGTTTTGAGAGCCACTGATGAACCAAGCATCAGTAGTTACAACGGTAATAATGTGATAACAGTGGATGATTTTTACTATCAGTGGATAGCATATCAGTGGATAAGACACTGATTTTGAACATCAGTGCTTGCCAAGAAAATGAAAGATCAGTGGCTGACTTTCAGTAGTGGACAGTATTTAGGAAACAGATGTTTGAGCAATACAGTGGTTAAGGGTAAAGTAATGGTATTGATTTGAAAGACTAGTAAGTCAGCAACTGTTTTGAGAATTTTCATTCAAGGTTTTGCCACATGTCATATACATATTTTGAAGCTTTTACAATTCTCTGACAGTGGTTTAGTACCCCAGATGATATAAACTTTTTACTAAGGCTACTCATTCTTGCTATAATATTTAAATTAAAACAAGAGTACCCCAATATCTCAAGGTCTTTTGGCAATCAATCTTTGATCAGTTTTAAAACAAACTTGAGTTAGATATGACCTTGACAGTTGTACCAAATTCCTTTTGATCTGTTTTGAGGATAATATAACCAACAAAAAATAAAAGTTATACATCCTGACAGGAGATTGAAACTTTTACTATAAAAAACCAGTAAAGGTTCAAAATATATTATTCTTAAAAAAATGAAGAATGATATATCCTGCCTTATTCGAGAGAATCCTTTTTCAGAAAAATAAATAAAGGATTTTCTGAAAACAACATCAAAAAGAATCTGGTATAATTTTTCACTGAAACTCCTAATCATATCAATCTTAAGCTTATGAAAATGGTCAGTTGTTTGACAACAGTGGTATGAAATTTTAAATACCTTTTGACCACTGTTTGGTACCATTCTCTTGTTGATTGATTGGCAACAGAAAAATGAGGACACAAGATCACATGAGTTTTCGAAAACCCTGGTGTAGCTTTTGTTACCATGTAATGATTCTGAAAATTTGTCTAGTCCTTTTGAAAGTTTATTCACTGCTAATACTATTGTTACCTGAACCTTTTCCTGAACCAATGAATGCACACAGTTGTTTAATGACCATTTTTACCCCAACTTTTGACTCTTAAGAGTTTTTATGATTATCTTATTCCCTTTTTACCCTTCCCATTCATAAGTACTGAAATACTCACTGGGAGGCATTTATTGAAGAAATACTTATTCCAAAATCATTTTTCAGTAATGTTTTGAGAGATTTGGTCATTTATACACATGCTCATGCCAAATTTCACATCACCTATGATCTGGACATTTTTGACCCCTGATTTTCTTAATGTAATTTTAACTAGGTTGGTTTGTTCCTTTTGAGGATCTCAACCTGTTTTTCAACACATAAGATCAAGTGACTAAAGTTTTAATTTCCCTTTCTTTCGTTAGCAAAAACACTAATGTTTTTATGAACATAGGTTTTTGTTAATCCAAGGTTCATACTTTAGCATCTAATATTGTCACAACCCCCGATCCCTGATCCCCGGGAATGGGCGGACGTGATCACAGAGTTCGGTGGTATCAGTTTGTTTAGTCTCGCAGCAGAAATTACATCAGGACCGTAGTTAGGAAATGTTTATCAGAGTAAAACCACCATGTTTCATATTAATAAATAACAAGGGCAAAACCCAAGTTTCTTATTACAATAAATTTATAGGGATAAACCCTATTTTATTGAATTTAAAACATCTATTTTATTTTAGGTAACTTTTATAGCCACTTTATCCCCAAGCCTTTAGTGCTCTCCAGCTGGTTTTAATAATTGGCTGTCACATTGGGTTACCTGAAACGCGTTTTAAAAACATTTGTCAGTCGGAAATACTGGTGAGTGAATCCCAGTTTAATCAAGAAACATTTTATCAAATTAAACAGTATCGAGGATGATTACAATGTTTATGTCTACACAAGTACTCCATTTGGTACTATCAATCCTGACTTGTGGGTCATATTACCCATTGGCTAACTCATTGTCCAATGGTAACGTATTGTCATCCCGACTTACTACTCGCAAGTAGTACAAATTTTGTATACAAAACCCCAACATACCGGACAGTAATTGAAGACTACAAAGACTCAATCACTGCTAATTTTCATAGTAAAACATTTAAGGGTTGGTAAAATATTACCAAAACCATTATCAAAAAGAGGATAACTCACATTGCTGTCTTAGGCTTTTCGTAAGGGTTTCCTGGATATAATCTATAATTTATACAAATGTACATTGGTTAGTATCATAACCCTTTGAAATTATTAATAATACCCTCCCCGAGACGGCATTCCAACAACTACGTCGGGCAGAACCACGACAGTTGTTACGGAACCCTAAATCAATCGGGCAGCGTAACTATTATGAAACCGGGGTTATAATACTTACAACGGAGCAGAACCACGCTAATTAGGGGTATAATACCCAAAATATTATGCCAATAACTTCAGAATTCGAGATTGAGAATAAGAAATGAGCGACGGAAACTGAAAACTGATGCATGCTATTTATAGTTGTGTAATCTGCCTTCCATGCGGCCCGCGTAAGATACAGGCCAAGGTTACGCGGCCCGCGTCAACCTTGGTCAATGCAATAGCTTAGTCTTGTCACCAAGTAGGCTTGACATGATGTCGACACGTGTCGACCTCTGGTGCGATCGCGTGTTATGAGTCCGCGCGGCCCGCGTTGATGTAAGCTTAAGTTGAAGCGGCCCGCATGAACTAAAGAAGTCAGCGGAGTCCAAATCTGGTCTTAATACGACCCGCGTGAGCTTGAGGTGGGATCCTACGCGGCCCGCCTCAGCTCTAAATTCAGATTTTTATTTTATTTTTATAAACTATAACATAATACGGGCTTGGTTTTCGCATACGGGGTGTAATATAAGACATATTAGGACATTCCAAAATATATAAGAGTGTCAGACATATTATGAGGGTGTTGGTTTTACCGAGGGTTGTTACATTCTCCCCACCTTATTTTAGAGCTCGTCCTCGAGATCTACTGGAATAAGTGCGGATATTTCCTTTTCATTTCTGACTCGAGTTCCCATGTGTACTCAGATCCTCTTTTGGAGTCCCATTTCACTTTGACCAGAACTAATCTTTTATGTTTGAGATTCTTGACTTTCCTGTCTTCAATTTGTAGAGGTCTTTCTACAAACTTGAGTTGTTCATTTACCTCTATATCCTTAAGAGGCACTATCAATGATTCATCAGCTAAACACTTTTTAAGATTTGATACATGAAACACATCATGTATTCCTGCCATTTCCTCTGGCAGTTGTAGCTGATAGGCTACAGGTCCTATTCTTCTAATAATCTTAAAAGGTACAACATACCTGGGATTTAACTTCCCTCGTTTGATGAATCTTACCACTCCTTTCCAAGGAGAGACTTTCAACAATACTTTATCTCTTACTTGAAATTCCAACGGCTTGCATCGGTTATCAGCATAACTCTTTTGTCGATCACGTGCTGCTTTCAGTCGTTCCTTGACTTGAATAATCTTGTCAGTTGTTTCCTGTACTATCTCAGGTCCAGATAGTTGCTGTTCCCCAATTTCTGCCCAACATACTGGGGTTCGACACTTTCGTCCATAAAGTGCTTCGAAGGGTGCAGCATTGATACTTGTGTGATAACTGTTATTATATGAAAATTCTATTAAAGGTAAGTGATCGTCCCAATTACCTCCAAAGTCAATTACACAAGCTCTAAGCATATCTTCCATTGTCTGAATTGTTCTTTCACTTTGTCCATCTGTTTGTGGATGATAAGCCGTGCTTAGTTTTATCTTGGTTCCCATTGCTTTTTGGAAACTTGACCAAAAATGAGATGTAAATCGACTATCTCTGTCAGAAACAATTGATAAAGGAATACCATGTAAAGAAACAATTTCATTTACATACAATTTAGATAATTGTTCCATACTAATTGTTTCCTTCATTGGTAGAAAATGAGCTGACTTAGTTAGCCTATCTACAATCACCCAGATTGTATCATTTCCTTTCCTTGTTTTGGGTAATTTAGTAACAAAATCCATTGTTATTAATTCCCATTTCCACACCGGCATTTCTAATTGCTGTAACAAACCTGAGGGTTTCTGATGTTCAGCTTTAACTTGTGAGCAAGTTAAACATTTAGAAACATAGACTGCTATGTCCTTCTTCATTCCTATCCACCAGAAATTTTTCTTTAAATCCTGGTACATTTTATCACTTCCTGGATGTATCGTATATTTAGATTTATGGGCTTCTTCTAATATACGATATCGAAGATTTCCTAATTTAGGTATCCACATTCTCTTTTCATGGAATCTCCAAATTCCATCCGTTCCTTGTTTCAATTCTTTTAACATACCTTTTAATTTTTCAGAATCATCTTTGATTACTGATTCTTGTGCTTCTCTTATCTGATCATTTAAATCTACTTGCAGATTTAATTTAAGAGAACGTACCCTTCTTGGCTTTTTCATGATACTTTCTACTTAAAGCATCTGCCACTACATTTGCTTTTCCTTCATGATACTGGATATCACAATCATAATCACTAAGAAATTCCATCCAGCGTCTTTGTCTCATATTCAACTCCTTTTGCCCGAAAACATACCTTAAACTCTTATGATCAGTGAATATGGTAAACTTACTACCATAAAGGTAATGTCTCCAAATCTTAAGAGCAAAAATTATAGCTCCAAATTCTAAATCATGGGTTGAATAATTCTCTTCATGATTCTTAAGTTGTCTAGATGCGTAAGCTATAACCTTTTGACGTTGCATCAACACACATCCATAACCTAATCTAGAAGCATCACAATAGACTACGAAGTCTTCAGTTCCTTCTGGTAATGCTAGTATAGGTGTATGGGTTAATCTTTGCTTAAGGATTCTAAAGGCTTCTTCTTGTTTTAATCCCCATTCAAACTTAACAGATTTACAAGTTAACTTAGTTAAGGGAATGGCTATTCTAGAGAAATCTTTAATAAATCTTCTATAATAACTGGCCAATCCTAAGAAACTTCTAACCTCAGTTGGTGATTAAGGGGTTTTCCATTTCATAATCGCCTCGATTTTGGTTGGGTCTACATGAATTCCTTCATGATTGACTAAGTGTCCAAGGAATTGTACTTGTTCTAACCAAAATTCGCACTTTGAAAACTTAGCATAAAGCTTTTCCTTTCTTAACAGACTTAAAAGTGCGTGCAAATGTCTTGCATGATCCTCTTTATTCTTAGAATAAATTAGAATATCATCTATAAAAACAATTATGAATTTATCCAAATATGGCTTACATATTCGGTTCATCATGTCCATAAATGCAGCTGGGGCATTGGTTAAACCAAATGGCATGACAGTAAATTCATAATGGCCATACCTTGTTCTAAATGCGGTCTTAGGAATATCCTCTTCCTGTACCTTTAATTGATGATATCTTGACCTTAAGTCGATTTTAGAGAAAAATCGAGCTCCTTGCAGTTGATCAAACAGATCATCGATTCTCGGTAATGGGTACCGATTCTTAATCGTGAGCTTGTTTAATTCACAGTAGTCAATGCACATACGCATTGATCCGTCCTTCTTTTTAACAAACAATATCGGCGCTCCCCATGGCGACGAACTTGGCTGTATGAATCCTTTTTCCAACAATTCATCTAATTGTTTCTTTAATTATTGCATTTCTGCAGGTGCCAAACGGTAGGGTGCTTTGGCAATTGGTGATGTTCCTGGTAGCAGGTGAATTCGGAATTCAACTTCTCTGTCTGGAGGTAGTCCTGGTAATTCTTCTGGAAAGATATCTGAAAACTGTGACACTATTGGAATATCTTTTAGTTCTTTTCCTTTAGTGTTAGTGATTATAGAAATCAAATACACTATAGAACCTTTTCTTATACAACTTGCAGTTTTCATCACAGAGATGAACTTTGTAGATCTATAGAACTTATCTTCTTTAATTGTGATCTTTTTACCTTTTGGTGAATTTATTTGGATTAACTTTTGATCACATAAAATACTAGCTTTATTGGCTATTAACCAATCCATTCCTAAAACAACATCAAATCCTACCAGATTCATGGGATATAGATTTGCTATAAATTTCTGATTTAAAATTTCTATGCTTGCTCCCTGCAAGATTTCAGAAATCCTAATGGTTTCTCCATTGGCTGTCTCTACTACGCATTCATGTGGTAGTTTAGTTAATGACTGATTTAAAATTTTGCAAAACGATGTATTAATAAAACTTTGGTTTACACCAGAGTCAAATAATACTTTAGCAAAGATATCATTAACTAAAAACGTACCAACTATGACATCTGGAATCATCTTGGCTTCTTCTGCAGTCAGAACAAATGCTCTAGCATTTTTAGTATTCTTGTTGTTTGCATCTGGGGCTAATTTTGGACAATTTGGCCTGATATGACCTTTTTCTCCACAATTGAAGCAAAATCCATTACTGGTTTTCTTCCTGTAATTTTCTTCCTTGTGTCCTGACATCTTGCAATAGTTGCAGAGATTGGAGCATTTTCCCGAATGCTTTTTCTTACAGACCTTGCAGTATGGTGCAGAAGTTGAACCTGTATTCCTACGATTGTAATTCCCCGAACGGAATTCTTGAGTAAGCCTTTGAGTTAGGTTCCTTCTCTGGTTTTCTTCTCTAGTACGAACTAACTCATCAGTCAAGGTACTTGTTAACTCTACAGCTTCTTCTATGGTTTGAGGTCTAGCTGCCTTAACTATGTGTCTAATCTCTCCAATTAATCCCCAAATATACCGAGAGATTAACACTGGTTCTGGTGATGCAAGAGTTGGCACAATCCTAGCATATTCAAAGAATAACTTAGTGTACCCTTTGCTATCTACACCAGTCATCCTAAGGTTTAGGAATTTGTTTGCCATCTATTCCTTCTCATTAGGTGGGCAGAATTTCCTTTCTACCTTATCCTTAAATTCTTCCCATTGCATATTATAGGTTCTATCACTTCCTTTTGTCTGGAGGATAGTGTTCCACCATTCTAAAGCTGCATTCTTAAACAGATTAGAAGCAAACAATATCTTATCTTCTTCAGCACACTTACTTATCCTTAAGACTGCCTCAGTCTTCTCTATCCAGCGTAAAGTTGCAATGGCCCCTTCATTGCCCGAGAATTCCATTGGTTTACAGGACCAAAATTCTTTATAAGAACAACCATAAGGCATGGTTCTTCTTCTTTTGGGAATAGGCATTTGAAGTACCGGTCCATTGTTTACACTGTTTTCTGGTTCACTTGGTCGCTTACTGCTATGCTTACTTTTATTATTAGCGTCTTTAACAGTTTGAAGTATAAAAGGCATAGCATCTATAATTCCCTGTGCTACTATGTGTTGGATAGCACTATTATCCACTTGGTTTCCATTGTTATTGTTGTTTGGGTTCTCATTATTCAGATTATCGTCATTCTGAATATTATCATTCTGGATTTCCGGGTTATTATCCAAATTGACTTGATTTCCTTGGTCAGCCATCTGGATTTAAAACATTTACCCCATATTAATATCACAAATAATATTTTAATATAATTAATCACACGACACGCAGTTTTGCCAAAAGCGTAGATCATTGCTACTATACTCTTTTCATATACTTATGCGTCTATTACACACTAGTACAGAAATAAAGATTACAATACCAACAGAAATAAAATAGTAATATGCATCCATACACACATATTTTATTTTATTATATTATTATTACTACGGCTTCTTCCATTCTAACATTCACGGATATGGATTCATCCAGAAATCCATATTGCATTCATCGTATTTCCATACGAGACGCTCTCCCACCTGACCCATCCTCTCACTGCTTTCTAAAATTTCCTCCCCGAAAGTCCTAAGTTCTTGAACGTTTTCTGCACTCATTGGGGATGCAGGTTCTCGGACTGGGTTTGGAATCTGGGGTACGGGTTCCTGATATGGGGGTGACAATTCCTGAAATTGGTAAGGATCCTCTAAAATTTCCCTAATGTAGTTATCTTGGTAATAGGGATCTAAAGGGTCCATACCTGGGTAGACTTCTATGTTCTGTATGGGTGGATAATCCTGAATAGGATAACGTTGCACAAAATCCCTATTGTTGTCCCACCAAGGGTCGTAATTCGGGTCTAGAGGGTTTGGTGCAGGCAATCTAGGGATTTCTTCTAGATTAAAATTATACATCTCTTCTTCCTGATTTTCTATCTCCATAGGTTGTTCTGGGTTTTGTGGTTGTGGGGCTACTAGTTGTTCCAGACCTGGGTCAGCAGCAGTCGTAGCTAAGATATGGAAATTAGCTAGGCTTCTATTAAGTATCTCTTGAGTATGGGCATCTGTCTCTCTTTTAATAGCTGCTAAAGCCCTTTGCTGTTGCAATTTCCTCATTCTTTTCCTACGAGCAAAAGCTTCTTTACTGAACCATCCTTGTTTCTTAGTAGGAAATGGCTCTTCAGATTGAGCTCTAAAAGCAAATATTCCGTCTTCTTGATCAGCAACATACCCTGAGAGGGCAGGCTGTGATGATGTACTTTCACTTTTAGGAGAATCAGATAACTGACGGTTCATATCTGATGGTCCTTGATCACTCATACTGAAAACTAACAAATAGTCAAATAACACATAATTACAGTTATGCACATATTTCCGTAATTTATTTCCTAACACAAAATTTTAAAATTTAAGTGTCAGCAGAACACTTCTTTGGCTCAGACCAGTGGCTAGGCTCTGATACCACCTTCTGTCACAACCCCCAATCCCTGATCCCCGGGAATGGGCGGACGTGATCATAGAGTTCGGTGGTATCAGTTTGTTTAGTCTCGCAGCGGAATTTACATCAGGACCGTAGTTAGGAAATGTTTATCAGAGTAAAACCACCATGTTTCATATTAATAAATAACAAGGGCAAAACCCAAGTTTCTTATTACAATACATTTATAGGGATAAACCCTATTTTATTGAATTTAAAACATCTATTTTATTTTAGGTAACTTTTATAGCCACTTTATCCCCAAGCCTTTAGTGCTCTCCAGCTGGTTTTAATAATTGGGTGTCACATTGGGTTACCTGAAACGCGTTTTAAAAACATTTGTCAGTCGGAAATACTGGTGAGTGAATCCCAGTTTAGTCAAGAAACATTTTATCAAATTAAACAGTATCGAGGACGATTACAATGTTTATGTCTACACAATTACTCCATTTGGTACTATCAATCCTGACTTGTGGGTCATATTACCCATTGGCTAACTCATTGTCCAATGGTAACGTATTGTCATCCCGACTTACTACTCGCAAGTAGTACAAATTTTGTATACAAAACCCCAACATACCGGACAGTAATTGAAGACTACAAAGACTCAATCACTGCTAATTTTCATAGTAAAACATTTAAGGGTTGGTAAAATATTACCAAAAACATTATCAAAAAGAGGATAACTCACATTGCTGTCTTAGGCTTTTCGTAAGGGTTTCCTGGATATAATCTATAATTTGTACAAATGTACATTGGTTAGTATCAAAACCCTTTGAAATTATTAATAATACCCTCCCCGAGACGGCATTCCAACAACTACGTCGGGCAGAACCACGACAGTTGTTACGGAACCCTAAATCAATCGGGCTAGCGTAACTATTATGAAACCGGGGTTATAATACTTACAACGGAGCAGAACCACGCTAATTAGGGGTATAATACCCAAAATATTATGCCAATAACTTCAGAATTCGAGATTGAGAATAAGAAATGAGCGACGGAAACTGAAAACTGATGCATGCTATTTATAGTTGTGTAATCTGCCTTCCATGCGGCCCGCGTAAGATACAGGCCAAGGTTACGCGGCCCGCGTCAACCTTGGTCAACGCAATAGCTTAGTCCGGTCACCAAGTAGGCTTGACACGATGTCGACACGTGTCGACCTCTGGTGCGATCGCGTGTTATGAGTCCGCGCAGCCCGCGTTGATGTAAGCTTAAGTTGAAGCGGCCCGCATGAACTAAAGAAGTTAGCGGAGTCCAAATCTGGTCTTAATACGGCTCGCGTGAGCTTGAGGTGGGATCCTACGTGGCCCGCCTCAGCTCTAAATTCAGATTTTTATTTTATTTTTATAAACTATAACATAATACGGGCTTGGTTTTCGCATACGGGGTGTAATATAAGACATATTAGGACATTCCAAAATATATAAGAGTGTCAGACATATTATGAGGGTGTTGGTTTTACCGAGGGTTGTTACAAATATAATGAAAACATCACAAATTTCATAACAACAGTTGAAATCAATTTTGAAAAGAAGAAATAATATCATAGTTTAACAAATATGTTTTCAGATCTGAAAACTATGAGTGACTTGTGTATGACACCACTTGTTGTGTGAAATTTGTGTGTCTTATGACATCTTAGTTGTTTTACAGAGTTTTTAAATAGTATTTTTGAACTAATTACTCGTTACTCTGTTTTTCAACTGAATACAACCAGCCTTAGTATCAATGAATCTTTGAGCTGAACTGTTATGTCAAATTGATTGTTAGATCGAATTTGACTGTCCGAGCTCTGATACCAATTGTTAAGATCGGAGGCTCTCATGATTGTGCTTGTTTGTATAATTTGAACAAATCAAATATAAATGAATGAAGTTTAAGTGCACCGGAAATGAACAACAAACTTTGTAAACACAATCATAAAGAGAAATGGATTTGATAAACACATGAATTGCATCAGTCGAAAGATTACAAAGTAAATCAAAAGATTACAAACATGCTTACAAATCAACCCCCCCTCAGCCGGATACTCCAGTGGTTGGTTGCACAAGATGAAAGGATTGAATTGAGGAGAAGAACTCACTCAAAACGATCAAATGTAACAGTACAGGGTACTGCTCCATTTATAGACAAACCAAACCGCTGAGGCATCTCTGCTAACGTCACCATGAAGGTGACATCTAACAAACTAACAATCTGTAACAACTGTTCCTATACAAACACTGCTAATCTTAACCACTGATTCTTCATAAGTCAAGTAATACACTAAACTACTGCTATCTTCTTCCATCAGTGCTTTCCTCAAGGTTGATCAGTCCTTGAGTGGGCAGTGCTTTGTCATCAGTAGATAGATCCAGCAGTGTTTACTTCTTCAGGACTTAGTCAGCAGTTAAAAGGGTAACAACAATTGTATACGGACAGTGGATAGAGAACCATCAGTTGTTATAATCACTTTCAAGGGGAAAGTCTTAGTGTAAACAGCTGTTTATTGTGAATCCACTGTCATGATCCGGTTTTGGCTTTCATTATCTGTTCCTCTGGTAGGGTTCAATCCGAACAAACATTAGTACCAAAAAAGGGTTGATTTTACGCCGTATTTGATACAAATTATATGTTGTATTTTACGCACATCAGTGGGGCTTATCCCCTTTATGTCTGATAGCCTCCATGCAATAGCCTCCTTATGTGTTCTCAGCACCTTAAGTAACCTCAACTTCTCCTCCTCCGTCAACTTAGAAGAAATGATGACGGGCAAACTCGAACTCTCTCCTAAAAGGCATATTCTAGGTGTGAAGGAAGGACCTTAAGCTCTAAAGGGGCTGGGATATCTACGGGATCACTCTCCTTACTAATCTCATTGAGTTCCATCGTTTCGGGAACCCACAATGCGTCCTCCCCTACATCTTCTTCCTCAACCTCCTCGTCTACTACCCTCTCACTCACCAAATTGGCTCTACTAATATACTCGAGACACTTATCCACACACGATATAAATGAGTTTAGAAAATAAACAGAATGACACGGACCACTATCATCATCTCTACCACTCGGATGCTGCATAGACCTAGCAATCTCAAGTGTGGCATTCTTGTCACCAACGCGAAGTGTGATCTTACCGTCAAAGACATCTATGAGTGCCTTTACGGTGCGAAGGAATGGACGACCTAATATGATGGGAACTCTCTCTTCGGACATATCTAGAATAACAAAGTCAACGGGGAAAACAAACCTATCAACCTTAACGAGCAAATTCTCTATAATCCCACGAGGATACTTGACCGAGCGATCAGCCAAAGATAATGACATGCGAGTGGGAGTGAGCTCTCCTAAGTCAAGCTTCTCATAAAGAGAGAATGGCATCAAGTTGATGCTAGTAGCACTTAGATCAGCTAATGCGTGAGCGGGAGTGATGGCACAGCCGAATAGACATGGAATGGTGAAGATGCCCGAGTCGGTTAGTTTTTTTGGTAATTTGTTCAAAACCACCGTGGAACAACCCCCGGTCAATGGAATGTTTGAGATCTCCCCAAGCTTGTCCTTACGTTTAAGAAGGTCTTACAAAAACTTGGCGTATTTTGGCATATGCTGGAGTGCCTCAATGAATGGGAGGTTAATTTTGAGTTATGTGAACATGTCAAGAAAATTCCCGTATTCCTTAGCATACTTTTGTTGCTTATGGCAGGCGGGGTAGGGAACGTGTGAATGATCTATGTGAGGTGACGACCTAACCTCTAGCGGCCTCTTTTCTACTCTAATCTCAACTTGGGGCTCACGGTTAGGTGTGGTACTTTCTGGGTCTAGCCTAATTTGCACCTTCCCCGGAGCCTCCATCTCTATCTCCTCGTCAACTACTTCCTTATCCTCATCCTCGATTCTCTCTCTAACTACCTCTCCTAACGTCTTACCACATCGAGTAGTGATTGCTTTTGCTTGATGGGCAACTGGGTTGGGTTGAGTGTTCCTCGAGAACTGACCCGACTATTGTTCTTGCAATTGCCTAGCAATACCACCTACGGACCGGTGAAGATCTAAGAGTGCGGACTGTTGATTCTTCAAAAGAAGGTCATGTTCCGCTAAAGTTTTCTGAGTCACCTGGTCCTTAACCACTAATTGAGAAAGAAGTTCCTCAATTCTATCTAAACTACCACTTGAACCCCCACTCCTAGTTTGACCCTCTTGGTTTGAACCCCCACTAGCATACTGACCCCCTGAACCTGAACTACCAACCTGACCCTGCTGATTTGAACCCCCACTAAAATATCGACCCTCTTGATTTGAACCCCCACCAAAATAATGACCATGCCCCCTGTTTTGATTTGAACCTGATTGGAAACCAGGGGGGTTGCCGGAAGAACGATAATTATTATTATTATTATTATTATTATTATTATTATTATTATTAGAACTATTATTATATTATTATTAGAACTATTATTATTATTATTATTTTGCCAATTAGAACTATAATTATTATTATTAAAAGGGTTCGTAGGACCTCGACTTTGACCAGTAATGTACTCGACCTACTCTTGAATGAGCATTAGGCACTCACTTGTATCGTGACCTCCCCTACAAACCTCACACTTATCGATCTTATTCTTCAACTCCTGAATTTCCCTACTAACTTCTCTCTTAAAGCTATCTAAAGTAGCATCTACTGTCGTTTCCAAGCTAACTTGGTGTACTCCTAGAGTGGTTGAGGAAGTACTAGACACAGGAATGGAATTCCTGGCGGTAGATTGTTGTTCATGATCAGAATGAGCAAAACTTTCAAAAACGTCATTGTATTCGACCACTGTTTTCTTACCCATTAGGTGGCCTCATGCTGAGGTATCGAACCGAGCTCGGGTCTCAGGAGTGAGACCGTTGTAGAATTTCTCTACAAGTACCCAATCGGACAGACCTTGCTGAGAGCAGCGAGACAGTAAACTTTGGAATCTCTCCTAGGCTAGGTAGTAAGGCTCATCAGGCTCCATCCCGAACAAATAGATCTGATCGTGAAGGCTAGATGCTTTGGCGGGTGGGAAGTACCTAGCAAGGAAAGCAACTTGAAGGGCAGCCCAGGTGGTGAAAGGACCTGCTGGCTGCGAATCAAGCCATGTGGCTGCACGACCAGCATGTGAGAACGGGAAGAGCTGAAGGTAACGAGTGTCAAGATTAGCACCTTCGATAGAGAAGGTGCTGCAAATTCGGTGAAGGTGGTAAATATGGGCAAGGGCATCCTCGTCATCACAACCGTGAAATTGGCTGGAATTGGTGATAGCGGTCATGATATAGGACGGGATCTGCTAGGATTTGTCATTGTTAATTGGGGGAAGGGTGATGGGCGAGTTCACACCGGTGAAACCGGTGGTGGATTGTTGGTAGACGGTTTGACGGTTCATGTTTGGTGCAAAGGGTTGTGGACTAGTAGGGTGGGAAGGTGGTGGGGAATTATGCGTTGATGATTTTGGTGTGTAGTCAAAGCTAGTGGTTTAGATTGGAGGGTAGAGTCAGAACGAGCAGAAGAAGATGAAAAAGATGTACTTACCTTAGGGGTTGAAGAGGAGAATTATAGCTTGTCAGTTGGCGGCTTCGGCGGTGGTCCTTTCGAACGTGTATGGGGCATCCACTGCAAAACCGACAATTAGACAAGTAAGACGACACAAATGACTCGATAAAAATAAAAAAATAACAATAAAAATAAAATACACTATAAAAATAAATATTTAGACTCCTACGACTCAAATAAACAATTAGCACGTATGATGTCAAATAAGTCCAAATAAAGTAATCAACGCAATTGTCAAAGAGTCCCCGACAACGGCGACAAAAAATTGATGTGCTAAAAGTAGTTTAATAAAAACAGACTAAATTAACCTAATCTAGACACGAAGTAATACTCTAGACTCTCTAAACTTAACTAAATTACTGACCGGCAAGGGAACCGATCGACTCTAGTAATGATAAGTAAGTCCAGATATCGAACCCACAGGACTCAATTTAAGTACGCTAATTTATTTACCTAGACTGACGTTGACACGGACATGACACTAATTGTTTTTATATTTGGGGGGGGGGTAAGTAAAAATCCCAAATTAGCAATTTAAAATTAAATTAATTAAATAACAAAGACAAATGTGAACTCGATTGAAACTAGGGTTTAATTCAGTGATGACAAATGACTACTTAGGTTGGACTCCTAATTGATATCGTATGGGTTTCTGTCGAATGCTAATGTGTAATGGAACTATGATCTTTAAATACTAAATCCTAAGAATAACCGAACAGGACCCCCGACCCTTCTCGGGAAGACACCTATGGGATTACCGGTTAATTAGATTACCTTACGGTTATCTAGATTATCTAGAAAAGTGCCCTAATTTGACGAACTACCTCACGGCTGAAAGTTTAAGGCAACTAAGAAACTTGATTTGGTTTAATAGACAATGACTTGATAAGGAAACTAAAACCGGCTTCTTACATTCATCAGGATATATGTGAAACAGATAATCAATCATTAAAACATGTAAAGATATGCATATACACCAAATCTAAGTAACAAAGTTCTTTACTTTTCAAGATAAATCCATAAAACACATTAACAAACGATAAAAATCCAAGCTTTATTCAACTAGTCACCTCAACCTAAGTAGCTTAACGAGTTCAGCCAAGAAACATGATTAAAAACGAATGAAAAATAGTCTTAAATAGAGAATTCATCTTAGTTGGAAAGAAAAAAATAAGAAACCAAGAAAACCGGGTAGACAAAACCCGTAAATCTTCAATATCTAAGCTCCAAACTCCTACCAAGCAATTTCGTATGCTCAATTGCCTTCAAACTTTGCTAAGCCAGAGCTCCACGTTGCACAAAATCGTCCAAAGTCGTCTAGGATTCAAGTAATAATCATAAGATGATTTATATAGTTGTCCAAAACCCTAAAATCCTTGACTATTACGAATTCGTTGATATAAAGGCCTTTCACGGCCAGCGATGGGTTTGACCAAGCTTGTCGCGCGCCGTGTCCCTCCTCATTCAGTAAACAAGTCAACCTGGGTCTTTGGCTACCCTTGATAGCTTCAAACTAGTCTGTCCTGCCCCATGAATGTAACACCCTGCATCCCAAACTTTTATCTTTTGGCAAGTCTGGTCCCTGTAAATGCTTAATGATGCTTATTTGAGTCTTAACTATGATAAACTTTGTGAAACTTTTACGCTATGTGATACTTGACTCTTGTGATACTTTGAACCTAAATTCTTTTGATACTTTGAAACTTGACTCTTGAAACTTGGCACTTGTTAAACATTGATACTTGGTTAAACTAGAAACTTGACGCTTATTAAGCAAGAAACTTGATACTTAGTGGAACGAGAAACTTTGATTCTTTATTGAATGAGAGACTTTGATACTTGATACTTGATACTTATGGTATGATAAACTAGCTTGAACACAGACTTGAAACACGGAAAATTTTGTGTTATCTATATAATACTACCTTGTAATGGTTACTCACAACAACACGTAACGCAACGTTTAATCTAACTCGCAAAACGAACCAAAGTTGGAAGTCTAGTAAACGGGTCTCGGCTGTCCGAATGGACATACAATTGGATGACCATCCGATCGGATGACCATCCGATCAGATGACCATCCGACCGAATAACCATCCGACCCATTCCGCACTTACACCGCCTTAGCTTTCAACATCAGCTATAAATAGGCCACTTGTGCTCTCATTTTACACTTTCACTCTCTGCCATCCGACCACACGCACTCTCCGTCATTCTTAGCAAGATTCAAGGCAAATTGTAAGTATTCTTCTCTGATTCTTGTACAACCTTCATCATTAATCACTTCTACACAAGATTCTTCATCAAAATCACATGAACACTTCAACATTGTCATAAAAACTTACTGATTTGGGTCTCTTGAAGGTGTTTTCCGCTTAGTTGTTTGTGCAAACTATTGTGGAGCATCATTTGATCAAGAACGACCCTAGATCTTAAATATTTTCACAGTTTTATGCAAAATCTAAAGAAAACTTACACTTATACACCAGATCCGATGAAGTTTCACCTGTTTACGGCTCGGATCTGATGAACATCATGTTTTACACTTATTTTTCGGACTATTCTTATACACAACAGTAGTGGAATCGAACTCAAATGGGCTATTGACTCGTTCCTTAGTCAAAAGCCGGCTTGAAAGTTGATTTCCACCGGAAAACGGGCCGATTGACGGGTCCAAACATGAAACTCCATCGGAAACAGTTCGACGGTTCAAGACGGGGTGGTTCCCAGTTGGCTAAACGAACTGGGATTCGGTATGTTTCCAATGTTTGACACGTCGTTGCACCGTCTCCGTTAACTCAAAACTTAGAAAATTTCACAAACTACACTCACTGACCATTTGTCCGAATGATCAGCTGATCGGATGACCATTCGACCAGATAATCTGATTATCGTGACACTTGTTTGTTTTACAGGACACTATGATCATAATGTTTGAAACTTTAAAGTTCGCAAACTTCACCAACTGATCGAATGGCTATCCGTTCGAGTGGTCATCCATCCGGATGACCATCCGATCGGATGGAATCCATCTGTTCGAATGGTCATCCAACCAGATGACCATCCGACCGGATGACCATCCATTCAAGTATTCAATCAGATACTTTTACTCGATTTTCGCACCATTCAACACTCTGTTCCCAACTGGGTCAGCTCTTAGAGAACTTATGCTCCGTTCCCCGCACGCAGGCTGATCCAGCGCTCCCTTCGATCCAATTTAGCAGTGTTTAGTTAATTGCACCCGCTGTGAGTATACTCGATCCCTTTTTGTTTTAAACACTTTTGGGATGCAAGATGTATTCTATATAAGACACTTGACACTTGAAACTTGAAACTTATTTGAAACATACCCTATCCTCGTTAAACATGAAACTTGAAACTTGATACTTGAGACTTTTATGCTATGTGTACGTTTAATCCTTGTGTGTAGTTCCGCCTTAACATTGGTAGCGCTATAGGGGTAATGCACCTCCCCGTTAGTCTCTGGGGTATTGTTAGGAGGAGACATTTAACCTCCCGTTAGTCTTTGGGAAAGTCATTTAACGCATTGGAAACTTGGGCTTTCACTTGGACTGCGTAAACTAGCATGGTGAAACTTTTATATGTTTATATGATGGATATGAGGTTTTTGTAAACTATTATGCTACGCATTCAAACTTGTATGCTCGCCAACATTTTTGTTGATAGTATTTTAATACATGTTGCAGGTTGATTACTGGGATTCGAGGAAACAAGCTAGGATGATGCTTAGAAACGCATCTAGTTAAATCAGGATTTTTGAACAATATTTGAATCTTGATGTATTTGGATGAATTATGTGGTTGTGGATCGTTTGAATTTTAGACAATTTCATGAAACTTAATTAATTCATATTGAAACTATTAGTGTTGTGGATCTCTTGAGCAATCTGAATCGCTTAGTGCCGCGCCTCAATGTTTCCGCCATCGGTTGGGGTGTGACACATTGGTATCGGAGCCATAACTATAGGGAATTAGGAAAAGTAGGAATGCTTTGCGTAGTCTATAGTTCTAGGAAACTTGACTCTTATCTATCGTTTAAAACTTATGCATTCTACCGTAGTTGCTTCCTAGCAACACTTTCCAGTTAAACATTACAAGCATTTCCTAAGGCTAACACAATACACACTTGGATTCTTTGAGAACACTCTCGAAATGACTCATCAAAACAGGGGTGATTCCCACCTTTGATGACGACTTTTGCTCAGCAGTGTTTGTATTATGCACGAGATTTACCCTCAAGTCAGGAGCGACATCCAAACCTTGAAGGGAAATTTCCATATCATGATCTAGTAGGTCTTATCTTTTGATAAGTACCAACACTATTAGGGTACGATGTTGTCAAGTTAGAGGTGAAATTCACATCTTGATAACTAATCCCACTCTTTGGTTTTTCAGTCTCGCCAAAGTCTTGAAATTCCCGATCAATTAGGGACGTGTAGTGACCGAAAGGACAAATATTGTAGGCCTAACATCGATGACGTATTTGTCTGAGTAAGCTAAGGCACGTTTCCTTAATTCGAAAGGGGTTTGATCTACTTTGGTTAGTCAACGTTTCTCTACCCAAAACAATCCTATGTTTTATAAGCCTATCTTTTATGTTATCTCGATTTTACATGTGGTTTTACACTTGATACTTTGTTCATTTCGAAACTTTTACACGAATCGCATGTATCTCCGCAATCTAAAACATTAACATTAATCTCTCAGGATCGAACTAAATTTATGATGCTTTATACTACATGGGAGTCGTGATTAAACTATGAGAAACATGATTGAACGTTATGCTATGTGAAATAATTTGATCAAACTATGTGAAACATGTTGGACGTTTATGCTATGTGAGACGCTCTGGTTAAACGAAGTGAAATTTGTTGAACGTTTTGTGATGTGTGAAACAACTTGAGACTTTTATGCAATCACGTGAAACTATATGCTATGTTTTGTGTTCGTGAAGCTATGTTGTTAGACGAAACTTTGTGATCGAGTCTTACCCGATTCTTACCCTGACTCTTTAGATGTCGTCAAGTCGTCTCTCCAACCCACACAAAAAGTCAAAGGCCAACACTCAGAAAAAGATGATGTCTTTCATGGCCAACCAAATCGCATGCATTCTTCCCAAGATTGTATCTGAAATCCAGGGATCAAACACTCCTCCCTCCTCTGTTGACTCTAAAGCGGACAAACATAAGCCCGTGAGCTTCAACTACAAACACTTTGTCACTTGCAACCCTAAGCCTTTCACGGGCAGTGATGGGGTGACTGCAATGCTGGAGTGGTTCGATAGCATCGAGGTTACCTTCATCAACAGTGAATGCCCGGAGCATTTAAAGACTAGGAGTGCAACTGGCATGTTTCAAGGCAGAGCTCTTGAATGGTGGACAAACGAGAGAAACATCTGCTCCAACGATGAAGCTTATGTTTCACCTTGGGCAGAGGTTAGGGAAATGATGATGCTTGAATTCTGCCCTTCGCATGAGCAGCAGAAACTTGAGGATGAATTCTAGCATCTGAAACAAGTGGGTGACGACAATCTGGCTTATACTACCTGTTTTAAGCAACTCAGCATCATTGTGCCACACTTGGTATCAACTCCTAAACGCATGATCACCAAGTACATCCATGGGTTACCTCCTACTATGCATGACGCCATTGAAGCAGCCCAACTCACCTCTATTGAAGAAGTTTACCGTTTTGCAGCGAGTTTGAACAACAACCGTGTACGTGATAAACAGTCTGGAAACTCTGCTCCATCGAAACCTGCTAATCAGATCACTCAGCAGCCAAGTGGCAGCAAGAACAAGAAAAGAAAGTCTCAAGGTCCTGGCTGCAATGCCATTGTCCTTGCTGCAAATGCCAACCCTGTTGGCAATGCCATTGTGCCTGCTGCTGCTGCTAACCCTCCTGCTCCAGAAAATGCCAAGAAGTCATACACAGGGATTCATCCCAAGTGTGCCACTTGCAACTTTCATCACCCGGCTAACTCTGCTTGCCGTCTGTGTACCAACTGTAATCGCTATGGTCACACCACTTCCTACTGCCATCAAGCCAATCAGGTCCAGCAAGCATCGCCAGCTCAACCAGCTCTTCCAGCTCCTCAGAATCCCAGACCGGTAAACAATGTGAGGGCATGCTACAAGTGTGGAGACACTATGCAACTCCGTTCCCAGTGTCCCCAGCTGAACCAAGAGCAACAGCAAGCCGTTTGAGGACGAGCGTTTAACATCAATGCAAACCAGGATCGTAACGAAAATGACGTCGTTAATGGTACGTTTCTCGTTAATAATCTTTACGCTTCGATACTATTTGATACTGGTGCCGACAGAAGCTTTGTGTCCGTAGAATTTGAATCTTTGTTAAACTGTGCACGCTCTAAACTACCTAAGTCGTTCTCTGTTGAGATTGCCGATGGTAAGTCTATCCTAGTTGATTATATCCTCCGTGGTTGTTCCCTGACTCTTAACGATCACGTTTTCACTATTGATCTCATACCCATGCAACTGGGTAGTTTCGATATCATAATCGGCATGGATTGGTACCATGATGAGATCGCTTATCCCGAGAAGTACGTTCGCTTACCTCTCCCGTCTGGTGATACCTTGCACGTCTATGGAGACCGACCTTCTAGAGGACTGAAGTTGATGTCATGCACTCAAGCGAATAAGTGCTTACGTAAACAATACTTTGCCTTCTTGGCCCACATTGTGGAACAAAAGGGAAAGGGAAAGAGCGTAAGCGATGTTCCAGTAGTGTGTGATTTCCCCGATGTCTTTCCTGAAGATCTTGCTGGTCGTCCTCCTCCTCAATCTGTTGATTTTTGTATTTATCTCATACCTGGTTCGACTCCTGTTGCCAAAGCTCCGTACCGACTTACACCCTCTGAGATGCAAGAATTATCTAGTCAACTGCAAGAACTACTCGCCTTGGGGTGCTCCTATGTTATTCGTCAAGAAGAAAGATGGTTCGTTTCGCATGTGCATCGACTACCGTGAAGTTAATAAACTTACCATCAAGAATCGTTATCATCTCCCTCGTATCGATGATCTATTTAACCAACTGCAAGGTGCAAGCTGTTTCTCTAAAATCGACCTTCGATCCGGTTATCATCAGCTCCGTGTTCTCGAAGAAGATATCCCCAAAACCGCGTTTCGCACTCGTTATGGGCAATACGAGTTCGTGGTTATGCCTTTTGGTTTGACCAGCGCATCCGCTGTGTTCATGGATCATATGAATCGTGTTTATAAACCTTATTTGGATAATTTTGTGATAGTCTTTATTGATGATATTCTTATTTATTCGAAAACTCGAGCTGATCATGAACGCCATCTATGCCTCATGTTAGAACTTTTACGTGGTGAACGCTTATACGCAATGTTTTCTAAGTGTGAGTTTTGGATCGATGAAGTACAATTTCTCGGGAACGTTGTTAGTAAACAAGGAATCCATGTTGACCCTTCTAAGATCGAAGCTGTGAAGAACTGGAGTACGCCTAAATCTGCGTCTGAGATTCGTTCCTTCTTAGGATTGGCGGGTTATTACCGTCGATTCATCTCAGACTTTTCAAAAATCGTCGTTCCTCTTATTCGTTGACTCAAAAAGAGAAACCTTTTGCTTGGGGTCCTGAGCAAGAGGAATCCTTTCAAACTCTTAAGAATCTACTTTGTAACGCTCCTATACTTGCTCTCCCTGATGGGAATGACAATTTTGTGGTATATTGTGATGCCTCGAACCGTGGCCTAGGCTGTGTGCTCATGCAACGGGAAAAGGTCATCGCTTATGCCTCCCGACAACTCAAAATACATGAGAAAAAACTATACTACCCACGATTTAGAGCTTGGCGCAGTTGTTTTTGCGTTAAAGATCTGGCGACACTACCTATATGGTACTAAGTGTGTGGTTTTCACTAACCATAAGAGCCTGCAACACATCTTTAACCAGAAGGAACTGAATATGCGTCAGCGACGATGGGTGGAGTTACTTAACGACTATGACTGCGAGATTTGCTATCATCCTGGCAAGGTGAATGTCGTGGCCGACGCACTTAGTCGTAAGACTCATGTTAGTAGCATTCTCTGTTCTCATATCACTAGTGATCTTCATGCTTGTATTCGTGAAGCACAATACTCGTCAGCCAACGAAGGTAGTCTAATCATTGAAATACGAGGTTCTTCTGCTGACCAACTGGAAACAAAGTCTGATGGACTTCAGTACTATCTTAACCGCATCTGGGTGCCAGATCGCGACAACCTTCGTGAGCTCATTATGAATGAGGCTCACAAATCTCGATACTCTATTCATCCTGGTGCTGATAAGATGTACCATGACTTGCGTATGACTTATTGGTGGCCTGGTATGAAAAAGGATATCGCCGCTTACGTCTCGAAGTGTCTTACTTGCTCGAAGGTTAAAGCCGAACATCAACGTCCTTCAGGTCTTCTTGAACAACATAATCCCTGTTTGGAAATCGGATAGCATCGCTATGGATTTTATAACTAAACTTCCTCATACACCTGCTGGTCATGATAGTATATAGGTTATCATTGACCGTTTGACCAAATCAGCCCACTTTCTTCCTATTCGTGAAGATTTCAAAGTGGAGAAACTTGCTCGAATCTACAATGATGAAATCATTTGTCGTCATGGTATACCCATTGACATAATCTCTGACCGTGATGGTCGTTTTACTTCACGTCTTTGGCAAACTTTTCAGTCGGCTAAGGGTTCTCACTTGAATCTTAGTACAGCCTTTCATCCTCAAACGGATGGACAGACTGAACGTACTATTCAAACCCTAGAGGATATGCTCCGTTCTTGTGTCATCGACTTTGGTGGTAGTTGGGATGTACATTTACCATTGATCGAGTTCTCGTACAACAACAGCTATCATTCCAGTATTCAGATGGCTCCTTTCGAAGCTTTATACGGTCGTAAGTGCCGATCTCCTCTCAGTTGGCATGAGATTGGTGACAAGAAACTTACTAGCCCTGAGATCATTCAAGAGATGACGGATAAGATTCTTCAAATCTGCGATAACTTGATCAAGGCTAGGAGCAGACAAAAGAGCTATCCTGACAAAAGGCGTAGGCCACTGGAATTCAATATTGGGGATCACGTTCTGCTCAAGGTATCTCCTTGGAAATGAGTTATACGGTTTGGTAAAAAGGGAAAGCTCGCCCCTCGCTATGTGGGTCCTTTCAAGATACTCGAAAGGATTGGTAAGGTGGCTTACCGACTCGATTTTCCTCAAGAGCTTAACAATGTACACCCGACGTTCCACGTATCTAATCTTCGGAAGTGCTTAGCCGACGAGGAACTTCAGGTTCCCATCGAAGACTTGCAAATAAATGAAACTATTCATTTTGTAGAGAAACCGGTCAAAATCATGGACCGAGGTACCAAGCGACTAATATGCAGCAAAATTTCCATAGTTAAGGTGCGATGGGAAGGAAAGCGTGGCGCCGAATTCACTTGGGAACTCGAGAGTGAGATGAAGACCAAGTATCCACAGCTCTTCGAGCAGTCTTCCTCTTAGATTTCAAGGATGAAATCTCCTAAAGGAGGGGAGACTGTAACGCCCTGCGTCCCAAACTTTTATCTTTTGGCAAGTCTAGTCCCTGTAAATACTTAACGATGCTTATTTGAGTCTTAACTATGATAAACTATGTGAAACTTTTACGCTATGTGATACTTGACTCTTGTGATACTTTGAACCTAGATTCTTTTGATACTTTGAAACTTGACTCTTGAAACTTGGCACTTGTTAAACATTGATACTTGGTTAAACTAGAAACTTGACGCTTATTAAGCAAGAAACTTGATACTTAGTGGAACGAGAAACTTTGATTCTTTATTGAACGAGAGACTTTGATACTTGATACTTTGATACTTGATACTTAGATACTTGATACTTTGATGACCATTCGACTGAATAGCCATCCGACCCATTCCGCACTTACACCGCCTTAGCTGTCAACATCAGCTATAAATAGGCCCCTTGTGCTCTCATTTTACACTTTCACTCTCTGCCATCCAACCACATGCACCCTCCGTCATTCTTAGCCAGATTCAAGCCAAATCATAAGTAGTCTTCTATGATTCTTGTACAACCTTAATCATTTATCACTTCTACACAAGATTCTTCATCAAAATCACATGAACACTTCAACATTTACATAAAAACGACTGATTTGGGTCTCTTGAAGGTGTTTTCCGCTCAGTTGTTTGTGCAAACTATTGTGGAGCATCATTTGATCAAGAACGACCCTAGATCTTAAAGATTTTTAGAGTTTTATGCAAAATCTAAAGGAAACTTACACTTATACACCAGATCCGATGAAGTTTCACCTGTTTACGGATCGGATCTGATGAACATCATGTTTTACACTTATTTTTCGGACTATTCTTATACACAACAGTAGTAGAATCGAACTCAAATAGGCTATTGACTCGTTCCTTAGTCAAAAGCCGGCTTGAAAGTTGATTTCCACCGGAAAACGGGCCGATTGACGGGTCCAAACATGAAACTCCATCGGAAACAGTTCGGCGGTTCAAGATGGGGTGGTTCCCAGTTGGCCGAACGAACTGGGATTTGGTATGTTTCCATTGTTTGACACGTCATTGCACCGTCTCCGTTAACTCGAAACTTAGAAAATTTCACAAACTGCACTCACTGACCATCTGTCCGAATGGTCATCCGATTGGATGACCATTCGACCAGATGATCTAATTATCGTGACACTTGTTTGTTTTACAGGACACTATGATCACAACGTTTGAAACTTTAACAGTTCGCAAACTTCACCCACTGGTCGAATGGAGTCTATCTGTTCGAATGGTCATCCGACCGGATGACCATCCGTTCAGGTATTCAGTCAGATACTTTTACTCGATTTTCGCACCGTTCGACGCTCTGTTCCCAGTCGGGTAAGCTCTTAAAGAACTTATGCTATGTTCCCCGCACGCAGGCTGATCCAGCGTTCCCTTCGATCCAATTTAGCAGTGTTTGGTTATAAGCACCCGCTGTGAGTATACTTGATCCCTTTTTTGTTTTAAACACTTTTGGGATGCAACATGTATTCTATATCAAGACACTTGACACTTGAAACTTATTTGAAACATACTCTATCCTCGTTAAACTTGAAACTTGATACTTGAGACTTTTATGCTATGTGAATGTCTAATCCTTGTGTGTAGTTCCGCCTTAACATTGGTAGCGCTATAGGGGTAATGCACCTCCCCGTTAGTCTTTAGGGTATTGTTAGGTGGATATATTTAACCTCCCGTTAGTCTTTGGGAAAGGCATTTAACATATTGGAAACGTGGGTTATCACTTGGACTGCGTAAACTAGCATGGTGAAACTTTTATATGTTTATATGATGGATATGAGGTTTTTGTAAACTATTATGCTACGTATTCAAACTTGTATGCTCGCCAACATTTTTGTTGATAGTATTTTAATATATGTTGTAGGTTGATAGTAGCTGGGATTCGAGGAAACAAGCTAGGATGATGCTTAGAAACTCATCTAGTTAAATCGGGAATTTTGAACAATATTTGAATCTTGATGTATTTGGATGAATTCTGTGGTTGTGGATCGTTTGACTTTTAGACAATTTCATGAAACTTAATTAATTCATATTGAAGCTATTAGTGTTGTGGATCTCTTGAGCAATCTGAATCATTTAGTGTCGCGCCTCGATGTTTCCGCCATCGGTTGGGGTGTGACAATGAAACCCTTATAACCTTGGTTTTCTTTGCCGTTTCGTCTTTTGGGTTTTCGTTCGCGATCCGACACTTGGTTTTATTAACTTTTAGCTCATTTTCCATCATTTTCAGCTGTTTTTATCCACCAAGGCCTGCGAAACATAAATGAATCAAACGTATGTACAATCTAAATAAAAAACGAAACTAAATCTAACTAAAACGCATAAACTAAACATGATAAATAGATGTATTTTACAATACATCAAATATCCCCACACTTAACATATTTTCGTCCCTAAAAAAGAATTGTGCAGATGGAATCAGAATCAGATAAAATATTCGGGTTCAAAGATCTAGATTACCTATTAAAATTAAAACTCGTGTTAACCGCGATTGCAAGTATACATGTCCACTTTAACCCAAACCCGGTTCCAAGCCCTTATCATGCAATTTATGTTTAAGGTTTAGTCAATCTACCTAGGGTCTCACACTAAAAGCCGCAGTTTCACCTAATCCCGTCTCAAGCTCATGGAACAAAAGGAACAGTCACTGGACTATTTCCTAACCGTTTTATACCAAAATCAAAAGAATTTAACATCAAACTTTTTTCTCTCTCCTTTTCCTTTTCTTTTAAGCATTAGACTTTGCATACCTAACCTAGAGGCTGTCTCAACCAGAGTCACCATCCCCGAGAGCGATAACATAGGCGTCGGTAAATTTGCATTTTTTCCTTTAAACTTAACCTAGAGGCAATCTAAATCAGTGTCACTACCCTCAATAAAGACTAAATAATGGCCTCGTTTTTCTATCAATCTAGCTCAATGTATTATATATTTTTTCTGTGATAAAAAATTCTAACAATTTTAGCTTATAACGGCATTTTTTACACTATTTTTTTCGGTTTCGACTTCCTACTTCTCCTATATGACAACCCACTAGTGGACTAACAATTAGGTATATTTAAATCAAAGGAACCTTGAAACCGAATCGGGCCTACTCACACATCCCAAGCTAGACACAAGCTTAACTCTTTAAACTTATATTACTATTACTTGAAACCCGAAAATACCTCATTTTTCTATCAATTTCCGTGTTTATTCGCAAACTTCTTAAACAAGAGACATTTTCTAATTTTTTTCATTATTTTTGAATTTTTGGTTTTTATATTTTTTTTTCATTTTTTTCAATTTTTAAGATTCAAAACCGACTCACTAACTAAACTATCACAACGACTCAAGTGTTCCATTCCCACACTTAAAGTTTGCATTATCCCTAATGCAAGAATGGAAACACAACTCAAAAACAATAAACAAAAATAAATGCAGAAAGAAATATATAAATATACAAAAATACAATGGAAAAGACTTAGCTGGTAATTTTGCAAGACTGTCAAAGTGCCAGTCAATTCTAAAAAACGTGCCCTCCATACCAAACGTTCTCAGCAAACAATACCTCAACCCTCACACACGCAGGGAAGCCGCTATAAATCACCTAAACAATACCAACACAAATCAAACATATAATAATAATAATAGCAAAATATTGTTCAACATCCAAACCACCCAACCAACATAACCCAACCAACCAGTATCAAAGTATAATAGTACATACTAGAGAGAATATAAAAACAACATAAAAAATAAAAAGATATAACTCCTAGCGCTGCTGCCATATCCCCACACTAATCTTCTTCTTAATCTCCACCAAAACCTTGATACTGCTGCACACCTTCCATCCCGCTTGGTCCCTGCTGAGCCGGCTGCTGAAAGTAAGATGGAACCCCCATATTCAAATTTTCCATCATGTACCTCATCCCATCCTCTAGCCGCCTCTGACCAGCCTCGTTACTCCTTCGGCTCTCGTCCATTAACTGCCTCACACTCTGTCGCAACCCCGACCCCTGCCTCGGGAGGCGGGCGGTTGCGGCCTACTCAGAGATGGTGGTATCGGTGTTTATCATTATTTGGCAGCGGAATTTCATCAGGACCGTAGTTAGGAAATATTTTATCAGAGTAAAACACCACATTTTATAATAATAATAAATATATTGGGAAAAAATCCAAGTTTTCGTTACAAACAAGTTTATAGGGATAAACCCTATTTTATTGAAATAAAACATCTTCTTTATTTAGGTAACTTTTATAGCCACTTTTCCAAGCCTTCAGTGCTGTCCAGCTGGCTTCTATTTGGCTTTCACATTTTGTTACCTGAAACGCGTTTAAAAACATTTTGTCAGTGGGAAATACTGGTGAGTGAATCCCAATTTTATCAAGAAGAGTTTTATCATTTCACAGTATTGAGAGCGATTACAATGTTTATATCTACACAATTACTCATTCAGTACTATCAATCCTAACTGGTGGGTTATATTACACATTGGCTATCTCGTCGTCCAATGGTAACGTGTTCCACATTTTGTATACAAAACCCCAACATACCGGCAGTAATTGAAGAATTACAAAGACTCAATCACTGCTAATCACATTGTAAAATAATTAAGGTTTTGTAAAAACAGTTGACAAAAACGTTTACAAAAAGGAGATTACTCACATTGCTACTTTAGGGTTGTAACACCCCGAAAAATGTAAAACCTTAAACTGGAATTAATAAGGTTTAAATAAACGAGAATTTACTAACTAGGGATTCTAACCTAGCTAGTTACAAGTTTAGAAATAACCTATAGTAGGGTAAAAAGCAATTAAAATAAACATTTAACAAAATGGAGGGACTTAAGTTGTAACATTTGAAACTTGGTTGTTACTAAACAAATAAAACAAGCCAAACACCCCCAAATGGAGGTGTCTGGTCGTACAAACAAGTCCAGGGGCGACCCAACCCTTCAAAAACCTAGAACCTCACTAAATCTACAAATTGAAGGCTCAATCCAAGTCGAAATCGAAATTTAATCATAGATTCGTGATCCTCATTGCGAGAGGATTCTAAGGTATGTAAAATCTGATGAAATCCTTCAACTTGAATTTCTCATGATTTTGTAAAATCTGGAAATTTAGGTTGCATGTGTGTTATGTAGTTAGATTAGGGTTGATATGAAGTCTAGATATGAAATCTAGCCAACTACATGTGAAATCACTACCAAATTCTGGAAATTTCATGAACACCTTGAAGGTGGATTGTGGGTTTTACAATATGATGATGAACACTAGGATTTGGAACGAATATTTTAGTGTAATTTGATCTTAGAAAATGATTTCAGAAAATGCATGATGTGTAAATGATATATGAAGGTTATATTGATGATTTAGTTAGCTAACTAACAAGCTATAAACTTGAATATGAGAGATATAAAATTCTGCCTTTAAAGTGTTTGATGAAATGCCTCTATGAAGGCCTAAAACAGAAATTCTGAGCTTAAACTCATAGTCATGATGTTTTGGCAAAATATGCGAATCATGATTTAAATAGAGTTCTAAAACGCATTGTGAATGAACTCTATAGGATCGGACGCAGGAGCGTCAAGTGGACAAGCGGGAGGCGAACCACGTTTGAAGGGCAAACTTTGAAGGTATGTAACTTGACCCGTTACATTATTAGACTTGATGACTTTATATGTTTTTCTTGAATCCTTGAATAAGAGTTGTTTTGGTTACACGATGAAGTCGCTATAATGATTGTTAAATACGGATGGTACTCTTTGGTAGTCGTCATAGGAAAGGATTTCCGTAGACGAGCCAAACGGGTCAAATAATCGAGTAAATCATAAATTATATTCCGGAAATATGTAGATTGTTCTACGCTATTGGTTAATGTTTATCTCATGCTAGGAATACTAGTTTTAGATGAAATGGGTTGTTTGCAAGGCAAATTTCGAAGTTGGTTTGAAGGAAATGAACTAACAAATCAAGACATGGATTTCCAGGTTTCACCGTAAATTACGGTAGTACCGTAATTTACGGTGAGGGTCAAACTTGTTTACGGCGTAGGTCTACTGATTTACGGTGACCAAATAAAGTTTCAGGTCTCACCGTAAATTACGGTGATACCGTAATTTACGGTGGACTTTATATGTTTTTCTTTATTAATTGCTTTTCAAAGTTTAAATGTTAGATCTTGTATTTAAAATGTTATATATTGATGTCAAAACTAATGTTTAACGGTTTTGACCCTAGGTAACTAGATGGACCTTACGGGTGATGATCAAGCAACGTCGAAGAACCGAACATGTCTTATGAAGCTTCCGCTATTATATAAATCTTTTGTAGCACTTGTATATGGGTTGTAAACTCTTGTTAAACAATTTTTGAAACGTTTTAACTTAGTCATTAGTTGACTAAGGTTTTAATTAAATATGATCTTTGTTAAAGAATGACGTGTATTTAAACTATATTTTGCTTAAATTTAAGGGTAAAATTTTAGGGTGTAACAAGTTGGTAATCAGAGCTCTAGGTTGTCAATAAGTGTTCGGTTCAAGCTTGATCGGTCGTCCGGTAAGAATTTACTTGTTTTGTTAATAAATTATGTACTACGTATAAAATGAGAAATGGACAATATGCATGAAAAGAGTGTGTAAGCTCACTCAAAAAGCAAGAAATGCATGAAACATGAATTATCAAATCAAGTTACGGACTTGATTAAATAGAAACATGAATTATCAAATCAAGTTACGGACTTGATTAAATAGAAACATGAATTATCAAATCAAGTTACGGACTTGATTAAATAGAAACATGAATTATCAAATCAAGTTACGGACTTGATTAAATAGAAACATGAATTATCAAATCAAGTTACGGACTTGATTAAATAGAAACATGAATTATCAAATCAAGTTACGGACTTGATTAAATAGAAACATGAATTATCAAATCAAGTTACGGACTTGATTAAATAGAAACATGAATTATCAAATCAAGTTACGGACTTGATTAAATAGAAACATGAATTATCAAATCAAGTTACGAACTTGATTAAATCAAAACAAGTAAAGCATGTGTTACAAATAGAATGTTTAACAATCTATGTAAACATTTCAGAAATCGAGATGGCTGATGGAGGCAACGATAATGCGGTGCCAAGAGTCACCGAACAAGTGAGGGAAGTGATTGCCGAAGAGGTTGGAAAGGCGATCGAAAACAGTTTGTCGGACTTTATTGATAAAATCCAAGACACGGTTTTATCAATAGTAGAAGATAGAATCAAGAAACTGGAAGACGAGTCAAATGTAGTAAAGGAAAAGCGTGGAGGACGAAAGCCTTGTTCATACAAGGAATTCATGGCTTGTAAACCACCAGTATACAATGGGGAGGTTGACCCGATAGTGTGCCAACGATGGCTAAGTGACATCGAAGGGGTATTCGAGAGAACCCATTGTGACGAAGAAGACTACGTAGCCTTTGGTACGGGTCAACTAAGGAGTCAAGCGAAAGATTGGTGGGATAACAAAAAGAAGGAGATTGGAAGCGAAGCGGCTAAGGCCATGACTTGGGAGGAGTTTAAGACGCCGTTTCTTAAACACCATAGTCCCAAGGCGGTCGTAAATAAAATCAAGGAAGAGTTCATGCAACTCAGACACAAAGGTGAATCCATAGACAAGATCACGGGGATGTTTATGGACAAGATGAAATTCTGTGACGAATTGATAACGAATGAAGAGCAAAAGGTCTATTATTACCATAACATGCTAAGCGCGGAATATAGAGAGTTCATAACCCCTTCGAAGTACGAGACCCTTACCGAGATTGTCAATGCTGCTCGGGAAAAGGAGATTGAATTGAAAAAGAGCATAGAACGGGGTGAACGAAAGGCACTAGATGTGAATCCAAGCCCTACCAAGAAAGCAAGAACGAATGAATCCGCAAAGAGATCAGATGCTAAAGGTAGCACATCAGGTTGCAAAATTTGTGGGAAGAATCATAAGGGCGAATGTCGTTACAAGGATAAGCCTTGTCCCATATGCAAGAAAAAGGGACATATGGCTATGTCATGCCCGGAGAAGGTGACGGTTTGTTACAATTGTTATCGAACGGGTCACAAAAAGTCGGAATGCCCGGAACTGGTTGGAAAGAAAGATGGGCAAGAAGCGAAAGATGAAGCCCCGAAAGCAAAGGCAAGATCTTTCCAACTAACTGCCGCAGAAGCGAAGATTGAACCTGACGTGGTCTCAGGTATATTTGCTGTAAATTCAATTCCCGCACACGTGTTATTTGATACGGGTGCGAATAAATCCTTTGTTTCATATGGGTTTATTCGACATCCTTCCTTTATTCTAACAAAATTACCTGTGCCCTTAGAAGTAGAGATAGGTAATAACAAAAGCTTTATTGTTTGTGATGTATGTGAAAATTGTAAACTGAGCATCGACGATGAAGAATATTTGATAAATCTAATCCCAATGTCGATGGGAGAATTCCAAGTAGTCGTGGGGATGGATTGGCTATCTCAATACCATGCAAAGGTCGTGTGTTTTCGCAAGGAGATAAAACTAACATCTCCGAGCGGAAAACACGTCACCATTTATGGCGAAAAACGAGGCAACCCCATAGTATGTTCAATGTTGAAAGCTCACAAGCTCATGAAGCGAGGATGCAAAGCATTCATAATTTATGCAAATGAGACCGAGAAAGAATCACGGAAGATCGAAGAAGTACCGGTAGTACGAGATTATGAAGATGTTTTTCCGGAAGATTTACCGGGGATACCGCCTGAACGGGAAGTAGAGTTCGGAATCGAATTGATTCCGGGCGCGAAACCTGTGGCAAAAGCCCCGTACCGACTTGCACCGTCGGAATTACAAGAGCTGATGTCCCAAATTCAAGACTTGCCTGATAAAGGATTTATAAGGCCGAGTGTGTCTCCTTGGGGCGCACCGGTGTTGTTTGTGAGAAAGAAGGACGGGAGTATGCGCATGTGTATCGATTATCGGGAGTTAAACAAACTCACGGTAAAGAACCGATACCCGCTCCCGAGGATAGACGACTTATTTGACCAACTACAAGGCGCGAGTTGGTTTTCAAAAATTGACCTTAGGTCGGGGTATCACCAATTAAAGGTCAAAGAAGAAGATGTGCCGAAGACGGATTTTCGCACAAGATACGGACATTACGAATTTCTCGTGATGTCATTTGGGCTAACAAATGCGCCCGCGGCTTTCATGGACCTCATGAACCGGGTTTGCAAGCCAATGTTGGATAAGTCGGTCATCGTGTTTATCGATGATATATTAGTGTATTCGAAAAGTGAAGCCGAACATGCACGCCATTTACAAGAAGTGTTAGAGACACTTAGACGAGAGAAGCTTTATGCGAAATTTTCCAAATGTGCCTTTTGGTTACGAGAGGTACAATTTCTCGGTCATGTCATAAATGCCGATGGGGTTTTGGTGGATCCGTCAAAAATAGAGTCGGTGTCAAAATGGAATCCCCCGAAGAACCCTTCTGAAATTAGAAGCTTTTTGGGGCTTGCTGGATATTATAGGAGATTCATTCAAGATTTCTCCAAGATAGCATCGCCGCTAACAAAGCTAACCCAAAAGAAAGCAAAGTTTGTTTGGGGAGTCGATCAAGAAAAAGCGTTTCGGACGCTAAAAGAAAGGCTAACTCAAGCTCCGGTACTGACATTGCCGGACGGAGTCGAAGACATGGTGGTTTATTCGGATGCTTCATTATCGGGGCTCGGTTGCGTGTTGATGCAACGGGGCAAGGTAATAGCCTATGCCTCAAGACAATTGAAGATACACGAGAAGAAATACCCCACGCACGATCTCGAGTTGGCAGCGGTAGTATTTGCATTAAAAATATGGAGGCATTACTTGTATGGGGTAAAATGCACCATATTCACCGACCACAAGAGTTTGAAATACTTCTTCGACCAGAAGGAGTTAAATATGCGACAAAGGCGATGGCTGGAAACGGTGAAGGACTATGATTGTGAGATACACTATCACCCCGGAAAGGCAAACGTGGTAGCGGATGCTCTAAGCAGAAAAGCGGATTATGTCCCAATACGAGTGAGGTCGATGCAACTTGTGGTAACCTCGGGTGTACTTGAACGTATTCGAGAAGCGCAATTAGAAGCAGTAAAAGAAGAGAATTGGAAGAAGGAAAGAATAATTGGACAGTTGAAAGACTTGTCGGATGGGAATCACGGGTTAAAGACTCGATCCGGAAGGATATGGGTCCCACATACCTGTGGAGTAAAGGCGCTTCTACTTGATGAAGCTCATAAATCCCGTTATTCAATTCATCCGGGTGCGACCAAGATGTACAATGATTTGAAACAAAATTATTGGTGGCCCGGAATGAAGAGGGATGTGGCGAAGTATGTGGAAAAATGCTTGACATGTTTACAAGTCAAGGCGGAGCATCAGAAACCCTATGGCAAACTCCAACCGTTGGAAATTCCGGTTTGGAAATGGGAACATCTTACAATGGACCTGTTAACCAAACTGCCTAGGACAAACCGTGGTTTTGATGCCATATGGGTAGTGGTGGATAGATTGACGAAAAGTGCTCACTTCATTCCGATTCGTGAGACTTATACGTCAGAAAAGATGTCAGAAGTCTATACCAATGAAATCATAGCACGTCATGGAGTGCCGGTGTCCATCGTGTCCGATAGGGATACCCGGTTTACCTCGAAATTCTGGCGTGAATTCCAAGAACAAATGGGGACCAAATTGTTCATTAGCACTGCGTACCATCCTCAAACGGATGGACAAAGTGAAAGAACGATACAAATTTTGGGAGACATGCTACGGGCGTGCATAATCGACTTTGGAGGTAGTTGGGATGTTCACCTACCGTTAGTTGAGTTTTTGTATAACAACAGTTACCAATCTAGTATTAAAATGGCACCATACGAACTGCTTTACGGTAGGAAGTGTCGAACCCCGGTTTGTTGGGGTGAAGTGGGTCCACGTGAACTCGCCCATCAAGACATAGTAAGAGCCACGAACGAAAAGATCGATAAAGTTCGGGCACACTTGAAAGCGGCTCAAGACAGGCAAAAGGCGTATGTTGATAAAAGGAAAAGGCCGATTGAATTTCAAGTCGGCGACATGGTCATGCTAAAAGTGTCCCCATGGAAAGGCGTTATTAGATTTAGAAAGAAGGGGAAGTTAAGCCCAAGGTTTATCGGGCCATTTAAAATTATCGGGAGAGTTGGCAAGGTAGCTTACCGTCTTGAACTACCGGAGGAGCTAAGTGGGATTCATGGCACGTTTCACGTATCTCAATTAAGAAAGTGTCTAGCTGACGAAACGACCTATATCCATTACGATGATATCGAAGTGGATAATAGTCTAAATTATGTGGTGAGACCGGTTGAAATTTTAGACAGAAAGGTCAAACGTTTACGAAATAAACAAATCGAACAAGTCAAAGTCAAATGGGAGCATAGGAAGGGTTCGGACACTACATGGGAGTCCGAAGAGGAGATGCGACGTCTTCACCCTACTTTATTTGGTACGTATTGCGGTTTCGAGGACGAAACCCTTTTTAAGGGGGGTGGACTTGTAACACCCCGAAAAATGTAAAACCTTAAACTGGAATTAATAAGGTTTAAATAAACGAGAATTTACTAACTAGGGATTCTAACCTAGCTAGTTACAAGTTTAGAAATAACCTATAGTAGGGTAAAAAGCAATTAAAATAAACATTTAACAAAATGGAGGGACTTAAGTTGTAACATTTGAAACTTGGTTGTTACTAAACAAATAAAACAAGCCAAACACCCCCAAATGGAGGTGTCTGGTCGTACAAACAAGTCCAGGGGCGACCCAACCCTTCAAAAACCTAGAACCTCACTAAATCTACAAATTGAAGGCTCAATCCAAGTCGAAATCGAAATTTAATCATAGATTCGTGATCCTCATTGCGAGAGGATTCTAAGGTATGTAAAATCTGATGAAATCCTTCAACTTGAATTTCTCATGATTTTGTAAAATCTGGAAATTTAGGTTGCATGTGTGTTATGTAGTTAGATTAGGGTTGATATGAAGTCTAGATATGAAATCTAGCCAACTACATGTGAAATCACTACCAAATTCTGGAAATTTCATGAACACCTTGAAGGTGGATTGTGGGTTTTACAATATGATGATGAACACTAGGATTTGGAACGAATATTTTAGTGTAATTTGATCTTAGAAAATGATTTCAGAAAATGCATGATGTGTAAATGATATATGAAGGTTATATTGATGATTTAGTTAGCTAACTAACAAGCTATAAACTTGAATATGAGAGATATAAAATTCTGCCTTTAAAGTGTTTGATGAAATGCCTCTATGAAGGCCTAAAACAGAAATTCTGAGCTTAAACTCATAGTCATGATGTTTTGGCAAAATATGCGAATCATGATTTAAATAGAGTTCTAAAACGCATTGTGAATGAACTCTATAGGATCGGACGCAGGAGCGTCAAGTGGACAAGCGGGAGGCGAACCACGTTTGAAGGGCAAACTTTGAAGGTATGTAACTTGACCCGTTACATTATTAGACTTGATGACTTTATATGTTTTTCTTGAATCCTTGAATAAGAGTTGTTTTGGTTACACGATGAAGTCGCTATAATGATTGTTAAATACGGATGGTACTCTTTGGTAGTCGTCATAGGAAAGGATTTCCGTAGACGAGCCAAACGGGTCAAATAATCGAGTAAATCATAAATTATATTCCGGAAATATGTAGATTGTTCTACGCTATTGGTTAATGTTTATCTCATGCTAGGAATACTAGTTTTAGATGAAATGGGTTGTTTGCAAGGCAAATTTCGAAGTTGGTTTGAAGGAAATGAACTAACAAATCAAGACATGGATTTCCAGGTTTCACCGTAAATTACGGTAGTACCGTAATTTACGGTGAGGGTCAAACTTGTTTACGGCGTAGGTCTACTGATTTACGGTGACCAAATAAAGTTTCAGGTCTCACCGTAAATTACGGTGATACCGTAATTTACGGTGGACTTTATATGTTTTTCTTTATTAATTGCTTTTCAAAGTTTAAATGTTAGATCTTGTATTTAAAATGTTATATATTGATGTCAAAACTAATGTTTAACGGTTTTGACCCTAGGTAACTAGATGGACCTTACGGGTGATGATCAAGCAACGTCGAAGAACCGAACATGTCTTATGAAGCTTCCGCTATTATATAAATCTTTTGTAGCACTTGTATATGGGTTGTAAACTCTTGTTAAACAATTTTTGAAACGTTTTAACTTAGTCATTAGTTGACTAAGGTTTTAATTAAATATGATCTTTGTTAAAGAATGACGTGTATTTAAACTATATTTTGCTTAAATTTAAGGGTAAAATTTTAGGGTGTAACAAGGGTTTTCCTTTTTGATTTCCTGGTTATTATCTATTAATTAAACAATGCACACGTGTTAGTATAATAACCCAAATTTACATTAGTTATACCCTCCCCGAGACAGAACTCCAACGACTATGTCGGGCGGAGCCTCAACAGCCATTACGGAGCACTAGATCAATCGGGCAGCGTATCTAATACGTAACCGGGGGTTAAAATACTTACAACGTGGCAGAGCTTCGCTATTTAGGGGGTATTATGCCCGAATATTATGTCTATACTACAGAATTTGAGAGAGAAAAGTGAATTGTGAACGAGTTGGGACTGAAGGCCGATGGCCTCCATTTATAGGTCTGGTCGTCCACCTTGTTGAGCCCCGCGTAAGCCGAAGGCAAAGCCTTCGCAGCTCGCGATGTAGGGCATTGTAGGATCGTTTGCACGACCAAAACGAGTCGTTCAGAAGAATTCTATCCAATACGAAAGGCGGAATCAGACGTATTGAAGTGATTTCAGCTGAATTTGCACGTAGAATCACTTTAAACTGTCTCTGTATTGATATCAGATCGTTTTACAATGCTGGAGACACTTCGGCAGAGCTTCGCTACCGGTATTGAAAACGTTACAAATGAATTGAACAAGGCACTATTTATAGGTAAGCCCATTCCGCACGAAACAGTTCACACGAAATGGCATTTCGTGCGAAATGGCAATCACCATTTCGTGCGAAATGGCCAAGTATCATTTCGTACGAAATGGATGCGAAATGGCCACATCTCACACTTTTCCCATTTTTCTCGTACAACGTGCCCTGATCTATCTAATCTAATCTAATACAAGACTCAAAACAAGACGAAGTCGACAGACATATGCACCAACAGACTCCCCCTTGGATGTTGACGAAGTCTTCAGTGTCGAGTCTTCGGTATGTCACATCTTCAGTCTTTATCAGTCTTCTCACTCTCTCCAAAATATACTTCATTGTAAGCATCCTCAATCAATCTCTTTCTCTTTCTTCCAGAATCTCAACCTGTCTCTATCTTCTTTTGATCAGATCTCTTGATTCCTTAAGTTCATTAGCATCAGCAGCTTGCGTGCACACAGTTCCAAGATCAGAAACTGGCTTTTTACATCTTCAGACTCCCTCTTGATGTCTTCAGACTCCCCCTTTCGCTAAGCTGGGATCGCAGTCTGGAATTCACAATCCACAGGATTTGGATCGAAAACCTGGCTATTATAACTTTCACAGGTTCTAAGATCATAACCTGGCTCTTACATAACTTTCAGGAGTTGAAACCTAGCTGCTTCTACCTGCACAGACTCTACCTAAAACATAAGTTTCACAAATTTTAAATTTTAACAATTTTAAACTCTGTTTACCACTTTCAAAATCAAACAATCTCATGTAAATATCATCCAAAATGATTTAACATTTATAATTTCAGATGACTACTTGTAGGAAAAATATACAGATTTGACATTTTTATTTTGAAATCTTTTCTCATTTCAAACAAACTCCCAAACCTATTGTTCATCATGTTTAGCACTCGGAATTTTGAAAATCAGCTTTCCAACATCAGTTGTCGAAAATCTTTTTGTATTTTCAAATATAAGCTAAAAACACAATATTTTTGGGTTTTTGTTTTTAATGGAAAGCAGTAAAGAAATATTTACAAACAATATTTTTGTGAGTTTGTGCAAGAGGATCATATCAGTTTATGAGACAAATCACCAACACCGTTAAGCTTTAAACATTTTAAGTTTTAAACGATTCACTTAGATTGTCAGTATACTGATCCACTTAAATTTTCACACAAAGTTCAACTGTTTCGAGATACGAGATTAATGTTTTAGAGACTTAAACTTATTCGCGTGTCCCACCTCAGAATATACTCCCATATCCAGACTCCTATATTCAGTCTTACAGGTGAATGTACACTAGTGATATCTGTAAAGGGGTTAATTGCGAGACCATGAGAGCTCAGGCTATTGCTTCCGCAAAATCAGAGAGATGATGGTTCGACTTTTGGTGGGTTCCCTTTAGAGAATCTTTTCTTCAACAGCACATGATTAGCATTTTTCAATGTTTCATCATTTTTTATGCTGATGGTGAGCTTTAAGATTAAAGCAATGTAAAGTATTATACGAGGAATAGGCTATTTCTCCAGAAAAATCAGAAGTCCAGGTATAATACCCCAGATATCACCACGCACAAAGACCTAGTATGTCAGAAATAGAAAGCCCTTCAAACAAGATTTCAGGGGTTACCTATATATCCGAGAGATGTTCCCCACGAAATAAGTAAGTTTGATATTTAGGTTTATATCTCGAACACAATCTACTAAGCGTGTAAAAACCTACTGGCATATCATCAGTGAGACCGTTTATCACATTTTGACTTTCCAATTCTTTAGCATGCTGTGATAGTCCACTGATGTACTATCATTTCCTCTTTTTTCACAACAAAACTCATTTTTGATTTCCCAAAGTTTTTGGTTTTTTTCAAATTTTCGAAATTTCTAAAATTTTTACTCCCTCTAAAATCAAAAATATGTTTCAATTTTGGATTTTCGGGGAAATTTTGAAAACAAACTGTACAAATAAAGTGACAACTGTTGTGAATTACTTCAATTCGCCATCCTCTTGGCATAAACAATCAGAACTCCCCCTAACAACAAACTATTTTCCCATTAAAATTTCAAAACACTTAAGTTTGTTTTAATCAAAATGGTTTTTCCGGAAAATAAGTTTTGTTGATATTTACAAACCACTTGTAGGTTAGGGGATAAACTCATCACTTTGTTTTCTGAATCACATGAATGTAAGTTAAATCAAGTTCAACTTAATGACCTTGATTAACCACTTGTAAATGAAAACCTCTTTTTCAACCACTAGTAAATTCACTTATCAACCAACCACTTGTAGAATAAAATATGACAATTTTCAAGAATACTATCACTTGTAGGTTGAAATATCATTTAATCAACCACCATTCACAAATGTGATATTTCTCAAGAAAGATGCTGATTCCTGCTCCACGGTTACCAACTTGGGAGCCCCGGCAAGTCCAGAGTTTAGTCATGATAGGTTCTATCCCAGTTACTAACCTGGGATGACCCATCTTCATCTGGTTTCTTCGTTTTCTTTTCATAAAATTCCTTTACCCCTTTGACCTTCCCGTCAATCATTTTTTCAAAAATATTTTTAACTGTGGGGTTAAAGGCTTTTTTAACATCAAATTCTTTCTTTTCAGAAAAAAATTGATTTGAGATTTCAACTTTGCCAATTTTTAAATTTTCAACCCGCAATGGTGGAAAATTTGCGTCATCAAATGGCGGCACTGAATTTTCACCTTTTATCACAACTTGTGGCTCCTCTGACTTTGACGAGTCAGATTCATCGCCAGAACTAGCATCTGAATTCTTAACAACCCACTTTTGGTTGTTAAGGTTCACCTTTCTTCTGTAAAAACTTTTTGAACACTCACTAACCTCAAACTTTGAATTTTTGAAAACTTTAAATTGTTTGGTTGGTGGTTCATTTTAAACTATCTTTCCTTTCAGTTTTTCAGAGACTCCCTGTTTTGTTTGGATTGCCTTTGGACAATTCCTGGCAATATGACCAACTGTTTTGCATTGAAAACAGGTTCTTGTCTCCTTTTTCTAGAGCAATTTCCTTCTTTATTCCCTCTTGCTTCTTCGCAAGGAATTCTTTGTTTGTCTGCTTTCTAAACAATTGCTCTTTTTCTTCTTCAGACGATGTTCCTGAAACAAAAACAGTTTTTGGTTTATAAGTTTTCTCATTTTTATGATTTTTCGGTGGAATAAAACCAAGACCTTTCTTTTTGAAATTACCGTTATGGTTTGGTTTCTTTTGAAAACCTGAACCAGAACTGTAACCTTTTTTCTTGTTTAACCTTTGTCTATCTCTTGAGGTGTACTTTTTAGATTTTTCAGTAAGATTTACATCTTTTATTTCAGAAATATTAATTTCTGTTAATTGGAAAACATTTTTGATCATTTCAGTTTTAACACCTCTTATTGGAAATTCTTCATCAGAATATAGTTTGTCAGAATCATTCAAAGTATATGCCACTTTGAATGTTTCATCATTCAAATTATTTTTTGATAACAGAAAATCTTTATTATAAACCTGTTTATCCTTTTTGACAGTTGGACTTGAAGTGCCGGACTCCTCCATTTCATCTTTATCAAACACCTGATCGACTACTTTCTTAATAATCTCGGACTCATGATCAGTGTTGGATGATGTGAAAGTGACATCAATGTTGTCTGGCAAGTTATCTGAAGGCTCAGATTCCCACTGTAAGTTGGTTGCCTTTTTTACTCTTTCTGAATTTGGATTTCGTGGAGAATATCCATTTTTAAGCGGGGGTGGACACTTGTTATAGTCAAAACTTTGTTTCTTACCAGAACTCTTCACTTCAGTATCCTCTTTTGTTTCCGAATTCTTCTCCTCAGATGTTTCTTTTTCAAACGCCTTCATGCCTTCAACTGTAGGTTAAATCCTGTCAATCACATAAGAAGAACATGGGTAACTTTTCAATAATTTGTTTACTCTCTCAATTTCGATTCTCTGAGTTTCCAATTTCTGTTCAAGCTCAGCATACATCCCAATGTAATAATTGATCATATCTTGCTTTATCATGTATGCTCCATTGAGTGTCTTCATGGCTATAGCTTGTTCACTGCTTGACTCATTGTATTGATTCATTGCTTTGTTTAAGACATCATACGATTCTTTCAACCTGTTCATGTTGTGAATCAACTCATTGTTTTGCTTTTTCATTGTCTCATCTTTCAACCTGTTCATGTTGTGAATCAACTCATTGTTTTGCTTTTTCATTGTCTCACAGTTTTCACAATTCTCAGACACCTTTTCTGCAACAGCTTCCTTTTTAATTTCGAAAGCTGGAACTTCTTTGACTTTTATCACTCGAACCTCTTCTTCATCTTTCTTACCTTTCCTTCTTTCTTCGTCTCTCTCAGCTTGAAATTTTAAAAGCTCTTTCATTCTTTCTGCCTCATATGAATAATCATCATCACGATCATCTTGTTTTTCAACTTTCTTCTTTGCCATTCGAGCTCTTTCAGCATCTCTCTCAGCTAGATATTTTAAATGCTCTTTCATTTTTTCTGCATAATAATCATAAGCATCATCTTCAACTTTTTGAGCAACAAAAGCTTTATGATCTGCAGTTCTGTTAGGATCAAAATCATCCCAACTGAAATCTTTTGGAAGCCTTTCATCATCTTGATATGTCAAACATGCTTTACTATCAGCTGAAATATATTTGTCCCAACTAAATTCTTTTGACGATCTTCCATCATCTTGATTAACAAGATAAGCTTTCTTTGAATCTTCGATCTCCTTCCTAGCATGTGCAGTTTGTGGCTGTTGTTGTTGATATGGCTGTTGAGCAACTTGATGATAAATTGTTTTCCGATAATAATCATAGTTGTTGAAAGGATTTTGAGCTCCATTTGCTTCGCGATTTGTGCATTCTCTCTTGAAATGCCCTTTTTCCCTGCAACGAAAACAAGTTACTTTAGATTTATCAAATCCTAAAGTAGAAACATTTGCATCACGGAAATCATCTCTTCCTGTAATCTGTTTAAACTTTTCAGCTCTTCTTAACACACTAGCCAAACACCACTTAATATGCATAAGTTCCATCTCCTCAGCATCAACCTGATCGTAATCCTCTTTTGTCAACATTGGATTTCCGATCCTTCCTGCAACTAAACTCCCATACGACTCTAACACAGTTACCAACAAAGACATGTGACTTTTTGCAACTTCTTTCGAGTAATTTTGATCATTCTCAAGATTTAGTGCAATGTTGCATTGTAGAACTTTGCCACTCTTGGTTGCTGAAAACTTTGGATCAAACGATGGATATGAAGAAAGTCCCGTTTTGCTACTTGATCCTTGAGATGAATTTTCAGAAGAACTTTTAGCATTAAAAGCAGTTTCGATCTTTGGTGCAATGTTGGTATTATCACTAACACCACCTTTGTAATACAATCTAATGTCTTGTTCTCCATCATAGTTCTTCATTTTAGCTATCTTTCTTTGTTCCATCTCTTGAGCTTCGAGTTGTTCAATAAAATCACTCAGCGATAGATTGTCAAAATCAGGTTTATTTTTCAACATCATAAGATACGTGCCCCAAACATCATGTGGCAACGCATCAGCCAACTTTTCAATCAATTCTTCTTTATCTTTATTGATGCTCAATCTTTTCATATTCTTCACCAAATTGCAGTATCTTTCTATAATCTGCTTGGTGCTTTCATTTCTTAATCCACGAAATAGATCAAATTCTTTCTTCATAAGCGACGTTTTGTTCTTGATCATCTCTTTACTCCCAACAAATTTCAATTTCAGTTCTTTCCATATCGATTGTGCACTACCGTTGTGTTGTAGTAAGATCAAGATTTCATCCTTAATAGCTTGTTGCAAGAGACTAACCATCAACTTTTCATTTTTGTATTTCTTTTTCTCATCAACATCTAGATCTCTAATGTCAACTTTCTGTCCATCATCCTTAACTGGTCTAATATATAGAAATTCAGTATATTCCCTTGCATCTAGGTAATAAGCTTGAACCCAATTTTCAAAAACGTTCGGCCCATCCACTATATTCCTCAATACTCATTAGCTTAGGCGGTTTTTGCGTAGTGCCCGTTTCATTTTCTAGCATCGTATTCTGAGTAATAGTGATCGGACTAGCAAAGGCATTATAGAACTCGTTCTCCATGATTCAGTTTCGAAAAATTCACAAATACAGACTTTCAAACGAAATGATTATGTTTCACACGAAATGCCCTTTCAAACGAAATTAACTTTCACACGGAATGAGTCTTCAAACGAAATGGTCACCTTTCAAGCGAAATGGGGAACACTTTCACACGAAATGAACCTATTCCTCCCAATTCGTACGAAATGGAATGCTGTTTCAAACGAAATGGCACTCTGGTACGAAATGAAGCCTGTTTCGTAGGAAATGAAAAACTGATGTACTGTTTCAAGCGAAATGGTCCTTGGTGCGAAATGAAGGCTGATTTCGTGCGAAATGGCTGCAAAGTCAAATAATCTGATATCCCATTTCATGCGAAATGGATATGACGTCACACGAAAGGGACAGTTTTTCGCAAAATTGATCAAGTTATACTTCGAATTAAGGTCTGATTCTTTCAAGAATTTGTTAAAACACTGTTTCACACATTATATTTGAAAATCAAGCCATTTTATCCGTGAAAACTCAGTTAATTTTGAAAAGAAGGTGTAGAAAACAGAATTTTCAGCTGAAATGGTAAGAACTCTTCCTCCTGAGCTCTGATACCACTTGTAGGATCGTTTGCACGACCAAAACGAGTCGTTCAGAAGAATTCTGTCCAATACGAAAGGCGGAATCAGACGTATTGAAGTTATTTCAGCTGAATTTGCACGTAGAATCACTTTAAACTGTCTCTATATTGATATCAGATCGTTTTACAATGCTGGAGACACTTTGGCAGAGCTTCGCTACAGGAATCGAAAACGTTACAAATGAATTGAACAAGGCACTATTTATAGGCAAGCCCATTCCGCACGAAACAGTTCACACGAAATGGCATTTCGTGCGAAATGGCAATCACCATTTCGTGCGAAATGGCCACATCTCACACTTTTCCCATTTTTCTCGTACAACATGCCCTGAGCTATCTAATCTAATACAAGACTCGATACAAGACGAAGTCGGTAGACATATGCACCAACAGGCATGTAGGGCCTAGCTTGGCTGACTCAAAGGGGTAGCCTCTACATGCGTTGTGACACGTGGCGGCAGGGGGTGTGGGCGAGTGGCTAGCTGTCACGGCCCGCGACAGAGTCGCTTATGGCCTTCGCAGCCCTCGAGCGCCCCTTGAATATTGTTTTTATTTTATTTTTAATTATATAAAGGTATTCGGGACCGGTTTTCGTATACGGGGTGTATTTTAAGGCGTATATGGACGTTCTAAATATTTTAGGGGTGTTGGAAATATTTTAGGAGGGTTGTTATATCCTCCCCACCTTGTTTTAGAACTCGTCCTCGAGGTCTACTGGAATAGGTGTGGATATTTCCTCTACATCTCGGATTCAAGCTCCCATGTATACTCTGGTCCTCTCTTGGAATCCCATTTTACTTTGACTAGAACTAGTCTTTTGTGTTTGAGATTCTTGATTTTTCTATCTTCAATATGTAAAGGCTTCTCTACAAACTTAAGCTTTTCATTTACCTCTATGTCCTTAAGAGGTACTACTAATGATTCATCGGCTAAACACTTTTTTGAGATTGCATACATGAAATACATCATGTATTCCTGCCATTTCTTCTGGCAGTTGTAGCTGATAGGCTACTGGTCCTGTCCTTATGATAATCTTAAAGGGTCCAACATACCTGGGGCTTAGCTTTCCCCTTTTGATGAATCTCACCACTCCTTTCCAAGGAGAAACTTTTAATAACACCTTGTCGCCTACCTGAAATTCTAACGGCTTTCGCCTGTTATCAGCATAACTCTTCTGTCGATCGCATGCCGCTTTCAGTCTTTCCTTAACTTGAATAATCGTGTCTGTTGTTTCTTGTATTATCTCGGGTCCATATAGTTACTTTTCTCCAATTTCTGCCCAACAGACTGGAGTACGACACTTTCGTCCATAAAGTGCTTCGAATGGTGCAGCATTGATACTGGTATGATAGCTCTTATTGTAAGAAAATTCTATTAATGATAGATGATCGTCCCAATATCCTCCGAAATCAATTACACATGCTCTAAGCATATCTTCCGTTGTCTGGATTGTCCTTTCGCTTTGTCTGTCCGTTTGAGGATGATAAGCGGTGCTTAGATTTAGCTTGGTTCCCATTGCTTTTTGGAAACTAGTCCAAAAATGAGAGGTAAAACGGCTATCTCTATCAGAAACAATAGATAAAGGATTCCATGTAATGAAACTATTTCATTTACATACAACTTAGCTAACTGTTCCATACTAAAAGTCTCTTTCATTGGTAAGAAATGAGCTGACTTGGTTAGCCTGTCTACAATCACCCAGATTGTATCATTACCTTTTGTTGTTTTGGGTAATTTGGTAACAAAATCCATTGTTATCAATTCCCACTTCCACACCGGCATTTCTAACTGTTGCAATAACCCTGAGGGTTTCTGATGTTCAGCTTTAACTTGTGAACAAGTTAGACATTTGGCAACATAAGTTGCTATATCCTTTTTTCATTCCTATCCACCAGAAATTCTTTCTTAAGTCTTGGTACATTTTATTACTTCTAGGATGTATCGTATATTTATACTTATGGGCTTCTTCTAATATTCGGTGGCGTAGGTTTCCTAGTTTGGGTATCCAAATCCTTTCCTTATGGAATCTCTAAATTCTATCTGTTTCTTGTTCTAATTCTTTAATCATCCCTTTCAATTTTTCAGTATCATCCTTGATTACTGAATCCTGTGCTTCTCTAATTTGTTCATTTAAATCTATCTGCAGATTTAATTTAAGAGAACGTACTCTTTTTGGCTTTTCGTGATACTTTCGACTTAAAGCATCATCAACTACACTTAAAGCATCATCAACTACATTTGCCTTTCCTGCATGATACTGGATATTACAATCATAATCACTAAGAATTTCCATCCATCGTCTTTGTCTCATGTTTAATTCCTTTTTTCCCAAAGACATATCTTAAACTCTTATGATCGGTGAAAATGGTAAACTTACTACCGTAAAGGTAATGTCTCCAAATCTTAAGGAAAAAATTATGGCTCCTAATTCTAGATCATGTGTTGTATAATTTTCTTCATGATTCTTAAGTTGTCTAGAAGCATAGGCTATAACCTCTTGACGTTGCATCAATACACGTCCATAACCTAACTTAGAAGCATCACAATAGACTACAAATCTTCAGTTCCTTCTGGTAACGCTAGTATGGGTGCGTTAGTTAATCTTTGCTTAAGAATTCTAAAGTCTTCTTCTTGTTTTGGTCCCCATTCAAACTTAACAGATTTACAGGTTAAGGGAATGGCTATTCTAGAAAAATCCCGGATAAACCTTCTATAATAACCGGCTAGTCCTAGAAAACTTCTAACCTCTGTTGTTGATTCAGGGGTTTTCCATTTAGTAATTGCCTCAATCTTTGTGGGATTCACATGAATTCCATCATGATTGAATAAATGCCCAAGAAACTGTACTTCTTCTAACCAAAACTCACATTTTGAAAACTTGGCATAGAGCTTTTCTTTTCTTAATAACTTAGGAGTGCATGCAGATGCGTTGCATGTTCCTCTTTACTCTTAGAGTAAATGAGAATATCATCTATAAAGACAATTATGAATTTATCCAAATATGATTTACATATTCGGTTCATCATGTCCATGAATGCGGCTGGGGCATTGGTTAAACTAAATGGCATGACAGTAAATTCATAATGGCCATACCTTGTTCTGAAAGCGGTCTTAGGAATGTCCTCTTCCTGTACCTTTAATTGATGATATCCTGCGAGTAAATCGATCTTAGAAAAGAATCGAGCTCCTTGTAACTGATCAAACAAATCATCGATTCTAGGTAATGGGTACCGATTTTTAATCGTGACTTTATTTAATTCACGGTAATCAATGCACATACGCATCGACTTGTCTTTCTTCTTGACAAACAATATTGGTGCTCCCCATAGCGATGAACTTGGCTGTATGAATCCTTTCTCCAATAGCTCGTCTAACTGTTTCTTTAACTCTTGCAATTCTGCGGGCGCCAAACGATAAGGTGCCTTGGCAATTGGTGCTGTTCCTGGTAGCAGATGAATTCTGAATTCGACTTCTCTGTCCGGCGGTAATCCTGGTAGTTCTTCTGGGAATACGTCTGAAAATTGAGATACTACTGGGATATCTTTCAATTCTTTTCCTTTAGTGTTAATGATTATGGAAATCATATATACTAGTGACCCTTTTCTTGCACAACTTGCTGTTTTCATCACAGAAACGAATTTCGTGAATCTAGATGGCTTATCTCCTTTAGTTGTGATCTTTTCACCTTTTGGTGAATTTACTTGTATTGAATTTTGATCACATAGAATACTGGCTTTATTGGCTATTAACCAATACATTCCTAATATAACATCAACTCCTGCCAGATTCATTGGGTAAAGATTTGCAAGAAACTTTTGATTTAAAAATTCTATTCTTGCTCCCTGCAAGATTTCGGTAATTTTAATGGTCTCCCCATTTGCTGTCTCTACTAGACATTCTTGTTGAAGTTTAGTTAATGGTTGATTGAGAAGTTTGCAAAATGAAGTATTAATAAAACTTTGGTTCGCACCAGAGTCAAATAATACTTTGGCAAAAAAATCATTAACTAAAAACGTACCAGCAATAACGTCCGGGATCATTTTGGCTTCTTCTGCAGTCAGAACAAATGCTCTAGCATATTTAGTAGTCTTGTTGTTCACGGCTGGCGCTAGTTTCGGACAGTTCGGCTTGATATGACCTTGTTCTCCACAATTGTAGCATATCCTATTGTTAGGTTTCTTCCTGCAGTCTTCTTCCTTGTGTCCAGATATTTTGCAGAAATTACAGTATATGGAGAATCTTCCAGAATGCTTCCTTTTGCAATACTTGCAGTAAGGTGCAGAAGTAGAACCTACATTTTTCCCACGATAGGAATTTCCATAGCGAAATTCTTGGGTAAGCTTTTGAGCTAGGTTCTTCCTCTGGTTTTCTTCTTGCGTACGTACTAGTTCATCAGTCAAGGTATTTGCTAGTTCTACAACTTCTTCTATGGTTTGTGGTCTAGCTGCCTTGACTACATGTCTAATCTCGCTGATTAATCCCCAGATGTAACGGGAGATTAATAATGGTTCTGGTGACGCTAGGGTAGGCACTATTCTAGCATATTCAAAGAAAGTGGTAGTGTAACCCTTGCTGTCTACTCCAGTCATTCTAAGGTTTAAGAATTTATTAGCTATCTGTTCCTTTTCATTGGGAGGACATAACTTTCTTTCCACCATATTCTTAAATTCATTCAATTCCATATTATAGGTTCTATCACTTCCCCTAGACTGGAGGATAGTGTTCCACCATTCTAAAGCTGAGTTCTTAAACAGATTGTAAGCAAACATTATCTTATCCTCTTCTATGCACTTGCTTATTTTTAAGACTGCCTCAGTCTTTTCTATCCAGCGTAGAGCTGCAATGGCTCCTTCATTGCCAGAGAATTCTATTGGTTTACAGGACCAGAATTCTTTGTAAGAACAACAATAAGATATGGTTCTTCTTCTTTTTGGAATTGGCAATTGAAGTAAGGGTCCATTGTTTACGCTGTGTTCAGGTTCAGTAGGTGGTCGTTTACTTCCAGTATTACTTTTATTATTTTCCGCTTCCTTAACCGTTTTGATAATATATGGCATTGCGTCTATAATCCCTTGTGCCACTATGTGTTGGATGGCACTGTTATCTACTTGGTTTCCGTTATTATCGTTATTTGGATTTTCTTGATTCACTTCGTTGTTCATCTGGATTATAAACATTCACCAAGTATTAATATCACAAGACAATATCCAATGCAAACAATCACACAACAAGCATATTGATCAAAATCGTCGAACATTGCGACCTTTACTCTATTTTATATATATATATATATATATATATATATATATATATATATATATATATATATATATATATATATATATATATATATATATATATATATATATATAGGGTAAGATTCATGCGAGAACCACCTTTATTGCGAGAACCGCGAGAACCAATGTGAACACAACTTAAAATAGCTAAAAAAAACCTAAAAAAACTAACCCCCACCCCCCCCCCCCCCCAAACCTAAACCCCCCCACCCCTCCCCCCAAAAAAAAACCTAACCCCCCCCCCCCAAGCTAAATGCTAAAAACTAAAACCCCCAAAAAACCTAACCCCCCCACCCCAAAAAAACCTAAACCCCCCTCCCCCACCCCCCCAAAAACCTAACCCCCTCCCCCCCAAGCTAAAATGCTAAAAACTAAACCCCCAAAAAACCTAAAAAAATCTAAAAAAATAAAAAAAATCTAATTTTTTTTAATATTTTTTATGTTAAAATCGCTACTTTTAGTAGCAAAAAAAAATTTTTAACATTTTTTTTTCCTACTAAAAGTAGCGATTTTAACATAAAAAATATTAAAAAAAATTGTGTGTTTTTTAACTATTTTTAGGCATTTTTTGTTGTGTTCACATTGGTTCTCGCGGTTCTCGCAATAAGGGGTGGTTCCTAACGGATCTTTGTCCTATATATATATATAGGGAGAAGATCATGCGAGAACCACCTCTTATTGCGAGAACCGCGAGAAGCAATGTGAACACAAACAAAAATGCCTAAAAATATCTAAAAATCACACAATTTTTTTTATACTTTTTATATAAAAATCGCTACTTTTCGAAGCAAAAAAAAAATTAAATTTTTTTTTAATTTAGATTTTTTTTTTATTTTTTCAGATTTTTTTAGGTTTTTTGGGTGTTTAGTTTTTAGCATTTTAGCATATATATATAGGGAGGGGCTCATGCGAGAACTCCATTTATTGCGAGAACCAATGTGAACACAACCTAAAATAGCTAAAAAAACCTAAAAAAACTTAACCCCACCCCCCCCCCCCCCCAAAAAAAAAAAAAAACCTAACCCCCCCCCAAGCTAAATGCTAAAAACTAAAACCCCAAAAAAACCTAAAAAAAAACCCGCCCCCCCCCCCCAAAAAAAAAACCTAAACCCCCCTCCCCCACCCCCCACCCCCCAAAAACCTAAACCCCCCACCCCCCAATGCTAAAAACTAAACCCCAAAAAAACCTTAAAAAATCTAAAAAATATCTAAAAAAATCTAAAAAAAAAATCTAAATTTTTTTTTTTAATATTTTTTATGCTCAAATCGCTACTTTTAGTGGCAAAAAAAATTCTTTTTTTTTTTAAAAAAAATTTAATTTTTTTTTTCGAAAAGTAGCGATTTTTATATAAAAAATATTAAAAAAAAATTTTGTGTGATTTTTAGATATTTTTAGGCATTTTTTGTTGTGTTCACATTGGTTCTCGCGGTTCTCGCAATAAGAGGTGGTTCTCGCATGATCTTCTCCATATATATATATATATATATATATATTTTTCAGCTTACAAACATATAGGTATATATATATATATATTATTACTATTACTGATACGGGTTCATCCAAAACTGCATGTTACACTCGTCATATTTCCAAACGAGTCTTTCACCTATCTGTCTCATTCTCTCACTTCCTTCTAATATCTCCTCACCAAAGGTTCGGAGTTCTTGCACATTCTCAGTACACATGGGTGGGGCTGGTACTGTTATTGGGTCAGGAAACTGGGGCATCGGTTCTTCGTGTGGCTAAGGGTTCTCTAGGATTTCCCTGATATACTGGTCATTATCCCAATATGGATCCAGAGGGTCCAGGTTAGGATAGGGTGCTACTGGGTTTTGCATGGGTTCCTCTATTAGGTAATGTTTTTGGTAATCTCTGTGGTCATCAAACCATGGGTCATAATCTGGGGGATGGGGTGCTGGGGCTCTAGGGATTTCAGCTGGGTCAAAAGCAGGTACTGGTATTTGGTCTACTAGGTTTAGCTCAATTTCCATAGGTTGTGTGGGAAATAGTGGTAACGGCTTGGGTGCTATGAGTTGTTCTAAATTCGGATCTACAGCTGTGGTAGCTAGGATATGAAAATTTGCTAATCTCCTATTAGGTATATCATGAGTTTGAGCATTCATTTCTCTATTGGCCGCTGCTAAGGCCCGCTGTTGCTGTAATTTTCTCATCATTTTTCTACGTTCGTGAGCTCCTCTACTGAACCATCCTCTCTTCTTGGGAGGGAATGGCTCTTCAGATTGTGCTTTGAATACGAAAATCCCTTCTTCGGTGTCAGCCGAATACCCCGAGGGGGTAGGCTGCGAAGAAGTTCCTTCGTCCCTAGGAGAGCTGGACAACTGACGGCAAGCGTCCGAAGGTCCTTGGTCACTCATACTGTAAACTAACAAATTGTCAAATAACACAAAACAATAAAATCTGCACGTAGTTCCATAGGTAATTTCCTAACATAACAGATAAAATTTTGGTGTCAGCAGAACATTTCTGTGGCTGAAATTAGTGGTTGTGGCTCTCATACCACCTTCTGTCGCAACCCCCGACCCCTGCCTCGTGAGGCGGGCGGCCGCGGCCTACTCAGAGATGGTGGTATCGGTGTTTATCATTATTTGGCAGCGTAATTTCATCAGGACCGTAGTTAGGAAATATTTTATTAGAGTAAAACACCACATTTATAATAATAAATATATTGGGATAAAACCCAAGTTTTCGTTACAAACAAGTTTATAGGGATAAACCCTATTTTATTGAAATAAAACATCTTCTTTATTTAGGTAACTTTTATGGCTACTTTTCCAAGCCTTCAGTGCTATCCAGCTGACTTCTATTTGGCTTTCACATTTTGTTACCTAAAATGTGTTTAAAAACATTTTGTCAGTGAGAAATACTTGTGAGTGAATCCCAATTTAATCAAGAAGAGTTTTATCATTTCACACTATTGAGAGCGATTACAATGGTTATATCCACACAATTACTCATTCAGTACTGTCAATCATGACTGGTGGGTAATATTGCACATTGGCTATCTCGTTGTCCAATGGTAACGTGTTCCACATTTTGTATACAAAACCCCAACATACCGGTAGTAATTGAAGAATTACAAAGACTCAATCACTGCTAATCACATTGTAAAATAATTAAGGTTTTGTAAAAACAGTTGGCAAAAACGTTTACAAAAAGGAGATTACTCACATTGCTACTTTAGGGTTTTCCTTTGCGATTTCCTGGTTATTATCTATTAATTAAACAATGCACGTGTTAGTATCATAACCCAAATTTACATTAGTTATACCCTCCCCGAGACAGAACTCCAACGACTACGTCGGGCAGAACCTCAACAGCCGTTACGGAGCATTAGATCAATCGGGCAGCGTATCTAATACGTAACCTGGGGTTAAAATACTTACAACGAGGCAGAGCTTCGCTATTTAGGGGGTATTATGCCCGAATATTATGTCTATACTACAAAATTTGAGAGAGAAAAGTGAATTGTGAACGAGTTGGGGCTGAAGGCCGATGGCTTCCATTTATAGGTCTGGTCGTCCACCTTGTCGCTCCCTGCGTAAGTCGAAGGGAAAGCCTTCGCGGCCCGCGACGTAGGGCATGTAGGGCCTAGCTTGGCTGACTCAAAGGGGTAGCCTCTACACGCGTTGTGACACGTGGCGCCAGGGGGTGCGGGCGAGTGGCTAGCTTTCGCGGCCCGCGACAGCGTCGCTTATGGCCTTCGCGGCCCGTGAGCGCCCCCTAAATATTGTTTTTTTAAATTTTAATTATATAAAGGTATTCGGGACCGGTTTTCGTATACGGGGTGTATTTTAAGGCGTACAGGGACGTTCTAAATATTTTAGGGGTGTCGGAAATATTTTAGGAGGGTTGTTATACACTCTCGTACTACTCTTCTATATAACCATGTAACTGACCAAAACCCGTTTCCATACGGTCATAAAGAGAATCTAACGTCAATGGATCTAGTCGAGGTTGTGCCAATGGATACTGCCTCCTGGATAATTCAGCCCGAGTCATGGGCCTCTGATAACGGGTTGGAATACCCGCCTCCATAGTAGTTGTTGCGTCTATACCGTGTGGTGGTTGGACCTGTGGACCAAGCCTGACTGGCTCCTAGCCAATCGGCTCAGTCATAGTCAATATACCCGAGGCTTGTAACTCCTTAACTCCCATCAAACAAAGAGCCGATCCCTCTCGCATATACCTAGCATCATACCTATTAAAAACACCTAAATTTTCCGCCAACTTTGTCACATACTGACCACAATATATACTAGTCCCCGATCCACCCTTCCAAGTACGCTTCATCGACCACGCCAAAACACTAGCTACGTTCGCTGGCCTCTGCTCCACCATACACATCAGACAAAACAATTCCACATGATTAACCTTATTTTCACCCAAACCTCTACCCACTAAAGTAGCCGATAAAATCTTATGAATAAACCTGTAAACCGGATCAACAATATCGGACGCTACCAAGTTCGCCGAAAACGGAACGGGGGATGTCGTGCTCCAGAACCTCACCAAATCACCTTTCAGTAAACTATGCGGGTGTTGTTTTGCAAATACACCTCATAAACTCAAAACAAAGGCTGGCTGCTGTACCTCTTCTTGTGTATAAAGTTGTGTCGCGACTGCAAATTGAGGCACAGTCATCTCGTATACTTTCCTTCTTAAATTGAATGACACCACATTGTACTGCGCATAGTTCCCTTGTTTATACTGAAAGGTGGCATGAAACTCTAAGGTTAACTCTTTGTACAGGTGGGCATCACAATCCAAAGCCACCCTAAACTTATCACCCAACAAAAACTCAACCCTATCTCGCTGAACAATCTGATCTAACAACCCCCAATCAATCCTCCTGAACGGTAATAAGAGGGAGTCGTTTTAGATTCCTCATATTTTTTTGGACCTCACATCAACGCCACATAAACATTTTCTCCATTTTCCTCAGATTTCCTTATTTTGCAGTAAACCGTTCCTTTTTTCCCTTGTATTTATGTTTTGTATTTTAATTCGACAAAAGTAACAAATCAACATAAAATGAAACATCATATTAAAAAAACATTTTACTTGCAATAAAAATCACAAATAAATTAATTTTTATTGGGCGAGACTTGTGAAATTGAGTTTTGTATATATCATGTTGGGATGATGAATCATTTTATGGTGTGAAAAATAAAAATAGTTTGAGAAATGAGTGGCATTTTGTGTGGGAAAAAATAGTAAAAATATGCTTGTATCTAAAGGTTTGGAAAACTATTAACTTATTTTTTTAATTAAAATACAATTTGCATCCTTGTGGCTTAGGGCGGTGTCAAGATGAGTCCCTAAAATGCAAATTTCGTCTCTTGAGTCACTGTTGTTTGAATTTCACTACGATTTGAGTCCCTAAGGTGATACGTAGTGGGGCGGTATGCCTAAACATAGCGCCGCCATACCGCCGGGAACACCAAAACGGCAGGCGCTATGTTACAAAAAATTGGGATGGCGCGATGATGATAACGGCGGTATGAAATGTAATTTGTTTTTTTTGACCGTTGGTAAACGGTCATTTTCATATAAAAAAAATCATTTTTTTTTTCAAACTTTCCTTTAAATAAATACCTCCTTTCCTATATTTTTACCACACACACTCAAACACTCTTTATCTCTTCCACTTTTTTTAGAAATCCTTATATTTTATACAATGCATACATTCAACCGTGGCTTCATTCCTCCCCGATCAAGTGCGGACCCAAACCAAAGTGGTAATCCTACTCGCCCCGTGTCGCCGGTTCCCACTCGACCCAACCCTTTCGCGTCCGGTTTTCTCGATTACAATCAACAAAATCCCGGGTTCATGAATCTTTTGAACCAACCGCTATCATGGGACCCGAATCTCTACGGGTGGAACCTGAATCAAAACACCGATGGAATGGGGTCGTCTCAGGCGTTTGGGTCGGCTCAAGCTTTCGGCTCCCCACTACACGATACCGATGTTGTTCCGGAAACACAACCCGAAGTAGCGGAGACGCAAAAAGGAAAAGGAAAACGGCCACATAAAAAGAAAGCGGAAACCACCACCCGAGCGAAAAAAAATGTGATATCGTGGGAGCCCGATGAGGAGTATGCGTTAACCCGCGCTTTCATCGATGTGTCGGAGGACCCGGTTATAGGTATATTTTTTAAATTTCTTTATTTTTTTCTGTTTTTTTTCCTTTTTTTCTGTTTTTTCCTTTTTTTGTGTTTTTTTGCTGTTTTTTCCTTTTTTTTTCTCTGTTTTTTTATTTATTTTATGTTTTATTTATTTTTTAAATTTTAGACTAACATTATATTTTTTTTAGCAAACAATCAAAGTAAAACCGTTTTTTGGTCCCGAATACGAGATCTTTTTTTCGATCTCATGGGTAAAGGAGACCCCACGGGACTCTATATCGGGCAAGTGGACCGATATCAACAAGAAATGCACGAACTTTCAAACCGTGTACCAACGCACGTTTGCCGGATGGAAAAGTGGAAGTAAGGACGAAGACATTACGCAAGCGGCATTGGTCGAGTATATGGATGCTAATGGCCATTTCCCGTACATGAGGTGTTGGCAAATCCTTCGCCATAGCCCCAAATGGGCCACCGTATCTACTCCGAGTGGTCGTTCGGGAAATAAACGGCCGTCAAAGAGGTCCAAAACAAACGAGTCGGGTGAACCCGAAACGCCAACCTCCGACGCTCGAAACACCGACTTGAACGAGGATATTCCGGATGACGAGCCGGTGGAGGAGCTACCAAGACCGCCCGGAAGAAGTAGGCGGGCGAAAAAGCCCGAGTCGTCATCGATATCTATGGGAACGGATATGAGTAACGCATTTTCGGAGATAAACAACCGACTTCAAGACATACACGAACTCGGTACTAAACGTATGGAGGAGAACCGCGAAGTTACGGAGATTATGCGGGATAGACAATGGGCTCACGACTTTGAGTTCTACTCGAAACCGCACGACCACCTTGCCGGAAAAACTTTGAAGATGGCGTTGGCCCAAAAGGAAAGGATCGAAAAAAAATATAATCTTTAAAGTGTTGTTTTTTTATTTTTTTAGTGGAACCGTTTTTTTTTTTTTTTATGTTACTGTAATGTTTTTTTTTAAGTGTAATGTTTTTATTTTTTTATTTTAGTGTAATGTTTTTTTAATTTAATGAAATAAATTTTAATTTTATAAAATTAGAAAATAATTATAAAAAATTAGAAATTAATAATTGAGTAATGATTAGGCGGGGGCTTTATGACTACGGGCTTAAATGCATAACGCCCCATAACGCCCACCCGCCCACAAAGGGGCGTTATGACCAATGTTGTAGAAGGCGCTAGGCGCTAGTCGGGCGGTGAGGTACAGCCTAGGGATTAATCGGGATTAACCGGGATTAATCGGAATGGGATTTTTATATGTATTTTTTCAAAATTATATATATATACCCAATAATATAAAAATAATACTTCAAAATTCACATAAATACTTCAAGTTTCAGATAGTATGGTTCGAGTTTGACCGATTTTGACCAATTCTGACCGCCTAGGACCGCCTAGGACCGATTTTGTCCGATTTTGTCCGATTAATAGAGTCCGATTAATCCGATTTTTGACCGCCTAGGACCGATTTTCACCGCCTAGGACCGCCTACGACCGACTTTGACCGATTACCGATTAATTCACCGACTAGCTTAAAATTAATCAGTAGTTGACCGCCTAGCGCCTAGGCGCCGATTAATCGGCCGCCTAGGCCGATTTCTGCAACAGTGGTTATGACTACACATGGCCTAATGCTAAATCTATTAGTTAAGTTAATTGAAAAGACCATTTTACTCCTTACCCTTAATGTGAAAAGTCTTTTATACCCATTATCTTTATTATTGTTAAATCACAAATCATCTCCATCATGTTCAGATATCCAGATCCAACCCTATTTCTTCTCAACCCCCAACTAAAAGATCTGGAGTGAGAGAAACTATCTTGATTCTATGAATCATGTCTCCTCGTCAACAACCCACATCCATAAACCCCAATCTTAACAACACCTAGATTCATCAAAGGTACCACCAGGTCAAGATTGCAGCCTACACGTCAATGGCTTCTGTTGTTGGATCAAGAAGATCTTGGAGCCGATCGATTTTAAGGAAGATCAGATGTCCATGGTGGTGGCTGCCATTTGGGGTTTCTCTCTTTTGGTTGGTGGACCATTTAAGGAAGATTCTTTATATGTATGAAGGATGTATGGATGGGTGTCTATAGGTGTGAGATTAATAAGTGGTCAAGGTTACATGGATGTGAGATTCATAAATGTGGCTACAATGAATATAAACGAAGATGATATAATTAGGGTTTTTTCTTGATTTTTTGTTTTATATACTATGAAATTACCAAAATAACCCTTGACTTAACGGTCAAACTAATAGAATCTAAACTGACAGACTCAGCGTGTAGCAAATTTCAAACAACAGGGACTCAAGAGACATAAATTTACGCTTTAGGGACACATCTTACACCACACCTAAAGCACAAGAATGCAAATTGCATTTTACTCTATTTTTTTTTTTTTAGCAATGTGACCGTTTGAAGCCTGCCCAACATTTCATAAATTTCCTTTGGTGATGTTTAGTGAATAATTCCTAGATTGTGACAAGTTTCTTCCCGGGGTTGGGGGATCGGTGTTCTGGACTGGGGCCAGTTTTTCTCCACCTCTCCCGAGTCCCTCTTCGTCCTGCCTTATGGTTAATGAAAGGTGTGGTGTGATTTCATTGGCTTGGCGTTGTGATTTCATTGGCTAGTTAAAAAAATTCACGGTTCGTATCTTTTCCTTCACATCGTGGTTCCACCCATATTTCTTCTTTCACATTCACGTTGCTATGAAAAAGTGTGGTGTTCATGTGAAAGTGATGTCTAAATAGCACTCCTCCCTTCCATATTCAGACACGATAACACTTGGTCTAAATTGGTATCGTATAGTAAACATATATTTTTTTTTTTTTTTGACTTTTTACAAGTGGTCCAAATTGCATCAAGTTGATTTAAAGCATAATTGATGGCAAATAGTTGGACGGTTGGACCATCGAATCTTGGTATTCTTTTTCAAGGGATGGACCATTGGAAAGGTTAGGCCATGGGTATGGGGCTTGGGTTGGGGCGTGGCCCCTTTGGCGTGGGTTTGAAGCCGGGCGTGGGGCGGGCTAGCAAGGTGACATGGCGGGCTCTCAATGGCCATGTGTCAACTCATGCCCCCAACCCAAGCCCCACCATACCCCATGGGCGTGGGTTTTTTTCCCATTCCACGTGTCAACAAATGCCCCAACCCATGCCCCAACCTAAGCCCACCATACCCCACGGTTTTAGCTTTAATCAATTTTATTGAAATTTTAATGAAAATTAATTTTTTCTTGGCGAAAATCCAAAGAAAGAACTCGATCTATATACAACTTGGAACATAAATACAGATCACAATAAACAGTACTACCAAATTCTTAATTACCCCTTAATAAATAACATGAAATTAAGAAGAAAAAAAAAAACGTATAGATTGTTACTAAACAGATATGAAAAACAGAAATGGATATTTAAAATAGTGGTGCAGCTTTCGAACACATGATATCTGTGTGCATGGAAAGTATCTTGAAAACTCGAAATATTACGAGAACTCACAATAATAATCAAAATCATTATTTATTATGAAAAAAGTATATAAAATGTAAGATATTAAATGATTTATCTTTCCAACTAATGTAAGATTAAATATATTATGTATTAATATTTAATCTATAGCCATTATAATCATTTACATAATATAGATCAAAATATATTATAACCTATTAAATAATTAGTTGGTAATTGTTGATGGACCATATTACCCTTATTAACTAATTAGGTTTCCTCCTGGGTGCTTATATAAGGAGAATTAAATGGAGGTTAAGGGGTTACTCAGTTATACAATTAGACACACCCCATAAGCTTAACATCAATAATTCGACCTTCTCTCCTAATCGAATCCCCTATTCGATTTCTAAGTCCCCATCATCAGTCAGCACCCTAAGGAGGAATCAGATCAAGATGACAAGCATGTCGAACTCCATAACTGGATTCTCCACTGCACTTTCTGCTGTGACAGGTATGTTTTAATGTTTTCCTTCATGTACAAACAGAACTGAACCAACATGTGGTATCAGAGCATATGTTGATTAGTCGGTTCTGTTTTCGTATCCATCAATTCTGGGATAGAAAATTGGAAAACGGAATTTTTTGAAAGCCACATATAATTAACAGTAGTTTTTCGAGTCGGATATAATCACACGAAATCCCTGTTTTCGGAAAAGGATTAATTATGTATTCACTCGAAATCAAATGGGTTTATGTTTTTTACAACCGAAATCTGTTTAGAAGGCTTAAAAGTTTCAGGTTTCGGGTTCCAGAATTTTATTTTTATGTTTAGGGTTCATCGCATGTTCTTAGAAAATTCGAAAATTCTGTTATGATTTGGAATATGATTCGGATTATGAAGTGTTTTTCCTGTTTTTGATCTGTTTTGTCCTCAATAGATTTTCGAAAACTGTTATTAGATAAACAGTTTATAATTTTCGAAATATTTTGATAAAATTAGATCATCTTAAACAGGAAACAATATCTCATAATCCCTTAGATTTCGAATTTTCAGTTATGTTATCACAATAAACAGCTATTAACAGTGGACTCGAGACCATCGGGTTTCGACTCGAGACCAGGATCTCGACTCGAGACCACAAGGTCTCGACTCGAAATCATAAGGGCTCTCAAAAGTTTACAACTCGAGACAAAGGTCTCAACTCGAGACCATAACGTGTCAACTCGAGACCACTGAGGATTCGACTAAGGGCTTAAACCTTCACAACTCGAGACAAAGGTCTCGACTCGAGACCATAACGTGTCAACTCGAGACCATTAGTTCATGAATAGAGACCATTAGATCATGACTTGAGACCATAAGGTCTCGACTCGAGACCATAAGGTCATAACTCGAGACAAAGGTCTCGACTCGAGACAACAAGACTGTGACTCGAAACCTCATTATTAGTTCGATCCGCGCTAACGGGTGGTTTGCTATTAAATAAATGGTTTTGTAATTTACTTAGTTAATTAATCAGAATCAGATAATGTTTTGCAAAACCAGAATAGCTTAACTTGAATGAGCTTTTGATATATCATTTCTGGCCAAAGCTGACTTGATACATCTACTTATCATTCAAGTATTACGAAAGCTATGTTGTGTGTGCATCATAAGCATGAATGTCTTAATTTCTGGCCAAAGCTGATTTAATTCATTCATAGATGGCATACTCAACAAGTGCATAACTAAAGTGATTGTTTCAATTTCTGGCCAAAGCTGATTTGTTACAACCACTTTGCACATATGCTTAAATGATTACACTTCTGGCCAAAGCTGTTTTGTCTTCGTTTAAGTAGAATTTTTTAGCTAAGTCTATTATTTTGATGTTAGTAATAGACAATATCACAGCTTCATAATGTAAAATGGTCATTATTTATGCCTGCCTTAGTTTAACGTGCCCTTAGATCACATTAGGACTTCTTCATTAGTATCATAACCTGCTCATCTTATTTCCACTATCAGCGCCCAATTGCGGGATTCCACCTTTGACTGGTGATAACTTTGCTGCATGGAAGGATGCTCTCATGCTTACCCTTGGATTGCTGGATTTTGATTATGCTCTAAGAGAGAATAAGCCAGCGGACCTTACCACTACTAGTACTGCTGCTGAGCAGTTAACTCATGACAAGTGGACTAGGTGTAACCGCATGTCTCTCATGTTTATGAAGCAGTCCATAAGCAATGCAATCAGGGGAGCCATTCCTGATTCTGAAGATGCTAAAACCTACTTGGAACATGTTGGTTCAGTTCTGTTTGTACATGAAGGAAAACATTAAAACATACCTGTCACAGCAGAAAGTGCAGTGGAGAATCCAGTTATGGAGTTCGACATGCTTGTCATCTTGATCTGGTTCCTCCTTAGGGTGCTGACTGATGATGGGGACTTAGAAATCGAATAGGGGATTCGATTAGGAGAGAAGGTCGAATTATTGATGTTAAGCTTATGGGGTGTGTCTAATTGTGTAACTGAGTAACCCCTTAACCTCCACTTAATTCTCCTTATATAAGCACTCAGGAGGAAACCTAATTAGTTAATAAGGGTAATATGGTCCATCAACAATTACCAACTAATTATTTAGTAGGTTATAATATATTTTGATCTATATTATGTAAATGATTATAATGGCTATAGATTAAATATTAATACATAATATATTTAATCTTACATTCTCCCACTTAGCCGAGTAATCATTTACTATGAGTATTAGATAAGCCTGATCAGGAGTTAACACTCATTTTAGCCTTAAACAAGTACTATAGCAGAGAAATACAGCCGTTGAATCATTATGCGACTCAGGACCCCCATTAATCATACTATAGCCTTAATTTAAAACCTAATCGTCATGATCAAAATACGCGTAAGCCCTTTGTTTGATTTGTAACTTTATTTGTCAATATGCCATTATACCGGTTGAACATATTCTAAGAGACATACAAAATCAAACTGAGGAAATTTCATTAACATAAAACATAAGTTAGTACAATATACTCAAATAAGGTCTTTACAAAATCCCATATTACGAACATGTTCTTCATAAACCTTAGGAGGGAGACCTTTAGTCATCGGATCCGCAAGCATATCCTTAGTACTAATATACTCGATACAAAGATTATTTTCCTCAACTCGTTCTCGTACGAACAGATATTTTGTATCGAGATATAAACCAGCTCCAGTCGAACTGTTACTGTTCGAGAAACTAACGGCAGCTGAATTCTCACAATAAAGCTTCAATGGTCTAGAAATGGAATTAACGATTTTGAGTCCAGTGATCAGATTTCTAAGCAACATTCCATGACAGGTTGCGTTATAAATAGCAATGTACTCTGCCATCATTGTGGAAGTTGTGGTCAACTGTTGTTTATGACTCTTCCAAGAGATAGGGCCGCCTGCTAACATAAAGATATAGCCCGAAGTGGATTTCTTATCATCTTTGCACTTTGCAAAGTCAGAATCAGAATAGCCCACCACTTCTAAATGATCACTTTTTCTATAAGTCAGTTTATAGTCTTTCGTCCCTTGCAGATATCGAAGTACCTTCTTAGCTGCTTTCCAGTGATCTAGTCCAGGATTAGTCTGATAACGGCCTAGCATTCCAGCAATATAAGCGATATCTGGGCGAGTACAGACTTGAGCATACATCAAGCTCCCCACTACTGACGCGTAAGGTATCTGGCTCATTTGCTCCTTCTCAACCTCTGTTGTCGGACACTGGAATGAACCGAAAACATCTCCCTTAACTACTGGAGCGACGGAGGGTTTGCACTGTTGCATGTTATATCGTGTAAGGACACGATCTATGTAAGCCTTCTGGGACAATCCTAAGATCCCTTTGTGTCTATCTCGGTGAATTTCGATGCCAATGACGTAAGAAGCCTCTCCGAGATCCTTCATGTCGAAGTTATGCGAAAGTAACCGCTTCGACTCATGCAACATGTCTAAACTATTACTTGCCAATAGAATATCGTCTATGTAAAGGACAAGTATAGTAAAGTTGCTCCCACTCATCTTGAGGTAGGTGCATTGATCCACTTGATTCTTCATAAAACCTTGCTTCTTCATGACTTCATCAAACTTGAGGTACCACTGACGTGATGCTTGTTTTAACCCGTAAATGGATTTCTTCAACTTACAGACTAGATGCTCCTCACCTTCAGGTTTAAAGCCTTCAGGTTGTTTCATGTAAACATCTTCGTCCAAATCTCCGTTAAGGAAAGCGGTTTTAACGTCCATCTGATGCAACTCTAAATCAAAATGAGCTACTAGGGCCATGACGATCCTTAATGAATCTTTACGAGAGACAGGTGAAAACGTCTCTTGATAATCAATTCCCTCTTTCTGAGTGTAGCCCTTTGCAACCAATCTCGCTTTGTAGCGTTCAACGTTACCATTCGGATCCAGTTTTGTTTTGAATACCCATTTACATCCTACGGGTTTGGCTCCGTTGGGTAATTCTACCAAATCCCAAACGTCATTTTTCTTCATGGATTCAAGCTCATCAATCATCGCTTTATTCCATTCAGAAGACTGATCACTGCTAATGGCTTCATTGTAAGAGATAGGATCATTGAGCTTTCCGGGATCCATTTCAGTCAGGTAGGTAACATAATCATCCCAATTAGTAGGCCTTCTTTGCCTAGATGACCTCCTGAGTGGATTATCGAGTTCAGCGTTGTCTTGGGTTTGAGCGTTTGATGTGCCTTCGTCATGAGGTATAATGGGTTCTGATTGTAGAGGTAAATTTGGAGTTGGTGCAGTATCTTCAGGTACAGTAGTTGCATTGGGTACAAGAGGAGTAATCAGAGTAATGGTAAGCGACGAGTCTCTCCCCCTACGTCTTGTACTTCTTGCAATTCTTCGTAAGGGTTGGTACTGCTCCCACTGACCTTGAAATCCTCCAGGAACGCAACACGCTTGGTTTCAACAATACGGGTGACATGGGAAGGACAATAGAAACGATAACCCTTTGAATTCTCAGGATACCCGATAAAGAAACAGGTAACTGTTTTAGGGTCAAGTTTCCTTAGGAAAGGATTGTAAAGTTTTGCTTCAGCAATGCAGCCCCATACTTTCATATATTTAAGACTCGGTTTCCTTCCTGTCCAAAGTTCATAAGGAGTTTTAGGGACAGACTTAGAAGGAACTCTATTGAGTATATGAACAGCTGCTTTTAACGCTTCAGTCCAGAGGAATAACGGTAAATTAGTGTTGGCTAACAAACTGCGCACCATGTTCATAAGGGTACGGTTTCTTCTTTCAGCGACACCGTTCTGCTGAGGTGTACCAGGCATGGTGTATTGGTTCACAATCCCCTGGCCCTTACAAAACTCATAAAATGGACCAGGAGCTTGTCCCACATCAGTATGTCTTCCATAATATTCACCGCCTCTATCTGATCTCACAACTTTAATCTGACGATCTAATTGCTTTTCAACTTCAGCCTTATAATCTTTAAAAGTTGTAAGAGATTCAGACTTTTCCTTAATTAGATACAAGTACATGTAACGAGCATAATCATCAATAAAAGTGATAAATGAAGTATGTCCTGTTACGCCAGCGATTTGGTAGGGACCACTAATGTCAGTGTGAATGAGTTCTAATAAATTAGAGCTCCTAGTGGCACCTTTCTTATTCGCTAATGTCATTTTACCTTTAAGACATTTGACACATGTTCCAAAATCAGAGAAATCGAGAGGAGGTAAGACTTCATCCTTGACGAGACGATTTAATCGTTCTTTTGAAATGTGGCCTAAACGCTGATGCCACAACATGGATGAAGTTTCTAAGTCTCGTTTCTCTTCCATCTTTGTGAGTGATTCATTAATGTTATATGACAACAAAGATTTGGAAAAGTTATCTTCTAGTTCTAATCTATAGAGACCACCATCCAGAATACCAGTACCATAAAGAACAGAATCATAAAGGATAGAGAGTTTGCGATGACCATGGGAAACAATAAAACCGTCCATGTCTAACTTTGGTCCTGGTACAAGGTTCCGAGTTACCTCAGGAACATATAAGGTATCAAAAAGTTTAATACATAAACCAGTTTTCATAACTAATTGTAATGTTCCAATGGCCTTCACTTCTAATTCTCGATCATCCCCAACCTTAAGCGTTCTTTGGTTTCTTTCCAGCTTCCGGATTGAAAGGAATCCCTGAGTTGAATTGGTAACATGAACCATAGAACCAGAATCAAACCACCAAGAATTAGCAGGAACACTTAAATTATAGGACTCAAGTATCACAAAATAATCGTTACCTTTCTTAGCCAGCCACTCCTTAAAGTCAGGGCATTCCTTCTGCATGTGTCCTGTCTTCTTACAGAACTTGCAGCGGATACTGCCTAAGGGGTTCTTAGAGCTGGAAGGTGCACTTGTATTAGGATTAGGATTAGGCCTTTGGAATTTTGAAGCATCCTTCCTCTGATAATTGTTCTTCCTCTTCTTAGAGTTGGAGGTAGTGAAGTTTGCAACATCAGTATGGCGATCCATCCTCATACGCTCTTCCTCCTGTACGCACATAGCGACCAGTTCACTCATCGTCCATTTGTCCTTCTGAGTGTTGTAATTGATCTTGAATGCTTCAAAGGACGAAGGAAGCGAAGTAATGATGAAATGAACAAGGAAACCATCACTGATTTCCATTTCCAGCCCCTTCAGCTTATTGGCCATGTCATTCATCATCATGATGTGCTCTCGAATGCCGCTCCTCCCATCATACTTAGTTGTCACCAGCTTGAGCTTGAGAATAAGAGTACTAGCGTGTGCTTTAGACGTCCCTTGAGAATACTTAGTTGTCACCAGCTTGAGAATGATTACTCGGCTAAGTGGGAGAATGTAAGATTAAATATATTATGTATTAATATTTAATCTATAGCCATTATAATCATTTACATAATATAGATCAAAATATATTATAACCTATTAAATAATTAGTTGGTAATTGTTGATGGACCATATTACCCTTATTAACTAATTAGGTTTCCTCCTGGGTGCTTATATAAGGAGAATTAAGTGGAGGTTAAGGGGTTACTCAGTTACACAATTAGACACACCCCATAAGCTTAACATCAATAATTCGACCTTCTCTCCTAATCAAATCCCATATTCGATTTCTAAGTCCCCATCATCAGTCAGCACCCTAAGGAGGAACCAGATCAAGATGACAAGCATGTCGAACTCCATAACTGGATTCTCCACTGCACTTTCTGCTGTGACAGGTATGTTTTAATGTTTTCCTTCATGTACAAACAGAACTGAACCAACAACTAATTCATTTCTTCGCTCTAAATTATTTTTAAATTTTTTTGTTTACATATGTAAATGGTAAACATACGTATGTTTAACATTTCTTAGTCTATAATTGTATATATCTTTTCACATATAATTTCATTTTTTATGTTGTATTTTAACAATAAGAGTAGTATAAAAATTGTTAGTGATTAATTTTTACGTGACGTCTCGAAGTATTTGATCATTCTTCTATATAACACAAACATGTATAAAGAGTTCTAAATTTTTATTTATTTATTTTAATAAAAAAGCAAGTTGAATTTACTCTATAACATTTACGAACTCTCATGAACAGTACATATATATTATTTTAAATCTCCAATTTACAAATATGTCCTTAAGTGTGAAATTAGGGCCAAACCAATTTACGATTTTGTCCCCTTTTAAAATTACGATTTTGTCATTAGTTTAAAATTATGTTTTTTTACCTCCGGTTCAAAATGAAATTATACTTCTGCACTCAGTGAAAAATTACTCTTTTGCCCTCGGTTCAAAAATACGATTTTGCCCCCTTTAAATTTACAGTTTCGCCATTAGTTTTGTTTTCTTCCTTTTAGGTAAGTTACGATTTTGCCCTCAGCTTAAATTTACATTTTTGTCATCGGTTTTATTTGCTTTCCCAGTCAAATCACGATTTTGCCCCGCTTTAAAATTATGATTTTGCAATCAGTTTAAAATTACGTTTTTACCTCCAGTTCAAAATAAAATTATGCCTTTGCCCCTAGTGAAAAATTATAATTTTGCCCTCGGTTCAAATTTACGATTTTGCCCCGTTTAAATTTACAGTTTTGCCATTAGTTTTGTTTTCTTCCTCACAGGTAAATTACGATTTTGCCCTCAATTTAAATTTACATTTTTGTTATCGGTTTTGTTTGCTTTCCCAGTCAAATTACGATTTTGCCCCCAGTGTATAAGTACAGACACAAGATGGAGGCATAGTGCGAGGCAACTGCCTGGAACGCCCCTATTGGCCCAACCAATTTACGATTTTATCCCCGTTTTAAAATTACGATTTTGCCATCAGTTCAAAATTACGTTTTTACCCCGAGTTCAAAATAAAGTTATGCTTTTGCTCACAACTAAAAATTACAATTTTGCTCTCGGTTAAAAATTACGATTTTGCCCCGTTTAAATTTACAGTTTTGCAATTAGTTTTGTTTTTCTCCTTCCAGCCAAATTACGATTTGCCCTCAATTTAAATTTACATTTTTGCCATCGTTTTTCTTTGCTTTGCTGTTTCTTTTCTTCTTTTTTTGTCTTTTTCCGCTTTATGTATGTATTATAGTTATTATTGCGCGAAACTATTAAGAAAAACTTTCGCAATTCAGTTGGTTGTATGAACATTCAAATATAATGAGTGTCTTGGGTTCGAAGCCCTTCATGGGAAAGAAAATTTTTTATTAACTGCTGCTAAATAAAAGTTTGATTATCTATTATTCTTAATAATATTTCCCGTGATTTATTCCTTATTCTTTTTTCACTTTTACGTTGTTTTCTCTGCTTATAAATTTGTAATTTTTTATAACCAACCGGTATGGTATCGGTATTTACGGGTAAAACACTGGTAAGTAACGAACTGGACGGGTATCGTGCTTATCCCGTTACAAAACAAAACAAAACGAATCGATAACGTTCGAATTCCCCGCCAGGCAGCACGGGGAATTTCACTAGTTACAATACAAAAAAACAAGTTGAATGACCGAATCACAAACTTAGGTTGTGTTTCGTATGCAAGAATAAGAGGTGGAATGAAATAGACCATTGTGAGGAAATAAAGAAAAGCTTGATTGGTTGGTCGATGGAATGGAATCGTCCATTACAAAAGGCATTTTATTCCCACAAAATCATTCCATCAGCCCCGCCCCCATGTTTTTTTTCCATTCCAATTCCTCGTTCGCCCTTCTTTAACAACACCACAACCCACCAACGTTGCCACCACCCACCACTGCTGCCGCCACCCACCTCTGCCATCACCCACAGCCAACACCACCACCACCACTTCCGCCGCCACCCACCTTCTCCCCACCATCACCAGCCACCGCAGCCACAACCATCCACCGCCATTGTCGCCACCTCCGACCACCCGCCACCGCAACCACCCACTGTCGACGCCGCCACCCACAGACGTCGCGCGCCACCAACGTCGTCATCACCGCCCGTCGTCGTTACCACCTACCACCGCCACTACAACTACCACGTGTCACCACCCACCGTCACCGACCACCACTAACCACCACCACTCACCACCGATTTTATTCCTTTATCTTTTGTTACGTACTAAACAACACAAAGTAATGATTCATTCCATTCTCACATGTTAACCAAACATGTCACCCACCTTCGTAAACAAATTCCTTAAATTGTAGCCATTTGTTGAGTGTTTTTTTTTTGGTGTCTAATCCGCATATATATCACCATTGCCCTTGATTTTCTTGACTGTATATCTCTTAAATGTCAACATATACATGTGTGATTTAGTTTACGAAGATTTTTCAATGCCGAGAACCTCGATCAGAGAGTAAAAAAGGCGTAAGGTTCACAATGGAGTAAAATTAAAACGGGATATACCGGGCTAGAATTCGAGTTACAGTAACAAGGGCCAAACCAACCACCCAAGAATGGAATCGTCGAGCAAAAACACTTGACAACCTCCTAGAAGCATCTTTTCTTGCCACCAGACCTTTCTCCATCAATTAGGAATCTGATGCCGTCACTAAACACATTCCTAAAATTGTAGCCATTTGTTGAGTGTTTTTTTTTGTGTCTAATCTGCATATATATCAGCATTGCCCTTGATTTTCTTGACTGTATATCTCTTAAATGTCAACATATACACGTGTGATTTAGTTTACAAAGATTTTCAATGCCGAGAACCTCGATCAGAGAGTAAAAAAGGTGTAAGGTTCACAATGGTGTAAAATTAAAATGGGATATAGCGGGCTAGGATTCGAGTTACAGGAATAAGGGCCAAACCAACCACCCAATTAGAATGGAATCGTCGAGCGAAAACACTTGACAACCTCATAGAAGCAGCTTTTCTTGCCACCAGACTTTTCTCCATCAATTAGAAATCTAAAGCCGTCACTAAACGCATTCCTTAAATTGTAGCCATTTGTTGAGTGTTTTTTTTGTGTCTAATCCACATATATATCACCATTGCCCTTGATTTTCTTGACTTTATATCTCTTAAATGTCAACATATACACGTGTGATTTAGTTTACGAAGATTTTTCAATGCCGAGAACCTCGATCAGAGAGTAAAAAAGGCGAAAGGTTCACAATGGTGTAAAATTAAAATGGGATATACCGGGCTAGGATTCGAGTTACAGGAACAATGGTCAAACCAACCACCCAAGAATGGAATCGTCGAGCGAAAACACTTGACAACCTCCTAGAAGCAGTTTTTCTTGCCACCAGACCTTTCTCCATCAATTAGGAATCTGATGCCGTCACTAAACACATTCCTTAAATTGTAGTCATTTGTTGAGTGTTTTTTTTGGTGTCTAATCCGCATATATATCACCATTGCACTTCATTTTCTTGACTGTATATCTCTTAAATGTCAACATATACACGTGTGATTTAGTTTACAAAAAATTTTCAATGCCGAGAACCTCGATCAGAGAGTAAAAAAGGTGTAAGTTTCACAATGGTGTAAAATTAAAATGGGATATACCTGGCTAGGATTCGAGTTACATGAACAAGGGCCAAACCAAACACCCAAGAATGGAATCGTCGAGCGAAAACACTTGACAACCACCTAGAAGCAGCTTTTCTTGCTACCAGACCTTTTTCCATCAATTAGGAATCTGATGCCATCACTAAACACATTCCTTAAATTGTAACCATTTGTTGAGTGTTTTTTTTTGTGTCTAATCCGCATATATATCACCATTGCCCTTGATTTTATTGACTGCAAATCTCTTAAATGTCAACATATACACATGTGGTGTAGTTTACGAAGATTTTTCAATGCCGAGAACCTCGACCAGAGAGTAAAAAAGGCGTAAGGTTCACAATGGTGTAAAATTAAAATGGGATATACCGGGCTAGGATTCGAGTTACACGAACAAGGGCCAAACCAACCACCCAAGAGTGGAATCGTCGAGCGAAAACAGTTGACAACCTCCTAGAAGCAGCTTTTCTTGCCACCAGACATTTCTCCATCAATTAGGAATCTGATGCCGTCACTAAACACATTCCTTAAATTGTATCCATTTGTTGAGTGTTTTTTTGTGTTTAATCCGCATATATATCACCATTGCCCTTGATTTTTTTGACTGTATATCTCTTAAATGTCAACATATACAAGTGTGATTTAGTTTACGAAGATTTTTCAATGCTGAGAACCTCGATCAGAGAGTGAAAAAGGCGTAAGGTTCACAATGGTGTAAAATTAAAATGGGATATACCGAGCTAGGATTCAAGTTACAGGAACAAGGGCCAAACCAACCAGCCAAGAATGGAATCGTCGAGCGAAAACACTTGACAACCTCCTAGAAGCAGCTTTTCTTGCCACCAGACATTTCTCAATCAATTAGGAATCTGATGCCGTCACTAAACACATTCCTTAAATTGTATCCATTTGTTGAGTGTTTTTTTTTTTGTGTTTAATCGCATATATATCACCAGTGCCCGTGATTTTCTTGACTGTATATCTCTTAAATGTCAACATTTACACGTGTGATTTAGTTTACGAAGATTTTTCAATGCTGAGAACCTCGATCAGAGAGTAAAGGACGAAGGAAACGAAGTAATGATGAAATGAACAAGGAAACCATCACTGATTTCCATTTCCAGCCCCTTCAGCTTATTGGCCATGTCATTCATCATCATGATGTGCTCTCGAATGCCGCTCCTCCCATCATACTTAGTTGTCACCAGCTTGAGCTTGAGAATAAGAGTACTAGCGTGTGCTTTAGACGTCCCTTGAGAATACTTAGTTGTCACCAGCTTGAGAATGATTACTCGGCTAAGTGGGAGAATGTAAGATTAAATATATTATGTATTAATATTTAATCTATAGCCATTATAATCATTTACATAATATAGATCAAAATATATTATAACCTATTAAATAATTAGTTGGTAATTGTTGATGGACCATATTACCCTTATTAACTAATTAGGTTTCCTCCTGGGTGCTTATATAAGGAGAATTAAGTGGAGGTTAAGGGGTTACTCAGTTACACAATTAGACACACCCCATAAGCTTAACATCAATAATTCGACCTTCTCTCCTAATCAAATCCCATATTCGATTTCTAAGTCCCCATCATCAGTCAGCACCCTAAGGAGGAACCAGATCAAGATGACAAGCATGTCGAACTCCATAACTGGATTCTCCACTGCACTTTCTGCTGTGACAGGTATGTTTTAATGTTTTCCTTCATGTACAAACAGAACTGAACCAACAACTAATTCATTTCTTCGCTCTAAATTATTTTTAAATTTTTTTGTTTACATATGTAAATGGTAAACATACGTATGTTTAACATTTCTTAGTCTATAATTGTATATATCTTTTCACATATAATTTCATTTTTTATGTTGTATTTTAACAATAAGAGTAGTATAAAAATTGTTAGTGATTAATTTTTACGTGACGTCTCGAAGTATTTGATCATTCTTCTATATAACACAAACATGTATAAAGAGTTCTAAATTTTTATTTATTTATTTTAATAAAAAAGCAAGTTGAATTTACTCTATAACATTTACGAACTCTCATGAACAGTACATATATATTATTTTAAATCTCCAATTTACAAATATGTCCTTAAGTGTGAAATTAGGGCCAAACCAATTTACGATTTTGTCCCCTTTTAAAATTACGATTTTGTCATTAGTTTAAAATTATGTTTTTTTACCTCCGGTTCAAAATGAAATTATACTTCTGCACTCAGTGAAAAATTACTCTTTTGCCCTCGGTTCAAAAATACGATTTTGCCCCCTTTAAATTTACAGTTTCGCCATTAGTTTTGTTTTCTTCCTTTTAGGTAAGTTACGATTTTGCCCTCAGCTTAAATTTACATTTTTGTCATCGGTTTTATTTGCTTTCCCAGTCAAATCACGATTTTGCCCCGCTTTAAAATTATGATTTTGCAATCAGTTTAAAATTACGTTTTTACCTCCAGTTCAAAATAAAATTATGCCTTTGCCCCTAGTGAAAAATTATAATTTTGCCCTCGGTTCAAATTTACGATTTTGCCCCGTTTAAATTTACAGTTTTGCCATTAGTTTTGTTTTCTTCCTCACAGGTAAATTACGATTTTGCCCTCAATTTAAATTTACATTTTTGTTATCGGTTTTGTTTGCTTTCCCAGTCAAATTACGATTTTGCCCCCAGTGTATAAGTACAGACACAAGATGGAGGCATAGTGCGAGGCAACTGCCTGGAACGCCCCTATTGGCCCAACCAATTTACGATTTTATCCCCGTTTTAAAATTACGATTTTGCCATCAGTTCAAAATTACGTTTTTACCCCGAGTTCAAAATAAAGTTATGCTTTTGCTCACAACTAAAAATTACAATTTTGCTCTCGGTTAAAAATTACGATTTTGCCCCGTTTAAATTTACAGTTTTGCAATTAGTTTTGTTTTTCTCCTTCCAGCCAAATTACGATTTGCCCTCAATTTAAATTTACATTTTTGCCATCGTTTTTCTGTGCTTTGCTGTTTCTTTTCTTCTTTTTTTGTCTTTTTCCGCTTTATGTATGTATTATAGTTATTATTGCGCGAAACTATTAAGAAAAACTTTCGCAATTCAGTTGGTTGTATGAACATTCAAATATAATGAGTGTCTTGGGTTCGAAGCCCTTCATGGGAAAGAAATTTTTTTATTAACTGCTGCTAAATAAAAGTTTGATTATCTATTATTCTTAATAATATTTCCCGTGATTTATTCCTTATTCTTTTTTCACTTTTACGTTGTTTTCTCTGCTTATAAATTTGTAATTTTTTATAACCAACCGGTATGGTATCGGTATTTACGGGTAAAACACTGGTAAGTAACGAACTGGACGGGTATCGTGCTTATCCCGTTACAAAACAAAACAAAACGAATCGATAACGTTCGAATTCCCCGCCAGGCAGCACGGGGAATTTCACTAGTTACAATACAAAAAAACAAGTTGAATGACCGAATCACAAACTTAGGTTGTGTTTCGTATGCAAGAATAAGAGGTGGAATGAAATAGACCATTGTGAGGAAATAAAGAAAAGCTTGATTGGTTGGTCGATGGAATGGAATCGTCCATTACAAAAGGCATTTTATTCCCACAAAATCATTCCATCAGCCCCGCCCCCATGTTTTTTTTCCATTCCAATTCCTCGTTCGCCCTTCTTTAACAACACCACAACCCACCAACGTTGCCACCACCCACCACTGCTGCCGCCACCCACCTCTGCCATCACCCACAGCCAACACCACCACCACCACTTCCGCCGCCACCCACCTTCTCCCCACCATCACCAGCCACCGCAGCCACAACCATCCACCGCCATTGTCGCCACCTCCGACCACCCGCCACCGCAACCACCCACTGTCGACGCCGCCACCCACAGACGTCGCGCGCCACCAACGTCGTCATCACCGCCCGTCGTCGTTACCACCTACCACCGCCACTACAACTACCACGTGTCACCACCCACCGTCACCGACCACCACTAACCACCACCACTCACCACCGATTTTATTCCTTTATCTTTTGTTACGTACTAAACAACACAAAGTAATGATTCATTCCATTCTCACATGTTAACCAAACATGTCACCCACCTTCGTAAACAAATTCCTTAAATTGTAGCCATTTGTTGAGTGTTTTTTTTTTTTGGTGTCTAATCCGCATATATATCACCATTGCCCTTGATTTTCTTGACTGTATATCTCTTAAATGTCAACATATACATGTGTGATTTAGTTTACGAAGATTTTTCAATGCCGAGAACCTCGATCAGAGAGTAAAAAAGGCGTAAGGTTCACAATGGAGTAAAATTAAAACGGGATATACCGGGCTAGAATTCGAGTTACAGTAACAAGGGCCAAACCAACCACCCAAGAATGGAATCGTCGAGCAAAAACACTTGACAACCTCCTAGAAGCATCTTTTCTTGCCACCAGACCTTTCTCCATCAATTAGGAATCTGATGCCGTCACTAAACACATTCCTTAAATTGTAGCCATTTGTTGAGTGTTTTTTTTTTGTGTCTAATCTGCATATATATCAGCATTGCCCTTGATTTTCTTGACTGTATATCTCTTAAATGTCAACATATACACGTGTGATTTAGTTTACAAAGATTTTCAATGCCGAGAACCTCGATCAGAGAGTAAAAAAGGTGTAAGGTTCACAATGGTGTAAAATTAAAATGGGATATAGCGGGCTAGGATTCGAGTTACAGGAATAAGGGCCAAACCAACCACCCAATTAGAATGGAATCGTCGAGCGAAAACACTTGACAACCTCATAGAAGCAGCTTTTCTTGCCACCAGACTTTTCTCCATCAATTAGAAATCTAAAGCCGTCACTAAACGCATTCCTTAAATTGTAGCCATTTGTTGAGTGTTTTTTTTTGTGTCTAATCCACATATATATCACCATTGCCCTTGATTTTCTTGACTGTATATCTCTTAAATGTCAACATATACACGTGTGATTTAGTTTACGAAGATTTTTCAATGCCGAGAACCTCGATCAGAGAGTAAAAAAGGCGAAAGGTTCACAATGGTGTAAAATTAAAATGGGATATACCGGGCTAGGATTCAAGTTACAGGAACAATGGCCAAACCAACCACCCAAGAATGGAATCGTCGAGCGAAAACACTTGACAACCTCCTAGAAGCAGTTTTTCTTGCCACCAGACCTTTCTCCATCAATTAGGAATCTGATGCCGTCACTAAACACATTCCTTAAATTGTAGTCATTTGTTGAGTGTTTTTTTTGGTGTCTAATCCGCATATATATCACCATTGCACTTCATTTTCTTGACTGTATATCTCTTAAATGTCAACATATACACGTGTGATTTAGTTTACAAAAAATTTCAATGCCGAGAACCTCGATCAGAGAGTAAAAAAGGTGTAAGTTTCACAATGGTGTAAAATTAAAATGGGATATACCTGGCTAGGATTCGAGTTACATGAACAAGGGCCAAACCAAACACCCAAGAATGGAATCGTCGAGCGAAAACACTTGACAACCACCTAGAAGCAGCTTTTCTTGCTACCAGACCTTTTTCCATCAATTAGGAATCTGATGCCGTCACTAAACACATTCCTTAAATTGTAACCATTTGTTGAGTGTTTTTTTTTTGTGTCTAATCCGCATATATATCACCATTGCCCTTGATTTTATTGAATGCAAATCTCTTAAATGTCAACATATACACATGTGGTGTAGTTTACGAAGATTTTTCAATGCCGAGAACCTCGACCAGAGAGTAAAAAAGGCGTAAGGTTCACAATGGTGTAAAATTAAAATGGGATATACCGGGCTAGGATTCGAGTTACACGAACAAGGGCCAAACCAACCACCCAAGAGTGGAATCGTCGAGCGAAAACAGTTGACAACCTCCTAGAAGCAGCTTTTCTTGCCACCAGACATTTCTCCATCAATTAGGAATCTGATGCCGTCACTAAACACATTCCTTAAATTGTATCCATTTGTTGAGTGTTTTTTTGTGTTTAATCCGCATATATATCACCATTGCCCTTGATTTTTTTGACTGTATATCTCTTAAATGTCAACATATACAAGTGTGATTTAGTTTACGAAGATTTTTCAATGCTGAGAACCTCGATCAGAGAGTGAAAAAGGCGTAAGGTTCACAATGGTGTAAAATTAAAATGGGATATACCGAGCTAGGATTCAAGTTACAGGAACAAGGGCCAAACCAACCAGCCAAGAATGGAATCGTCGAGCGAAAACACTTGACAACCTCCTAGAAGCAGCTTTTCTTGCCACCAGACATTTCTCCATCAATTAGGAATCTGATGCCGTCACTAAACACATTCCTTAAATTGTATCCATTTGTTGAGTGTTTTTTTTTGTGTTTAATCGCATATATATCACCAGTGCCCTTGATTTTCTTGACTGTATATCTCTTAAATGTCAACATTTACACGTGTGATTTAGTTTACGAAGATTTTTCAATGCTGAGAACCTCGATCAGAGAGTAAAAAAGGGGTAAGGTTCACAATGGTGTAAAATTAAAATGGGATATACCGGGCTAGTATTCGAGTTACAGGAACAAGGGCCAAACGAACAAGCCAAGAATGGAATCGTCGAGCGAAAACACTTGACAACATCCTAAAAGCAGTTTTTCTTGCCACCAGACCTTTCTCCATCAATTAGGAATCTGATGCCATCACTAAACACATTCCTTAAATTGTAGCCATTTGTTGAGTGTTTTTTTTGTATCTAATCCGCATATATATCACCATTGCCCTTGATTTTCTTGACTGTATATCTCTTAAATGTCAACATATACACGTGTGATTTAGTTTACGAAGATTTTTCAATGCCAAGAACCTCGATCAGAGAGCAAAAAAGGCGTAAGGTTCACAATGGTGTAAAATTAAAATGGTATATACCGTGCTAGGATTCGAGTTACAGGAACAAGGGCCAAACCAACCACCCAAGAATGGAATCGTCGAGCGAAAACACTTGACAACCTCCTAGAAGCAGCTTTTCTTGCCTCCAGACCTTTCTCCATCAATTAGGAATCTGATGCCGTCACTAAACACATTCCTTAAATTATAGCCATTTGTTGAGTGTTTTTTTTGGTGTCTAATCCGCATATATATCACCATTGCCCTTGATTTTCTTGATTGTATATCTCTTAAATGTCAACATATACCCATGTTATTTAGTTTACGAAGATTTTTCATTGCCGAGAACCTCGATCAGAGTGTAAAAAAGGCGTAAGGTTCACAATGGTGTAAAATTAAAAATGGATATAATGGGCTAGGATTCGAGTTACAGGAATAAGGGCCAAACAAACCACCCAAGAATGCAATCATCGAGCGAAAACACTTAACAACCTCCTAGAAGCAGCTTTTCATGCCACCAGACCTTTGTCCATCAATTAGGAATCTGATGCCGTCACTAAACACATTCCTTAAATTGTTGCCATTTGTTGAGAGTTTTTTTTTGTGTCTAATCCGCATATATATCCCCATTGCCCTTGATTTTCTTGACTGTATATCTCTTAAATGTCAACATATACACGTGTGATTTAGTTTACGAAGATTTTTCAATGCCGAGAACCTCGATCAGAGTGTAAAAAAGGCGTAAGGTTCACAATGGTGTAAAATTAAAAATGGTTATAATGGGCTAGGATTCGAGTTAAAGGAACAACGGCCAAACCAACCACCTAAGAATGGAATCATCGAGCGAAAACACTTAACAACCTCCTAGAAGCAGCTTTTCTTGCCACCAGACCTTTGTGCATCAATTAGGAATCTGATGCCGTCACTAAACACATTCTTTAAATAGTTGTCTTTGTTGAGTGTTTTTTTTGGTGTCTAATCCGCATATATATCACCATTGCCCTTGATTTTCTTGTTTGTATATCTCTTAAATGTCAACATATACACGTGTGATTTAGTTTACGAAGATATTTCAATGCCGAGAACCTCGATCAGAGCGTAAAAAGGCGTAATGTTCACAATGGTGTAAAATTAAAATGGGATATACCGGGCTAGGATTCGAGTTACAGGAACAAGGGCTAAACCAACCACCCAAGAATGGAAACGTCGAGCGGAAACACTTGACAACCTCCTAGACACAGCTTTTCTTGCCACCAGACCTTTCTCCATCAATTAGGAATCTGATTCCGTCACTAAACACATTCCTTAAATTATTGTCATTTGTTGAGTGTTTTTTTTTTTGTGTATAATCCGCATATATATCACCATTGCCCTTAATTTTCTTGACTGTATATCTCTTAAATGTTAACATATACACGTGTGATTTAGTTTACGAAGATTTTTCAATGCCGAGAACCTCGATCAATAGAGTAAAAAAGGCGTAAGGTTCACAATGGTGTAAAATTAAAATCGGATATACCGGGCTAGGATTTGAGTTACAGGAACAAGGGCCAAACCAACCACCCAAGAATGGAATCGTCGAGCGAAAACACTTGACAACCTCCTAGAAGCAGCTTTTCTTGCCACCAGACCTTTCTCCATCAATTAGGAATCTAATGCCGTCACTAAACACATTCCTTAAATTGTAGCGATTTGTTGAGTGTCTTTTTTGGCGTCTAATCCGCATATATATCACCACTGCCCTTGATTTTCTTGACTGTATATCTCTTAAATGTCAACATATACACGTGTGATTTAGTTTACGAAGATTTTTCAAAGCCAAGAACCTCGATCAGAGAGTAAAAAAGGCGTAAGGTTCACAATGGTGTAAAATTAAAATGGGATATACCGGGATAGGATTCGAGTTAAAGGAACAAGGGCCAAACCTACCACCCGAGGATGGAATCGTTGAGCGAAAACACTTGACAACCTCCTAGAAGCAGCTTTTCTTGCCACCAGAGCTTTCTCCATCAATTAGGAATCTGATGTCGTCACTAAACACATTCCTTAAATTTTAGCCATTTGTTAAGTGTTTTTTTGGTGTCTAATCTGCATATATATCACCATTGCCCTTAATTTTCTTGATTGTATATCTCTTAAATGTCAACATATACCCGTGTGATTTAGTTTACGAAGATTTTTCAATGCCAAGAACCTCGATCAGAGTGTATAAAACGCGTAAGGTTCACAATGGTGTAAAATTAAAATAGGATATACTGGGCTAGGATTCGATTTACAGGAACAAGGGCCAAACTGTTGGATCTGAGTTTCTTTTTTATTGTATTTTCGTTTGAAATTTAGATGGAAATGAAAGAGATGTGCAGCGGAATTAAGATAAAAACAAACTTTGCATACAATCAAACGAGAGTAATACTTTAATCAAACATCTTTACACAAAGAATCGAAAGATTGAATTTGTTTCAACAACGATTACAATGGTTGATGAATGAATGCAAACTCCCCGTCAGCCAGAGCTCAGTAGTTTGTTCGTGCAAAGAAGACGATGTGGTGAAAGAGCTAATAGAACAGTACAAAGTACTGAACTATTTATAGGCACTTGCAAACCACTGAGCATCTTAGCTGACGTCACCATGAAAGTGACATCTAACCTCCTAACAAACTCTAACCTCTGATCTATACAAACTCTGATCTACTAACTACTGCTATTACATTTCTTTACATAAAAGACCCTTAAACAGCTGCTGCATCCTTCCACTGCTGTGAACCCAGCAGTGCTTGTCCGGATCAGCAGTACTTGACTCAAGGCAGTAGATTGAGTCAGCAGAGCTTTGGTCTTCCATCAGTCTTTGACATTTGTCAATAGATGCAAAGCAGCAGTTGTAGGACAGCACTTAGTAAGATCAGCAGATAGGAGGTCAGCAGATATAAAACCACTTTCAAGGGGAGAGATTTGCATGAACCAACTATAATCGTCTGCTTATTCTGGATCCACTGCTCTGATCCAGTTTTGGCTTTAATTATCTGTTCCTCTGATAGGGTTCAATCCCAACAATCTCCCCCTGGAACAGATAATGCCAAAACTCTTCATTATTTGTGGAATTTTTTATTGCCTCATCAACAGCTCCCTTATCTGACATTTGAATTGTAATTCAAAGTCTAGGGCATCTGTATCTTCATCATCCCTGCTAAGTGGAAGATCAAGGAGATCCTGCAAATCTTCAAGACTCAGGCCAAGAGCTTGTTCCCTTGATATTTTCTTCACTTCTCCACCAGACCTGAGCAAAGTCAATACGCAGGTCTGTTTGTCAGTTTCCCACTTTTGTATTTTTGAGCCTGGTGGGTTTCTTGGGAGATGTTTATTTGCTGAAGTATTTGGTGAGGCTGGCCTATTCATGACTGGCTTAGCAGTACTTACAGTTTGATCCAAACCAAGTGTTTCCATGATCATTTTCTTTATACCCTCTTTTCCAAGTTCTTCACCTTCCATTAACTCTTTGATGGTTTCAGCAATCAGCTGTTTCTGTGGCCTTCTTTTGTAGATGGCAGCACCAACTGGAGCTGTGGATCTCCTGATTTGCAGCTTTGATGGTCTTTTTGAAACCGCTGCTTCAGGATAGTCAGGCTTTTGAGGAACTGTGGGATCTTTCTTTCTTAATTGTTCCAGCTTTTTGTAGGTAGCCCTGACCACATCTTCTTTCCATCTAGCAACTTGTCTTTTGTTTCCATAATCAGCTGCTACCAGTTCCTCTTTCATTCTCCTCAGCTCTTCCTGTTTGTCAGGTACATTCTTTCTAAACTTTGCCCAGTTAGGAGGAGTGTGAGTGACCTTCCTTTTTATCATGTCTTGAATTCTTGCAGCTTCATCTTTAAGCTCAGGAACAGTCCACTCTTTGTACATGTATCTCTCTCCTTTGTACTTCTTGTGAGCCATAATGCTTTCAATGTAGTCTTTCTTTAGAGTTTCAGCAGCTCTTTCAGAAATTTGTTGACTAACATTTTTTGCAAATTGCTCTAGGGATCTGACTTGTGTGAGCAAATATTGACTTCTCTGTGCAATTTCTTTATCAGATTTCCCTTGTGTGTTTTTCTTAGAGATATCCCTGCTTGCTTGACCTTGATTTCCAAATATTCATCAACATTTTTAGGCCAGGGATATCCTTTTATTGATGGCAAACTCCTTTTGGCAGGGTCATCCTCAAAGTAAAAAGATTTTATTTCTTCTCTAACAGCTGCTAATTCAAGAGGAAATTGAACACCTGCAGGAGGCAAGGGCTTGTACATTTTAACTGAAGAGAGAGGAACAGGTTTTGGAATTGTGACAAGTGCTAAAGATTTTGAAGATGTTTGTGGTGGTGAATTGTCATCATCTTTGAGAATTAGTCTTCTCCTTTTTGTAGGAGTGACTGATGATGTTTTGGATGGAACAGTGATGGTAGATGTAGTGGCAGTGGATTGTGATTGAATAACAGCTGTTGAAACAACTGGTGTTTCAACCACTGTTGTCATTACAACAGATGTTATAACTTCTGCTGTCTTCTGCTGTATGTCAGCAGGTGTTGTTTTTGGTGGTGATGATGGTGAAGCAGTGGATGTTGTGTGTGTTGAAGTGGTGTGTGTTGATGGAACAACTGTTTGGCAAGCAGTAGTTTTTGTAACTCCTGTTGCATCAGCTGTTTTGTATGGTGGTTTTTGAGCAGACTTTGAATGTCTGGTTGGAATGGATTTGGGTTGCCTCACTTTTCTAGTAGGCTTCTTCTTTTTCTCAACAGGATTTTCATGATCCTTTGACCCAGAAGTACCCTGATCTGGATGATCCATTCTGTCCACCCTGGCTTTCCTTTTGGCCTCTCTATCCCTTTTTACACTTGCAACTGCTTCTGCTAGTGCATTTGTTGTCACATCAATTTTCTTGCTGCCATCTGGCAAAGGGATCTTTTTGGTCATGTTTGAATTTTCTGGTTCAAGATAGAGACCATCCTCTATACCCTTCTTTTTCCACTCCTTAATTTTCTCCCCCTTTTTGGCATTATCTTCTGGGAGTTGATAAATGTAGCGTACTTTTGGAGGAGCAGTGCCAGTGGAGTGCAAGATCTGAGTTTTGAGAGCCTTTAAATCAGCCTGAGTGTTCTTGAACCTTGACTCCATTGCATTTCTCAGCTGTTGTACATGTTTTTCATGTTGCTGATCTGCTAATTGTGCTTGTTGTTGGAGAAAAGATTGAAATAGATTCCAGAGCTCATTTGTAGCAGGTGCCCTTTGTGGAGCAAGTGCTTGAGGTGGAACAGCAGTTGATTGTACCTTCTGAACTTGTAACACCTGGTGTAGCATATCTTTGAGTTCTGCAACAGAGTTATCAAGCTTTGCAATACGATCCGTCAATTTCTGGTACTTTAAACCATCACCCAAGTTAATGGGATCATCTGATTTCCCACTAGTAGTGGTTTTATCAGTGGTAGATGTAGGGAGTATACTCCAAACATTAACCACTGATGCCCCTTTTTCTTGGTACTGGGGTCTTCTTCCTTCAACACTTGACAACCTTTTGATGTTGCCAGTAGGATAAATAAATCCACTGGTGGTTGGCAGAGGTGCCATAAAAGGAATTGCCTCCAAGGAAGTCTTATTAATGTAACCACTGTCCAACTGTAAACCTGTAGGTTCAACAGTTGTAGTGGCTGCTTCACTTGGATTACCACCAAGAGTTACTTGTAACTCATGGGGTGTAACCTCCTCAGGTTGTGTTGGTAGGTTAGCAAAGATTGATACAGCAGACCCAGTCAGTGGTTGAGGTATATTCTCATTGATAGGTGATTGAGAAGGACTGGTTAATGCCTGGTTCAAATCAATTGCATCCAACAGTAGTTTAGTTGGTGGAGGAATTGTGGATGTGAAGGGTGGTGTAGAAAGTGGAGTTGCCCCGGGTATTGAGCTGTGGATGATAGAAACGAGTGTTTCCAGAGCATCATGATGTGGAGACCCTATTTGTACAACCTGTTCTTTTTGTGAAGAAGCAGGAGGAGTTGTGGTTATGGGTTGAGATATTTGTACCAACTGCTGTGAGGAAGTAGCAGCAATGGTGTCTTGTGACTTTTGTGTTGTCACTGGCAGGAGCTCTGGTATCTCATCCTCCAGAGTTGCATTTTTGATGGGTTTTGTGGGTTTTTGAGTTTTTCTTTTTGGCTTTTTGGAGATAGTAGGTGTGGGTTTCAAAGCAGTTGTGCTGCTGCTTTGATCACCTTGAGCAGTGGGCTCAGCAGCAGATACCTGAGGAGCAGTTGTAACTGCTAAAATCTGCTCAGGCACCTCTGCTTGTGTTTTGCAAGGTGCTAACATTCTTGAAAAAGTTTCAGTTGTTAAACTGTTTATTTGAGTAGAATCACCTTGGTTTATTATAGCTAAATCATCCTTACTGAATTTCTTTGTAAAATAGTAACTTAAGAACCTTGGAAATAGTAAGAATGATTTTGTTTCAACATTATTAACCAAATCTTTAAAAATTTCCCGAGAATAGTTAAAATTTTCTCCTTGAAGAATTGCATATCCGAGATTTTGAATCTTTAAAGGGATTTCATTGAAAGAAGTGGTTTTGTTTGAAACACATAGTAGGAGGGTATGAAATAAAAATCTGGTTGCAGAAGGAAAATAACCTTTTTCTAAGGTAATTTTCTTCATCATTGTGGCTTCATACCCTCTCTCAATGAAGTCAGTTTGTAACTCGTTTTTAGTGAAAGAAATTTTACCTTCCTGATCACCGAGTTGAAAGACCTCTGAAATGGATTGTGGCGTGATTTGGACAGCTTTACCCTTTATAGAAGAGTTTATGGTGGTTGCAGTGTCTCCTTGTTTTTCAAGGGTTGCATTTTTCCAGAACTCCCTTTGGGTCGCCAAATAGATTGGTGCATCGGCAGTGAACAAAGTTTTGTACTTTGATTTTGCCATGAGATCAATGATGGAATCGAAAACTTTGGTGGTTCCTGGTTTTGTGAGAAGACCCAGGAGATTGTGAGATGGTTTATGTGGAATTTCAGTGGAGATTGCCTTTTGAGAGGCTGTTTTCGATGAGGATTTGGATGAGGGTTTTGAAGATTTCTTTGATTTTGTCATTTTGAGGATGATTGATCGAAGAAATTTGTGAAGAAATGAGATGAAAAACTGCTTTGAGAAGAGAATTTTTAAGAATTCAATTCGACAGTAAAACCCTGTTTTGGTGGTGAGTGGGGGATTTTATAGGGAAGAAAGTGAATGCTGAGGTGGCAGCCGTTACAAAAGGTCTGACCAATATGTACTGTCCACGTGACAACCCCTGGTGAAAGTGAAGGACAGTACTTGTGTGATAGGGACAGATGAAGGCAGTGGTATGAAAGCAGTGGATGATTTTCACTATCAGTGGATAGCATATCAGTGGATAAGACACTGCTTTTGAACAACAGAGTTTTTCAAAGTAATGAGAGAGCAGGGGTTGACTTTCAGCAGTGGACAGACTTTTGAAGTAGAGCAGACTTTTGAATAATCAGTGGTTAATGACAGAATTTTAAGGATTTAATGAAAAACTTCATTTTTAGCTATTTTTAAGGATGGAATTTTGATTTTCTGAAAACATTTTGTTGCTTTTATTCATAGAAAAAAAAGATGTTGCTTGTTATTCCATGTTCAGCATCCCAATTCTAGAGACCAAGCTTTCAAAAGTGGCTGTATCAAGTGCTTTTGTGAGCACATCAGCCAGCTGGTCTTTAGTTGGGACATGATGCAGATAAATCAAACCTTTTTCATAGCAATCCCTCACAAAGTGATGTCTGATGTCGATGTGTTTGGTGGTTGAATGGGAAACTGGATTTTTGATGATATTTTCTGCTGCCTGACTGTCCAACATGAGTGGTGTCTTCAAGGCAGTGATACCAAAATCCAGTAACTGATTTTGAAGCCACAGGAGTTGGGCTGTACAGCTTGCAGCAGCAATGTATTCAGCTTCAGCAGTGGATGTTGAAACAGCTGCTTGCTTTTTGCTTTGCCATGAGACTAAGCAATCACCTAGAAATTGGCACCCTCCTGATGTGGACTTCCTTGTGGTGTGACATCCAGCAAAGTCACTGTCTGAGAAACCTAAAAGCTTGATGTTCCCATTAGCTGGATACCAGATACCAAGTGTGGGAGCACCTTTTATGTATCTGAAGATCCTTTTTACAGCAATGAGATTTGATTTTCTGGGAGCTGATTGACTTCTTGCACAGACACATGTTGCAAACATGATGTCTGGTCTAGATGCAGTTATGTACAATAAAGACCCAATCATGCTTCTATAAAGTGTTTGGTCAATCAGCTCATCCTTTTCATCAGACATGACCAGCTTATTTGTTGCCATGGGTGTGCTGCATGGTTTACAATCATTCATGTCAAATTTGGTTAAAAGTTCTTTAGCATATTTTCTTTGATAAATGAAAGTTCCATTTTGCATTTGCTGTACTTGGAGACCAAGAAAGCATTGCAGCTCACCCATTGCACTCATTTCAAACTCAGCTGTCATGAGTTCTCTAAACTCTTCACACATTGAGTTACATGTGCTTCCAAAAATAATGTCATCCACATAAATCTGGACAATCATTAAATCCTTCCCTCTCCATTTTAAAAACAGTGTTTTATCAATGGTACCTCTTTTGAAACCATTTGAGAGTAGGAAGTTGGAAAGAGTTTCATACCAGGCCCTTGGTGCTTGTTTCAGGCCATACAAGGCTTTGTTTAGCCTGTAGACATGATCTGGATAAAATGGATCCTCAAAACCTGGAGGTTGACAAACATACACCTCTTCTTGAATTGTACCATAGAGGAAAGCACTTTTGATATCCATTTGAAACACCTTCATATTGTGGTTGACAGCAAAGGCCAGGAATAGTCTAATTGTTTCTAATCTTGCAACAGGGGCAAATGTTTCATCATAATCAATCCCCTCTTCCTGTCTGTAACCTTGAACCACAAGCCTGGCTTTATTCTTGACAACAATACCCCTTTCATCAGTTTTGTTCTTGAAGACCCACTTTGTGCCAATGGGACTAACCTCTTCTGGCAGTGGTACAAGCTCCCATACTTGTTGTCTTTTAAACTGTTGGAGCTCCTCTTGCATGGCTTCTACCCAGCTGTTGTCTTTCAGTGCCTCTTGGTACTTGACTGGCTGATGGAGTGATAGAAAACCAGCAAAAAGACAAATGTTTTGGGTTTGGCTTCTTGTGAGCACCCCTTCATTTATGTTGCCAATGATTTGATCAGGTGGATGAGATCTCAAGAAGATTAAATCTCCTTGGTATGGTATGATGGCATTGGTTGGTGAAGGCTGTAAATGTGTATCATCTGAGCTAACCACTGCTGAGGACTTTGATGATCCAGCAGTGGCTTCAAAAGGTGGTGGTATAGGAGGTAATGAAGTGGACAACTGCTGACTTTTATCCACTGTTTGAGGACTTTTGTCAGCAGTGTTTGAGGATGTGGAAGCAGTGGTTGATGGGCTACTTTGGTCAACATCTGTTGAGGTAGCAGTGGTTGAGCTTTCACAACTGTTTTGAACAGCTGGTGCTTTTCCCTTTGTGGCAGACCTTTGAGGGATGATGATTTCATACCCATAGTCTGGTGTTGTATCCTCTGATGGACCTGCACTGTTAGTCTTGACAGCAGTATTTTCAAAAGTGAATTTTTCAAGATCAAACAGATCTGCAGGGTTTGCTGGTATTTTCATTGATGAGAGTTCATTGAACTTAACATTCAAAGTCTCCTCCACTGCCTTGGTCCGTGTATTGAACACTTTGTAGGCCTTGGCAGTGGTTGAGTATCCCAGATGATAACCACAATCAATTTTGGCTACAAATTTTGAAATGGAATCTTTTAAGTTCAAAATAAAGCATGGGCAGCCAAACACTTTGAAATATGAGATCAGTGGTTTAATTTTATACAGAATTTCATAGGCAGTCTTTTTGTGCCTGGGGTTTATTAAAACTCTGTTCTGAACATAGCAAGCAGTGTTTACTGCCTCTGCCCAGAAAGTCAATGGCAAACGTGAATCTGCAAGCATGGTTCTGGCAGCCTCAATCAGAGTTCTGTTTTTCCTTTCCACTACCCCATTCTGCTCTGGTGTTCTTGGGATGCTGTACTGCCTTACAATCCCTTTCTTCACACAGAAGGCATCCAACTCCCTATTTTTGAATTATGTGCCATTGTCACTCCTGAAGCTTTTCACTGGAAGGTCAAATTGCTTTTCAACCTGTATTACAAAGTCTTGCAAAATGCCTGCAGTTTCATCTTTTGAGTGCAAAAAGAAAGTCCATGTGAACCTAGAAAAGTCATCAACAATAACCAAACAATATCTTTTCTTTTTGAGGCTCATGACTTGAACTGGGCCAAACAAATCCATGTGTAGCATTTGCAAACACTGGGTTGTTTTGGACTCTTCAATGGACTTGTAAGAACTTTTATGCTGTTTTCCTTTTAAACAGGAAATGCAATGTTCAGGACATGAAAACAATTTTTGTGGCAGGCCTCTCACCATACCATTTTTTGAAATTTCTGTGATTGTCTTAAGATTTGTGTGCCCCAGCCTTTTGTGCCAAAGTTCTGTCTCTTTGTTAGAGGCAGCTGAGAACAGACAGGCATCAGCTCTAGGACACTCTTTTGACATGTCAACAACATAAACATTGCCACTTCTTTGAGCAAAAAGTTTAGTTTGACCAGTTTTGATTATTGCTTCAATCTTTTTAACCATTTCTGGTCCAACAATCCTACAACAGTCTTTTGTGAAGAATGACCCAAATCCCTTGTCACTCATTTGGGACACACTCAGAAGGTTGAATTTTAGATTGTCTATTAGATTCACATTTTCAAATTTTACTTTTCCAGACTGCACTGTACCAGACCCCAGAACTTTCCCTTTACTATTATTCCCAAAGGATATATCACCCCCTCCATGGATTTTAAAGTCTTTGAGGAGGGCTTTACATCCTGTCATGTGCCTGGAGCCTCCACTATCTACATACCAAAGACTATCAAAGCATGCAGAAGCTCCCTGCACATGAAGTAAAAGGATTAGTTCATTAAGGTCTCCAAAGCCAGCAGGGCTTTGGATGGGGTCTCAACAGTGTCTTGGATGGATGCAGAATGGTGGACAGTGGTTAGGTCAGGGGTTTGAACTGTTTTAGGACAGTGTTTCTCTAACCACTGTTGTGGGTCTTGACCAATCATCTGCTGGTAACCAAAAGGATGCTATTCACTTTGGGTTTAGAGGGCCTTTTGTAGGCCTCATAAACGTGTGGAATCCTTTGGTAAGACTGTTTTTCCTTGCCTTTTCTGAACTGATTGGCAGGGGGTGCATCAGTAACCTGAACATCTCTTTTGACAGATGTTTGGTTCAGCTGTTTTGTAACAGTTGTTTGAACTGGCACAAACAGTGGTTGTTTCTTGGTGAACTTGACAGATGATGAGGATGATGATGATGAACTCAAGGATGTTTTAGCCATGTACTCATTCTTTTTCACATTAAAGTTTTTGAGGTACACACATGCTTGAGTTTTGTGGTTTGTTTTACCACAAACAATGCAACTTTCTGCTGAAACAATGACACTTGTCTTGTTTAAATCATAAGCTTTCAAGTGGAAACAGTCTTTTGTTAGATGATTCCTTTTCTCACAGAATTCACAAAACAAGTTGTCAATTTTTTTCTTTCTTCTTTCTCTTTTCAGACTCCTTTGCAGCAGAGGTTTTAACCACTGCTGGGATGTCCTTGAGAGGTATGACTTTTGCTTTTGGAGCTTTAACACCATCAGTTGATGTAAAGTCCATTGGCTTGAAATTTTCAAGAATATCACACTCGTCAGACCAGGTAGGTTTAAACTGATATTTTTCAAGTTCTTCAAAAGTTGAGGAACTCCTTGTTCTGCCAAGTGTGATTTTGTTACCAAGTTTGTCAGTGATTTTCACTTCTTGGCCATTCTTGTTTGTGGGGATGAACTCAGTGGTTACATCAGTGTTTTGAACAGATTTTTCACAAGCAATGTGTTCATCATCATATTTTCTATACCCAACCCCAAATTTCACATTACTTTCAATCTGTTTAGCAAGCATCACCTCATATCCTTTGCAGGATTCCACCCATCTTTCACAAGTAATCTGGGTGGATTCCAACTCCTTTTTGCAACTTTGGTATTTTTCTACCATAGTTTGAAGTTGGGTTTTGGTGATGCTTTGCTCTTCTTTTAGACAGCTGATTTCTTTTTCCTTTTCAGTCAATTTGTTTTTAAGTTCTTTTAAAGACTTTTCAAATTTGACCTCATCAGTCAAGATTTTATCCCGAAGGTTTTCATTCACCTCATTGATGTTAGCAAAAACAATTATGCAATTTTCAGAACACAGTTTTTCAAGAACTTGAGGTGATACCTTGGCAGCTGCCATCATTGCACAATCACATTGATGATCTTCTTCATCATCAGCTTTTACCTTCTTTTCACCAGCCTTTTCTTCTTTCTCTTCTTCTTTGTCCTCTACGGACCATGGATCTGTCATTGGTTCAATCAGGGTACCTGAACTTTCTCCCAACAGTAGTTCACCAGCCACAGCAGTAACCACTGCTTCAGTCACCTCTTCCACTGTTTCAAAGCACTGATGTTCCTCCTCAGCTTCAACCCCTTCCTGTATTGACTCTAATGCCATCAAACAAAACTCATCATGTGAAGAATCATTAGAAGCATAGAGTGCAAAATTTTCATCACTAAGATCATCAGGCATACTGCTCCAGTCAACAAACCCTTGAGTGAAAAAACTTTGTTGATCTGGTTGTGCTGCTGCTGGAGCAGTGGTTTGAGGTGCAACAGTTTGCACTTGTACCTGGGGAGCAGGGGTTTGAACATATTGGATTTGTGGAACAGTAGTTTGGACATAGTGTACTGGCACAGGGGCAGCAGCATAGTGAGCAGTGTTCACTTGAGCTGCTGGGGTATACTGGGCATAGTGCACAGTGCTTTGGTTTTGAGGTCTAGGATTTGAGCTAGGATGAGTAATTATGGGACCAGTAGTTTGACTCCTACATTCCCTAGCGAAATGTCCCAACCTATTACACTTGTAGCACTTGATTTTTGATTTATCCAACCCAACCCTTAGATTCCCATGCAAACCTGGGAATTTTCGCCCTGTTCTCTTGTAAAATTTGCTAGTTCTAACACTTAGCAAAGCCAGTTGGTGCAGGATGTCCATTTCCTCTAAGTCAGTGGGATCGAAATGTTGTAAATCATTGAGTTCAAAGCTTAGATTATCTGACATCTGGTTTTCGTTTGCAGTGAATGCATAACTTGCAGAGTGAGGATCAGGGTTGTTAAAATTTGCACCAGCAGTTATGTCAATGAAGTGATCATAACCCTGATCCTTACCACTGCTCCCAGATTCTTCTTGACCCAGAAGAGCAGTATTACCGAAAGTGTAATCATCGGTAACTTTTCCTGACTCTTGTAACCTCCTTTTCTGGTTCAACTCCCTTTCGTAAGTCAGGAGTCGACCGTGGAGTTGGGTCAAGGTCAGATCCTTGAATCCAGGTGAGTTTCGGGTGACAAAAGCTTTGGTGTCCCATTTTTCTGGCAGTGACCTGAGGAACCTGCTATTTTGAGTTGAGTTTGTAAAAGTAGTGTTAACAAGCCTCAGTTCACTGATGAGACAACTGAAACGCTCAAATTGTTGCGTTAGTGATTCACCTTTAACGTAGCAAAATGTTTCATACTGTTGGTTCAGGATTTCCCTATTGTTTTCTATGACTTCCTCGGTTCCACCAAACTGTTCCTTAAGTGCGTCCCATAACTCTTTGGCACTGTTACAGTGTAACAGTCCAGCATATATCTCATTGGGCAGCGCTGATGCTATGATGCTAAAAGCCTTAGCATCTAGTTCGATCTTTTGAAAGTCGGTTTCGGTATAATTTTCAACTGGTTTTGGAACGAACTTTTTAGCATCTTCAGCGCTTGGCACTGAAGGAACATGGGGACCATAAATGACAGACCTCCAACAACCTGTGCTTTGTTGAGCGAGGATGTGACTCATCCTCCTCTGCCAGATGTTGTACTCATTTCTCTTTAGCATAGGTGGTTTAAAAAGCGAGCCGATGTTGTTTTTATCATCCTGAGATTGTGACGTCATTCTTGTTGTTTTACAGACACTGAGAAATCAACTTTAATGGTGATTAATCCTTGCTCTGTTTTTCAACGGACGAACAAACGATCAGTATCAACTGTTATGAGCTGAACTATTTACGTCAAAATGATTGTTAAATCAAATTTGACTGTCCATGCTGTGATACCAATTGTTGGATCTGAGTTTCTTTTTGATTGTATTTTCGTTTGAAATTTAGATGGAAATGAAAGAGATGTGCAGCGGAATTAAGATAAAAACAAACTTTGCATACAATCAAACGAGAGTAATACTTTAATCAAACATCTTTACACAAAGAATCGAAAGATTGAATTTGTTTCAACAACGATTACAATGATTGATGAATGAATGCAAACTCCCCCTCAGCCAGAGCTCAGTAGTTTGTTCGTGCAAAGAAGACGACGTGGTGAAAGAGCTAATAGAACAGTACAAAGTACTGAACTATTTATAGGCACTTGCAAACCACTGAGCATCTTAGCTGACGTCACCATGAAAGTGACATCTAACCTCCTAACAAACTCTAACCTCTGATCTATACAAACTCTGATCTACTAACTACTGCTATTACATTTCTTTACATAAAAGACCCTTAAACAGCTGCTGCATCCTTCCACTGCTGTGAACCCAGCAGTGCCTGTCCGGATCAGCAGTACTTGACTCAAAGCAGTAGATTGAGTCAGCAGAGCTATGGTCTTCCATCAGTCTTTGACATTTGTCAGTAGATGCAAAGCAGCAGTTGTAGGACAGCACTTAGTAAGATCAGCAGATAGGAGGTCAGCAGATATAAAACCACTTTCAAGGGGAGAGATTTGCATGAACCAACTGTAATCGTCTGCTTATTCTGGATCCACTGCTCTGATCCAGTTTTGGCTTTAATTATCTGTTCCTCTGATAGGGTTCAATCCCAACACAAACCAACCACCCAAGAATGGAATCGTCGAGCGAAAACACTTAACAACCTCCTAGAAGCAGCTTTTCTTGCCACCAGACCTTTGTCCATCAATTAGGAATCTGATACCATCACTAAACACATTCCTTTAATTGTTGCCAATTGTTGAGTGTTTTTTTTTGCTGTCTAATCCGCATATATATCACCATTGCCCTTGATTTTCTTGACTGTATATCTCTTAAATGTCAACATATACACGTGTGATTAGGTTTACGAAGATTTTTCAATGCCGAGAACCTCGATCAGAGAGTAAAAAAGGCGTAGAGTTCACAATGGTGTAAAATTAAAATGGGATATACCGGGCTAGGATTCGAGTTACAGGAACAAGGACCAAACCAACCACCCAAGAATGGAATCGTCGAGCGAAAACACTTGACAACCTCCAAGAAGCAGCTTTTCTTGCCACCAGACATTTATCCATCAATTAGGAATCTAATGCCGTCACTAAACACATTCCTTAAATTGTAGCCATTTGTTGAGTGTTTTTTTTTGTATCTAATCCGCATATATATCACCATTGCCCTTGATTTTCTTGACTGTATATCTCTTAAATGTCAACATATACACGTGTGATTTAGTTTACGAAGATTTTTCAATGCTAAGAACCTCGATCAGAGAGTAAAAAAGGCGTAAGGTTCACAATGGTGTAAAATTAAAATGGGATATACCGCGCTAGGATTGGAGTTACAGGAACAAGGGACAAACCAACCACCCAAGAATGGAATCGTCGAGCGAAAACACTTGACAACCTCCTTGAAGCAGCTTTTCTTGCCACAAGACCTTTCTCCATCAATTAGGAATCTGATGCCGTCACTAAACACATTCCTTAAATTATAGCCATTTGTTGAGTGTTTTTTTTGGTGTCTAATCCGCATATATATCACCATTGCCCTTGATTTTCTTGACTGTATATCTCTTAAATGTCAACATATACCCGTGTTATTTAGTTTACGAAGATTTTTCAATGCCGAGAACCTCGATCAGAGTGTAAAAAAGGCGTAAGGTTCACAATGGTGTAAAATTAAAAAGGGATATAATGGGCTAGGATTCGAGTTACAGGAACAAGGGCCAAACCAACCACCCAAGAATGCAATCATCGAGCGAAAACACTTAACAACATCCTAGAAGCAGCTTTTCTTGCCACCAGACCTATGTCCATCTATTAGGAATCTGATGCCGTCACTAAACACATTTTTTAAATTGTTGCCTTTGTTGAGTGTTTTTTTTGGTGTCTAATCCGCATATATATCACCATTGCCCTTGATTTTCTTGACTGTATATCTCTTAAATGTCAACATATACACGTGTGATTTAGTTTACGAAGATATTTCAATTCCGAGGACCTCGATCAGAGAGTAAAAAGGCGTAATGTTCACAATGGTGTAAAATTAAAAAGGGATATACCGGGCTAGGATTCGAGTTACAGGAACAAGGGCCAAACCAACCACCCAAGAATGGAATCGTCGAGCGAAAACACTTGACAACCTCCTAAACGCAGCTTTTCTTGCCACCAGACCTTCCTCCATCAATTAGGAATCTGATGCCGTCACTAAACACATTCCTTAAATTATTGCCATTTGTTGAGTGTTTTTTTTGGTGTATAATCCGCATATATATCACCATTGCCCTTAATTTTCTTTAGTGTATATCTCTTAAATGTTAACATATACACGTGTGATTTAGTTTACGCAGGTTTTTCAATGCCGAGAACCTCGATCAACAGAGGAAAAAAGGCGTAAGGTTCACAATGGTGTAAAATTAAAATCGGATATACCGGGCAAGGATTTGAGTTACAGGAACAAGGGACAAACCAACAACCCAAGAATGGAATCGTCGAGCGAAAACACTTGACAACCTCCTAGAAGCAACTTTTCTTGCCACCATACCTTTCTCCATCAATTAGGAATCTGATGCTGTCACTAAACACATTCCTTAAATTGTCGCCATTTGTTGAGTGTTTTTTTTGGTGTCTAATCCGCATATATATCACCATTGCCTTTGATTTTCTTGACTGTATATCTCTTAAATGTCAACATATACACGTGTGATTTAGTTTACGAAGATTTTTCAACGCCGAGAACCTCGATCATAGAGTAAAAAAGGCGTAAGGTTCACAATGGTGTAAAATTAAAATGGGATATATACCCGGCTAGGATTCGAGTTACAGGAACAAGGGCCAAACCAAACACCCAAGAATGGAATCGTCGAGCGAAAACACTTGACAACCTCCTAGAAGCAGCTTTTCTTGCCACCAGACCTTTCTCCATCAATTAGGAATCTGATGCCGTCACTAAACACATTCCTCAAATTATAGCCATTTGTTGAGTGTTTTTTTGTGTGTCTAATCCGCATATATATCACCATTGCCCTTGATTTTCTTGACTGTATATCTCTTAAATGTCAACATATACACGTGTGATTTAGTTTACAAAGATTTTTCAATGCCGAGAACCTCGATCAGAGAGTAAAAAAGGCGTAAGGTTCACAATGGGGTAAAATTAAAATGGGATATACCGGGTTAGGATTCGAGTTACAGGAGCAGGGGCTAAACCAACCACCAAGAATGGAATCGTCGAGCGAAAACACTTGACAAGCTCCTAGAAGCAGTTTTTCTTGCCACCGGACCTTTCTCCATCAATTATGAATCTAATGTCGTCACTAAACACATTCCTTAAATTGTAGAGATTTGTTGAGTGTCTTTTTTGGCGTCTAATCCGCATATATATCACCATTACCCTTGATTTTCTTGACTGTATATCTCTTAAATGTCAACATATACACGTGTGATTTAGTTTACGAAGATTTTTCAATGCCAAGAACCTCGATCAGAGAGTAAAAAAGGCGTAAGGTTCACAATGGTGTAAAATTAAAATGGGATATACCGGGCTAGGATTCGAGTTAAAGGAACAAGGGCCAAACGAACCACCCAAGAATGGAATCGTTGAGCGAAAACACTTGACAACCTCCTAGAAGCAGCTTTTCTTGCCAACAGACCTTTCTCCATCAATTAGGAATCTGATGCCGTCACTAAACACAATCCTTAAATTTTAGCCATTTGTTGAGTGTTTTGTTTTGTGTCTAATCTGCATATATATCACCATTGCCCTTGATTTTCTTGATTGTATATCTCTTAAATGTCAACATATACCCGTGTGATTTAGTTTACGAAGATTTTTCAATGCCGAGAACCTCGATCAGAGTGTAAAAAACGCGTAAGGTTCACAATGGTGTAAAATTAAAATGGGATATACCGTGCTAGGATTCGAGTTACAGGAACAAGGGCCAAACCAACCACCCAAGAATGGAATCGCCAAGCGAAAACACTTGACAACCTCCTAGAAGCAGCATTTCTTGCCACCAGACCTTTCTCCATCAATTAGGAATCTAATGCCGTCACTAAACACATTCCTTAAATTGTAGCCATTTGTTGAGTGTTTTTTTTTTGTATCTAATTCGCATATATATCACCATTGCCCTTGATTTTCTTGACTGTATATCTCTTAAACGTCAACATATACACGTGTGATTTAGTTTACGAAGATTTTTCAATGCCAAGAACCTCGATCAGAGAGTAAAAAAGGCGTAAGGTTCACGATGGTGTAAAATTAAAGTGGGATATACCGCGCTAGGATTCGAGTTACAGGAACAAGGGCCAAACCAACCACCCAAGAATGGAATCGTCGAGCGAAAACACTTGACAACCTCCTAGAAGCAGCTTTTCTTGCCACCAGACCTTTCTCCATCAATTAGGAATCTGTTGCCGTCACTAAACACATTCCTTAAATTATAGCCATTTGTTGAGTGTTTTTTTTTGTGTCTAATCCGCATATATATCACCCTTGCCCTTGATTTTTTTGATTGTATATCTCTTAAATGTCAACATATACCCGTGTTATTTAGTTTACGAAGATTTTTCAATGCCGAGAACCTCGATCAGAGTGTAAAAAAGGCGGAAGGTTCACAATGGTGTAAAATTAAAAAGGGATATAATGGGCTTGGATTCGAGTTACAGGAATAAGGGCCAAACCAACCACCCAAAAATGCAATTATCGAGCGAAAACACTTAACAACCTCCTAGAAGCAGCTTTTCTTGCCACCAGACCTTTGTCCATCCATTAGGAATCTGATGCCGTCAATAAACACATTCCTTAAATTGTTGCCATTTGTTGAGAGTTTTTTTTTTTGTGTCTAATCCGCATATATATCCCCAGTGCCCTTGATTTTCTTGATTGTATATCTCTTAAATGTCAACATATACACGTCTGCTTTAGTTTACGAAGATTTTTCAATGCCGAGAACCTCGATCAGAGTGTAAAAAAGGCGTAAGGTTCACAATGGTGTAAAATTAAAAAGGGTTATAATGGGCTAGGATTCGAGTTACATGAACAAGGTCCAAACCAACCACCCAAGAATGGAATCATCGAGCGAAAACACTTAACAACCTCCTAGAAGCAGCTTTTCTTGCCACCAGACCTTTGTCCATCTATTAGTAACCTGATACCGTCACTAAACAAATTCTTTAAATTGTTGCCTTTGTTGAGTGTTTATTTTGGTGTCTAATCCGCATATATATATCACCATTGCCCTTGATTTTCTTGACTGTATATCTCTTAAATGTCAACATATACACGTGTGATTTAGTTTACGAAGATTTTACAATGCCGAGAACCTCGATCAGAGAGTAAAAAAGGCGTAAGGTTCACAATGGTGTAAAATTAAAATGGGATATACCGGGCTAGGATTCGAGTTACAGGAACAAGGGCCAAACCAACCACCCAAGTATGGAATCGTCGAGCGAAAACACTTGACAACCTCCTAGAAGCAGCTTTTCTTGCCACCAGACTTTTCTCCATCAATTAGGAATCTGATGCCATCACTAAACACATTCCTTAAATTGTAGCCATTTGTTGAGTGTTTTTTTTGGTGTCTAATCCGCATATATATCACCTTTGCCCTTGATTTTCTTGACTGTATATCTCTTAAATGTCAACATATACACGTGTGATTTAGTTTACGGAGATTTTTCAATCCCGAGACCCTCGACCAGAGAGTAAAAAAAGGCGTAAGGTTCACAATGGTGGAAAATTAAAATGGGATATACCGGGATAGGATTCGAGTTACAGGAACAAGGGCCAAACCAACAACCCAAGAATGGAATCGTCGAGCGAAAACAATTAACAACCTGCTAGAAGCAGCTTTTCTTGCCACCAGACCTTTCTCCATCAATTAGTAATCTGATACCGTCACTAAACAAATTCTTTAAATTGTTGCCTTTGTTGAGTGTTTTTTTTTGGTGTCTAATCCGCATATATATGCCCTTGATTTTCTTGACTGTATATCTCTTAAATGTCAACATATACACGTGTGATTTAGTTTACGAAGATTTTTCAATGCCAAGAACCTCGATCAGAGAGTAAAAAAGGCGTAAGGTTCACGATGGTGTAAAACTAAAATGGGATATACCGCGCTAGGATTCGAGTTACAGGAACAAGGGCCAAACCAACCACCCAAGAATGGAATCGTCGAGCGAAAACACTTGACAACCTCCTAGAAGCAGCTTTTCTTGCCACCAGACCTTTCTCCATCAATTAGGAATCTGATGCCGTCACTAAACACATTCCTTAAATTATAGCCATTTGTTGAGTGTTTTTTTTTGTGTCTAATCCGCATATATATCACCATTGCCCTTGATTTTTTTGATTGTATATCTCTTAAATGTCAACATATACCCGTGTTATTTAGTTTACGAAGATTTTTCAATGCCGAGAACCTCGATCAGAGTGTAAAAAAGGCGGAAGGTTCACAATGGTGTAAAATTAAAAAGGGATATAATGGGCTAGGATTCGAGTTACAGGAATAAGGGCCAAACCAACAACCCAAAAATGCAATTATCGAGCGAAAACACTTAACAACCTCCTAGAAGCATCTTTTCTTGCCACCAGACCTTTGTCCATCAATTAGGAATCTGATGCCGTCAATAAACACATTCCTTAAATTGTTGCCATTTGTTGAGAGTTTTTTTTTGTGTCTAATCCGCATATATATCCCATTGCCCTTGATTTTCTTGATTGTATATCTCTTAAATGTCAACATATACACGTCTGCTTTAGTTTACGAAGATTTTTCAATGCCGAGAACCTCGATCAGAGTGTAAAAAAGGCGTAAGGTTCACAATGGTGTAAAATTAAAAAGGGTTATAATGGGCTAGGATTCGAGTTACAGGAACAAGGGCCAAACCAACCACCCAAGAATGGAATCATCGAGCGAAAACACTTAACAACCTCCTAGAAGCAGCTTTTCTTGCCACCAGACCTTTGTCCATCAATTAGTAATCTGATACCGTCACTAAACAAATTCTTTAAATTGTTGCCTTTGTTGAGTGTTTATTTTGGTGTCTAATCCGCATATATATATCACCATTGCCCTTGATTTTCTTGACTGTATATCTCTTAAATGTCAACATATACACGTGTGATTTAGTTTACGAAGATTTTACAATGCCGAGAACCTCGATCAGAGAGTAAAAAAGGCGTAAGGTTCACAATGGTGTAAAATTAAAATGGGATATACCGGGCTAGGATTCGAGTTACAGGAACAAGGGCCAAACCAACCACCCAAGTATGGAATCGTCGAGCGAAAACACTTGACAACCTCCTAGAAGCAGCTTTTCTTGCCACCAGACTTTTCTCCATCAATTAGGAATCTGATGCCATCACTAAACACATTCCTTAAATTGTAGCCATTTGTTGAGTGTTTTTTTTGGTGTCTAATCCGCATATATATCACCTTTGCCCTTGATTTTCTTGACTGTATATCTCTTAAATGTCAACATATACACGTGTGATTTAGTTTACGGAGATTTTTCAATCCCGAGACCCTCGACCAGAGAGTAAAAAAAGGCGTAAGGTTCACAATGGTGGAAAATTAAAATGGGATATACCGGGATAGGATTCGAGTTACAGGAACAAGGGCCAAACCAACAACCCAAGAATGGAATCGTCGAGCGAAAACAATTAACAACCTGCTAGAAGCAGCTTTTCTTGCCACCAGACCTTTCTCCATCAATTAGTAATCTGATACCGTCACTAAACAAATTCTTTAAATTGTTGCCTTTGTTGAGTGTTTTTTTTTGGTGTCTAATCCGCATATATATGCCCTTGATTTTCTTGACTGTATATCTCTTAAATGTCAACATATACACGTGTGATTTAGTTTACGAAGATTTTTCAATGCCAAGAACCTCGATCAGAGAGTAAAAAAGGCGTAAGGTTCACGATGGTGTAAAATTAAAATGGGATATACCGCGCTAGGATTCGAGTTACAGGAACAAGGGCCAAACCAACCACCCAAGAATGGAATCGTCGAGCGAAAACACTTGACAACCTCCTAGAAGCAGCTTTTCTTGCCACCAGACCTTTCTCCATCAATTAGGAATCTGATGCCGTCACTAAACACATTCCTTAAATTATAGCCATTTGTTGAGTGTTTTTTTTTGTGTCTAATCCGCATATATATCACCATTGCCCTTGATTTTTTTGATTGTATATCTCTTAAATGTCAACATATACCCGTGTTATTTAGTTTACGAAGATTTTTCAATGCCGAGAACCTCGATCAGAGTGTAAAAAAGGCGGAAGGTTCACAATGGTGTAAAATTAAAAAGGGATATAATGGGCTAGGATTCGAGTTACAGGAATAAGGGCCAAACCAACAACCCAAAAATGCAATTATCGAGCGAAAACACTTAACAACCTCCTAGAAGCATCTTTTCTTGCCACCAGACCTTTGTCCATCAATTAGGAATCTGATGCCGTCAATAAACACATTCCTTAAATTGTTGCCATTTGTTGAGAGTTTTTTTTTGTGTCTAATCCGCATATATATCCCATTGCCCTTGATTTTCTTGATTGTATATCTCTTAAATGTCAACATATACACGTCTGCTTTAGTTTACGAAGATTTTTCAATGCCGAGAACCTCGATCAGAGTGTAAAAAAGGCGTAAGGTTCACAATGGTGTAAAATTAAAAAGGGTTATAATGGGCTAGGATTCGAGTTACAGGAACAAGGGCCAAACCAACCACCCAAGAATGGAATCATCGAGCGAAAACACTTAACAACCTCCTAGAAGCAGCTTTTCTTGCCACCAGACCTTTGTCCATCAATTAGTAATCTGATACCGTCACTAAACAAATTCTTTAAATTGTTGCCTTTGTTGAGTGTTTTTTTTTTGTGTCTAATCCGCATATATATGCCCTAGATTTTCTTGACTGTATATCTCTTAAATGTCAACATATACACGTGTGATTTAGTTTACGAAGATTTTACAATGCCGAGAACCTCGATCAGAGAGTAAAAAAGGCGTAAGGTTCACAATGGTGTAAAATTAAAATGGGATATACCGGGATAGGATTCGAATTACAGGAACAAGGGCCAAACCAACCACTCAAGTATGGAATCGTCGAGCGAAAACACTTGACAACCTCCTAGAAGCAGCTTTTCTTGCCACCAGACCTTTCTCCATCAATTAGGAATCTGATGCCGTCACTAAACACATTCCTTAAATTGTAGCCATTTGTTGAGTGTTTTTTTTGGTGTCTAATCCGCATATATATCACCATTGCCCGTGATTTTCTTGACTGTATATCTCTTAAATGTCAACATATACACGTGTGATTTAGTTTACGAAGATTTTTCAATGCCGAGAACCTCGACCAGAGAGTAAAAAAAGGCGTAAGGTTCACAATGGTGGAAAATTAAAATGGGATATACCGGGATAGGATTCGAGTTACAGGAACAAGGGCCAAACCAACAACCCAAGAATGGAATCGTCGAGCGAAAGCAATTGACAACCTGCTAGAAGCAGCTTTTCTTGCCACCAGACCTTTGTCCATCAATTAGGAATCTGATGCCGTCACTAAACAAATTCTTTAAATTGTTGCCTTTGTTAAGTGTTTTTTTTGGTGTCTAATCCGTATATATATCACCATTGCCCTTGATTTTCTTTACTGTATATCTCTTAAATGTCAACATATACACGTGTGATTTAGTTTACGAAGATTTTACAATGCCGAGAACCTCGATCAGAGAGTAAAAAAGGCGTAAGGTTCACAATGGTGTAAAATTAAAATGGGATATACCGGGCTAGGATTCGAGTTACAGGAACAAGGGCCAAACCAACCACCCAAGTATGGAATCGTCGAGCGAAAACACTTGACAACCTCCTAGAAGCAGCTTTTCTTGCCACCAGACTTTCCTCCATCAATTAGGAATCTGATGCCGTCACTAAACACATTCCTTAAATTGTAGCCATTTGTTGAGTGTTTTTTTTGGTGTCTAATCCGCATATATATCACAATTGCCCTTAATTTTCTTGACTGTATATCTCTTAAATGTCAACATATACACGTGTGATTTAGTTTACGAAGATTTTTCAATCCTGAGAACCTCGACCAGAGAGTAAAAAAAGGCGTAAGGTTCACAATGGTGGAAAATTAAAATGGGATATACCGGGATAGGATTCGAGTTACAGGAACAAGGGCCAAACCAACAACCCAAGAATGGAATCGTCGAGCGAAAACAATTGACAACCTGCTAGAAGCAGCTTTTCTTGCCACCAGACCTTTCTCCATCAATTAGGAATCTGATGCCGTCAATAAACACATTCCTTAAATTGTAGCCATTTGTTGAGTGTTTTTTTTTGGTGTCTCATCCGCATATATATCACCATTGCCCTTGATTTTCTTGAATGTGAATCTCTTAAATGTCAATATATACATGTGTGATTTAGTTTACGAAGATTTTCCAATGCCGAGAACCTCGATCAGATAGTAAAAAAGGCGTAAGGTTCACAATGGTGTAAAATTAAAATGGGATATACTGGGCTAGGATTCGAGTTACAGGAACAAAGGCCAAACCAACCACCCAAGAATGGAATCGTCGAGCGAAAACACTTGACAACCTCCTAGAAGCAGCTTTTCTTGCCACCAGACCTTTCTCCATCAATTAGGAATCTGATGCCGTCACTAAACACATTCCCTAAGTTGTAGCCATTTGTTGAGTTTTTTTTGGTGTCAAATCCGCATATATATCACCATTGCCCTTCATTTTCTTGACTATATATCTCTTAAATTTCAACATATACACTTGTGATTTAGTTTACGAAGAGTTTTCGTTGCCGAGAACCTCGATCGGAGAGTAAAAAAGGAGTAAGGTTCACAATGGTGTAAAATTAAAATGGGATATACCGGGCTAGGATTCTAGTTACAGGAACAAGGGCCAAGACAACCACCCAAGAATGGAATCGTCGAGCGAAAACAATTGACAACCTCCTAGAAGCAGCTTTTCTTGCCACCAGACCTTTCTCCATCAATTAGCAATCTGATGCCGTCACTAAACACAATCCTTAAATTGTTGCCATTTGTTGAGTGTTTTTTTTTTTGGTGTCTAATCCGCATATATATCACCATTTCCCTTGATTTTCTTGACTGTATATCTCTTAAATGTCAACATATACACGTGTGATTTAGTTTATGAAGATTTTTCAATGCCGAGAACCTCGATCAAAGAGTAAAAAAGATGTAAGGTTCACAATGGTATAAAATTAAAATGGGATATATCAGGCTAGGATTCGAGTTACAGGAACAAGGGCCAAACCAACCACCCAAGAATGGAATCGTCGAGCGAAAACACTTGACTACCTCCTAGAATCAGCTTTTCTTGCCACTAGACCTTTCTCCATCAATTAGGAATCTAATGCCGTCACTAAACACATTCCTTAAATTATAGCCATTTGTTGAGTGTTTTTTTTGTATCTAATCCGCATATATATCACCATTGCCCTTGATTTTCTTGACTGTATATCTCTTAAATGTCAACATATACACGTGTGATTTAGTTTACGAAGATTTTTCAATGCCAAGAACCTCGATCAGAGAGTAAAAAAGGCGTAAGGTTCACGATGGTGTAAAATTAAAATGGGATATACCGCGCTAGGATTCGAGTTACAGGAACAAGGGCCAAACCAACCACCCAAGAATGGAATCGTCGAGCGAAAACACTTGACAACCTCCTAGAAGCAGCTTTTCTTGCCACCAGACCTTTCTCTATCAATTAGGAATCTGATGCCGTCACTAAACACATTCCTTAAATTATAGCCATTTGTTGAGTGTTTTTTTTTTGTGTCTAATCCGCATATATATCACCAATGCCCTTGATTTTTTTGATTGTATATCTCTTAAATGTCAACATATACCCGTGTTATTTAGTTTACGAAGATTTTTCTATGCCGAGAACCTCGATCAGAGTGTAAAAAAGGCGGAAGGTTCACAATGGTGTAAAATTAAAAAGGGATATAATGGGCTAGGATTCGAGTTACACGAATAAGGGCCAAACCAACCACCCAAGAATGCAATTATCGAGCGAAAACACTTAACAACCTCCTAGAAGCAGCTTTTCTTGCCACCAGACCTTTGTCCATCAATTAGGAATCTGAAGCCGTCAATAAACACATTCCTTAAATTGTTGCCATTTGTTGAGAGTTTTTTTTTGTGTCTAATCCGCATATATATCCCCATTGCCCTTGATTTTCTTGATTGTATATCTCTTAAATGTCAACATATACACGTCTGATTTAGTTTACGGAGATTTTTCAATGCCGAGAACCTCGATCAGAGTGTAAAAAAGGCGTAAGGTTCACAATGGTGTAAAATTAAAAAGGGTTATAATGGGCTAGGATTCGAGTTACAGGAACAAGGGCCAAACCAACCACCCAAGAATTGAATCATCGAGCGAAAACACTTAACAACCTCCTAGAAGCAGCTTTTCTTGCCACCAGACCTTTATCCATCAATTAGGAATCTGATGCCGTCACTAAACAAATTCTTTAAATTGTTGCCTTTGTTGAGTGTTTTTTTTGGTGTCTAATCCGCATATATATCACCATTGCCCTTGATTTTCTTGACTGTATATCTCTTAAATGTCAACATATACACGTGTGATTTAGTTTACGAAGATTTTACAATGCCGAGAACCTCGATCTGAGAGTAAAAAAGGCGTAAGGTTCACAATGGTGTAAAATTAAAATGGGATATACCGGGCTAGGATTCGAGTTACAGGAACAAGGGCCAAACCTCATTTGGTTTACGAAGCCTCATCCTATCCGATCTTCCGATTTAGGTCCGGTTTATTTATGTAGTTATCAATATTAGGTGTCGTTTGATTCCGTGCTCCCTCTAGCTTGCTTGGTAGTTGTTCAAGACTCCTAAGCACTCTCAAGTGAGTACATAGTCCCCTCTTTTACTGTTTTCAAATGTTTTGGGGTGAAATATGTGTACCTATTTGTTATGTTCTTGTTTTCAAAAGTATAATTGATTATACATATTAGTACTTATCTTTTTACAAACTGGATGATTATTTATGGTCTAAACTCTAATTTTCTTAAAGAAAATAAAATTAATTGTTGGATAGTACTTATTTTGTTCACCAGACCGGTTGGTAGTATGATATAGCGCTATAGGATTTGACACCCCATTCCTGTTGTCATGGAATGTCTGAAACCAATTTATTTTTCTCCATCCAAATAGGGTTTGCCTTTGTGGTATTTCTATAGTCTCAAAGGTGTATTTTGATGCACTAGGTCTGAATATATTCTTAAGTCACATTATTTTTGTATATTAAGTTATACTCCCAAAAGTATAGTTTGATATGCTCTCATATGTGATATTGTACAAAACCAACATATATTTTGTTAAAAAATCCAAAACATAATTTAATATGTTATTTTCATAACTAAAGCATAGTTTAATATGTTATTTGTAATCCAAAACATAGCTTAATATGTTATTTATAAATCCAAAGTATACTTTTGATATACTACTGAAAATTATTATTTTAAACAACTAAGGTATATTTAATATACTATTTGTCTAACGATTGGGTTTTGGTTAGTGTTTAGATAACGGGACGGGTGTGATGTGATGAAAACATGGTAGATACGCCACTGGTACTTCTTATATATAAGTGTTTTCATCACATTACATATCGTGGCGTTATTTAGTACACTTGGGTTAACGATGTTGGAACTGAAAGATATTTTAATATATTACTTATTCGACTTTCTTAAAAACCAAAGTACATTTTTATATATACTATAAACCTTTTTATCAAAATATTGTTTTTTTTAAACAATATATTTTATACAAACTCATTTTACTTACTTATTAAAATTTCTATGTATTATTATTTTATACCATCTGAATTCTTATAAATGATTTATAAAAGAAAACCTTTTTTTTTAAGGATCATGACTATTTTTCTTAAACATTTTTCTTTAAACTCATAAGTCATGAATCCTAAAATCAATAAAACCTATGTATCTCACAGGCATTTTTATGCTGACGTACCTATTTTTACATATGTTTCAGGTGCTGCTTTGTGATGATTGATGATATATGCTACACTTAGGATGGACTCATGCCTTAGCGACTTTAAAACTTGAAAGATAATAGTTGTACTTATTTGATTGTATTAAAACAATGAGTTCATTTATTCAATAAAACAAAATTATTTATTCCATGGTTGTGAAACAATGATTCTGTTACAACACTCACCGACGTTTCCGCCACGTTTTGTTGTTTTACGTGGTCGGGGTGTGACAGAAAAGTTGGTATCAGAGCCAATGGTTATAGGGAATTAGGTTATTAGTGATGCTTTGACATAGACTATAACCTTCCTAGGACCCTAACGCGAGTTATCTCGTGTTTAGTCTTAAGACAATACCGTCACTTATCCTTAGGTGACAACCACAATAAGAGCACAAATTTTGAATCCGCTTTGAAAACTAATCATCTGTTCTAGGATGATTTATTATATGGTTTTGAACCTTCAAAGTTTTCAAAATCTCGTCAAAGTTTGGTCTAAATAATGTGAACACGTGCAAACTGGAAGGGTGGATGCCTGTACCCTGGGTCTTCTGTCTAAGGCTAGAGTGTTCGTACAAATCCGCAGTATCGGACCAGTCACTCTTACCTGGGAACTCTTGGGGTGAGTGTCCACTTATAGGAAAGCATGTATTCGCGATACATTATATCGACCCATTTACTTTGATTAGTCACCGTCTCATTTGTTTTCCTTAGGTAACAAACAAATGATCGCAATTTTATGCATTGTTATTCTGTTTTCATTTCCCTTGTTTCCTCCCATGTCTCCCATTTTCTTCATGGTGCCTCTTCATCGCACCAACAATGTCCGAACTAGGTGCTACAATTGTCCATCAATTAGGCATCGTATTACCAGAAGGCTGTTGATTTAGCTATAACCGTGACTCGTCTCAGGGATGAAGCCATGCAAGGGAACCGCTCCTTAGAGCAATCAATGCAACCGTCATCATCCGAATCAGATACTCTATTTCAAATGTACCCACAGTGGACGATGGGGGATATTTGATTAACATGTGCCACTTTGCAATACAAAGCAAAGCTGTTACAAATCCTGCTGCTGCTCAACCTCTTGCAAGGAAACCTAATGCCGGTATGTGCTTATGTGCAACAAATGTAATGCACCTCACCAAGCTTACCTACAGTGTCGACTGTGTGCATCACGTGGACGACTCGGTCACCTGACAAATGCTTGTCAATTCAACCCAAACCAAGGTGGTCTAAACCAACCCTAAGTCAACCCTGCTCGTATGATCGACTTAACGTAGTACCCAACCTTCAAACTCTGCTTCATATGTCGCTTGGCATATCTAGCACCTCAACCTCATAAACTTTCTACCTTGTGTATCGACTTAAGCACGCCTAGTGCAAGGTGTCGAAACACCTTTCGTTACACAAAATTCCAAAATCCGAAATAGGATCTTTCTATCCTCATAATTAGATCCTTATGGATAATTATCAATCAAATCGGAGCCCTTAATTGAATTATTCGTATGCCTTAATACGTAAATTACGATTCAATAAGGATAAATCCGAATTCCTATTAAGATCTTTCTATCTCCATAGTTAGATTCTTATGTTTAAAGTGCCAAATGAAATCCACGGATTGGATTCCTGGTGTGCTTTAATTACCCGTGTCCAAAGATAACAAATTAAATATCAAGTTAACTAATTATGTGATTATGTGCTTATGTGTTTTCTTATACGTTTTGTGTTTTTATGTGATTCATCCAAATCCTCGTAGAATCTTCCATATCTCATATGAGGGATTCATAGTAGGATATCCAAAGGTACTATCTTAAATCCTTAATGGACTTCTACGTTGTAGTAAAGTCCCTTGGGTTTTAAAGTACTATTCTATAATTGGACCCCTTGAGTGGTCTAGTTAAACAGATTGATTTGAAAATCTGGTTAGGAATATCATGTGATGATATAATTGAAAAGATCCCTTAAGTGGTCTATTTAAGGAGATCGTACGACGGTCTAGTTAAGAAGATCATGTGTTGATCTAGTTAAAAAGATCGTTCATTGATCTAGTTAAAAGATCCTATGGTGGTCTAGTCAAGTCGCTTCATGTTTATTCAATTGATTTTTCCCCTACGCATTATGAAATGAACTGTGCGGACTGTGCAAGGAATTACGTAATTATGGAGGCCTACATAATTATTGAATTCAGTGCACAGAAACCATATGAAGTTTTGTCATGTGTTAAGACCTATAGTGACAAGAGTAATGATACGAGAAAAGTCTTAGACCTTGACCGATGTCATTTTATCTTACACTCCCCAATTCTGATTTCAAGCACACACAAGTTTCCTATGATAAGTCTTCATGGGAAACGTTCTCCTGTCCATAGTTTGAAACTCCATATTTTGCTACTACAAGGACTTCACTTTGAGGGTTGAAAATTTTGCTAAGAACCCTATCATGGCCCAGAGTTCTACTTAGGGTTCAAGGGATTCATTCGAAAGCGAAAACATCACAGTTGTCCTCACAAGTTTCTCCTAAAATTAAATTTCGGGACGAAATTTCCTATAGTAGGGGAGACTGTGACACCTATGTCACTTCAACCATCAAAAAAATTCCAAACCAATGAAATATTGTATTTCATACTTGGTATTTGTAAAAATATGTGTATCGTTTGCACATATCAACTCTTGTTCGATTTCAAGCTTTAAATCGTTCTCTGGAGGGTTATACGCGCTCTAATGCGTAAATATAACCAGTTTAATGCAACAAACACTTTGGAATAGTGAAATAGGCTTAACATACCTTAAATAACCTCCACATAACTTAGAAATAAGTTTTGGATGGTTTGGTGTGTTGAAATCAAGTTTGTTCGATCGCAGGGACTAATTGTGTCAAACTACGAAACTATACCGATTTGTATAGTAACGAACCTTCCGGAACTTGATCATAAGTTAAATATGCCCTAAATATCCTTTACATAGCTTAGAAATAGGCTTTGAGGTGTTTGGTGCGCAAAAATAAACTTTTGGTCAATCAGGGACTAAAAGGGTCAAAAAGTGCATAAGTTTGCATTTTCGCGCATATCTTGCGTTCTGAATACATCCGGACATCCAAAAATTTATGTAATCATTAAAATATTTTATTTTAGTGATTGGCATGATAAAATTTCATTCCTCGCTTAATTTGGATCGTTTTTGCGTTCGTTATGACTTCCGTCGTAATTAACCGAACAACGCAACCGTACGACCAAACGAGCCAACATCCAAGATATTTTTGAGCACATTTTAAGTTCCCTATACTTTAACTTTATTTTAGAGCTTTGAAATGGGGTTAACGGGGCTTAAACGTGTCAAAAATGCATCGAAAACCAAGTTTGGGGCTTCAGGGGCTAAATCTGTCATTTTTGAAAGTTGCTGGTCTGCAGGTCCTTTACGGTCCGTATGGACCTTTGCTTACGGTCCGTAAGCAGTGCCCAGCACATCAGAATTGCAGAAACATTGAATCTGGCCTTTCCCACCTATTCCCATGGTTTTCAACCCCTGATTTGCACTCTATGGGCTGGTTTGTGTGGAGAACAAGTCCCCCAATCTTTTTTTGACAATTGTATGGCCAAGATCATTCCCTCTTCTCCAAGAAATGATCCTAACGGTTTGCGAAAAAATATATAAGGCCATGTCCCTCATTCATTTTCTGCACATTTGGTCTGAGATTTCTCTAAGTGGTTGTGATTATTCACTACCTACCTGAGAATACTTGGAACCAAATCTATTTGGACCCTTTGTAAGTCCTCTTTCGTTCTTTTATCGCTTTCTAGCTTAAAAGTCAAACTTTGTTTGACTTTCTGCATTGACCAGTCTATGGTCAATGAGAAGTTCGTTTGAACTTCGCAACGTGAGCGTAATCACGATGGTTATAGTCCCTAGTGACTATACCTACTGATTACCACGTTGCTTAGGTGTAGTGACGAGTCGTAGTTTCGGCCAAAATGCGTGTTTATGCGTATTTTGTAACCAAACTACTCTTAGGTATCAAAACCATTTGTTTTGATATCCAACTTGTTTTCAAACTTTGTTAAACATGTTTTAAACATGTTTAGCTCATCACTTTTAGATTAGTGCTTATGTAGGGTCGTAAGGTAAGCGATCTAAACAATCGCTTATACTTTCGAACCCGACCCGTTTGGTCGATCTTTAGGATCCGACCAAACACTTTAGGTGACCATAGTTGTATAGGGAATAATCTTCCGAGGTTATACCTTATGGTCACTTCGTTTAAGTAGTTGTATGATAGGTAGTTTATATGCCTTAGGTAATTTACCAAAATGCCCTTTTTATGCATAATTGATATTTAAGCATATGTAACCAAAACTTTTGTCACTTAACTGATTATGCAACATAATTAAACATGTTAGGCATATAATACTTGTCATAGGAATAGTTAGGCGGTCCGAACGCGTTTTACACGAACGACGCGTTAAAGTAGCACAAGCTACCTAAACGGGTCGTGATGGGTCGTAAGCACTTAGGTTAGGTTTTATTTTAGTATGTAGGCCTTGTTAAACCATATCATATGAGATCCCACACGCATTTGGTTTACGAAGCCTCATCCTATCCGATCTTCCGATTTAGGTCCGGTTTATTTATGTAGTTATCAATATTAGGTGCCGTTTGATTCCGTGCTCCCTCTAGCTTGCTTGGTAGTTGTTCAAGACTCCTAAGCACTCTCAAGTGAGTACATAGTCCCCACTTTTACTGTTTTCAAATGTTTTGGGGTGAAATATGTGTACCTATTTGTTATGTTCTTGTTTTCAAAAGTATAATTGATTATACATATTAGTACTTATCTTTTTACAAACTGAATGATTATTTATGGTCCAAACTCTAATTTTCTTAAAGAAAATAAAATTAATTGTTGGATAGTACTTATTTTGTTCACCAGACCGGTTGGTAGTATGATATAGCGCTATAGGATTTGACACCCCATTCCTGTTGTCATGGAATGTCTGAAACCAATTTATTTTTCTCCATCCAAATAGGGATTGCCTTTGTGGTATTTCTATAGTCTCAAAGGTGTATTTTGATGCACTAGGTCTGAACGAATTCTTAAGTCACATTATTTTTGTATATTAAGTTATACTCCCAAAAGTATAGTTTGATATGCTCTCATATGTGATATTGTACAAAACCAACATATATTTTCTTAAAAAAATCCAAAACATAATTTAATATGTTATTTTCATAACTAAAGCATAGTTTAATATGTTATTTGTAATCCAAAACATAGCTTAATATGTTATTTATAAATCCAAAGTATACTTTTGATATACTACTGAAAATTATTATTTTAAACAACTAAGGTATATTTAATATACTATTTATCTAACGATTGGGTTTTGGTTAGTGTTTAGATAACGGGACGGGTGTGATGTGATGAAAACATGGTAGATACGCCGCCGGTACTTCTTATATATAAGTGTTTTCATCACATTACATACTGTGGCGTTATTTAGTACACTTGGGTTAACGATATTGGAACTGAAATATATTTTAATATATTACTTATTCGACTTTCTTAAAAACTAAAGTATATTTTTATATATACTATAAATCTTTTTATCAAAATATTGTTTTTTTAAACAATATATTTTATACAAACTCATTTTACTTACTTATTAAATTTTCTATGTATTATTATTTTATACCATCTGATTTCTTATAAATGATTTATAAAAGAAAACCTTTTTTTTAAGGATCATGACTACTTTTCTTAAACATTTTTCTTTAAACTCATTAGTCATGAATCCTAAAATCAATAAAACCTATGTATCTCACAGGCATTTTTATGCTGACGTACCTATTTTTACACATGTTTCAGGTGCTGCTTTGTGATGATTGATGATATATGCTACACTTAGGATGGACTCGTGCCTTAGCGACTTTAAAACTTGAAAGATAATAGTTGTACTTATTTGATTGTATTAAAACAATGAGTTCATTTATTCAATAAAACAAAATTATTTATTCCATGGTTGTGAAACAATGATTCTGTTACAACACTCCCCGACGTTTCCGTCACGTTTTGTTGTTTTACGTGGTCGGGGTGTGACAGGAAACTCATGTTGGTAGGTGTTGTTGGGCTTGCTTTTGGAGTGACACCAATAAGATTCTGCGCCATTTCAAGAGATTTCAAAGTGTCCACGACATCTGTCAGCGTTGTAGGATACATTATAAAGTCATTTCTAATCTTCATGCACCGCATACTCCATTCTTTTGGTAGCGAATCTAGCAACCTTTTTATTTTAGCAGAGTTGGTAACGGGAATTCCAGCTTTCTTCATCTTTGTCAGCAAATTCATGAACCTTGTAATATGATCAGACAAACTTTCACTACGGACACTTCTAAAGTTATCGTACTCCTTCTGAATTTCATCAATTTTTTTTAAAGCCCGGAAAATATTTGCATCAACTCAAAACCCGGTTCAAGTTACTTCAAAAATTAAACCCGTATCAACTCCAAATATTAGTCGTAGTTGACCCAAACAAATGTGAAACACCTGATCCAGTTAAATTTTGCAAACACAAATTATTTTCAAAAGGCCCAAAAATAACCTCTGGATACCCGGCCCAAAACTAATCAAAATTATAGACCCACAAATAAAAATTTTAAAACCCGGATCTTGTAGCAACCTTGAACGCCTAAAACCAAATAAAATGATACTTTGTAGATAAATGTAGCTCATCAAACGAATAGTTGCAACTCAAGCTATTTGTGTCATAAATCTTATTTGTGACATCAATCTCACCTTTGATATTTAGATTTCAAAAGACATTCCAACGGATGTCAAATGAAATAAACCAACTCCCAAATTTTTTTTTTTAATCACAATCTACGAGGTCAACACTTTGTCCTTTTCTTTGCGTTAAAGATTGAAATTAACCAACCTAGCAATGGAATGCAGCCCACTATTTAATTATAACCAATTTACTTTGTTAACGGTTATAGCCCATACAAATTGCAGCCCACTTTGTTGATATTGGTCCAAATTAAAGAGTAAAAGAGGATAAAACCCTAATATTTCATTTCAAACACATATCCTGCTACACAAACTCTCTCGCTCACTAATCTTGTTTATGCAGACAAAACAAGAAAACTCTATTCAGCCTTGTCCAGCCGCCACCATCATTCTCCCCTATATTTTTTTTTAAACACACACAACTCCAAACAAAAACGCAACCCCTTCTCATCGACATCTATCATCTCATTTCGCTTGGATTCCGAACTGTTTCACCGCCGGCGTTTACCGGAAACCACAACAAAACTTCAGCGGCGGAGGATTCCGTTTAGTTTTCTTGCATCTAAACTCACCGTACTCCTTCAGTTCACTAGAATGGGCAATTTTTTTTTCCGATTATCTTTCCTGACCGAAACTTTGTATGAGTGTTTGTTAAAGGAGAGAAAGATGTGACTTTAGCGTATGTTCTTGAGTTTTATTAAACGAGAGAAAAGAAAAGATTTCGAAGAAAATAATTTTTAGTTGTGTTTCAGAGTTTCATTAAAAGAGATAAAAGAAGAGAAAATGAGAGATTTTGTCTAAAATTAATCTTTCCAATTTGGAAAGAAACTGAAAGAAAAGAAAAGAAAATGAGAGAATCATTTCTTTTCTCTCTTTAAGTTAACTCGGGAACATAGTGTAGAGGTGAGTTAATCTTCTCATGAGATTATGTTGTTCGTCGAAGATATTGTAAATTAAGCACAAATTAGTTGTGTAGACTCGGGATTAGTTGTAAAGTAACCCAACCTTTTATGTATTTATGTAAGCACGAAAAGTGCTTCATTTTGTATCAAAAAAAAGAAGGGGTTCTGGACTATGGTGTACAACGGTACGAAGGTGATTGTGTGTTTGTTGAAACCAGAAAACCAAACAAGAGAAATAAACTTCCTTTTTCTACTCCATTTAAAAAAATAAGTACGTCGGTCGGATACTTCGCCTGAAAATAAATGCGCGGCCGGAATTAAAAATACGAGAATAACAACTCCTGGAAAAACGTCGACTTACCGGCGTATTTATCAAATACGCCGGAGAACTTGAACTCGCGTTCAAGATTTAATTTCGCCGTAAATTTTCAGCTTGCCGGAAAATGTCTAGTACGCCGGAAAAGTATGTCAGAAAGATAAAAACCCTATATCTTCAACAAAAACGCCAGTTGTTCAATAGAAAAACCCAGATCTGTTTGAAACTTCAAAAACACGCTAAAAACCTTCTGATCAATAAACACTCTAAATCTGCCTTTTCACAGTATGATTTCAACTAAATCATTTCATTCAGATCTAGATTTGAAGAAAAATATATAAATATATGACTAAAATCAAAAACCCCCAAAAACTTCAAAACTTTAAAAAAAAATCAGATTTTTAAGAAGAATTTGAAGATTGTTGAATCCCAAATTCGAGTACCAAGCTCTGATACTAAATGATAGTCCGGTAACGATCCGATTTCAGTCTCGGTTCGGTGAAAAATAGTGAGACGGGTGATTCCAGCCATGAACAATCGATAATAAGTAAGAAAGATAGAAACTTTAGTGATTGAACAAGGAAAGTTTCATTGATAAGATTAAAGAGATACAAAGATAATCATCCACCCCGGGTGAGCTCCCCCGGGGTGGTGGCTCACAAAATGCACACCTCACAAATGAGGTCTACTTTACTATTTATAGCCCCTTGAGCCTTGTTTTCCAAGCAAGCCGCCTTTTGCTTGGGAAACCTACTAAAGTCACTAAAATATCCGACTATTACAAATAAAAATGCCAACATTTACAAAACAATAAAGACACTAAATAACGTCGGCGTAATTGATAACATCATTCTCCATTTTGACCCAACAATATTCCCCCGAGAATGATGCTATCAATTCTTCAAATGATCTTCAAAAATAAATCTGACATCGTCTTCGAATCTTCAGAAATCAGCTGAAAATAAAATATCTTTCATTGGCGTTTTCCCCCGCAAATGTAGACCCTCCAAATTAATTCAAGATTCATACTCAATCGGCAACTCCCACTGTGTGTAAGCTTTACGCCCGATTGGACATCTATACTATAACTGGCATGTGATAAGGTTCGAACCTCCAATGATCGAAATAAAATAATCCGCTTCTTTTTTAAAATCTTCAACTCAGTCAAAACTTTAAAGCCCCAAAATCGCAATATTTTCTTTCGGCCCATGTAATAATCTTGTACTCCCGACCCAAATTTTATCAAATCTCTAGGCCCAGTCTTGTTTGCGGCCCAAGAGAAATGTATAATAAATCCCGCCCATCAAAATAAAATTAATATAAGCCATCCCTAAAAAAATTAATCCATTTGCGAAGTACCAAAATCCCATCCATACACAGCCTAAACCAACGTAAGCCCAATGTCGAGTCAATAGATTTATGCCATGCCCACTTTTGAAATCAATTTATGTAGGTAGGCTCGCCCCTATCTTGTATAATGTGCACCCACAAAATAAATAACAACTGAATACGATGATGTCAATACCTGTCATGCGGTCTGTCTGATTAATATTGTATTATGTGGACCCATGGAATGATCAGACCTTCCTAAATTCATATAGAGTCCATTAAACAAAACAACATTGGGTTTGACCAATCATTAGGCCCATCATGATAACCCATGCACACACAAGCAAACCCCCCTAGTACCTAAGGAAAGGACATCAGCCGCCACCTTCAGATTCACTCTTGCAAACCCTAGCGACATAACAAATACGCAGCCATCATCACCTGACTTCACCCACGGTGCACCATTCAACACCATCATCATCCACCATTCATCGACCAGAGAGCCACATAATGCCGGAAATTACAATCTCCGATCATCTCCAAACTATCCTACACATTCTATCTCCCTTCGTCTTCGACCTTGCCTCCACCATAACCCGTTAACCACCACCGTACAAGCCATGTACACCACCAATATCTCCGGCGACCGAAATCCAAACATACTAAACAAACCAGAATCATGGAGCAAATAGAACTTAGCAACAAACAAGAACCAAAGATGAATCTGACTTCTTGGTTTGAACGACGACCGATAATCAACATAAAATGCTCCATCTGACTGCTCATCTTATTTCGTCTCCATCCCTCTTATATGTTTCTCTTACTACAGAAAGAACACACAAACTGGTGTGTTTCTTGAACAACATGATGATGAACAAAAGAAATGAGTAATCCTGTTATAATACGATTAGGACCTCATGACCTTTTACAGATAACAGGATGCAACCGAACCTCCAGTCGTTGTTTCCGCCGTCAATCGTCGGTTTGCAGCGGCAGTCGAGCGGTTGTAGCTATGGCGAGAGCTCGATTCCGAGGGTTTTGCGACGGTGATGGACGGCGGAGGCGGCGGTGGTGGTGAGGTGCTGCGGTTGAAGTCGTTGGAGGCTGACAAATTTCTACCATTCTTCTTTCTTGTCTTTTTTTTTTTAAACCAGTCCTTTCTCTTCTCTGTTAACACTCTACCAAATACACACACACTAGGTGTGTTTCTTTGAACAATATCCACAAGGCTAAGTCGCTGGATTAAAAAAAGATGTTGAAGAACAAACACGCTAGATCTGAAATAGCTCAAAACATGTAGATCTGCACTCATTTACGTTTCCGGCTGGTTTTCCGGTGAAGATCCGACCGAAACGAAACTGAAACGAGCCACCGAGGCTCTGATACCAAATTGTTGGGTTAAATCAGAGAATGATGTTATCAATTATGGCGACGTTATTTAGTAATTTTATTGTTTATATTATGTGGCGCTTTTAATATGTAATAGTCGGATATTTTAGGGGGTTTAGTAGGTTTTCCAAGCAAGAGGCGGCTTGCTTGGAGGACAAGGCTCAGGGGCTATATATAATGGACTAAACTTCACTTGTGAGGTGTGCATTTGGGAGCCACCACCCCGGGGGAGCTCACTTGGGGTGGATCATTATCTTTTGTATTTGTTCATCACTATCAATCAAAATATCTTTGTTCTAATCCTTAAAGTTTCCATCTTCCTTGTTCATTTTCGTTTGTTATTGGCTCGAATCACCCGTCTCCATATTTTATACCGAACCGAGACTGAAACCGGATCGTTACGGAACTACAATTTGGTATCAGAGCTTGGTACTCGAATTTGGGATTCAACAATCTCCAAATTCATCATAAAAAAAATCTGATTTTTATTTAAAAAGTTTTGAAACTTTTGGGGTTTTTGATTTTATTCAAATTTTTCTTCAAAAATCTTGTTTTTAAAAGGTTTAAATTATGTGTTTGCTGATTGGGAGTTGAGACTAGCATTAGTTGAAAGATTCATAGTGATTTCGTATCATTTAAAGTGGTTTCAGCTCAAATCAGTAGGTTTTAGATGAGTTTTGAAGTTTCTGGGCGATTTTTTTTATGAATATAGCGATTTTATTTTGAATATAGCGTTTTTATTGAAAGATCCGACGTATTTGTGTTTTCCGGCAACTTTCCGGCGAAGTTAAATATTCCGGCGACTTTTCCGGCGTAATTGATTTCCGGCGAATTTAAATCTTGAACGCGAGTTCAAGTCCTCCGGCGTATTTGGAAAATACGCCGGTAAGTCACCGTTTTCCGACGTTGTTATTCCGCAGTTTTATTCCGGTCAGCGTATTTAAAAAAAAAGTGTAGAAACAGATTTTAAAGTTTGGTGGTTTATTCTGTTCATCATCAACATCGAAGAGATCTGGTGACGAAATCTCACGAATTCTGGATCTAGACATCATTCAACAATATACCACTATCTCCGATTATCCCCCTCTCAAATCACACACATTATCTAAAAGAAAAGAATAGAGTAAAAAAAAAAATACGTGCCTTTTCTATCTTTACCATTAGATTGGGTCTCACAATCTCTCCAAATCACATATACGTTCATACATCAATATATACATACAAAGATCGCCATCATCGTAACCACTGCCTCCGCCACCGTAACCTCCGCCTCCGGCTGCTTGTCGTCGCCGCCAACAGCCTACGGTACCGACCATCTTCACCCGTCAAACCACCACGTCTCCGAAACACCTCCACTTATCACCTTCGTTTATCGTCACCAACACACTCCGGCCACCATACTCCTTCGCCGCTGACTGGTCATCTTCCCGGACCAACCTGCAACCATCATTGTTCATCATCGCTCTGATACCAAATTGTAGGATCGAAACGAGCTAAAATCTGATTTTGTAGAAAGATTTAGATCCAAAACACCAATTTATGTGGTGTTTGAAGCAAAATGTGTAGAAAACATGAAGAACTTGATGAATATGAAGATGAACAATAATATGAACACACTTTTGATCTTTAAAGCCCCAAAAGATTTGTATAAAAGATGTTTTCACCAAAAACCCTCAAATCTCTCTAGAATGTGTATTGGCAAAAACCCTAATCATCTCTATCTATTTATAGCCTTTACCATTTTAGGCTAATAACAATTAAGTCCCTAGAGATAATAACTTACTAAAAATAGCACTAAACATGAAAAACTTAATTAGCTAAGATAAAAAATATATTTGTCGAAACAAAATATATTTAATTAACCAAAGCAATATAACTATCAAATCTTGATCTTCCACACGCCAATTCTTTCTTCGATCTTCTCGTGTCGACTTGCGCATTGACTTTGACTTGATGTTGTTGACTTTGTTGACTTGATTCGATGATAACATTAGACTACACGTTTTAAACCCAACAATTAGGAATCTGATGCCGTCACTAAACACATTCCTTAAATTGTAGCCATTTGTTGAGTGTTTTTTTTGGTGTCTAATCCGCATATATATCACCATTGCCCTTGATTTTATTGACTGTATATCTCTTAAATGTCAACATATACACGTGTGATTTAGTTTACGAAGATTTTTCAATGCCGAGAACCTCGATCAGAGAGTAAAAAAGGCGTAAGGTTCACAATGGTGTAAAATTAAAATGGGATATACCGGGCTAGGATTCGAGTTACAGGAACAAGGGCCAAACCAACCACCCAAGAATGGAATCGTCGAGCGAAAAAACTTCACAACATCCTAGAAGCAGCTTTTCTTGCCACCAGACATTTCTCCATCAATTAGGAATCTGATTCCGTCACTAAACACATTCCTTAAATTGTAGCCATTTGTTGAGTGTTTTTTTTGTGTCTAATCCGCAAATATATCACCATTGCCCTTGATTTTCTTGACTGTATATCTCTAAAATGTCAACATGTACACGTGTGATTTAGTTTACGAAGATTTTTCAATGCCGGGAAACTCGATCAGAGAGTAAAAAAGGCGTAAGGTTCACAATGGTGTAAAATTAAAATGGGATATACCGGGATAGGATTCGAGTTACAGGAACAAGGGCCAAACCAACCACCCAAGAATGGAATCGTCGAGCGAAAACACTTAACAACCTCCTAGAAGCAGCTTTTCTTGACACTAGACCTTTTCCATCAATTAGGAATCTGATGTCGTCACTAAACACATTCCTTAAATTGTAGCCATTTGTTGAGTGTTTTTTTTTTGTGTCTAATCCGCATATATATCACCATTGCCCTTGATTTTCATGACTGTATATCTCTTAAATGTCAACATATACACGTGTGATTTAGTTTACGAAGATTTGTCAGTGCCGAGAACCTCGATCAGAGAGTAAAAAAGGTGTAAGGTTCACAATGGTGTAAAATTAAAATGGGATATACCGGGCTAGGATTCGAGTTACAGGAACAAGGGCCAAACCAACCACCCAAGAATGGAATCGTCGAGCTAAAACACTTGACAACCTCCTAGAAGCAGTTTTTCTTGCCACCCGACCTTCCTCCATCAATTAGGAATCTGATGCCGTCACTAAACACATTCCTTAAATTGTAGCCACTTGTTGGGTGTTTTTTTTTGTGTCTATTCCCCATATATATCACGATTGCCCTTGATTTTCTTGACTGTATATCTCTTAAATGTCAACATATACACGTGTGATTTAGTTTACGAAGATTTGTCAATGCCGAGAACCTCAATCAAAGAGTAAAAGAGGTGTAAGGTTCACAATGGTGTAAAATTAAAATGGGATATACCGGGCTAGGATTCGAGTTACAGGAACATGGGCCAAACCAACCACCCAATAATGGAATCGTCGAGCGAAAACACTTGACAACCTCCTAGAAGCAGCTTTTCTTGCCACCAGACCTTTCTCCATCAATTTGTAATCTGATGCCGTCACTAAACACATTCCTTAAATTGTAGCCATTTGTTGAGTGTTTTTTTTGGTGTCTAATCCGCATATATATCACCATTGCCCATGATTTTCTTGACTGTATATCTCTTAAATGTCAACATATACACGTGTGATTTAGTTTACGAGGATTTTTCAATGCAGAGAACCTCGATCAGAGAGTAAAAAAGGCGTAAGGTTCACAATGGTGTAAAATTAAAATTTGATATACCGGGCTAAGATTCGAGTCACAGGAACAAGGGCCAAACCAACCACCCAAGAATGGAATCGTCGAGCGAAAACACTTGACAAGCTCCTAGAAGCTGCTTTTCTTGCCACCAGACCTTTCTCCATCAATTAGGAATCTGATGCCGTCACTAAACACATTCCTTAAATTGTACCCATTTGTTGAGTGTTTTTTTGGTGTCTAATCCGCATATATATCACTATTGCCCTTGATTTTCTTTACTGTATATCTCTAAAATGTCAACATATACACGTGTTATTTAGTTTATGAAGATTTTTCAATGCCGAGAACCTCGATCAAAGAGTAAAAAGGGCGTAAGGTTCACAATGGTGTAAAATTAAAATGGGATATACCGGGCTAGTATTCGAGTTACAGGAACAAGGGCCAAACCAACCACCCAAGAATGGAATCGTCGAGCGAAAACACTTAACAACCTCCTAGAAGCAGCTTTTCTTGCCACCAGACCTTTCTCCATCAATTAGGAATCTGATGCCGTCACTAAACATATTCCTTAAATTGTAGCCAATTGTTGAGTGTTTTTTTTTTTGGTGTCTAATCCGCATATATATATCACCATTGCCCTTGATTTTCTTGACTGTATATCTCTTCAATGTTAACATATGCACGCGTGATTTAGTTTACGAAGATTTTTCAATGCGGAGAACCTAGATCAGAGAGTAAAAAAGGCGTAAGGTTCACAATGGTGTAAAATTAAAATGGGATATACCGGGCTAGGATTCGAGTTACAGGAACAAGGGCCAAACCAACCACCCTAGAATGGAAACGTCGAGCGAAAACACTTGACAACCTCCTAGAAGCAGCATTTCTTGCCACCAGCCCTTTCTCCATCAATTAGGAAGCTGATGCCGTCACTAAACAAATTCCTTAAATTGTAGCCATTTGTTGAGTGTTTTTTTTTTTGTGTCTAATCCGCATATATATCACCATTGCCCTTGATTTTCTTGACTGTATATCTCTTAAATGTCAATGTATACACGTGTGATTTAGTTTACGAAGAATTTTCAATACCGAGAACCTCGATCAGAGAGTAAAAAAGGCGTAAGGTTCACAACGGTGTAAAATTAAAATGGGATATACCGGGCTAGGATTCGAGCTACAGGAACAAAGGCCAAAGCAACCAGCCAAGAATGGAATCGTCGGGCGAAAACACTTGACAACCTCCTTGAAGCAGCTTTTCTTGCCACCAGACCTTTCTCCATCAATTAGGAACCTGATGCCGTCACTAAACACATTCCTTAAATTGTAGCCATTTGTTGAGTTTTTTTTTGTGTTTAATCCGCATATATATCACCATTGCCCTTAATTTTCTTGACTGTATATCTCTTAAATGTTAACATATACGCGTGTGATTTAGTTGACGAAGATTTTTTCAGTACCGAGAACCTCGATCAGAGAGTAAAAAAGGCGTAAGGTTCACAATGGTGTAAAATTAAAATGGGATATACTGGGCTAGGATTCGACCTACAGGAACAAAGGCCAAACCAACCACCCAAGAATGGAATCGTCGAGCGAAAACACTTGACAACCTCCTAGAAGCAGCTTTTCTTGCCACCAGACCTTTCTCCATCAATTAGGTATCTGATGCCGTCACTAAACACATTACTTAAATTGTAGCCATTTTTTTAGTGTTTTTTTTTTTTTGGTGTCTAATCCGCATATATATCACCATTGCCCTTGATTTTCTTGACTGTATATATCTTAAATGTCAACATATACATGTGTGATTTAGTTGACGAAGATTTTTCAATGCCAAGAACCTCGATCAGAGAGTAAAAAAGGCGTAAGGTTCACAATGGTCTAAAATTTAAATGGGATATACCGGGCTATGATTCGAGTTACAGGAACAAGGGCCAAACCAACCACCCAAGAATGGAAACGTCGAGCGAAAACACTTGACAACCTCCTAGAAGCAGCATTTCTTGCCACCAGCCCTTTCTCCATCAATTAGGAAGCTGATGCCGTCACTAAACAAATTCCTTAAATTGTAGCCATTTGTTGAGTGTTTTTTTTTTGTGTCTAATCCGCATATATATCACCATTGCCCTTGATTTTCTTGACTGTATATCTCTAAAATTTCAACAAGTACACGTGTGATTTAGTTTACGAAGTTTTTCAATGCCGGGAAACTCGATCAGAGAGTAAAAAAGGCGTAAGGTTTACAATGGTGTAAAATTAAAATGGGATATACCGGGATAGGATTCGAGTTACAGGAACAAGGGCCAAACCAACCACCCAAGAATGGAATCGTCGAGCGAAAACACTTAACAACCTCCTAGAAGCAGCTTTTCTTGCCACCAGACCTTTCTCCATCAATTAGGAATCTGATGCCGTCACTAAACATATTCCTTAAATTGTAGCCAATTGTTGAGTGTTTTTTTTTTTGGTGTCTAATCCGCATATATATATCACCATTGCCCTTGATTTTCTTGACTGTATATCTCTTAAATGTCAACATATACACGTGTGATTTAGTTTACGAAGATTTGTCAATGCCGAGAACCTCAATCAAAGAGTAAAAGAGGTGTAAGGTTCACAATGGTGTAAAATTAAAATGGGATATACCAGGCTAGGATTCGAGTTACAGGAACATGGGCCAAACCAACCACCCAATAATGGAATCGTCGAGCGAAAACACTTGACAACCTCCTAGAAGCAGCTTTTCTTGCCACCAGACCTTTCTCCATCAATTTGGAATCTATTGCCGTCACTAAACACATTCCTTAAATTGTAGCCATTTGTTGAGTGTTTTTTTTGGTGTCTAATCCGCATATATATCACCATTGCCCATGATTTTCTTGACTGTATATCTCTTAAATGTCAACATATACACGTGTGATTTAGTTTCGAGGATTTTTCAATGCAGAGAACCTCGATCAGAGAGTAAAAAAGGCGTAAGGTTCACAATGGTGTAAAATTAAAATTTGATATACCGGGCTAAGATTCGAGTCACAGGAACAAGGGCCAAACCAACCACCCAAGAATGGAATCGTCGAGCGAAAACACTTGACAAGCTCCTAGAAGCTGCTTTTCTTGCCACCAGACCTTTCTCCATCAATTAGGAATCTGATGCCGTCACTAAACACATTCCTTAAATTGTACCCATTTGTTGAGTGTTTTTTTGGTGTCTAATCCGCATATATATCACTATTGCCCTTGATTTTCTTTACTGTATATCTCTAAAATGTCAACATATACACGTGTTATTTAGTTTATGAAGATTTTTCAATGCCGAGAACCTCGATCAAAGAGTAAAAAGGGCGTAAGGTTCACAATGGTGTAAAATTAAAATGGGATATACCGGGCTAGTATTCGAGTTACAGGAACAAGGGCCAAACCAACCACCCAAGAATGGAATCGTCGAGCGAAAACACTTAACAACCTCCTAGAAGCAGCTTTTCTTGCCACCAGACCTTTCTCCATCAATTAGGAATCTGATGCCGTCACTAAACATATTCCTTAAATTGTAGCCAATTGTTGAGTGTTTTTTTTTTTGGTGTCTAATCCGCATATATATATCACCATTGCCCTTGATTTTCTTGACTGTATATCTCTTCAATGTTAACATATGCACGCGTGATTTAGTTTACGAAGATTTTTCAATGCGGAGAACCTAGATCAGAGAGTAAAAAAGGCGTAAGGTTCACAATGGTGTAAAATTAAAATGGGATATACCGGGCTAGGATTCGAGTTACAGGAACAAGGGCCAAACCAACCACCCTAGAATGGAAACGTCGAGCGAAAACACTTGACAACCTCCTAGAAGCAGCATTTCTTGCCACCAGCCCTTTCTCCATCAATTAGGAAGCTGATGCCGTCACTAAACAAATTCCTTAAATTGTAGCCATTTGTTGAGTGTTTTTTTTTTGTGTCTAATCCGCATATATATCACCATTGCCCTTGATTTTCTTGACTGTATATCTCTTAAATGTCAACGTATACACGTGTGATTTAGTTTACGAAGAATTTTCAATACCGAGAACCTCGATCAGAGAGTAAAAAAGGCGTAAGGTTCACAACGGTGTAAAATTAAAATGGGATATACCGGGCTAGGATTCGAGCTACAGGAACAAAGGCCAAAGCAACCAGCCAAGAATGGAATCGTCGGGCGAAAACACTTGACAACCTCCTTGAAGCAGCTTTTCTTGCCACCAGACCTTTCTCCATCAATTAGGAATCTGATGCCGTCACTAAACACATTCCTTAAATTGTAGCCATTTGTTGAGTTTTTTTTTGTGTTTAATCCGCATATATATCACCATTGCCCTTAATTTTCTTGACTGTATATCTCTTAAATGTTAACATATACGCGTGTGATTTAGTTGACGAAGATTTTTTCAGTACCGAGAACCTCGATCAGAGACTAAAAAAGGCGTAAGGTTCACAATGGTGTAAAATTAAAATGGGATATACTGGGCTAGGATTCGACCTACAGGAACAAAGGCCAAACCAACCACCCAAGAATGGAATCGTCGAGCGAAAACACTTGACAACCTCCTAGAAGCAGCTTTTCTTGCCACCAGACCTTTCTCCATCAATTAGGTATCTGATGCCGTCACTAAACACATTACTTAAATTGTAGCCATTTTTTTAGTGTTTTTTTTTTTTGGTGTCTAATCCGCATATATATCACCATTGCCCTTGATTTTCTTGACTGTATATATCTTAAATGTCAACATATACATGTGTGATTTAGTTGACGAAGATTTTTCAATGCCAAGAACCTCGATCAGAGAGTAAAAAAGGCGTAAGGTTCACAATGGTCTAAAATTTAAATGGGATATACCGGGCTATGATTCGAGTTACAGGAACAAGGGCTAAACCAACCACCCAAGAATGGAAACGTCGAGCGAAAACACTTGACAACCTCCTAGAAGCAGCATTTCTTGCCACCAGCCCTTTCTCCATCAATTAGGAAGCTGATGCCGTCACTAAACAAATTCCTTAAATTGTAGCCATTTGTTGAGTGTTTTTTTTTTTGTGTCTAATCCGCATATATATCACCATTGCCATTGATTTTCTTGACTGTATATCTCTAAAATTTCAACAAGTACACGTGTGATTTAGTTTACGAAGTTTTTCAATGCCGGGAAACTCGATCAGAGAGTAAAAAAGGCGTAAGGTTCACAATGGTGTAAAATTAAAATGGGATATACCGGGATAGGATTCGAGTTACAGGAACAAGGGCCAAACCAACCACCCAAGAATGGAATCGTCGAGCGAAAACACTTAACAACCTCCTAGAAGCAGCTTTTCTTGCCACCAGACCTTTCTCCATCAATTAGGAATCTGATGCCGTCACTAAACATATTCCTTAAATTGTAGCCAATTGTTGAGTGTTTTTTTTTTTGGTGTCTAATCCGCATATATATATCACCATTGCCCTTGATTTTCTTGACTGTATATCTCTTAAATGTCAACATATACACGTGTGATTTAGTTTACGAAGATTTGTCAATGCCGAGAACCTCAATCAAAGAGTAAAAGAGGTGTAAGGTTCACAATGGTGTAAAATTAAAATGGGATATACCAGGCTAGGATTCGAGTTACAGGAACATGGGCCAAACCAACCACCCAATAATGGAATCGTCGAGCGAAAACACTTGACAACCTCCTAGAAGCAGCTTTTCTTGCCACCAGACCTTTCTCCATCAATTTGGAATCTGATGCCGTCACTAAACACATTCCTTAAATTGTAGCCATTTGTTGAGTGTTTTTTTTGGTGTCTAATCCGCATATATATCACCATTGCCCATGATTTTCTTGACTGTATATCTCTTAAATGTCAACATATACACGTGTGATTTAGTTTACGAGGATTTTTCAATGCAGAGAACCTCGATCAGAGAGTAAAAAAGGCGTAAGGTTCACAATGGTGTAAAATTAAAATTTGATATACCGGGCTAAGATTCGAGTCACAGGAACAAGGGCCAAACCAACCACCCAAGAATGGAATCGTCGAGCGAAAACACTTGACAAGCTCCTAGAAGCTGCTTTTCTTGCCACCAGACCTTTCTCCATCAATTAGGAATCTGATGCCGGCACTAAACACATTCCTTAAATTGTACCCATTTGTTGAGTGTTTTTTTGGTGTCTAATCCGCATATATATCACTATTGCCCTTGATTTTCTTTACTGTATATCTCTAAAATGTCAACATATACACGTGTTATTTAGTTTATGAAGATTTTTCAATGCCGAGAACCTCGATCAAAGAGTAAAAAGGGCGTAAGGTTCACAATGGTGTAAAATTAAAATGGGATATACCGGGCTAGTATTCGAGTTACAGGAACAAGGGCCAAACCAACCACCCAAGAATGGAATCGTCGAGCGAAAACACTTAACAACCTCCTAGAAGCAGCCTTTCTTGCCACCAGACCTTTCTCCATCTATTAGGAATCTGATGCCGTCACTAAACATATTCCTTAAATTGTAGCCAATTGTTGAGTGTTTTTTTTTTTGGTGTCTAATCCGCATATATATATCACCATTGCCCTTGATTTTCTTGACTGTATATCTCTTCAATGTTAACATATGCACGCGTGATTTAGTTTACGAAGATTTTTCAATGCGGAGAACCTAGATCAGAGAGTAAAAAAGGCGTAAGGTTCACAATGGTGTAAAATTAAAATGGGATATACCGGGCTAGGATTCGAGTTACAGGAACAAGGGCCAAACCAACCACCCAAGAATGGAAACGTCGAGCGAAAACACTTGACAACCTCCTAGAAGCAGCATTTCTTGCCACCAGCCCTTTCTCCATCAATTAGGAAGCTGATGCCGTCACTAAACAAATTCCTTAAATTGTAGCCATTTGTTGAGTGTTTTTTTTTTGTGTCTAATCCGCATATATATCACCATTGCCCTTGATTTTCTTGACTGTATATCTCTTAAATGTCAACGTATACACGTGTGATTTAGTTTACGAAGAATTTTCAATACCGAGAACCTCGATCAGAGAGTAAAAAAGGCGTAAGGTTCACAACGGTGTAAAATTAAAATGGGATATACCGGGCTAGGTTTCGAGCTATAGGAACAAAGGCCAAAGCAACCAGCCAAGAATGGAATCGTCGGGCGAAAACACTTGACAACCTCCTTGAAGCAGCTTTTCTTGCCACCAGACCTTTCTCCATCAATTAGGAATCTGATGCCGTCACTAAACACATTCCTTAAATTGTAGCCATTTGTTGAGTTTTTTTTTGTGTTTAATCCGCATATATATCACCATTGCCCTTAATTTTCTTGACTGTATATCTCTTAAATGTTAACATATACGCGTGTGATTTAGTTTACGAAGATTTTTTCAGTACCGAGAACCTCGATCAGAGAGTAAAAAAGGCGTAAGGTTCACAATGGTGTAAAATTAAAATGGGATATACTGGGCTAGGATTCGACCTACAGGAACAAAGGCCAAACCAACCACCCAAGAATGGAATCGTCGAGCGAAAACACTTGACAACCTCCTAGAAGCAGCTTTTCTTGCCACCAGACCTTTCTCCATCAATTAGGTATCTGATGCCGTCACTAAACATATTCCTTAAATTGTAGCCAATTGTTGAGTGTTTTTTTTTTTGGTGTCTAATCCGCATATATATATCACCATTGCCCTTGATTTTCTTGACTGTATATCTCTTCAATGTTAACATATGCACGCGTGATTTAGTTTACGAAGATTTTTCAATGCGGAGAACCTAGATCAGAGAGTAAAAAAGGCGTAAGGTTCACAATGGTGTAAAATTAAAATGGGATATACCGGGCTAGGATTCGAGTTACAGGAACAAGGGCCAAACCAACCACCCAAGAATGGAAACGTCGAGCGAAAACACTTGACAACCTCCTAGAAGCAGCATTTCTTGCCACCAGCCCTTTCTCCATCAATTAGGAAGCTGATGCCGTCACTAAACAAATTCCTTAAATTGTAGCCATTTGTTGAGTGTTTTTTTTTGTGTCTAATCCGCATATATATCACCATTGCCCTTGATTTTCTTGACTGTATATCTCTTAAATGTCAACGTATACACGTGTGATTTAGTTTACGAAGAATTTTCAATACCGAGAACCTCGATCAGAGAGTAAAAAAGGCGTAAGGTTCACAACGGTGTAAAATTAAAATGGGATATACCGGGCTAGGTTTCGAGCTATAGGAACAAAGGCCAAAGCAACCAGCCAAGAATGGAATCGTCGGGCGAAAACACTTGACAACCTCCTTGAAGCAGCTTTTCTTGCCACCAGATCTTTCTCCATCAATTAGGAATCTGATGCCGTCACTAAACACATTCCTTAAATTGTAGCCATTTGTTGAGTTTTTTTTTGTGTTTAATCCGCATATATATCACCATTGCCCTTAATTTTCTTGACTGTATATCTCTTAAATGTTAACATATACGCGTGTGATTTAGTTTACGAAGATTTTTTCAGTACCGAGAACCTCGATCAGAGAGTAAAAAAGGCGTAAGGTTCACAATGGTGTAAAATTAAAATGGGATATACTGGGCTAGGATTCGACCTACAGGAACAAAGGCCAAACCAACCACCCAAGAATGGAATCGTCGAGCGAAAACACTTGACAACCTCCTAGAAGCAGCTTTTCTTGCCACCAGACCTTTCTCCATCAATTAGGAAGCTGATGCCGTCACTAAACAAATTCCTTAAATTGTAGCCATTTGTTGAGTGTTTTTTTTTTTGTGTCTAATCCGCATATATATCACCATTGCCCTTGATTTTCTTGACTGTATATCTCTAAAATTTCAACAAGTACACGTGTGATTTAGTTTACGAAGTTTTTCAATGCCGGGAAACTCGATCAGAGAGTAAAAAAGGCGTAAGGTTCACAATGGTGTAAAATTAAAATGGGATATACCGGGATAGGATTCGAGTTACAGGAACAAGGGCCAAACCAACCACCCAAGAATGGAATCGTCGAGCGAAAACACTTAACAACCTCCTAAAAGCAGCTTTTCTTGACACCAGACCTTTTCCATCAATTACGAATCTGATGTCGTCACTAAACACATTCCTTAAATTGTAGCCAATTGTTTGAGTGTTTTTTTTTGTCTAATCCGCATATATATCACCATTGCCCTTGATTTTCATGACTGTATATCTCTTAAATGTCAACATATACACGTGTGATTTAGTTTACGAAGATTTGTCAGTGCCGAGAACCTCGATCAGAGAGTAAAAAAGGTGTAAGGTTCACAATGGTGTAAAATTAAAATGGGATATACCGGGCTAGGATTCGAGTTACAGGAACAAGGGCCAAACCAACCACCCAAGAATGGAATCGTCGAGCTAAAACACTTGACAACCTCCTAGAAGCAGCTTTTCTTGCCACCCGACCTTCCTCCATCAATTAGGAATCTGATGCCGTCACTAAACATATTCCTTAAATTGTAGCCACTTGTTGAGTGTTTTTTTTGTGTCTATTCCGCATATATATCACCATTGCCCTTGATTTTCTTAACTGTATATCTCTTAAATGTCAACATATACACGTGTGATTTAGTATACGAAGATTTGTCAATGCCGAGAACCTCGATCAAAGAGTAAAAGAGGTGTAAGGTTCACAATGGTGTAAAATTAAAATGGGATATACCGGGCTAGGATTCGAGTTACAGGAACATGGGCCAAACCAACCACCCAATAATGGAATCGTCGAGCGAAAACACTTGACAACCTCCTAGAAGCAGCTTTTCTTGCCACCAGAACTTTCTCCATCAATTTGGAATCTGATGCCGTCACTAAACACATTCCTTAAATTGTAGCCATTTGTTGAGTGTTTTTTTTGGTGTCTAATCCGCATATATATCACCATTGCCCTTGATTTTCTTGACTGTATATCTCTTAAATGTCAACATATACACGTGTGATTTAGTTTACGAGGATTTTTCAATGCAGAGAACCTCGATCAGAGAGTAAAAAAAGGCGTAAGGTTCACAATGGTGTAAAATTAAAATTTGATATACCGGGCTAAGATTCGAGTCACAGGAACAAGGGCCAAACCAACCACCCAAGAATGGAATCGTCGAGCTAAAACACTTGACAACCTCCTAGAAGTAGTTTTTCTTGACATCAGACCTTTCTCCATCAATTAGGAATCTGATGCCGTCACTAAACATATTCCTTAAATTGTAGCCAATTGTTGAGTGTTTTTTTTTGGTGTCTAATCCGCATATATATATCACCATTGCCCTTGATTTTCTTGACTGTATATCTCTTCAATGTTAACATAAGCACGCGTGATTTAGTTTATGAAGATTTTTCAATGCCGAGAACCTCGATCAGAGAGTAAAAAAGGCGTAAGGTTCACAATGGTGTAAAATTAAAATGGGATATACCGGGCTAGGATTCGAGTTACAGGAACAAGGGCCAAACCAACCACCCAAGAATGGAAACGTCGAGCGAAAACACTTGATAACCTCCTAGAAGCAGCATTTCTTGCCACCAGCCCTTTCTCCATCAATTAGGAAGCTGATGCCGTCACTAAACAAATTCCTTAAATTGTAGCCATTTGTTGAGTGTTTTTTTTTGTGTCTAATCCGCATATATATCACCATTGCCCTTGATTTTCTTGACTGTATATCTCTTAAATGTCAACGTATATACGTGTGATTTAGTTTACGAAGAATTTTCAATACCGAGAACCTCGATCAGAGAGTAAAAAAGGCGTAAGGTTCACAATGGTTTAAAATTAAAATGGGATATACCGGGCTAGGATTCGAGCTACAGGAACAAAGGCCAAAGCAACCAGCCAAGAATGGAATCGTCGAGCGAAAACACTTGACAACCTCCTAGAAGCAGCTTTTCTTGCCACCAGACCTTTCTCCATCAATTAGGAATCTGATGCCGTCACTAAACACATTCCTTAAATTGTAGCCATTTGTTGAGTTTTTTTTGGTGTCTAATCCGCATATATATCACCATTGCCCTTAATTTTCTTGACTGTATATCTCTTAAATGTTAACATATAGGCGTGTGATTTAGTTTACGAAGATTTTTTCAATACCGAGAACCTCGATCAGAGAGTAAAAAAGGCGTAAGGTTTACAATGGTGTAAAATTAAAATGGGATATACCGGGCTAGGATTCGACCTACAGGAACAAAGGCCAAACCAACCACCCAAGAATGGAATCGTCGAGCGAAAACACTTGACAACCTCCTAGAAGCAGCTTTTCTTGCCACCAGACCTTTCTCCATCAATTAGGTATCTGATGCCGTCACTAAACACATTATTTAAATTGTAGCCATTTTTTGAGTGTTTTTTTTTTGGTGTCTAATCCGCATATATATCACCATTGCCCTTGAAGTTCTTGACTGTATATCTCTTAAATGTCAACATATACACGTGTGATTTACTTGACGAAGATTTTTCAATGCCAAGAACCTCGATCAGAGAGTAAAAAAGGCGTAAGGTTCACAATGGTCTAAAATTAAAATGGGATATACCGGGCTAGGATTCGAGTTACACGAACAAGGGCCAAACCAACCACCCAAGAATGGAATCGTCGAGCGAAAACACTTAACAACCTCCTAGAAGCAGCTTTTCTTGACACCAGACCTTTTCCATCAATTACGAATCTGATGTCGTCACTAAACACATTCCTTAAATTGTAGCCATTTGTTGAGTGTTTTTTTTTGTGGCTAATCCGCATATATATCACCATTGCCCTTGATTTTCTTGACTGTATATCTCTTAAATGTCAACGTATATACGTGTGATTTAGTTTACGAAGAATTTTCAATACCGAGAACCTCGATCAGAGAGTAAAAAAGGCGTAAGGTTCACAATGGTGTAAAATTAAAATGGGATATACCGGGCTAGGATTCGAGCTACAGGAACAAAGGCCAAAGCAACCAGCCAAGAATGGAATCGTCGAGCGAAAACACTTGACAACCTCCTAGAAGCAGCTTTTCTTGCCACCAGACCTTTCTCCATCAATTAAGAATCTGATGCCGTCACTAAACACATTCCTTAAATTGTAGCCATTATTGAGTTTTTTTTTGTGTTTAATCCGCATATATATCACCATTGCCCTTAATTTTCTTAACTGTATATCTCTTAAATGTTAACATATACGCGTGTGATTTAGTTTACGAAGATTTTTTCAATACCGAGAACCTCGATCAGAGAGTAAAAAAGGCGTAAGGTTCACAATGGTGTAAAATTAAAATGGGATATACTGGGCTAGGATTCGACCTACAGGAACAAAGGCCAAACCAACCACCCAAGAATGGAATCATCGAGCGAAAACACTTGACAACCTCCTAGAAGCAGCTTTTCTTGCCACCAGACCTTTCTCCATCAATTAGGTATCTGATGCCGTCACTAAACACATTACTTAAATTGTAGCCATTTTTTGAGTGTTTTTTTTTGGTGTCTAAAGCCGCATATATATCACCATTGCCCTTGATTTTCTTGACTGTATATCTCTTAAATGTCAACATATACACGTGTGATTTAGTTGACGAAGATTTTTCAATGCCAAGAACCTCGATCAGAGAGTAAAAAAGGCGTAAGGTTCACAATGGTCTAAAATTAAAATGGGATATACCGGGCTAGGATTCGAGTTACAGGAACAAGGGCCAAACCAACCACCCAAGAATGGAAACGTCGAGCGAAAACACTTGACAACCTCCTAGAAGCAGCATTTCTTGCCACCAGCCCTTTCTCCATCAATTAGGAAGCTGATGCCGTCACTAAACAAATTCCTTAAATTGTAGCCATTTGTTGAGTGTTTTTTTTTTGTGTCTAATCCGCATATATATCACCATTGCCCTTGATTTTCTTGACTGTATATCTCTAAAATGTTAACATATACACGTGTAATTTAGTTTACGAAGTTTTTCAATGCCGGGAAACTCGATCAGAGAGTAAAAAAGGCGTAAGGTTCACAATGGTGTAAAATTAAAATGGGATATACCGGGATAGGATTCGAGTTACAGGAACAAGGGCCAAACCAACCACCCAAGAATGGAATCGTCGAGCGAAAACACTTAACAACCTCCTAGAAGCAGCTTTTCTTGACACCAGACCTTTTCCATCAATTACGAATCTGATGTCGTCACTAAACACATTCCTTAAATTGTAGCCATTTGTTGAGTGTTTTTTTTGTGTCTATTCCGCATATATATCACCATTGCCCTTGATTTTCATGACTGTATATCTCTTAAATGTCAACATATACACGTGTGATTTAGTTTACGAAGATTTGTCAGTGCCGAGAACCTCGATCAGAGAGTAAAAAAGGTGTAAGGTTCACAATGGTGTAAAATTAAAATGGGATATACCGGGCTAGGATTCGTGTTACAGGAACAAGGGCCAAACCAACCACCCAAGAATGGAATCGTCGAGCTAAAACACTTGACAACCTCCTAGAAGCAGCTTTTCTTGCCACCCGACCTTCCTCCATCAATTAGGAATCTGATACCGTCACTAAACACATTCCTTAAATTGTAGCCACTTGTTGAGTGTTTTTTTTGTGTCTATTCCGCATATATATCACCATTGCCCTTGATTTTCTTGACTGTATATCTCTTAAATGTCAACATATACACGTGTGATTTAGTTTACGAAGATTTGTCAATGCCGAGAACCTCGATCAAAGAGTAAAAGAGGTGTAAGGTTCACAATGGTGTAAAATTAAAATGGGATATACCGGGCTAGGATTCGAGTTACAGGAACATGGGCCAAACCAACCACCCAATAATGGAATCGTCGAGCGAAAACACTTGACAACCTCCTAGAAGCAGCTTTTCTTGCCACCAGACCTTTCTCCATCAATTTGGAATCTGATGCCGTCACTAAACACATTCCTTAAATTGTAGCCATTTGTTGAGTGTTTTTTTTGGTGTCTAATCCGCATATATATCACCACTGCCCTTGATTTTCTTGACTGTATATCTCTTAAATGTCAACATATACACGTGTGATTTAGTTTACGAGGATTTTTCAATGCAGAGAACCTCGATCAGAGAGTAAAAAAAGGCGTAAGGTTCACAATGGTGTAAAATTAAAATTTGATATACCGGGCTAAGATTCGAGTCACAGGAACAAGGGCCAAACCAACCACCAAAGAATGGAATCGTCGAGCTAAAACACTTGACAACCTCCTAGAAGTAGTTTTTCTTGCCACCAGACCTTTCTCCATCAATAAGGAATCTGATGCCGTCACTAAACATATTCCTTAAATTGTAGCCAATTGTTGAGTGTTTTTTTTTTGGTGTCTAATCCGCATATATATATCACCATTTCCCTTGATTTTCTTGACTGTATATCTCTTCAATGTTAACATATGCACGCGTGATTTAGTTTACGAAGATTTTTCAATGCCGAGAACCTCGATCAGAGAGTAAAAAAGGCGTAAGGTTCACAATGGTGTAAAATTAAAATGGGATATACCGGGCTAGGATTCGAGTTACAGGAACAAGGGCCAAACCAACCACCCAAGAATGGAAACGTCGAGCGAAAACACTTGACAACCTCCTAGAAGCAGCATTTCTTGCCACCAGCCCTTTCTCCATCAATTAGGAAGCTGATGCCGTCACTAAACAAATTCCTTAAATTGTAGCCATTTGTTGAGTGTTTTTTTTTTGTGTCTAATCCGCATATATATCACCATTGCCCTTGATTTTCTTGACTGTATATCTCTTAAATGTCAACGTATACACGTGTGATTTAGTTTACGAAGAATTTTCAATACCGAGAACCTCGATCAGAGAGTAAAAAAGGCGTAAGGTTCACAATGGTCTAAAATTAAAATGGGATATACCGGGCTAGGATTCGAGTTACAGGAACAAGGGCCAAACCAACCACCCAAGAATGGAATCGTCGAGCGAAAACACTTAACAACCTCCTAGAAGCAGCTTTTCTTGACACCAGACCTTTTCCACCAATTACGAATCTGATGTCGTCACTAAACACATTCCTTAAATTGTAGCCATTTGTTGAGTGTTTTTTTTTTTGTGTCTAATCCGCATATATATCACCATTGCCCTTGATTTTCATGACTGTATATCTCTTAAATGTCAACATATACACGTGTGATTTTGTTTACGAAGATTTGTCAGTGCCGAGAACCTCGATCAGAGAGTAAAAAAGGCGTAAGGTTCACAATGGTGTAAAATTAAAATGGGATATACCGGGCTAGGATTCGAGCTACAGGAACAAAGGCCAAAGCAACCAGCCAAGAATGGAATAGTCGAGCGAAAACACTTGACAACCTCCTAGAAGCAGCTTTTCTTGCCACCAGACCTTTCTCCATCAATTAGGAATCTGATGCCGTCACTAAACACATTCCTTAAATTGTAGCCATTTGTTGAGTTTTTTTTGGTGTCTAATCCGCATATATATCACCATTGCCCTTAATTTTCTTGACTGTATATCTCTTAAATGTTAACATATACGCGTGTGATTTAGTTTACGAAGATTTTTTCAATACCGAGAACCTCGATCAGAGAGTAAAAAAGGCGTAAGGTTCACAATGGTGTAAAATTAAAATGGGATATACCGGGCTAGGATTCGACCTACAGGAACAAAGGCCAAACCAACCACCCAAGAATGGAATTGTCGAGCGAAAACACTTGACAACCTCCTAGAAGCAGCTTTTCTTGCCACCAGACCTTTCTCCATCAATTAGGTATCTGATGCCGTCACTAAACACATTATTTAAATTGTAGCCATTTTTTGAGTGTTTTTTTTTTGGTGTCTAATCCGCATATATATCACCATTGCCCTTGAAGTTCTTGACTGTATATCTCTTAAATGTCAACATATACACGTGTGATTTACTTGACGAAGATTTTTCAATGCCAAGAACCTCGATCAGAGAGTAAAAAAGGCGTAAGTTTCACAATGGTCTAAAATTAAAATGGGATATACCGGGCTAGGATTCGAGTTACAGGAACAAGGGCCAAACCAACCACCCAAGAATGGAAACGTCGAGCGAAAACACTTGACAACCTCCTAGAAGCAGCATTTCTTGCCACCAGCCCTTTCTCCATCAATTAGGAAGCTGATGCCGTTACTAAACAAATTCCTTAAATTGTAGCCATTTGTTGAGTGTTTTTTTTTTGTCTAATCCGCAAATATATCACCATTGCCCTTGATTTTCTTGACTGTATATCTCTAAAATGTCAACTTGTACACGTGTGATTTAGTTTACGAAGATTTTTCAATGCCGGGAACCTCGATCAGAGAGTAAAAAAGGCGTAAGGTTCACAATGGTGTAAAATTAAAATGGGATATACCGAGCTAGGATTCGAGTTACAGGAACAAGGGCCAAACCAACCACCCAAGAATGGAATTTTCGAGCGAAAACACTTAACAACCTCCTAGAAGCAGCTTTTCTTGACACCAGACCTTTTCCATCAATTAGGAATCTGATGTCGTCACTAAACACATTCCTTAAATTGTAGCCATTTGTTGAGTGTTTTTTTGTGTGTCTAATCCGCATATATATCACCATTGCCCTTGATTTTCATGACTGTATATCTCTTAAATGTCAACATATACACGTGTGATTTAGTTTACGAAGATTTGTCAGTGCCGAGAACCTCGATCAGAGAGTAAAAAAGGTGTACGGTTCACAATGGTGTAAAATTAAAATGGGATATACCGGGCTAGGATTCGAGTTACAGGAACAAGTGCCAAACCAACCACCCAAGAATGGAATCGTCGAGCTAAAACACTTGACAACCTCCTAGAAGCAGCTTTTCTTGCCACCCGACCTTCCTCCATCAATTAGGAATCTGATGCCGTCACTAAACACATTCCTTAAATTGTAGCCACTTGTTGAGTGTTTTTTTTTGTGTCTATTCCGCATATATATCACCATTGCCCTTGATTTTCTTGACTGTATATCTCTTAAATGTCAACATATACACGTGTGATTTAGTTTACGAAGATTTGTCAATGCCGAGAACCTCGATCAGAGAGTAAAAAAGGCGTAAGGTTCACAATGGTGTAAAATTAAAATGGGATATACCGGGATAGGATTCGAGCTACAAGAACAAAGGCCAAAGCAACCAACCAAGAATGGAATCGTCGAGCGAAAACACTTGACAACCTCCTAGAAGCAGCTTTTCTTGCCACCAGACCTTTCTCCATCAACTAGGAATCTGATGCCGTCACTAAACACATTCCTTAAATTGTAGCCATTTGTTGAGTTTTTTTTGGTGTCTAATCCGCATATATATCACCATTGCCCTTAATTTTCTTGACTGTATATCTCTTAAATGTTAACATATGCACGCGTGATTTAGTTTACGAAGATTTTTCTATGCCGAGAACCTCGATCAGAGAGTAAAAAAGACGAAAGGTTCACAATGGTGTAAAATTAAAATGGGATATACCGGGCTAGGATTCGAGTTACAGGAACAAGGGCCAAACCAACCACCCAAGAATGGAAACGTCGAGCGAAAACACTTGACAACCTCCTAGAAGCAGCATTTCTTGCCACCAGCCCTTTCTCCATCAATTAGGAAGCTGATGCCGTCACTAAACAAATTCCTTAAATTGTAGCCATTTGTTGAGTGTTTTTTTTTGTGTCTAATCCGCATATATATCACCATTGCCCTTGATTTTCTTGACTGTATATCTCTTAAATGTCAACGTATACACGTGTGATTTAGTTTACGAAGAATTTTCAATACCGAGAACCTCGATCAGAGAGTAAAAAAGGCGTAAGGTTCACAATGGTGTACAATTAAAATGGGATATACCGGGATAGGATTCGAGCTACAAGAACAAAGGCCAAAGAAACCAGCCAAGAATGGAATCGTCGAGCGAAAACACTTGACAACCTCCTAGAAGCAGCTTTTCTTGCCACCAGACCTTTCTCCATCAACTAGGAATCTGATGCCGTCACTAAACACATTCCTTAAATTGTAGCCATTTGTTGAGTTTTTTTTTGGTGTCTAATCCGCATATATATCACCATTGCCCTTGATTTTCTTGACTGTATATCTCTTAAATGTCAACATATACACGTGTGATTTAGTTGACGAAGATTTTTCAATGCCAAGAACCTCGATCAGAGAGTAAAAAAGGCGTAAGGTTCACAATGGTCTAAAATTAAAATGGGATATACCTGGCTAGGATTCGAGTTACAGGAACAAGGGCCAAACCAACCACCCAAGAATGGAATTGTCGAGCGAAAACACTTGACAACCTCCAAGAAGCAGCTTTTCTTGCCACCAGACCTTTCTCCATCAATTAGGAATCTGATGCCGTCACTAAACACATTCCTTAAATTGTAGCCATTTGTTGAGTTTTTTTTTGGTGTCTAATCCGCATATATATCACCATTGCCCTTGATTTTCTTGACTGTATATCTCTAAAATGTCAACATGTACACGTGTGATTTAGTTTACGAAGATTTTTCAATGCCGGGAAACTCGATCAGAGACTAAAAAAGGCGTAAGGTTCACAATGGTGTAAAATTAAAATGGGATATACCGGGATAGGATTCGAGTTACAGGAACAAGGGCCAAACCAACCAGCCAAGAATGGAATCGTCGAACGAAAACACTTAACAACCTCCTAGAAGTTGCTTTTCTTGACACCAGACCTTTTCCATCAATTAGGAATCTGATGTCGTCACTAAACACATTCCTTAAATTGTAGCCATTTGTTGAGTGTTTTTTTTTTGTGACTAATCCGCATATATATCACCATTGCCCTTGATTTTCATGACTGTATATCTCTTAAATGTCAACATATACACGTGTGATTTAGTTTACGAAGATTTGTTAGTGCCGAGAACCTCGATCAGAGAGTAAAAAAGGTGTAAGGTTCACAATGGTGTAAAATTAAAATGGGATATACCGGGCTAGGATTCGAGTTACAGGAACAAGGGACAAACCAACCACCCAAGAATGGAATCGTCGAGCTAAAACACTTGACAACCTCCTAGAAGCAGCTTTTCTTGCCACCCGACCTTCTTCCATCAATTAGGAATCTGATGCCGTCACTAAACACATTCCTTAAATTGTAGCCACTTGTTGAGTGTTTTTTTTTTGTGTCTATTCCGCATATATATCACCATTGCCCTTGATTTTCTTGACTGTATATCTCTTAAATGTCAACATATACACGTGTGATTTAGTTTACGAAGATTTGTCAATGCCGAGAACCTCGATCAAAGAGTAAATGAGGTGTAAGGTTCACAATGGTGTAAAATTAAAATGGGATATACCGGGCTAGGATTCGAGTTACAGGAACATGGGCCAAACCAACCACCCAATAATGGAATCGTCGAGCGAAAACACTTGACAACCTCCTAGAAGCGGCTTTTCTTGCCACCAGACCTTTCTCCATCAATTTGGAATCTGATGCCGTCACTAAACACATTCCTTAAATTGTAGCCATTTGTTGAGTGTTTTTTTGGTGTCTAATCCGCATATATATCACCATTGCCCTTGATTTTCTTGACTGTATATCTCTTAAATGTCAACATATACACGTGTGATTTAGTTTACGAGGATTTTTCAATGCAGAGAACCTCGATCAGAGAGTAAAAAAGGCGTAAGGTTCACAATGGTGTAAAATTAAAATTTGATATACCGGGCTAAGATTCGAGTCACAGGAACAAGGGCCAAACCAACCACCCAAGAATGGAATCGTCGAGCGAAAACACTTGACAAGCTCCTAGAAGCAGCTTTTCTTGCCACCAAACCTTTCTCCATCAATTAGGAATCTGATGCCGTCACTAAACACATTCCTTAAATTGTACCCATTTGTTGAGTGTTTTTTTGGTGTCTAATCCGCATATATATCACCATTGCCCTTGATTTTCTTGACTGTATATCTCTAAAATGTCAACATATACACGTGTAATTTAGTTTATGAAGATTTTTTAATGCCGAGAACCTCGATCAAAGAGTAAAAAGGGCGTAAGGTTCACAATGGTGTAAAATTAAAATGGGATATACCGGGCTAGTATTCGAGTTACAGGAACAAGGACCAAACCAACCACCCAAGAATGGAATCGTCGAGCGAAAACACTTGACAACCTCCTAGAAGCAGCTTTTCTTGCCACCAGACCTTTCTCCATCAATTAGGAATCTGATGCCGTCACTAAACATATTCCTTAAATTGTAGCAAATTGTTGAGTGTTTTTTTTTGTGTCTAATCCGCATATATATCACCATTGCCCTTGATTTTCTTGACTGTATATCTCTTAAATGTCAACGTATACACGTGTGATTTAGTTTACGAAGAATTTTCAATACCGAGAACCTCGATCAGAGAGTAAAAAAGGCGTAAGGTTCACAATGGAGTAAAATAAAAATGGGATATACCGGGCAAGGATTCGAGCTACAGGAACAAAGGCCAAAGCAACCAGCCAAGAATGGAATCGTCGAGCGAAAACACTTGACAACCTCCTAGAAGCAGCTTTTCTTGCCACCAGACCTTTCTCTATCAATTAGGAATCTGATGCCGTCACTAAACACATTCCTTAAATTGTAGCCATTTGTTGAGTTTTTTTTTGGTGTCTAATCCGCATATATATCACCATTGCCCTTAATTTTCTTGACTGTATATCTCTTAAATGTTAATATATACGCGTGTGATTTAGTTTACGAAGATTTTTTCAATACCGAGAACCTCGATCAGAGAGTAAAAAAGGCGTAAGGTTCACAATGGTGTAAAATAAAAATGGGATATACCGGGCTAGGATTCGACCTACAAGAACAAAGGCCAAACCAACCACCCAAGAAAGGAATCGTCGAGCGAAAACACTTGACAACCTCCTAGAAGCAGCTTTTCTTGCCACAAGACCTTTCTCCATCAATTAGGTATCTGATGCCGTCACTAAACACATTACTTAAATTGTAGGCATTTTTTGAGTGTTTTTTTTTTGTGTCTAATCCGCATATATATCACCATTGCCCTTGATTTTCTTGATTGTATATCTCTTAAATGTCAACATATACACGTGTGATTTAGTTGACGAAGATTTTTCAATGCCAAGAACCTCGATCAGAGAGTAAAAAAGGCGTAAGGTTCACAATGGTCTAAAATTAAAATGGGATTTACCGGCCTAGGATTCGAGTTACAGGAACAAGGGCCAAACCAACCACCCAAGAATGGAATTGTCGAGCGAAAACACTTGACAACCTCCTAGAAGCAGCTTTTCTTGCCACCAGACCTTTCTCCATCAATTAGGAATCTGATGCCGTCACTGAACACATTCCTTAAATTGTAGCCATTTGTTGAGTTTTTTTTTGTGTGTCTAATCCGCATATATATCACCATTGCCCTTAATTTTCTTGACTGTATATCTCTTAAATGTCAACATATACACGTGTGATTTAGTTTACGAAGATTTTTCAATGCCGAGAACCTCGATCAGAGAGTAATAAAGGCGTAAGGTTCACAATGGTGTAAGATTAAAATGCGATATACCTAGCTAGGATTCGAGTTACAGGAACAAAGGCCAAACCAACCACCCAAGAATGGAATCGTCGAGCGAAAACACTTGACAACCTCCTAGAAGCAGCTTTTCTTGCCACCAGACATTTCTCCATCAATTAGGAATCTGATGCCGTCACTAAAACACATTCCTTAAATTGTATCCATTTTGTTGAGTGTTTTTTTTTGTGTCTAATCCGCATATATATCACCATTGACCTTAATTTTCTTGACTGTATATCTCTTAAATGTCAACATATACACGTGTGATTTAGTTTACGAAGATTTGTAAATGCCGAGAACCTCGATTAGAGAGTAAAAAGGGAGTAAGGTTCACAATGGTGTAAAATTAAAATGGGATATACCGGGCTAGGATTCAAGTTACAGGAACAAGGGCCAAACCAACCACCCAAGAATGGAATCGTCGAGCGAAAACACTTGACAACCTCCTAGAAGCAGCTTTTCTTGCCACCAGACCTTTCTCCATCAACTAGGATTCTCATGCCGTCACTAAACACATTCCTTAAATTGTAGCCATTTGTTGAGTGTTTTTTTTTGTGTCTAATCCGCATATATATCACCATTGCCCTTTATTTTCTTGACTGTATATCTCTTAAATGTCAACATATACACGTGTGATTTAGTTTACGAGGATTTTTCAATGCAGAGAACGTCGATCAGAGAGTAAAAAAGGCGTATGGTTCACATTGGAGTAAAATTAAAATGTGATATAACGGGCTAGGATTCGAGTTACAGGAACAAGGGCCAAACCAACCACCCAAGAATGGAATCGTCGAGCGAAAACACTTGACAAGCTCCTAGAAGCAGCTTTTCTTGCCACCAGACCTTTCTCCATCAATTAGGAATCTGATGCCGTCACTAAACACATTCCTTAAATTGTAGCAATTTGTTGAGTGTTTTTTTAGGTGTCTAATCTGCATATATATCACCATTGACCTTGATTTTCTTGGCTGTATATCTCTTAAATGTCAACATATACACGTGTGATTTAGTTTACGAACATTTTTCAATGCCGAGAACCTCGATCAGAGAGTAAAAAAGGCGTAAGGTTCACAATGGTGTAAAATTAAAATGGGATATACCGGGATAGGATTCGAGTTACAGGAACAAGGGCCAAACCAACCACCCATGAATGGAATCGTCAAGCGAAAACACTTGACAACCTCCTAGAAGCAGCTTTTCTTGCCACCAGACCTTTCTCCATCAACTAGGAATCTGATGCCGTCACTAAACACATTCCTTAAATTGTAGCCATTTGTTGAGTTTTTTTTTGGTGTCTAATCCGCATATATATCACCATTGCCCTTGATTTTCTTGACTGTATATCTCTTAAATGTCAACATATACACGTGTGATTTAGTTGACGAAGATTTTTCAATGCCAAGAACCTCGATCAGAGAGTAAAAAAGGCGTAAGGTTCACAATGGTCTAAAATTAAAATGGGATATACCTGGCTAGGATTCGAGTTACAGGAACAAGGGCCAAACCAACCACCCAAGAATGGAATTGTCGAGCGAAAACACTTGACAACCTCCAAGAAGCAGCTTTTCTTGCCGCCAGACCTTTCTCCATCAATTAGGAATCTGATGCCGTCACTAAACACATTCCTTAAATTGTAGCCATTTGTTGAGTTTTTTTTTGGTGTCTAATCCGCATATATATCACCATTGCCCTTGATTTTCTTGACTGTATATCTCTAAAATGTCAACATGTACACGTGTGATTTAGTTTACGAAGATTTTTCAATGCCGGGAAACTCGATCAGAGACTAAAAAAGGCGTAAGGTTCACAATGGTGTAAAATTAAAATGGGATATACCGGGATAGGATTCGAGTTACAGGAACAAGGGCCAAACCAACCAGCCAAGAATGGAATCGTCGAGCGAAAACACTTAACAACCTCCTAGAAGTTGCTTTTCTTGACACCAGACCTTTTCCATCAATTAGGAATCTGATGTCGTCACTAAACACATTCCTTAAATTGTAGCCATTTGTTGAGTGTTTTTTTTGTGACTAATCCGCATATATATCACCATTGCCCTTGATTTTCATGACTGTATATCTCTTAAATGTCAACATATACACGTGTGATTTAGTTTACGAAGATTTGTTAGTGCCGAGAACCTCGATCAGAGAGTAAAAAAGGTGTAAGGTTCACAATGGTGTAAAATTAAAATGGGATATACCGGGCTAGGATTCGAGTTACAGGAACAAGGGCCAAACCAACCACCCAAGAATGGAATCGTCGAGCTAAAACACTTGACAACCTCCTAGAAGCAGCTTTTCTTGCCACCCGACCTTCTTCCATCAATTAGGAATCTGATGCCGTCACTAAACACATTCCTTAAATTGTAGCCACTTGTTGAGTGTTTTTTTTTTGTGTCTATTCCGCATATATATCACCATTGCCCTTGATTTTCTTGACTGTATATCTCTTAAATGTCAACATATACACGTGTGATTTAGTTTACGAAGATTTGTCAATGCCGAGAACCTCGATCAAAGAGTAAAAGAGGTGTAAGGTTCACAATGGTGTAAAATTAAAATGGGATATACCGGGCTAGGATTCGAGTTACAGGAACATGGGCCAAACCAACCACCCAATAATGGAATCGTCGAGCGAAAACACTTGACAACCTCCTAGAAGCGGCTTTTCTTGCCACCAGACCTTTCTCCATCAATTTGGAATCTGATGCCGTCACTAAACACATTCCTTAAATTGTAGCCATTTGTTGAGTGTTTTTTTGGTGTCTAATCCGCATATATATCACCATTGCCCTTGATTTTCTTGACTGTATATCTCTTAAATGTCAACATATACACGTGTGATTTAGTTTACGAGGATTTTTCAATGCAGAGAACCTCGATCAGAGAGTAAAAAAGGCGTAAGGTTCACAATGGTGTAAAATTAAAATTTGATATACCGGGCTAAGATTCGAGTCACAGGAACAAGGGCCAAACCAACCACCCAATAATGGAATCGTCGAGCGAAAACACTTGACAAGCTCCTAGAAGCAGCTTTTCTTGCCACCAGACCTTTCTCCATCAATTAGGAATCTGATGCCGTCACTAAACACATTCCTTAAATTGTACCCATTTGTTGAGTGTTTTTTTGGTGTCTAATCCGCATATATATCACCATTGCCCTTGATTTTCTTGACTGTATATCTCTAAAATGTCAACATATACACGTGTAATTTAGTTTATGAAGATTTTTCAATGCCGAGAACCTCGATCAAAGAGTAAAAAGGGCGTAAGGTTCACAATGGTGTAAAATTAAAATGGGATATACCGGGCTAGTATTCGAGTTACAGGAACAAGGACCAAACCAACCTCCCAAGAATGGAATCGTCGAGCGAAAACACTTGACAACCTCCTAGAAGCAGCTTTTCTTGCCACCAGACCTTTCTCCATCAATTAGGAATCTGATGCCGTCACTAAACATATTCCTTAAATTGTAGCAAATTGTTGAGTGTTTTTTTTTGTGTCTAATCCGCATATATATCACCATTGCCCTTGATTTTCTTGACTGTATATCTCTTAAATGTCAACGTATACACGTGTGATTTAGTTTACGAAGAATTTTCAATACCGAGAACCTCGATCAGAGAGTAAAAAAGGCGTAAGGTTCACAATGGTGTAAAATTAAAATGGGATATACCGGGCAAGGATTCGAGTTACAGGAACAAAGGCCAAAGCAACCAGCCAAGAATGGAATCGTCGAGCGAAAACACTTGACAACCTCCTAGAAGCAGCTTTTCTTGCCACCATACCTTTCTCCATCAATTAGGAATCTGATGCCGTCACTAAACACATTCCTTACATTGTAGCCATTTGTTGAGTTTTTTTTTGGTGTCTAATCCGCATATATATCACCATTGCCCTTAATTTTCTTGACTGTATATCTCTTAAATGTTAACATATACGCGTGTGATTTAGTTTACGAAGATTTTTTCAATACCGAGAACCTCGATCAGAGACTAAAAAAGGCGTAAGGTTCACAATGGTGTAAAATAAAAATGGGATATACCGGGCTAGGATTCGACCTACAAGAACAAAGGCCAAACCAACCACCCAAGAATGGAATCGTCGAGCGAAAACACTTGACAACCTCCTAGAAGCAGCTTTTCTTGCCACAAGACCTTTCTCCATCAATTAGGTATCTGATGCCGTCACTAAACACATTACTTAAATTGTAGCCATTTTTTGAGTGTTTTTTTTTTTGTGTCTAATCCGCATATATATCACCATTGCCCTTGATTTTCTTGACTGTATATCTCTTAAATGTCAACATATACACGTTTGATTTAGTTGACGAAGATTTTTCAATGCCAAGAACCTCGATCAGAGAGTAAAAAAGGCGTAAGGTTCACAATGGTCTAAAATTAAAATGGGATTTACCGGGCTAGGATTCGAGTTACAGGAACAAGGGCCAAACCAACCACCCAAGAATGGAATTGTCGAGCGAAAACACTTGACAACCTCCTAGAAGCAGCTTTTCTTGCCACCAGACCTTTCTCCATCAATTAGGAATCTGATGCCGTCACTGAACACATTCCTTAAATTGTAGCCATTTGTTGAGTTTTTTTTTTTGTGTCTAATCCGCATATATATCACCATTGCCCTTAATTTTCTTGACTGTATATCTCTTAAATGTCAACATATACACGTGTGATTTAGTTTACAAAGATTTTACAATGCCGAGAACCTCGATCAGAGAGTAAAAAAGGCGTAAGGTTCACAATGGTGTAAAATTAAAATGGGATATACCGGGCTAGGATTCGAGTTACAGGAACAAGGGCCAAACCAACCACCCAAGAATGGAATCGTCGAGCGAAAATACTTGACAACCTCCTAGAAGCATCTTTTCTTGACACCAGACCTTTCTCCCTCAATTAGGAATCTGATGCCGTCACTAAACACATTCCTTAAATTATAGCCATTTGTTGAGTGTTTTTTTTTGGTGTCTAATCCGCATATATATCACCATTGCCCTTGATTTTCTTGACTGTATATCTCTTAAATGTCAACATATACACGTGTGATTTAGTTTACAAAGATTTTACAATGCCGAGAACCTCGATCAGAGAGTAAAAAAGGCGTAAGGTTCACAATGGTGTAAAATTAAAATGGGATATACCGGGCTAGGATTCAAGTTACAGGAACAAGGGCCAAACCAACCACCCAAGAATGGAATCGTCGAGCGAAAACACTTGACAACCTCCTAGAAGCAGCTTTTCTTGCCACCAGACCTTTCTCCATCAACTAGGAATCTGATGCCGTCACTAAACACATTCCTTAAATTGTAGCCATTTGTTGAGTGTTTTTTTTGTGTCTAATCCGCATATATATCACCATTGCCCTTTATTTTCTTGACTGTATATCTCTTAAATGTCAACATATACACGTGTGATTTAGTTTACGAGGATTTTTCAATGCAGAGAACGTCGATCAGAGAGTAAAAAAGGCGTATGGTTCACATTGGAGTAAAATTAAAATGTGATATACCGGGCTAGGATTCGAGTTACAAGAACAAGGGCCAAACCAACCACCCAAGAATGGAATCGTCGAGCGAAAACACTTGACAAGCTCCTAGAAGCAGCTTTTCTTGCCACCAGACCTTTCTCCATCAATTAGGAATCTGATGCCGTCACTAAACACATTCCTTAAATTGTAGCAATTTGTTGAGTGTTTTTTTTGGTGTCTAATCTGCATATATATCACCATTGACCTTGATTTTCTTGGCTGTATATCTCTTAAATGTCAACATATACACGTGTGATTTAGTTTACGAACATTTTTCAATGCCGAGAACCTCGATCAGAGAGTAAAAAAGGCGTAAGGTTCACAATGGTGTAAAATTAAAATGGGATATACCGGGATAGGATTCGAGTTACAGGAACAAGGGCCAAACCAACCACCCATGAATGGAATCGTCAAGCGAAAACACTTGACAACCTCCTAGAAGCAGCTTTTCTTGCCACCCGACCTTTCTCCATCAATTAGGAATTAGGAATCTGATGCCGTCACTAAACACATTCCTTAAATTGTAGCCATTTGTTGAGTGTTTTTTTTGGTGTCTAATCCGCATATATATCACCATTTCCCTTGATTTTCTTGTCTGTATATCTCTTAAATGTCCACATATACACCTGTGATTTAGTTTACTGAGATTTTTCAATGCCGAGAACCTCGATCAGAGAGTAAAAAAGGGGTAAGGTTCACAATAGTGTAAAATTAAAATGGGATATATCGGGCTAGGATTCGAGTTACAGGAACAAGTGCCAAACCAACCACCCAAGAATGGAATCCTCGAGCGAAAACACTTGACAACCTCCTAGAAGCAGCTTTTCTTGCCACCAGACCTTTCTCCATCAATTAGGAATCTGATGCCGTCACTAAACACATTCCTTAAATTGTAGCCATTTGTTGAGTGTTTTTTTTGGTGTCTAATCCGCATATATATCACCATTGCCCTTGATTTTCTTGACTGTATATCTCTTAAATGTTAACATATACACGTGTGATTTAGTTTACAAAGATTTTTCAATGCCGAGAACCTCGATTAGAGAGTAAAAGAGGCGTAAGGTTCACAATGGTGTAAAATTAAAATGGGATATACCGGGCTAGGATTCGAGTTACAGGAACAAGGGCCAAACCAACCACTCAAGAATGGAATCGTCGAGCGAAAACAGTTGACACCCTTCTACTTTTCTTGCCACCAGACCTTTCTCCATCAATTAGAAATCTGATGCCGTCACTAAACACATTCCTTAAATTGTAGCTATTTGTTGAGTGTTTTTTTTTGTGTCTAATCCGCATATATATCACCATTGCCCTTGATTTTCTTGACTGTATATCTCTTCAATGTCAACATATACACGTGTGATTTAGTTTACGAATATTTTTCAATGCCGAGAACCTCGATCAGAGAGTAAAAAAGTCGTAAGCTTCACAATGGTGTAAAATTAAAATGGGATATACCGGGCTAGGATTCGATTTATAGGAACACGGGCCAAACCAATGACCCAAGAATGGAATCGTCAAGCGAAAACACTTGACAACCTCCTAGAAGCAGTTTTTCTTGCCACCAGACCTTTCTCCATAAATTAGGAATCTGATGCCGTCACTAAACACTTTCCTTAAATTGTATCCATTTGTTGAGTGTTTTTTTTGTGTCTAATCCGCATATATATCACCATTGCCCTTAATTTTCTTGATTGTATATCTCTTAAATGTCAACATATATACGTGTGATTTAGTTTACAAAGATTTTTCAATGCCGAGAACCTCGATCAGAGAGTAAAAAAGTCGTAAGGTTCACAATGGTGTAAAATTAAAATATGATATACCGGGCTAGGATTCGAGTTACAGGAACAAGGGCCAAACCAACCACCCAAGAATGGAATCGTTGAGCGAAAACACTTGACAACCTCCTAGAAGCATCTTTTCTTGGCACCAGACCTTTCTCCATCAATTAGGAATCTGATGCCGTCACTAAACACATTCCTTAAATTATAACCATTTGTTGAGTGTTTTTTTGGTGTCTAATCCGCATATATATCACCATTGCCCTTGATTTTCTTGACTGTATATCTCTTAAATGTCAACATATACACGTGTGATTTAGTTTACGAAGATTTTTCAATGCCGAGAACCTCGATCAGAGAGTAAAAAAGGCGTAAGGTTCACAATGGTGTAAGATTAAAATGGGATATACCGGGCTAGGATTCGAGTTACAGGAACAAGGGCCAAACCAACCACCCAAGAATGGAATCGTCGAGCGAAAACACTTGACAACCTCCTAGAAGCAGCTTTTCTTACCACCAGACATTTCTCCATCAATTAGGAATCTGATGCCGTCACTAAACACATTCCTTAAATTGTAGCCATTTGTTGAGTGTTTTTTTTGTGTCTAATCCGCATATATATCACCATTGCCTTTGATTTTTTTGACTGTATATCTCTTAAATGTCAACATATACACGTGTGATTTAGTTTACGAAGATTTTTCAATGCCGATAACCTCTATCAGAGAGTAAAAAAGACGTAAGGTTCACAATGGTGAAAAATTAAAATGGGATACACCGGGCTAGGATTCGAGTTACAGGAACAAGGGCCAAACCAACCACCCAAGAATGGAATCATCGAGCGAAAACACTTCACAACCTCCTAGAAGCAGCTTTTCTTGCCACCAGACCTTTCTCCATCAATTAGGAATCTGATGCCGTCACTAAAAACATTCCTTAAATTGTAGCCATTTGTTGAGTGTTTTTTTTTGTGTCTAATCCGCATATATATCCCCATTGCCCTTGATTTTCTTGACTGTATATCTCTTAAATGTCAACATATACACGTGTGATTTAGTTTACGAAGATTTTTCAATGCCGAGAACCTCGATCAGAGAGTAAAAAAGGCGTAAGGTTCACAATGGTGTAAGATTAAAATGCGATATACCTGGCTAGGATTCGAGTTACAGGAACAAAGGCCAAACCAACCACCCAAGAATGGAATCGTCGAGCGAAAACACTTGACAACCTCCTAGAAGCAGCTTTTCTTGCCACCAGACATTTCTCCATCAATTAGGAATCTGATGCCGTCACTAAAACACATTCCTTAAATTGTATCCATTTTGTTGAGTGTTTTTTTTTGTATCTAATCCGCATATATATCACCATTGCCCTTGATTTTCTTCACTGTATATCTCTTAAATGTCAACATATACACGTGTGATTTAGTTTACGAAGATTTTTCAATGCCGAGAAACTCGATCAGAGAGTAAAAAAGGCGTAAGGTTCACAATGGTGTAAAATTAGAATGGGATATACCGGGCTAGGATTCGAGTTACAGGAACAAGGGCCAAACCAACCACCCAAGAATGGAATCGTCGAGCGAAAACATTTGACAACCTCCTAGAAGCAGCTTTTCTTACCACCAGACCTTTCTCCATCAATTAGGAATCTGATGCCGCCACTAAACACATTCCTTAAATTGTATCCATTTGTTGAGTGTTTTTTTTTGTCTAATCCGCATATATATCACCATTGCCCTTGATTTTCTTGACTATATATCTCTTAAATGTCAACATATACACGTGTGATTTAGTTTACGAAGATTTTTCAATGTCGAGAACCTCTATCAGAGAGTAAAAAAGGCGTAAGGTTCACAATGGTGTAAAATTAAAATGGGATATACCGGGATAGGATTCGAGTTACAGGAACAAGGGCCAAAGCAACCAGCCAAGAATGGAATCGTCGAGCGAAAACACTTGACAACCTCCTAGAAGCAGCTTTTCTTTCCACAGGACCTTTCTCCATCAATTAGGAATCTGATACCGTCACTAAACACATTCCTTAAATTGTAGCCATTTGTTGAGTGTTTTTTTTTTGTGTCTAATCCGCATATATATCACCATTGCCCTTGATTTTCTTGATTGTATATCTCTTAAATGTCAACATATACACGTGTGATTTAATTTACGAAGATTCAATGCCGAGAACCTCGATCAAAGAGTAAAAAAGGCGTAAGGTTCACAATGGTGTAAGATTGAAATTGGATATATACCGGGCTAGGATTCGAGTTACAGGAACAAGGGCCAAACCAATCACCCAAGAATGGAATCGTTGAGCGAAAACACTTGACGACCTCCTAAAAGCAGCTTTACTTGCCACCAGACCTTTCTCCATCAATTAGGAATCTGATGCCGTCACTAAACACATTCCTTAAATTGTAGCCATTTGTTGAGTGTTTTTTTTGGTGTCTAATCCGCATATATATCACCATTGCCCTTGATTTTCTTGACTGTATATCTCTTAAATGTCAACATATACACGTGTGATTTAGTTTACGAAGATTTTTCAATGCCGAGAACCTCGATCAGAGAGTAAAAAAGGAGTAAGGTTCACAATGGTGTAAGATTAAAATGGGATATACCGGGCTAGGATTCGAGTTACAGGAACAGGGCCAAACCAACCACCCAAGAATGGAATCGTCGAGCGAAAACACTTGACACCCTCCTAGAAGCAGCTTTTGTTGCCACCAGACCTTTCTCCATCAATTACGAATCTGATGCCGTCACTAAACACATTTCTTAAATTGTAGCCATTTGTTGAGTGTTTTTTTTTTTGTGTCTAATCCGCATATATATCACCATTGCCCTTGATTTTCTTGACTGTATATCTCTTAAATATCAACATATACACGTGTGATTTAGTTTACGAAGATTTTTCAATGTCGAGAACCTCGATCAGAGAGTAAAAAAGGCGTAAGGTTCACAATGGTGTAAGATTAAAATGCGATATACCGGGCTAGGATTCGAGTTACAGGAATAAGGGCCAAACCAACCACCCAAGAATGGAATCGTCGAGCGAAAACACTTGACAACCTCCTAGAAGCAGCTTTTCTTGCCACCAGACCTTTCTCCATCAATTAGGAATCTGACGCCGTCCCTAAACACATTCCTTAAATTGTAGCCATTTGTTGAGTGTGTTTTTTTGTGTGTCTAATCCGCATATATATCACCATTGCGCTTGATTTTCTTGACTGTATATCTGTTGGGATTGAACCCTACCAGAGGAACAGATAATGTAAAGCCAAAACCAGGTCACAACAGAGGATTCACAATAAGCAGCAGTTTACACTTCGCTTTCCCCTTGAAAGTGATTTATAACAACTGATAGTCTCTATCCACTGTCCATATACAACTGCTGCCTTGCAACTGCTGACCACTCTAAAGTATTGATGAAGTTTAAAGGCTGAAGCTCAATCTACTGACGGAACTCTAGCACTGCTGAAGGATTAATGCACTGCCCATTCAAGGTCTGATCACCCTTTGAAGAAAGCACTGATACTAGACATCAGTGGTTGACTACATCAGTGGAATGAAGAATCAGTGTTTATACATCAGTAGTTAGAATGTAATCAGTGTCTGTATGGTCAGTAGTCATTGATCAGTTGTTAAAGGTTGTTAGGTTGTTAGACGTCGCTTTCATGGTGACGTCAGCTGAGATCCTCAGTGGTTTGGTTTGCCTATAAATGTAACAGTACCCTGTACTGTTACATTTGATTGACTGAGTGGGCTCTTCTCCTCATGTCTAATCCTTTCATCTTGTGTGCAACCAACCTTGGGGCATCAGGCTGCGGGGGAGTATAGTTTGTAAGCATGACTGTAATCTTTTGCTTTGATTTGTAATCTTTTGACTCTATGTGAAGCAATTGCTTATCAAACTATTTTCTCTTTGATTGTGTTTACAAAGTTTGTTTTCATTTCCGCTGCACCTAACATGTTTTCATATTCATTGATCATTCATTTTAAACAAACAAACACTATCATGAGAGCCTCCGATCCTAACAATTGGTATCAGAGCTTGGACAGTCAAATTCGATCTAACAATCAATTTGACATAACAGTTCATCTCAAAATTTAATTGATACTTAGGTTGGTTGTATTTAGTTGAAAAACAGAGTATCGAGTATATCATGATCAAAATGGTTATTCAACAACTCTGTATATCAACCAAGATGTCATATGACACACAAAATTTCACACAACAAGTGAATTTATGCACAAAACACTCATGGTTTCTAGATCTGAAATAAATATCTGTTAAACTATGAGATTACTTCCTATTTTCTAAATTAATTTCAATTGTTGATGTGTAATTTTGTGATGTTTTCCATAAATACTAAAGTCTGAACCTCAGAATTAACAAAACACATGTTCATAAAAACATTGATGTTTTGCTAACACAAAAAGAGGGAAATTATAACTTTAGTCATTCAGATCTTATGTGTTGAAAACAGGTTGAGATCCTCGAAAGGAACAAATCAACTCTGTTAATAATACATTAAGAAAATCAAGGGTCAACAGAGTCCGTATCATATGTAGTGTGAGATTGGTTGAAAAAGTTGTGAAAACATGACCAAGTTTCTCAAAACATTACTGCAAAGTGATTTTGGACTAATATTCACAAAAACTCTGAAGTGTGTTTATCTCAAAAACTTTTGATTTCAAAAGAGAAGAGTATAAACTTAAAACATTTAAGAGTCAAAAGCTTGGGGTAATAATGGTCATTACGCAACTGTTTGTGCTCTTCGGTTCAAGAAAGTTCAGGTGACATTAGTGTTCCCAGTGATTGAACTTACAAAAGGACTAGACAAATTTTCAAAATCATCACATAGTAACTAGATCTACAACAGGATCTTCAAAACTCATGTGTCCTTGTGTCCTCATGTTTGTAATCAACTGACAAAGAAAATGGTACCAAGCAGTGGTCAAAATGTTTTTAGAGTATTCTACCACTGCAGTCAAAACACTGACCATTCTCAATAACTTGAGAATGATGTGATTGTGTGCTTTTTGAAATTATACCAAATCCTTTTGATGCTGTTTTCAGAAAATCCTTTAACCATTTTTTCTCTCAAAGGATTTTCTCGAATAACCAGGATATATCATTTATTTTTTTGGATATATTTGGAACTTTTGCTTGTTTTTGTTGGCAATAGTTCCAGCTCCTGTCAGGATGTAATATCTTATTTTTGATGGTATTAGTGTCCTCATAAATGGGTCAAAAGGAAATGGTGCAAATGTCATGATCATGTCATACTCAGGTTTGCTCTTAAATTTTCATAAAAAAAAATTGATTGCAAACCATGCTTGAATTACTAAGGAACTCATGTTTTAATTGAATATTAAACGAAAATGAGTTGCCTTAGCAAAAAGTTTTCATCATCTGGGGTACTAAACCACTGTCCTTCAAAATTGACATGTGGCAAAACCTTGAATGAAAATCTTCAAAACTGATTGCTGAAACACCTGTCCTTCAAGATCTGTACCATTTACCCTAACCACTGTTTTGTTCAAATGTCTGATCTCTAAACACTGTCCACTGCGAAAGTTAACCACTGATCCCTCATTCTCTTGAAAAGCACTGATGTTCAAAATTAGTGTCTTATCCACTGATATGCTATCCACTGATAGTAAAAATCATCCACTGCCCACAATTTTTACAGTTGTAACCACTGATACTTGATACGTTAGTGGCTCTTAAAACAACTGTTCTCCATACTTCATCCGTTTCATCTGTGCTTGACACGTGGTCAGTTTTTAGCCCTCAGATCTTAATAACAGCTGCCACATCAGCAATCATTTTTTTTCAAATAAAACCCTGCCCTAAACCCCAAACAGGGTTTTACACTGTCGAATTGAATTCCAAAATTCTCTTCTCATAGCAGTTTCCAACCCTTCTTCTCAAAATCTCCAAAATCCTTCTTCTTTCTTCTCCGCAAAAATGACAAAATCAAAGTCAAAATCAAAATCAAAACCTACATCACCATCACCATCTTCAAAAGAGGTCGCTCAAACGGCCGAAGAACCCATCGAAATACCATACAAACAATCTCACAATTATCTGGGTTTACTCACAAAACCTACTGATAATCACACCTTTGACACCATCATTGATACATTATCTGCATCAAAGTACAAAACTTTGTTAACAGCAAATGCTCCCATCTATCTTCAAACCCAGAGAGAGTTTTGGAAAAAGGCGACGCTTGAAAAACAAGACGATAAAGTCATAGCCATAAACTCCTCGTTACAGGGTAAAGTGATTCGAATCACACCACAATCAATCTCCGAAGTCTTTAATCTTGAAGATCAGAAAGGTAAAATCTCTTTTGATAAAGCCGAGATGAAAACTGATTTCGTAAAAAGGGGATATGCAGAAGAATCAAAGGTAGATACCTTACAAAAAGGTTATTTCCCTTCTGCACCTAGGTTTTTATTTCACACACTTCTGATGTGTGTTTCGAATAAAACAACATCTTTTAACGAAATACCATTGAAAATTCAATGCCTGGGTTACGCTATTTTGAATAATAAGGACTACAACTACTCCCAGGAGATTTTCAATGACATGGTGAAAAACGTTGAAAGTAAAGCATTTTTACTTTTTCCAAGATTTTTGAGTTACTATTTTGAACAAAAATTTGAAAAGGAAAATGTAAATTTGCTCAAACAAGGTGTTCATTGTCAAATAAAAAGTTTAACAAAAGAAACATTTTCCAGAATGATGGCACCAATAAAAACAAAAGCAGGGGTACCTGAGCAGATTTTAGCAGTTACAACTGCTCCTCAGGTATCTGCTGCTGAGCCCACTGCTCCAGGTGATCAAAGCAACACAACCATTGCTTTGAAACCCACACCTGATATCACCAAAAAGCCTAAAAAAAGAAAAACATCCAGAAAACCCACCAAACCCAAAACAAAGGCAACTCTGGAAGATGAGATCCCAGAGGATATGCCTGTGACAACACAAAAGTCACCACAAACCACTGCTGCTACTTCCTCACAGCAGTTGGAAGAAAGATCTCAACCCATGCCTAAAACTCCTCCTGCATCCTCACAAAAGGATCAGGTTGTATTCACAGGGACACCAAATTATGAAGCTCTAGATCCACTTGGCTCTATCTTCCACAGTCCTGATCCCAAGGACATGTCTCTTTCAACCCCCATACCCTCACCAATAATAATGCCACAATCCATGCTACCTTTGTTGCATGCAGCTGCTATAGCTCAGACACAAACCAGTTCCTCTCTATCACCTGTCACTGAGAGTATACCCCCACAGGTGACTGGGTCTGATGCTACTACTCCTGCTATCCCAGCAACAATTGAGGAGGTTACACCCCCTGAGTTACAAGTAACTCTCGGTGGTAGTTCAAGTGGAGCAGCAACTACAACTGGTGGATCAACAGATCCTCAGTTGGACAGTTGTTTCATAAGTAAGACTCCCTTGAAGGCAATTTCTTCCCTGGCAACTTCGGTAACCACCAGTGAGTTGGATCTAACCACTGGTACCATCAAAGGTTTATCGAATGCTGAAGAAAGAAGTCCCCAGTACCGAGAACAAGGGGCATCAATGGGTGATTTTTGGGATTCTGTTCCTAAGTCACACATTGATATAACCACTGCTGGTGGGGATTCAGATGATCCCAGTAAAATGGGTGATGATTCAGGATATCAGGAATTGACGGGCAGAGTGGAAAAACTTGAAGAATCAGTTTCTGAAATAAAGGAGATGGTGCAAGAGATTTTAAAAGCTCAGAAAGCACAATCCAATGCTGTTCCTGCTCAAGCACCTGCTCCACAACAAGCACCTGCTGCAAATGAGCTTTGGAATATCTTCCAACCCATGCTTGAAAAACAGCAACAAATGGCTGATCAAAAGCACGCTATTCAAGTACAACTGCTGACCAACATGGTGGAATCAAGGTTCAAGGATGCTCAAGCAGATATCAAGGCTATTAAGGCCAGTATCCAAACTACCACTGGAAAGGCTCCTTCAACTTTACTATTCTTTGATGACCCCCTTGCAGATAATGCCAAAAAGGGGGAGATAATGAAGCAAATGAAGAAGAAGGGAATAGAACATGGCCTTCATATTGAACCTGAAAAAGAAAAAGAAAAAGAAAAACAGGTCTCAAAACCTGTTAGTCAAACAGCTGATACACCAGTAGTTACAAAAACTGCTGTCAGTTGTCAAACAGCTGCCTTGTCATCAACACACACACTTTCACCACACACCACCACAACTACTGCTCTACCACCATCATCTACAATCACACCATCATCACTGCCTCCTGCCATAAAGCAGAAGACAGCAGATGTTACAACATCTGCTGTAATGACAACAGTGATTGAAACACCAGTTGTTTCAACCACTGACAGTCAATCACTGTTACAAACCACTGCTATCCAATCTACCACCACTGATCCACCCAAAACATCATCTGCTCCTTCTTCATTAAAAAGAAGAAGGAATCTCATATCAGATGATGATTCACCACCACCATCACCACCATCAAAAACTACCTCACCACTTCCATCCCCTGCTCAAAAGCAGAAGACAACTGCTGACATATCAGCAGTTGTAATGACAACAGATGTTGAGACACCAGTTGTTTCAACAGCTGTTAGTCAGTCATCCACCACTGCTCTCACCCTTTCTACATCACAACCAAAGCTATTCAATAGAAAAAGAAGGCCAATTCCTGCCGAAGAGGGTATACATGATCCTAATGCTGCACAACATCCACTGGAACTTGAAGCTATCAAAAATGAGATGAGGCAATTCTATACAGAAGAAGATCCTTCAAAAAGAAGATTCTCCTCACTCATAGGCTACATGCCACCAGAGGATATGGATGATTATCTCAAACTCAAGGCAAGGCAGGCTAAAGTAAAAGCCAAGGTTGACAGTGAAAAAGATAAGTTAAGCGAAGATGGCATAGCTAAAAGACTGGAGTTCTACTTCACAAAAGTAAAGCAGATAGAAGGGTTTGCACAAGACCTAAACAAAGAAAAGGCTGATCAAAAGAAAGAGTTAAGAAAACAATATCTAGCCTACATCATGAAAGAGAAATTCTATCCTGCTGAAGAACAACAGTTCAGAGAATGGCCAGTAGTAGCTCTTAAGCGTGAGGCAGAAAGGATTGAAAAGATTAAGAATGATCCTACGAAGAAGAAGAATGCTCCTAACTGGAGAAAATATGAAAAGCTCATTGCTGACTTAACTGCTGAATATAAGAGAAAGAAAAGGGAGCTGGTGGATGCGAAAATGGATACTGCTGAAGCCATATCAAAATGGTCAAAACAGCAGACCAATGAAGCCTATGAAAGGCTAAAGAAAAGAAAGATAACTGTTTCAAGCACCTCAAAGAAGCGAGAACATATGATGAAGCTTGAACAGAAAATTGAAAACCTCATAACAATGTTAAAATCAGCAGACAGTTCTACTCTTGTGTCAAACCAAGTTGAAGGCAAACAACTGACTGAAGAAGAGGTAATAGAAAAAGAAGCAGAGTATCTCAAGGGAGCCATCTTAAAAATGTGTCTGAATGAAGACAGCTCATCAAAGCTTCAAAACCTTTTTAAGAAGGTATTAAACAAACCTGCGTCTCCAAACACTGCAAAAGACAAGACAGAAGTTGAAAGACAAGAGCTTATTGAGCAAGAAACTGCAGAAGACATAGCTGCAGCAGACAAAGTCATTGAAGAAGCTTTCAAAAGAATGTTTGAAAGTCTGCAGATGTTTTCAAGGCCATTATCCCTCAACTCATCTGCAAATAAGTCTCTCCCAAGAAACCCACTTGGCTTAAAAATACTAAAGTGGATGTCTGATCAAAAGACTCACGTATTGACCCTGGTCAGAGCCAATGGCGATGTGAAGTACATATCAAGGAAAGAAGCACTAGGCCTTAGTGTTCAAGATTTGCAGGATCTCCTTGAACTTTCACTGTGTAGGGATGAGGATGACCAGAGTGCAAAGGAATTTGAAGCTGAATTCAAAGAACAAGCTAAGGCACTCTTGATGATTAATAAAGGTCCTGAATAATGAAAGGTTTTGGCATTATCTGTTCCAGGGGGAGATTGTTGGGAATGAACCCTACCAGAGGAACAGATAATGTAAAGCCAAAACCAGGTCACAACAGAGGATTCACAATAAGCAGCAGTTTACACTTCGCTTTCCCCTTGAAAGTGATTTATAACAACTGGTAGTCTCTATCCACTGTCCATATACAACTGCTGCCTTGCAACTGCTGACCACTCTAAAGTATTGATGAAGTTTAAAGGCTGAAGCTCAATCTACTGACGGAACTCTAGCACTGCTGAAGGATTAAAGCACTGCCCATTCAAGGTCTGATCACCCTTTGAAGAAAGCACTGATACTAGACATCAGTGGTTGACTACATCAGTGGAATGAAGAATCAGTGTTTATACATCAGTAGTTAGAATGTAATCAGTGTCTGTATGGTCAGTAGTCATTGATCAGTTGTTAAAGGTTGTTAGGTTGTTAGACGTCGCTTTCATGGTGACGTCAGCTGAGATCCTCAGTGGTTTGGTTTGCCTATAAATGTAACAGTACCCTGTACTGTTACATTTGATTGACTGAGTGGGCTCTTCTCCTCATGTCTAATCCTTTCATCTTGTGTGCAACCAACCTTGGGGCATCAGGCTGAGGGGGAGTATAGTTTGTAAGCATGACTATAATCTTTTGCTTTGATTTGTAATCTTTTGACTCTATGTGAAGCAATTGCTTATCAAACTATTTTCTCCTTTGATTGTGTTTACAAAGTTTGTTTTCATTTCCGCTGCACCTAACATGTTTTCATATTCATTGATCATTCATTTTAAACAAACAAACACTATCATGAGAGCCTCCGATCCTAACAATATCCCTTAAATGTCAACATATACACGTGCGATTTAGTTTACGAAGATTTTTCAATGCCGAGAACCTCTATCAGAGAGTAAAAAAGGCGTAAGGTTCACAATGGTGTAAAATTAAAATGGGATATACCGGGCTAGGATTCGAGTTACAGGAACAAGGGCCAAACCAACCACCCAAGAATGGAATCGTCGAGCGAAAACACTTGACAACCTCCTAGAAGCAGCTTTTCTTACCACCAGACCTTTCTCCATCAATTAGGAATCTGATGCCGCCACTAAACACATTCCTTAAATTGTAGCCATTTGTTGAGTGTTTTTTTTTTGTGTCTAATCCGCATATATATCACCATTGCCCTTGATTTTCTTGACTGTATATCTCTTAAATGTCAACATATACACGTGTGATTTAGTTTACGAAGATTTTTCAATGCCGAGAACCTCGATCAGAGAGTTAAAAAGGCGTAAGGTTCACAATGGTGTAAGATTAAAATGCGATATACCGGGCTAGGATTCGAGTTACAGGAACAAGGGCCAAACCAACCACCCAAGAATGGAATCGTCGAGCGAAAACACTTGACAACCTCCAAGAAGCAGCTTTTCTTGCCACCAGACCTTTCTCCATCAATTAGGAATCTTATGCCGTCACTAAACACATTCCTTAAATTGTAGCCATTTTGTTGAGTGTTTTTTTGGTGTCTAATCCGCATATATATCACCATTGCCCTTGATTTTCTTGACTGTATATCTCTTAAATGTCAACATATACACGTGTGATTTAGTTTACGAAGATTTTTCAATGCCGAGAAACTCGATCAGAGAGTAAAAAAGGCGTAAGGTTCACAATGGTGTAAAATTAAAATGGGATATACCGGGCTAGGATTCGAGTTACAGGAACAAGGGCCAAACCAACCACCCAAGAATGAAATCGTCGAGCGAAAACACTTGACAACCTCCTAGAAGCCGCTTTTCTTACCCCCAGACCTTTTTCCATCAATTAGGAATCTGATGCCGCCACTAAACACATTCCTGAAATTGTAGCCATTTGTTGAGTGTTTTTTTTTGTGTCTAATCCGCATATATATCACCATTGCCCTTGATTTTCTTGACTGTATATCTCTTAAATGTCAACATATACACGTGTGATTCAGTTTACGAAGGTTTTTCAATGCCGAGAACCTCTATCAGAGAGTAAAAAAGGCGTAAGGTTCACAATGGTGTAAAATTAAAATGGGATATACCGGGCTAGGATTCGAGTTACAGGAACAAGGGCCAAAGCAACCACCCAAGAATGGAATCGTCGAGCGAAAACACTTGACAACCTCCTAGAAGTAGCTTTTCTTTCCACAAGACCTTTCTCCATCAATTAGGAATCTGATGCCATCACTAAACACATTCCTTAAATTATATCCATTTGTTGAGTGTTTTTTTTTTTTTTTGTGTCTAATCCGCATATATATCACCATTGCCCTTGATTTTCTTGACTGTATATCTCTTAAATGTCAACATATACACGTGTGATTTAGTTTACGAAGATTTTTCAATGCCGAGAACCTCGATCAGAGAGTAAAAAAGGCGTAAGGTTCACAAAGGTGTAATATTATAATTGGATATATCGGGATAGGATTCGAGTTACAGGAACAAGGGCCAAACCAACCACCCAAGAATGGAATCGTCGAGCGAAAACACTTAACTACCTCTTAAAAGCAGCTTTTCTTGCCACCAGACCTTTCTCCATCAATTAGGAATCTGATGCCGTTAATACTGTAAATTATAACAAATGCGTCATTTTAAGCAAAATGAATAAACTCACCAGTATTTCCTACTTAAAAAGACAAGCAGTAAGAACCAGCATGTCATCAATATATTAAAGACCAAATTATAGCCAAATTCATCAACTTACCACAACAAAATATATAAATTTTTACGCGTTTGTTTCGTTAAAAACATATTATTTCACTCACAAATAATCCCAAACACCCCCCCCCCCCTTAAATGCATAACTTGCAAACAGATATTTTCAAGAATTAGATGCCCATCAAACAGAAACACAATATACCAAACTATTAAATACCATTAACAAGAACAAACGATCGAATAACACCAATGTAGCATATATCAAAATATAACTCTTCCTTATAGTCACGTAGACAAGATCCTCAGTCTCACAGTCTCGAAAAACCCAATAAAAACCATATGACAAATGATAAACATGAAATTATAAGTAAGCTTGGATGCATTTAAATCTGATGAACTATGTTTCCTTTATATATGATCCGCCTGTGGATCTTTTACATTCCGTTTGTAATATTTGGATATTACTTTATATCGGTTTGTAATATATTTATCTTTTGCTTCCGGTGTGCATTTAAAATTGTGTTGTTTGACTATGATGATATCAACTACGTCACGATACTCCCCACCGGGCCCACCGGTAATACGTGGAAATATCGGGGTGTGACAGCGTGCGCGTGTAAATGTTTGACAGTTGCTACGACGCGACTACTATGCCTGACTGTTGGTGATTCTTTGCTCCTGACTGTAAGCGCGCAGGCTCGTTGGGTAACATTAATATTGCGCAGCCTGAGTAACTTCTGCATGAGGTTTGTAGTATTTTTGAGCTGGAAAAATCTCGAATTTTGAATTCTGACAGGTTGGTAAGAAATGTCGTTGATGGCGACGTTTGAGTTGACTGCTGACACGGCCGTCATCAAGTTGTCCCTGACGGTTCCACTTTCCGTCAGGAGAGTGAGGCCCACGCGCGCGTGGTAACCGTCACTCCGAGAATCCCGCCTTACGTGGGGTCTTCTGATTGGTCACGTGCGCGGTGATCTTGGCACGTTTACTCATCGCATTAAAGAGGAGAGATCATTCTCTCTTCCACTGTTGCTATCTTCTCTCTTATCACTTCTTCAAACCTTCAAATCTTCAAGACTGCAGTAGCAGATCTTCAAGATCTTTAGCAGATCTTCAAGTTTTTCAACATTTTCGAAGTTTCTTCTTTAAATATCCATGGCTGAAGAACATCATCAAGAAGAAAATCCTGGTGAAGAAGGTCCCGTTCCTATCCTTAAGTGGGACTTAGGGTTGTTCGAGTAGATTACACGAAGTTTCCGGTTTCCACCGGAATGGGATGCACGATACCCCGGCCAGAATCAGACGGCCGCCGATGCACCGCCGGGGTATATTACCCTTTTTGAAGACTTCTTCCTTCAGGGCAATTTCCGGTTGCCGGCGACGGAGTTCTTGGCCCATATCCTACACTTTTATGGGTTCCACATCTCTCAGATAAGTCCACCCGGTATGGTAAGGGTGCGACACTTCGAGTTCTTATGTCGAGCCCATGACATAGAGCCCACAGTTGAAAGGTTTCGGGTATTTTACCAGTTAATTCGAAATAAGGGTTTCTTCTCCTTTGCTAGCTGGGGGTCTGCTAAAAAGATCTTATTGAATCCACCCAAGAGTTTCCATGATTGGAAACAGAAGTTCTTCTTCATTCGCGAGGAAGTGATGCCTATTGCCATGACCTTCCATCCATGGTCCGAAGTGATCGAGAAGGAGGAGCTGGCAATTCCCAAGAAGGAAGATTGGTATGTGAAGCTTACCGCCACTCCAAATCGAGTGTTTGGTGAAAATGTTCTGGTTGCGGCGCAGATGAATGACCAGTGTCCGCATGATAGCGAAGAGGTGCCAGTATTGAAGTTTGAGGATAGAGGTTAGTTGCTTCCTTGATTTTTTGTTTAATTTCGTTGCATTTAACTGTTGAATTTTGAATGTGGAGGCACACCTTTACCAAGCTGCCTTTCCCACTTTTGGTGGATCTATGGGCGCGCGCCCGCTGAGGTCAGGGGAGCAATATTGGTACGAAACGATCAGGCCGCGCTTCATGTACCCTGTTGCTGGAGCCTTCGCCAATCCTCCTACCGCAACTGAAGGTGCGCATCTTCCCAATCCCCGACCCTTGCAAGTTGTGACCTCTGTTGGGAAAGAAATTCTTTATATTTCCAGCGAGGAGTCTGTAGGGTCTTCGAATGGGGAGCTAAGTTCGTGGTCTAACATCTTTGCAGGTGTGTTGCGCGACTTGGGGATTGACCCAGAAGAAAAGAAGAAAAAACCCACCAAGCGGAAGAAGGTGATTACCTTAGACGCTGAGGTGACCAGCAAGAAGGGCGGGAGTAGCCGTGCAACTGCTGGTGCTGCTGACAAAGGTATTCTCCACCTTCGTCAGAGTAACTTGGAAGATTACGTTATTATCAGTGACTCACTTGAAGGTTTGTCGCGTATAGGCGAGAAGAAGACAGGAGCTGCTGGTTCAAAAACCTCAGGTAGCACGGGTTCTCGCAACCCAGATGCTGGAGCCACTTCGTCTTCTATCACGCTTGATGAAGAAGAGGATGAAGAAGAGGAGGAACCTGCTGAGAAGTTGATAAGCAGGAAAAGGAGTAGGGAGACCACAGCTGGTGCTTCTGTGGCGCAGAAGGCTGGTGGAGCTCCCATAATCGGGAAATAGAGTAATCTGCGCTCTCTTTATAAATTTTCTCCTGGTTAGTTTCTTTACTTCATTGTTTTATTTGTGATTACCTCTTTTTGACACTTTGTTTCTGCAGAGGCCAAAAAGAAGACCCCTGAGAAGAAGGGTGTTATTATTAAAGATCCTCAGGAGCCGGCGTAGAAGAGGCCCAAGGTTACCATCAAACCCTTCAAGACTGCTGGGGAAGAGTCTGAGAAGGAGAAGAAGGCTGTTGAGAAGGAGAAGGAGAAGAAGGCTGCTGAGAAGCCTGTTGACAAGGCTACTGAGAAGGAGAAAGAGAAGGAGAAAGATAAAGAGAAAGAAAGGGAGAGGAGAGCTACTGAAAAGCCTGTCGGAGGTGATCCAAAGGATACCGGGATCACTGCTACAACTGCTCGCGATAAAGCGCAGGGTCCGGAGGTTGTTCGTATTACGGGGCTTGACCAGCCCCATCATGAGAAAAGGAAAGAACCTAAGGTTGAGAAACCCACCAAAGCTGCGCAACCTGATGCCCCCGTCCAATCCGTTAAAGTAACTTTTACTACTGGGTTTCTCTATTTCAACTCTATTTCAACTCCTCGACCTTTCCAACATGCTCCAAGACTTGACACTTCAATATTTTGGCTCATTCCACTCGGTTTCTCGCATATTTAAACATCAAGATCTGCGAAACACGATTTGATCAATAGTATGCATATACTAATGAAAAACAAAACTAAATAGAACGAAAACTATACAAACTTTACACGAATAAAAGATGTATTTTGCAATACATCAAGGAGAATAGAACTTATTATGAGGAATCTGTTCCTTTAGACATTGAGGAATTTGCAACGAGACTTGGATACAAACCGGAAGTACCATCAGATTCGGATGCGTCAGCAGATACAAGTGTGTCTTCTACTGAACAGAATCAGGATCCTCCAGTTATTGTTGAGGATGCTGATTCTTCAGATGATGAATCTAATGATACTGACTCAACACAGTCAGATGCGGTAATCAAAAAAGAGGACATACCTCTCGAGAATCATATTCTATGTGATCCCGTGTATATGTTGACATTTAAGAGATATACAGTCAAGAAAATCAAGGGCAATGGTGATATATATGCGGATTAGACACCAAAAAAAACACTCAACAAATGGCTACAATTTAAGGAATGTGTTTAGTGACGGCAACAGATTCCTAATTGATTGAGAAAGGTCTGGTGGCAAGAAAAGCTGCTTCTAGGAGGTTGTCAAGTGTTTTCGCTCGACGATTCCATTCTTGGGTGGTTGGTTTGGCCCTTGTTCCTGTAACTCGAATCCTAGCCCGGTATATCCCATTTTAATTTTACACCATTGTGAACCTTACGCCTTTTTTACTCTCTGATCGAGGTTCTCGGCATTGAAAAATCTTCGTAAACTAAATCACACGTGTATATCTTGACATTTAAGAGATATACAGTCAAGAAAATCAAGGGCAATGGTGATATATATGCGGACTAGTCACAAAAAAAACACTCAACAAATGGCTACAATTTAAGGAATGTGTTTAGTGACGGCATCAGATTCCTAATTGATGGAGAAAGTTCTGGTGGCAAGAAAAGCTACTCCTAGGAGGTTGTCAAGTGTTTTCGCTCGACGATTCCATTCTTGAGTGGTTGGTTTGGCCCTTGTTCCTGTAACTCGAATCCTAGCCCGGTATATCCCATTTTAATTTTACACCATTGTGAACCTTGAATACCCGGAACTGATGAAGAGGATGATGCAGTAGCTTCAGCTGTTTTAGGGTTATCAACTGGAGCTGTAGCTTCTGAAGTACCTTGTACAGCTGTTGTTGGAGCTTCTTGATCTGCATCTAGAAATTCTTCATCCTCTGAAAATTCGTTCAGTTCGGTTGCATCATGAAAATCCTCATTGTCGAGAGCATTATTGTTCACTGAAGATGTTCCTATATATATATATATATATATACTGTCACGACCCCCGACCCACCCTGGACGGAATCGGGAGCCGCGAACAGCCAAGTGGTACCGGTGATTATTTTGAAAAATATTGCAGCGGAAATTTCATTAGGACCGTGAGTTAGGAAAAATATCAGAGTTTAGAAAACACCGGATTTTATTTATTAAATAGATGGGATAAATCCATGTTTTACAAAGGTAGCTTTAATAAGGGATAAATCCAATTACATAAAACAATATTTCTTAATTTGATTTAATTAATAAAATAAGCCACTTCTTGAAGCCTTTCAGTGCCGTATCCATCTCTTACTCCAATTACCTGAAACGCGTTTAAAAACGTTTTGTCAGCATACACCTACAGGAGAAGTAATTTCAATAACAGGAGATAAACCACGAAAGCCACTGAAATTCATTTCAGTAATGAAGTTGGCCAGTTATTCAAGAAAACAAGAAGTAGTGTATATGATTTCAGTAATCATTAACACGAAAAATAAGGAACTTAAGGAAATTCCAGTAGTCTCAAAATACCCAGATGTATTCCCAGAAGAACTCCCGGGATTACCACCCGATAGGGAAGTAGAATTTAGGATTCATCTAATTCCTGGAACTACACCGATAGCCAAGGCACCTTACGGTTAGCACCCACAGAAATGCTAGAATTAAAGAAACAATTAGATGAATTATGAAGTAAAGGATTCATACAACCTAGTTCATCCCCTTGGGGAGCATCAGTGTTGTTCGTAAAGAAAAAGGACGGTTCGATGCGAATGTGTATCGATTATAGGGAATTAAATAAGGTTACAATTAAGAATCGATACCCATTACCTAGGATTGATGATCTTTTTTATCAACTTCAAGGAGCTAGATACTTTTCTAAGATTGACTTACGCTCCGGATACCATCAATTGAAGGTACAAGAAGAAGACATACCTAAAACTGCTTTCAGAACTAGGTATTACGAGTTTACAGTCATGCCCTTCGGACTAACGAATGCACCTGCGGCATTCATGGACATGATGAATCAGATCTGTAAACCGTATTTGGATAAATTTGTAATTGTCTTCATCAACGATATACTTATTTATTCCAAAAGTCAGGATGAACACTGTCAACACTTGCATGCACTCTTAACTTTGTTAAGAAAACAAAAGCTTTACGCCAAATTCTCGAAGCGTGAATTTTGGCTGCAAGAAGTACAATTTCTAGGACACCTGGTGAATCACGAAGGTATTCACGTAGATCCTGCTAAGATAGAAGCGATCACCAAATGGAAGATTCCACAATCAGCTATGGAAATTAGAAGCTTTCTAGGGTTAGCTGGTTATTATAGACGATTCATTAAGGATTTTTCCAAGATAGCTGTACCATTAACTAAGCTAACCTGTAAAGCAGTTAAGTTTGAATGGGGATCTAGGCAAGAAGAGGCTTTTAGGATATTAAAGCAAAAGTTAACAAATGCTCCAATTCTAGCCTTGCCAGAAGGAACATAAGATTTTGAAGTATACTGTGATGCTTCAAAATTAGGATTAGGATGTGTACTTATGCAACGCAAGAAGGTAATTGCGTATACCTCAAGACAATTGAAAAAGCACGAGGAAAACTATACAACTCATGACTTAGAATTAGGAGCCATAATTTTTGCCCTTAAGATTTGGAGACATTATCTGTATGGAAGTAAGTTTACTATCTATACAGATCATAAGAGCTTAAGATATATATTTGGGCAAAAAGAATTGAACATGAGGCAAAGGAGATGGATGAAAATCCTAAGTGACTACGACTGTGATATCCAATATCACGAAGGAAAAGCAAATGTAGTTGCAGATGCCGTAAGTCGTAAGTATCATGAGAAACAACGACGAGTTCGTGCTCTTAGATTAAATCTGCAATTGGATTTAATGGAACAATTAAAGAATGTTAAAGAAACAGCAATCGAAGACGATGCTGAAGGAATGAAAGGACGAATAAAAGAATTAGAGCAAGGAAATGATGGAATTTGGAGATTCCATAAGAAAAGAATTTGGGTACCTAAGCAAGGAGAATTAAGAGATAAGATTTTAGAAGAAACTCATAAATCTAGGTATACCATGCATCCAGGAAACAATAAAATGTACCAAGACTTAAGAAATAATTTCTGGTGGATAGGAATGAAAAAAAACATCGCTAGATATGTTTCTAAATGTCTTACTTGTTCACAAGTTAAGGCAGAACACTAGAAACCCTCAGGTCTACTACAACAATTAGAAATGCCTGTATGGAAATGGGAGCTCATAACAATGGACTTTGTTACAAAGTTACCCAAAACCAGAAAAGGTAATGACGCGATTTGGATAATTGTGGATCGATTAACCAAGTCAGCTCATTTTCTACCCATGAAAGAAACCTTTAGTATGGAAAGGTTAGCCAAGTTGTATGTAGACAAAGTAGTATCCTTACATGGAGTTCCACTCTCCATTGTATCGGATAGAAATAGTCGTTTCACTTCCCACTTCTGGACAAGTTTCCAAGAAGCAATGGGAACCCGACTAAATTTGAGTACTGCATATCATCCACAAACAGACGGACAAAGTGAAAGGACGATACAAACCCTAGAAGACATGCTCCGAGCATGTGTAATAGATTTTGGTGGAAACTGGGATGATCACCTACCTTTAATTGAATTCTCCTATAATAATAGTTATCATGCAAGCATTGAAGTTGCCCCATTCGAAGCACTGTATGGACAAAAGTGCAGAACTCCAGTTTGCTGGGAGAAATAGGAGAAAGTCGATTGTCAGGTCCTGAAATTGTGCAAGAAACTACTGACAAAATCACTCAGATCAAGGAAAGACTGAAAACGGCTAGAGATCGTCAAAAGAGTTATGCAGACAATCGACGCAAGCCACTAGAGTTTCAAGTTGGAGACAAGGTACTCTTGAAAGTTTCTCCTTAGAAAGGAGTAGTACGGTTCGGTAAGAAAGGAAAGCTAAGTCCAAGATACGTAGGACCATTTTCGGTAGTCCAACGTATAGGACCGGTCGCGTATCGCTTACAACTACCAAAAGAGTTAGCTGGGGTACATGATGTATTTCATATATCCAATCTTAAGAAATGTCTATCTGATGAATCTTTGGTAGTACCTCTTCAAGATGTAGAGGTAAATAAGAAATTAAAATTTGTAGAGAAACCACTGCAAATAGAAGACAGAAAGATCAAATTTCTCAAGCACAAACGACTAGTGCTTGTTAAAGTCAAATGGGATTCAAAAAGAGGACCCGAATACACTTGGGAGCTGGAATCGGAGATGAAGCAAAAGTATCCTCACTTATTGTTGGATCTGAGTTTGTTTTTTATTGTATTTTCGTTTGAAATTAAGATGGAAATGAAAGAGTTGTGCAGCGGAATTAAGATGAAAACAAACTTTGCATACAATCAAACGAGAGTAATACTTTAATCAAACATCTTTACACAATGAATCGAAAGATTGAATTTGTTTCAACAACGATTACAATGATTGATGAATGAATGCAAACTCCCCCTCAGCCAGAGCTCAGTAGTTTGTTCGTGCAAAGAAGACGATGTTGTGAAAGAGCTGATAGAACAGTACAAAGTACTGAACTATTTATAGGCACTTGCAAACTACTGAGCATCTTTAGCTGACGTCACCATGAAAGTGACATCTAACCTCCTAACAAACTCTAACCTCTGATCAACACAAACACTGATGTACTAACTACTGCTATTACAAATCATTACACAAAAGACACTTAAACAGCTGCTGCATCCTTCCACTGCTGTGAACCCAGCAGTGCTTGTCCGGATCAGTAGTACTTGACTCAAGGCAGTAGATTGACTCAGCAGAGCTTTGTTCTTCCATCAGTCTTTGACATTGGGCAGTAGATGTAAGGCAGCAGTTGTAGGTCAGCACTTAGTAAGATCAGCAGATAGGAGGTCAGCAGATATGAAACCACTTTCAAGGGGAGAGATTTGCATGTACCAACTGTAATCGTCTGCTTATTCTGGATCCACTGCTCTGATCCAGTTTTGGCTTTAATTATCTGTTCCTCTGATAGGGTTCAATCCCAACAATCTCCCCCTGGAACAGATAATGCCAAAACTCTTCATTATTTGTGGAAGACTTTATTGCCTCATCAACAGTTCCCTTATCTGACCTTTAAATTGTAATTCAAAGTCTAGGGCATCTGTATCTTCATCATCCCTGCTAAGTGGAAGATCAAGGAGATCCTGTAAATCTTCAAGACTCAGGCCAAGAGCTTGTTCCCTTGATATTTTCTCCACTTCTCCACCAGACCTGAGCAAAGTCAATACGCAGGTCTGTTTGTCAGTTTCCCACTTTTGTATTTTTGAGCCTGGTGGGTTTCTTGGGAGATGTTTATTTGCAGAAGTATTTGGTGAGGCTGGCCTGTTCATAACTGGCTGAGCAGCTCTTGCAGATTGTTCCAATTCAAGATCTTCTTTTATCATTACTTCCGTGCCTGCTTTTACAATGGCATCTCCAGCTAATAGATCTTGAATTGTTTCCATGCTAAACTGGTTTTTTGCTCCTTCTTTTGTAGATGGCAGCACCAGCTGGAGCAGTGGTTCTTTTGATTTGCAGCTTTGGTGGTCTTTTTGAGACCTCTGCTTTGGAATAGTCAGGCTTTTGTGGAACTCTTGGATCTTTCTTTCTAAGTTCCTCTAAGCTTTTATAGGTTGCCCTGACTCTATCTTCTCCCCACTTTGTCACAGAGTTCTTTGACCCATAATCAGCTGCAATCAGCTCCTCTTTCATTCTCCTTAACTCTAACATCTTCTCAGCTTCAAATTGTTTAAACTTTTCAGGAGGAGTCTGCTTGACCTTATTTTTGATCATATCTTGAATCCTGGCTGCTTCTTTTTCAAGCTCAGGAATGGTCCAGCTCTTGTACATGTGTTTCTCCCCCTTGTATTTCTTGTAGGTCATGATGTTCTCAATGTAGTCTTTCCTCAAGGACTCATCTGCCCTTTCTGAAATTTGCTGACATACATTTTTAGCAAAACGCTCCATAGCATTGACCTGTGAAAGTAAAAACTGATAGTTTTGTTGAAACTCTCTATCAGATTTCCCTTTTCTGTTTTTGATTGCAGTATCCTCTGCTTGTTTGGCCTTGAGTTTCAAGTATTCTTCAATATTGTTAGGCCTGGGATATTCTGCAATTGATGGCAAACTCCTTTTGGCTGGGTCATCCTCATAATAAAAGGATTTTATTTCTTCTCTAACTGCAATGAGTTCTAGAGGAAATGAGACACCAGCAGGAGGTAATGGCTTTAAAATTTGAGCTGAAGAGAGAGGTATGGGTTTTGGAATAGTGACAAGTGACAGGGATTTTGAAGATGTTGGTGATGGAGATGTGTCATCATCTTTTAAAATTAGCCTTCTCCTTTTTGGTTTAGGAGAGACTGATGATGTCTGAGATGGAACAGTGGTAGTAGAGTAAGTGGCAGTGGTTTGTGTCTGACTAACAGTTGTTGAAACAACTGGTGCTTCAACCACTGTTGTCATTACGACAGATGTTATAACATCTGTTGTCTTCTGCTTTTTGTCAGCAGGTGGAAATGGTGGTGAGATTGTTTTTGGTGGTGACAGTGGTGATGGTAATGTAGTAATTTTGGTGTGTGTTGAAGTAGTGTGTGTTGAAGTGGGAACAGATGTTGAAACCACTGAAATACCAGCAGTAGTTGATACAGCAGGAGTTACAACAGCTGTTTGAATGGAGGTTTTATGCTGATGGCTTTTGGATGGTGGCTTTGGAGGCTTTGGAAATCTGGATGGGATGGACTTAGGTTTTCTTTTTGTCTTCAGATTTTTAGAATCTTTAGAACCAGAACAACCCTGCTCATACAGCTCCATGAAAGCTCTTTTCTCCTCATTCCACCTTGAAACATCCTTTGTCATTCTATCTCTTTTTACACTTGCTACTCCTTCATCAAGTGCTTCTTGAGTAGCATCAACCTTCTTACTACCATCTGGCACAGGAATTTTTCTGGTCATAGCATCCTTTTCAGGTTCAATGTATAGACCATCATCTATTCCTTTCTTCTTCCACTCCTGAATTTTCTCCCCCTTTTTGGCATTATCGTCTGGGAGTTGATCAATGAAAAGTACTGTTGGAGGAGCAGTGCCAGTGGTTTGCAGGATCTGAGTTTTGAGAGCCTTCAGATCAGCCTGAGTGTTCTTGAACCTTGACTCCATTGCATTTATCAGCTGTTGAACATGTTTTTCATGTTGCTGCTCTGCTAGTTTTGCTTGTTGATGGAGAAAAGGTTGAAATAAATCCCAGAGCTCATTTGTAGCAGGTGCCCTTTGTGGAGTAGGTGCTTGAGGAGGAATAGCAGTTGATTGTACCTTTTGTACTTGTAACACCTGTTGTAGCATATCTTTGAGTTCTGCAACAGAGTTATCAAGTTTTTCAATGCGATCCGTCAATTTCTGGTACTTTAAATCATCACCCAATTTAATGGGATCGTCTGATTTCCCACTAGCAGTGGTTTTATCAGTAGTTGATATAGGAAGTATACTCCAAACATTAACCACTGATGCCCCTTTGTCTTGGTACTGGGGTCTTCTTCCTTCAACACTTGACAACCTTTTGATGTTGCCAGTAGGATAAATAAATCCACTGGTGGTTGACAGAGGTGCTATCAAAGGAATTGCCTCCAAGGAAGTCTTATTAATGTAACCACTGTCCAAATGTAACCCAGTGGGTGTAACAATTGTAGTGGCTGCTTCACTTGGATTACCACCAAGAGTTACTTGTAACTCAAGGGGTCTAACCTCCTCAGGTTGTGTTGGTGGGTTAGCAAAGATTGATACAGCAGACCCAGTCAGTGGTTGAGGCATATTCTCATTGATAGGTGATTGAGAAGGACTGGTTAATGCCTGGTTCAAATCAATTGCATCCAACAGTAGTTTAGTTGGTGGGGGAATTGTGGATGTGAAGGGTGGTGTAGAAAGTGGAGTTGCCCCGGGTATTGAGCTGTGGATGATAGAAACGAGTGTTTCCAGAGCATCATGATGTGGAGAACCTATTTGTACAACCTGTTCTTTTTGTGAAGAAGCAGGAGGAGTTGTGGTTATGGGTTGAGATATTTGTATCAACTGCTGTGAGGAAGTAGCAGCAGTAGTTTCTTGTGACATTTGTGTTGTCACAGGCAGGAGCTCTGGTATCTCATCCTCCAGAGTTGCCTTTTTGATGGGTTTTATGGGTTTTTGAGTTTTTCTTTTTGGTTTTTTGAAGATAGTAGGTGTGGGTTTCAAAGCAGTTGTGCTGCTGCTTTTATCACCTTGAGCAGTGGGCTCAACAGCAGATACCTGAGGAGCAGTTGTAACTGCTAAAATCTGCTCAGGCACCTCTGCTTGTGTTTTGCAAGGTGCTAACATTCTTGAAAAAGTTTCAGTTGTTAAACTGTTTATTTGATTTGAATCACCTTGGTTTATTATAGCTAAATCATCCTTACTGAATTTCTTTGTAAAATAGTAACTTAAAAACCTTGGAAACAGTGAGAAGGATTTTGTTTCAACATTATTAACCAAATCTTTAAAAATTTCCCGAGAATAGTTAAAATTTTCTCCTTGAAGAATTGCATATCCCAGATTTTGAATTTTTAAAGGGATTTCATTGAAAGAAGTGGTTTTGTTTGAAACACATAGTAGGAGGGTATGAAATAAAAATCTGGTTGCAGACGGAAAATAACCTTTTTCTAAGGTAATTTTCTTCATCATTGTGGCTTCATACCCTCTCTCAATGAAGTCAGTTTGTAACTCGTTTTTAGTGAAAGAAATTTTACCTTCCTGATCACCGAGTTGAAAGACCTCTGAAATGGATTGTGGCGTGATTTGGACAGCTTTACCCTTTATAGAAGAGTTTATGGTGGTTGCAGTGTCTCCTTGTTTTTCAAGGATTGCATTTTTCCAGAACTCTCTTTGGGTCGCCAAATAGATTGGGGCATCGGCAGTGAACAAAGTTTTGTACTTTGATTTTGCCATGATGTCAATGATGGAATCGAAAACTTTGGTGGTTCCTGGTTTTGTGAGAAGACCCAGGAGATTGTGAGATGGTTTACATGGGATTTCAGTGGAGATTGCCTTTTGAGAGGATGTTTTCGAAAATGATTTGGAAGAGGGTTTTGTAGATTTCTTTGATTTTGTCATTTTGAGGATGATTGACCGAAGAAATTTGTGAAGAAATGAGATGAAAAACTGCTTTGAGAAGAGAATTTTTAAGAATTCAATTCGATAGTAAAACCTTGTTTTGGTGGAGAATGGGGGATTTTAAAGGGAAGAAAGTGAATGCTGAGGTGGCAGCCGTTACAAAAAGTCTGACCAATATGTACTGCCCACGTGACAACCCCTGATGAAAGTGAAGGACAGTACTTTTGTGAAAGTGACTGATGAAGGCAGTGGTATGAAAGCAGTGAATGATTTTCACTATCAGTGGATAGCATATCAGTGGATAAGACACTGCTTTTGAACAACAGAGTTTATCAAAGGAATGAGAGAGCAGGGGTTGACTTTCAGCAGTAGACAGACTTTTGAAGTAGAGCAGACTTTTGAACAATCAGTGGGTAATGGCAGACTTTTAAGGATTTTAATGAAAAATATCATTTTTAGCTATTTTTAAGGATGGAGTTTTGATTTTCTGAAAACATTTTGTTGCTTTTATTCATATAAAAACAAGATGTTGCTTGTTATTCCATGTTCAGCATCCCAATCCTAGAGACCAAACTTTCAAAAGTGGCTGTATCAAGTGCTTTTGTGAGCACATCAGCCAGCTGGTCTTTAGTTGGGACATGATGCAGAGAAATCAAACCTTTTTCATATCAATCCCTCACAAAGTGATGTCTGATGTCGATGTGTTTGGTGGTTGAGTGGGAAACTGGATTTTTGATGATATTTTCTGCTGCCTGGCTGTCCAACATGAGTGGTGTCTTTAAGGCAGTGATACCAAAATCCAGCAACTGATTTTGAAGCCACAGGAGTTGGGCTGTACAGCTTGCAGCAGCAATGTATTCAGCTTCAGCAGTGGATGTTGAAACAACTGCTTGCTTTTTGCTTTGCCATGAAACTAAGCAATCACCTAGAAACTGGCACCCTCCTGATGTGGACTTCCTTGTGGTGTGACATCCAGCAAAGTCACTGTCTGAGAAACCTGAAAGCTTGATGTTCCCATTAGCTGGATACCAGATACTAAGTGTGGGAGCACCTTTTATGTATCTGAAGATCCTTTTTATAGCAATGAGATTTGATTTTCTGGGAGCTGATTGACTTCTTGCACAGACACATGTTGCAAACATGATGTCTGGTCTAGATGCAGTTAGGTACAATAAGGACCCAATCATGCTTCTATAAAGTGTTTGGTCAATCAGCTCATCCTTTTCATCAGACATGACCAGCTTATTTGTTGCCATGGGTGTGCTGCATGGTTTACAATCATTCATATCAAATTTGGTTAAAAGTTCTTTAGCATATTTGCTTTGATGAATGAAAGTTCCATTTTGCAATTGCTGGACTTGGAGACCAAGAAAGCATTGCAGCTCACCCATTGCACTCATTTCAAACTCTACTGTCATGAGTTCTCTAAACTCTTCACACATTGAGTTACATGTGCTTCCAAAAATAATGTCATCCACATAAATCTGGACAATCATTAAATCCTTCCCTCTCCATTTTAAAAACAATGTTTTATCAATAGTACCTCTTTTGAAACCATTTGAGAGTAGAAAGTTGGAAAGAGTTTCATACCAGGCCCTTGGTGCTTGTTTCAGGCCATACAAGGCTTTGTTTAGCCTGTAGACATGATCTGGATAAAATGGATCCTCAAAACCTGGAGGTTGACAAACATACACCTCTTCTTGAATTGTACCATAGAGGAAAGCACTTTTGATATCCATTTGAAACACCTTCATATTGTGGTTGACAGCAAAGGCCAGGAACAGTCTAATGGCTTCCAATCTTGCAACAGGGGCAAATGTTTCATCATAATCAATCCCCTCTTCCTGTCTGTAACCTTGAACCACAAGCCTGGCTTTATTCTTGACAACAATACCCCTTTCATCAGTTTTGTTCTTGAAGACCCACTTTGTGCCAATGGGACTAACCTCTTCTGGCAGTGGTACAAGCTCCCATACTTGTTGTCTTTTAAACTGTTGGAGCTCTTCTTGCATGGCTTCTACCCAGCTGTTGTTTTTCAGTGCCTCTTGGTACTTGACTGGCCGATGGAGTGATAGAAAACCAGCAAAAAGACAAATGTTTTGGGTTTGGCTTCTTGTGAGCACCCCTTCATTTATGTTGCCAATGATTTGATCAGGTGGATGGGATCTCAAGAAGATTAAATCTCCTTGGTATGGTATAATGGCATTTGTTGGTGAAGGCTGCAAATGTGTATCATCTGAGCTAACCACTGCTGGGGACTTTGATGATCCAGCAGTGGCTTCAAAAGGTGGTGGAATAGGAGGTAATGAAGTGGACACCTGCTAACTTTTATCCACTGTTTGAGAACTTTTGTCAGCAGTGTTTGAGGATGTGGAAGCAGTGGTTGATGGGCTACTTTGGTCAACAACTGTTGAGGTAGCAGTGGTTGAGCTTTGACAACTGTTTTGAACAACTGGTGCTTTTCCCTTTGTGGCAGACCATTGAGGGATGATGATTTCATACCCATAGTCTGGTGTTGTATCCTCTGATGGACCTGCACTGTTAGTCTTGACAGCAGTATTTTCAAAAGTAAATTTTTCAAGATCAAACAGATCTGCAGGGTTTGCTGGGATTTTCATTGATGAAAGTTCATTGAACTTAACATTCAAAGTCTCTTCCACTGCCTTGGTCCGTGTATTGAACACTTTGTAGGCCTTGGCAGTGGTTGAGTATCCCAGATGATAACCACAATCAATTTTGGCTGCAAACTTTGAAATGGAATCTTTTAAGTTCACAATAAAGCATGGGCAGCCAAACACCTTGAAGTATGAAATCAGTGGTTTAATTTTATACAGAATTTCATAGGCAGTCTTTTTGTGCCTGGGGTTTATTAAAACTCTGTTCTGAACATAGCAAGCAGTGTTTACTGCCTCTGCCCAGAAGGTCAATGGCAAACCTGAATCTGCTAGCATGGTTCTGGCAGCCTCAATCAGAGTTCTGTTCTTCCTTTCCACTACCCCATTCTGCTCTGGTGTTCTAGGGATGCTGTACTGCCTTACAATCCCTTTCTTCACACAGAAGGCATCCAACTCCCTATTTTTGAATTCTGTGCCATTGTCACTCCTGAAGCTTTTCACTGGAAGGTCAAATTGCTTTTCAACCTGTGTTACAAAGTCTTGCAAAATGCCTGCAGTCTCATCTTTTGAGTGTAAAAAGAACGTCCATGTAAACCTAGAAAAGTCATCAACAATAACCAAACAATATCTTTTCTTTTTGAGGCTCATGACTTGAACTGGGCCAAACAAATCCATGTGTAGCATTTGCAAACACTGGGTTGTTTTGGACTCTTCAATGGACTTGTAAGAACTTTTATGCTGTTTTCCTTTTAAACAGGAAATGCAATGTTCAGGACATGAAAACAATTTTTGTGGCAGGCCTCTTACCAAACCATTTTTTGAAATTTCTGTGAGTGTCTTAAGATTTGTGTGCCCCAGCCTTCTGTGCCAAAGTTCTGTCTCTTTGTTAGAGGCAGCTGAGAACAGACAGGCATCAGCTCTGGGACACTCTTTTGACATGTCAACAACATAAACATTGCCACTTCTTTGAGCAACAAGTTTAGTTTGACCTGTTTTGATTATTGCTTCAATCTTTTTGACCATTTCTGGTCCAACAATCCTACAACAATCTTTTGTGAAGAATGACCCAAATCCCTTGTCACTCATTTGGGACACACTCAGAAGGTTGAATTTTAGATTGTCTATTAGATTGACATTTTCAAATTTTACTTTTCCAGACTGCACTGTACCAGACCCCAGAACTTTTCCTTTACTATTATTCCCAAAAGATATATCACCCCCACCATGGATTTTAAAGTCTTTGAGGAGGGCTTTACATCCTGTCATGTGCCTGGAGCCTCCACTATCTACATACGAAAGACTGTCAAAGCATGCAGAAGCTCCCTGCACATGAAGTAAAAGGATTAGTTCATTAGGGTCTCCAAAGCCAGCAGGGCTTTGGATGGGGTCTCAACAGTGTCTGGGATGGATGCAGAATGATGGACAGTGGTTAGGTCAGGAGTTTGAACTGTTTTAGGACAGTGTTTCTCTAACCACTGTTGTGGGTCCTGACCAATCATCTGCTGGTAACCAAAAGGATGCCTGTTCACTTTGGGTTTAGAGGGCCTTTTGTAGGCCTCATAAACGTGTGGAATCCTTTGGTAAGACTGTTTTTCTCTGCCTTTTCTGAACTGATTGGCAGGGGGTGCATCAGTAACCTGAACATCTCTTTTGACAGATGTTTGGTTCAGCTGTTTTGTAACAGTTGTTTGAACTGGCACAAACAGTGGTTGTTTCTTGGTGAATTTGACAGATGATGATGAAGATGATGGAATCAAGGTTGTTTTAGCCATGTACTCATTCTTTTTCACATCAAAGTTTTTGAGATACACACATGCTTGAGTTTTGTGGTTTGTTTTACCACAAACAATGCAACTTTCTGCTGAAACAATGACACTTGTTCTATTTAAATCATAAGCTTTCAAGTGGAAACAGTCTTTTGTTAGATGATTCCTTTTCTCACAGAATTCACAAAACAAGTTGTCAATTTTTTCTTTCTTCTTTCTCTTTTCAGATTCCTTTGCAACAGAGGTTTTAACCACTGTTGGGATATCCTTGAGAGGTATGACTTTGGCTTTTGGAGCTTTAACACCATCAGTTGATGTAAAGTCCATTGGCTTGAAATTTTCAAGAATATCACACTCGTCAGACCAGGTAGGTTTAAACTGATATTTTTCAAGTTCTTCAAAAGTTGAGGAACTCCTTGTTCTGCCAAGTGTGATTTTGTTACCAAGTTTGTCAGTGATTTTCACTTCTTGGCCATTCTTGTTTGTGGGGATGAACTCAGTGGTTACATCAGTGTTTTGAACAGATTTTTCACAAGCAATGTGTTCATCATCATATTTTCTATACCCAACCCCAAATTTCACATTACTTTCAATCTGTTTAGCAAGCATCACCTCATATCCTCTGCAGGATTCCACCCATCTTTCACAAGTAATCTGGGTGGATTCCAACTCCTTTTTGCAACTTTGGTATTTTTCTACCATAGTTTGAAGTTGGGTTTTGGTGATGCTTTGCTCTTCTTTTAGACAGCTGATTTCTTTTTCCTTTTCAGTCAATTTGTTTTTAAGTTCTTTTAAAGACTTTTCAAATTTGACCTCATCAGTCAAGATTTTATCCCGAAGGTTTTCATTCACCTCTTTGATGTTAGCAAAAGCAATTATGCAATTGTCAGAACACAGTTTTTCAAGAACTTGAGGAGATACCTTGGCAGCTGCCATCATTGCACAATCACATTGATGATCTTCATCATCATCAGCTTTTACCTTCTTTTCACCAGCCTTTTCTTCTTTCTCTTCTTCTTTGTCCTCAACGGACCATGGATCTGTCATTGGTTCAATCAGGGTACCTGAACTTTCTCCCAACAGTATTTCACCAGCCACAGCAGTAACCACTGCTTCAGTCACCTCTTCTGCTGTTTCAAAACTCTGTTGTTCCTCCTCAGTTTCAACCCCCTCCTGTATTGACTCTAATGCCATTAAACAAAACTCATCATGAGAAGAATCATTAGAAGCATAGAGTGCAAAATTTTCATCACTAAGATCTTCAGGCATACTGCTCCAGTCAACAAACCCTTGAGTGAAAAAACTTTGTTGATCTGGTTGTGTTACTGCTGGAGCAGTGGTTTGAGGTGCAACAGGTTGCACTTGTACCTGTGGAGCAGGGGTTTGAACATATTGGATTTGTGGAACAGTAGTTTGGACATAGTGTACTGGCACAGGGGCAGCAGCATAGTGAGCAGTGTTCACTTGAGCTGCTGGGGTATACTGGGCATAGTGCACAGTGCTTTGGTTTTGAGGTCTAGGATTTGAGCTAGGATGAGTAATTATGGGACCAGTAGTTTGACTCCTACATTCCCTAGCGAAATGTCCCAACCTATTACACTTGTAGCACTTGATTTTCGATTTATCCAACCCAACCCTTAGATTCCCATGCAAACCTGGGAATTTTCGCCCTGTTCTCTTGTAAAATTTGCTAGTTCTAACACTTAGCAAAGCCAGTTGGTGCAGGATGTCCATTTCCTCTAAGTCAGTGGGATCGAAATGTTGTAAATCATTGAGTTCAAAGCTTAGATTATCTGACATCTGGTTTTCATTTGCAGTAAATGCATAACTAGCAGAGTGAGGATCAGGGTTGTTGAAATTTGCACCAGCAGTTATGTCAATGAAGTGATCATAACCCTGGTCCTTACCACTGCTCCCAGATTCTTCTTGACCCAGAAGAGCAGTATTACCGAAAGTGTAATCATCGGTAACTTTTCCAGAATCTTGTAACCTCCTTTTCTGGTTCAACTCCCTTTCGTAGGTCAGGAGTCGACCGTGGAGTTGGGTCAAGGTCAGATCCTTGAATTCAGGTGAGTTTCGGGTGACAAAAGCTATAGTGTCCCATTTTTCTGGCAGTGACCTGAGGAACCTGCTATTTTGAGTTGAGTTTGTAAAAGTGGTGTTAACAAGCCTCAGTTCACTGATGAGACAACTAAAACGCTCAAATTGTTGCGTTAGTGATTCACCTTTAACGTAGCAAAATGTTTCATACTGTTGGTTCAGGATTTCCCTATTGTTTTCTATGACTTCTTCAGTTCCCCCAAACTGTTCCTTAAGTGCGTCCCATAATTCTTTGGCACTGTTACAGTGTAACAGTCCAGCATATATCTCATTGGGCAGCGCTGATGCTATGATGCTAAAAGCTTTAGCATCTAGTTCGATCTTTTGAAAGTCGGTTTCGGTATAATTTTCAACTGGTTTTGGAACGAACTTTTTAGCATCTTCAGCGCTTGGCACTGAAGGAACATGGGGACCATAAATGACAGACCTCCAACAACCTGTGCTTTGTTGAGCAAGGATGTGACCCATCCTTCTCTGCCAGATGTTGTACTCATTTCTTTTTAGCATAGGTGGTTTAAAAAGTGAGCCGATGTTGTTTTTATCATCCTGAGATTGTGACGTCATTCTTGTTGTTTTACAGACACTGAGAAATCAACTTTAATGGTGATTAATCCTTGCTCTGTTTTTCAACGGACGAACAAACGATCAGTATCAACTGTTATGAGCTGAACTATTTACGTCAAAATGATTGTTAAATCAAATTTGACTGTCCAAGCTCTGATACCAATTGTTGGATCTGAGTTTGTTTTTGATTGTATTTTCGTTTGAAATTAAGATGGAAATGAAAGAGTTGTGCAGCGGAATTAAGATGAAAACAAACTTTGCATACAATTAAACGAGAGTAATACTTTAATCAAACATCTTTACACAATGAATCGAAAGATTGAATTTGTTTCAACAACGATTACAATGATTGATGAATGAATGCAAACTCCCCCTCAGCCAGAGCTCAGTAGTTTGTTCGTGCAAAGAAGACGATGTTGTGAAAGAGCTGATAGAACAGTACAAAGTACTGAACTATTTATAGGCACTTGCAAACTACTGAGCATCTTTAGCTGACGTCACCATGAAAGTGACATCTAACCTCCTAACAAACTCTAACCTCTGATCAATACAAACACTGATGTACTAACTACTGCTATTACAAATCATTACACAAAAGACACTTAAACAGCTGCTGCATCCTTCCACTGCTGTGAACCCAACAGTGCTTGTCCGGATCAGCAGTACTTGACTCAAGGCAGTAGATTGACTCAGCAGAGCTTTGTTCTTCCATCAATCTTTGACATTGGGCAGTAGATGTAAGGCGGCAGTTGTAGGTCAGCACTTAGTAAGATCAGCAGATAGGAGGTCAGCAGATATGAAACCACTTTCAAGGGGAGAGATTTGCATGAACCAACTGTAATCGTCTGCTTATTCTGGATCCACTGCTCTGATCCAGTTTTGGCTTTAATTATCTGTTCCTCTGATAGGGTTCAATCCCAACACTTATTTCAATAAATCTCGAGGACGAGATTTTAAATAAGGTGGGGATGATGCAAGGACTCTCAAAAATGTCCCAAATTGACCCGTAAGTATAAACCCGGAACCCCGAAACCTTAATCCATATCAAAAATCAAGAAATCAATATTCTTGGTCCTCTCGCAGGCCGCGTAAAGGATGACCAGACCCTTACGCGGGCCGTGTCAACTTAAGATTTGACCGGATAAGCATCCGGGCCACGCGTTGTCCACCTGGCACACCAACTCGTGACCCATCAAGCCTACACGTAGACTAGGTGGCCACGCGGGCCGCGTAAAGATCAAGGGTGGGCTCACGCGGGCCTACATAAGTAGATATTTCATGATTCTTATAATCTTATCAATTATCAGACTCGTTTTTCCGACTCGATTTCTCACCTTCTCGTTCCTCCAACACCTTCCCGGACTCATCATCAACCTGCGCAGCCTTTTTCTCCGCTTCTTTTTCCTTAAGCGCCTGCAACTTCGCGTGGTTGTAATAACCGACCCCCAAGAAAGCAATCACATACCCAAAAAGATTTATCGGTGTGACCGTATCCTTAATCACTGACCACGAAAACGCGATCAACAACCAATCTTTAACCACCCCAGCCACATTCATAGTCAAAGCCGACGTCTTCCCGACAAGCAAAAACACCGCAAGATTCAACGCAAACGCACAAACCGAATTCGTCCCGAATATGAAGTAATCAAAATGGAAACTTGACGTCTCCCTCAACTTCGGAAACTCCACGATCATCCACGAAACCGACAAGAAAGCCAAACAACAAGGCGCAACATAGTAAAGCGACGTGATCGGATTAAACGTAATCCCTTTAGAGGTCAACAAGATCTGAATCAACACCAATCTAGTCGCTTCAAAACAAACCGCACCCAATTGCAACATGACACTGAATGTATTAAACTGCGCCTCACCGTAGGCCGCAATCGCCACCCCAAATGAAATCGACAGCATATTACTCATCGTCTGTGTCTTAAACCCCTCTTTCTTAAACAAAACACCAATAGAATAAACCGCAACAGGCATTAAAGCTTTAAGCATTTGAATAAACGAAAAAGATAAATAAATATAAGCCGAATTCGAAAGCCATAAACTTAAAGAGTAAAGCAAACCGATCGGAACAACCGATTTGAGATACACATCACGGGTCATCTGCACAGGTTCCACCATCTTCAACACGTTGACGATGACGTAAGCAAGTGAAGAACAAAACCCCATGTGGATCATTGTGAGAGAGATCGGGTACGGCCAGTTGTACATCTTCCGATCTAGAATATACTTGTTGTAGACGATCACTGTAAAGCTTAAGAAGATCCAGATCGCGACGTATGTGTAGGATAATATGATTTTCTTGAGAACACCTTCGCTCAATGCGCCTCCTTTGCCCATTGTTGTTGGAGAAATTGGGGGTGGATCTGAGGTGGGTTTTGGGGGAATTTTGTGGGTTTGATTGGGATTTGTAAGATTTGTAGTAGAGATTGAGGATTGGGAGATTTGGGGAATTAGGGTTAGGGTTTGGAGGAAGAGTGAAGAATTGGGGATTTTGAATGCGTGTTGTTATTGAGATGGAAGAAGAAGTCCATATGGAGTGTGATAGTAGGGGAGAGTGTTAAATACGAAAAGAAGTTATGACTTTGAATATTGAATATTGAATAGATATATAGATATAGATATAGATAAATAATAAATATATAGAGATATATTACTATGAAAGTGTAAAATTCAAAACCCTAATCAAACATGTTATATTTATGTAATAAAGCATGTTATAATTATGTAACGAAACATGTTATAGTTTTCAACATGCGTGATTATGATTTTTCAACATGCGTGATTAAGGCTTTAAGTTTTACAACGTGCATAATTTCACAGCGTACGTTCGTACATTAAGGAATATTGTACGTTAACCGGCCTCTATATGATAAATGTTAATGAATATTATCTATATTAAAAGTTATTATAATTTAATTATAGCGTAACGTATTTTAAATTTTATTAATTCAATATATCGATGGGGTCTTAAATATTCTGAAAGTTTATTGTGATAATATAAGAAATCGTATCAATTATATAAATTAAATTGAAAATTGATTAAATTAAACACGTTTGTTATTTATATAAAAGAAACGGCGTATGGATAATTCCGGATACAAATCACATAAATAACATAAGATTTAATATAAATTTATTTGATTTCAAATTATAACTTACTTAAATTAAGAAAATTATATATACACAACAAACATATATTTGCATTTTAAATATATACTAGTATTAGGAACCGCGTGTTGCGGCGGACTCATAATTGCATACATAATTTATATAAACTACACCGATCAACTATATAAAGTTTTTTTATAAAGTTACATTTTTTCAATTCGTGTAATAAATAAAGTTTTTGTAGGATATATACTTTGTAGAGGCTTATGTCTCTTAGAGGGGAGATCCTAAGTTCAAACTTAGGCAAGGGTGTAGATTTATTGGTGTGATTTATAATAAGGGTAACATTTGTCATTCAAAAAAATATAAAATTACATTTACTCAACTTGTGTAAAACACGAGGTTCTAACTTAGTATATATATAATTTATTTATAAGTTGTGGAGATTATGTATTTTTATGAATATATCCATTAATAAATTAATTCATATTTTATGAACACATATAAGGAAATTTATATTTATATGTTATTATATTGAGTAAACTGCCATTTTGGTCCTTGTGGTTTGGCCAGTTTTGCCATTTTAGTCCAAATCTCAAACTTTTTACATCTGGGTCCTTGTGGTTTGCATTTTGTTGCCATTTTGGTCCAAAAGTGATATTTGACCAGAATCCCCAAATTAAAACCTCCTGTTTTGTCCTTACCCTCAGGGGTATTTTGGTCATTTTAAAATTATTATAACTAAATATTTAGATTTGGACATCATAAAAGCATCTTCATATTTCCCCAGATCTTCATCTTCCCCATATTTCATCCAAACCCTAAATCAAGCAATTTTGGGAGATCCTCTGAAGTGCAGTTTTGGGTCCTCTGTTCCACCACCCTCACCGGCATAAAACCCCTTTCTCTCAACCACCTCCACCAATTCCATTTTTTCTCACAAGTTCTAGAGAGAGAAACACCTTAACCGTTTCCATTTTCTCTCTCTAAAATCTCCATCCTCACTTCTTCAATCCTGTAATTCTCACAGTATCTAGAGAGAGAAAGCTCAACCGTCTAAACACCGATTCTCGAACCTCTAACCGGCGATTAATTAAATAGACGGCATCATCAAATTTTATCGATTTCTAATTGAAGGCCGACTATGACACCATCGTTATTTTGTATTATAACATATAGAGAGAGTGATCAATCACTATAATATGTGAAGTGTGACTAACCAGTTCTTTTATGTCCAACCAACGTCTTCTGCCATCCATTGCTAAAATAGTTATTGTTGGTGTCTTGATGTATAGATCCCTTTCAAGTCCCTCATCGCTCCAACGAATTTTACTGGGACATGCGGTAATATTTTTTCTCACATATCCGGAATAGCCATACAGGTGATCTTTTATGCTTCTATAATGTAAATGTGCAAGTATCAGTGCATCACAACTCAAGTATCTTTATGTTTCAGCAAAAAGCTCAATTGTCTGGGACTACGGTGATAAGATCAACCCCAACAGAATGTAGAATACAAATTCCAATAAGATAGAACAAACACAGGGATTACAGGATCATACAACTAGAGTAATAATAAATAGTGAGCAAGTTAAATAGACGGCATCATCAATTAATTAGGGCTTGAATCAGTAGCAGGTTAGGGCTTGAATCAGTAGCAGGTCTCATTCAAATTGGCGAGGTGTTAGGTTAGGGCTTGAATCAGTAGCAGGTCTGATTTCAGGAGCATGTGTTAGTATCGGATTGTGATACGGATGGTGTTGATGCGATTGTGGATGGTGGAATTACTGGTGAATTTGTGTCTGCTAGAAATGATTGAAAAGTGGGATAGGAGTGAGAAATGGATGATGATGAACATGTGAGTTCGTTGAAAAGGGGGAAAGAAGAAAAGGAGAGGGGGTGGGGGTGGGGTGGGGTGGGTAGGTTGGTAAGTGGGCAAAATGACCAAAATGCCCTTTAGAAAATGACAAAAAATCAGGCTTTTTTTTTAAATCTGAGCTGACTTTCCTTTTGGACTAAAATGGCAACAAAATGCAAACCACAGGGACCCAGATGTAAAAAGTTTGAGATTTGGACTAAACTGGCAAAAGTGCCCAAACCACAGGAACCAAAATAGCAGTTTACTCTATTATATTATTAGATAAATAAATGAGGAAGTATGAGAAGTTTTCACGTGGCATTTAGTTGAATCATGATTTAGAATTTAGATTAAATTTGGTTAAAAATTACATGCAGAGATGGATGTTACTTTAAATCTTATTTTATGGTCACCCAAAAAAATCGACTTTTTGTAATGTCTATTGATGACGGGGTAGCTCAAAACCAAATAAAATGACTTAAACATATTAAAGCTTAAAGGGTAAAAAGGTTTAAAGGTTAAAAACCCGGGAGCTAGGATAAAGCAATACAAGAACAGTAAATGGTCACATCTCTGATTGCTTCACCAACTTTCCTAGCCGCAAAAGTAACACGAGTCCACAGAACACAGTCTTTTACCCGCAGGTCAAAAGGCTTCAACCCCCAAAAGGGTAAGTCCCCCACTGCAGACTAGTTTCACTAGTCAAGGGTTTCTTCTTCGGGAGTTGACCTTCTCTATATATATGACACTTCATTTAGTGAGAAAAACATTCTGGATCAGCTCTGATTCTACGAGAATTTCTGGTCATTGTCCTCGAGTACTTGTTCTATGCAAGTCACTCTTCATCACATTCAACACACACATTCTCTTTGCTCCCACATCCGAAACTGAACACATTTCAGTGGATGATCCCGAGCAAACAACAAAATTAAACTAGTGAACCTCTCTCCACGTCTAGCAAACGTGGGGGGACCCCACGACCTGCGTTTGGTAAAACTGAACCCTGCAACCCTTTTGCCTAACCATCCTAGCTACTATCCTTGGTCTAATATTTGTTGCATCAACAAGTTGGCGCCCACCGTGGGGCTACGCCACTAATTTTCTTCAAGTGACCTAGCAGTGTAGCTCCATCTATGTTCAAAAACCAGCATGTCGGAAAGTGAGTCTCCGGGGGAGGTTAACCAAGTTCCTCGTACTTCTACCCCGAACACTAGCCAAACTCCTATGGCTATACCAACTTCTATCTCAACACCGGGAAGCACTCCAACTGGAGCAACATATCCCGAGTTTCTCACTTTCCAAACGCCGACACCGTCTCGTTCCGGAGTACCGTCTCCCAACGTTGGTGCCTCTAACACCCCCTCATATACCGACCTTACACCTGAAGAAGTTGCTAATAACTTTCTCTAGTTAAGGTCTCTCCTCAACCAACACGTGAGTAGAGAACGAGACAAGGGAGTGAGGATCCATCTGGATTATGACGAGCCGAAACCATCATTATCTCCTGGACCTCCCCCTCTTCCTTTTACAAGCTCACAACCAACCACGTCTAGGAATGAGGCTGGACCCAGCAATCCTCCTCCAAATCCTAACCCAGACTTGTACATGAGGCCCGATCCAACGTATTTTCCTCTCTTTTCTTCCCAGCCGATTGCAACCGGTGCTCCCTTGCGGCATGAGCTGACTTTAGACCAGCTCCTGCAATCTCCAGTAGCAAGCCTTCCACCCCCAGCAACAACTACGTGGGAACAAGCTTTGTCCGTACTTCCTTTGGCACGGAGTGCCGTGATGAGCACTCGCTTGGGAGTAAACTGCTCAGCAGCACCTGGAAGCCTTCAAGGCTTCAACCTTATGCCCAGATGATGACCCAGATGATGGCAAGCTTCCCGTGGCAACACTTTATTAGTCAAGTGTTGGCCACCCAAGGGAACAACAATAACAACAACAACACAGGTGCAAGAGTGGAAGAGGATTTGGCCAAGCCTTATAAACCAAGAAATTTATCATGTTTCTCCCAATAAATTGCTGATTGTGATTTTCAAACAAAGATCAAGATGCCATCCCACATCAAAACATATGATGGGACTGAAGATCCTGACGACCACCTTCAGATATTCACTGGTGCCGCTAGAATCGAGAAATGGTCAAATGCTGAATGCTGCCTCATGTTTATGTAAACTCTTGTTGGATCAGCCCGGATATGGTTCAACGATTTACCCACCAGAAGCGTTCGAAGCTTCGTTGATCTTAGCAAAGGGTTTTTGGCCAATTTCTCACAGCAAAGGCGGTATGTCAAAGATGCTACAGTAATCTTTCAGATAAAACAAAGGGATGACGAAAGCCTTCGAGAGTTCATAGAAAGGTACAAGAAGGAAGGTCTCACATATGTAGGGGCAGACGAAAAGATGAGAGTGGCTGGTTTTATGAATGCCATTACCTCCAAATATCTTACGAGAGATTTCAACAAATCTCTGCCCAAGACCTTGGAAGAAGCTCTCGACAGAGCCGAAGCCCATATCAGAGGAGAAGAGGCAGTGGATATCAAAGAGCAAAGAAAAAGGGGATCAAGCTGGCAAGGCAACAGCCCAACTAGAAAAAGGGGAAGCTTCCATCCCTATGACAGACGCCAAAAGTGTTCAGAGCAACGAAGTCCTGAAGGCCGGAACCCTTCCAGCAGGGAAAAAGGCATGAGCTTCACACCCCTCACCAAGACCCCTCAAGAGATTCTTGCTACAGAGGAAGTAAAACAAAGCTTCAAACCTCCAAGACCTCTCCCCAAAAGCAAAAGGAATGAGAATTCCACCCAATTCTGTGAATTTCATGAAGAAAAGGGCCACCATACTAATGATTGCTTTCAACTGAAAAAGAGGATTGAAGAGGCCGTCAAATCTGAGGAACTTGCTCACTTAGTAAAGGGGGTAAGGGACAAGATGGACGAAGGAAAGGGCAAAGAATTTAACATGGTGGATTTTGATGGCAAAAGGTTCCTCACAAACGACAGAGGTTGGAAGCTTGGGAGCTTCAGTGTGTTTGTTTCCCTCCAACAGAAAAGAACCCACTTTCAAACCCCCTTGTGGTTGAAGCAACTATGGGTACACTACAAACAAACAAAGCATACATAGACACTGGTGCAGCCACCGAAATCATGTTTGAGAAGTTCTTCAACCGTTTATGCAATGAGGAACGTTCAAAGATTCAACCCTCAGGAATCTCCATAAAAGGTATTGCAGACATACCTCTCAAGCCTTTAGGGAAACTAAACCTTGATGTCCGTTTCAGCGAAGGCAAGATAGAAAGAGTTCAACCTCTCACTTTTGTGGTCATCAATATACCTTCAAACTATGACGTGATCATAGGAAGGCCGAGGCAGTGTGCATTCTACATGGCTGTTTCAGTTGGTCATGGCACTGTCAAGTTTCTTACCGAGAGGGGGATTGCAACCCTTCAACCTACCCAAGAGGCCTACATGGTTGAAGGAGAAAGTTCCAAGAGTGAAGAAGACAAGCAAAGGCTGATCGTAAACCCTAAGTATCCTGACCAAAGGATAAGGATAAATCCAAGCCTTTCACAAGAAACTCTCTCATATCTCGAAAAGCTGCTGGTACACTATAGCGATGTCTTCGCTTGGTGCCCGAAAGATATGACGGGTATCCCCTGAAGCATTGCTGAACAAGATTTGAGAATACCACCCGATGTCAAGCCTGTTGTCCAAAAGAAGCGGAGCCTAGCACCCGAAAGAAGCTTGGCTGTATGCTAGGAGGTTGAAAAGCTTGTATCAGCCGGCATTCTCCGGGAAGTTAAGTATCAATCCTGGGTTGCAAACCCGGTCATGGTTCGAAAGCCCGATAACTCTTGGAGAATGTGCATAGACTTCAAGAAATTTGAACAAGGCTTGTCCTAAAGATTGTTACCCATTGCCAGAAATTGATCTCAAGGTTGACTCCCTCACCGGTTACCCTTTCAAGTGTTTTCTAGATGCTTACAAGGGTTACCACCAAATTCTCATGAAGGAAGAAGATGAAGAGAAAACAGTCTTTCACACGGATAAAGGAATCTTTTGCTACCAAAAGATGCCCTTTGGTCTCAAAAACGCAGTTGCAACCTACCAACGCCTAGTTGACAAGGCTTTTGATAGTCAAATTGGCCGAAACATGGAAGCATATGTTGATGATTTGGTAATCAAAAGCAAAACGGAATACCAAATGCTTGAAGACATCCAAGAAACCTTCAAGAACCTAAGGAAGGTCAACATGAAGCTCAACCCCGAAAAATGTTCGTTTGGGTTCAAAGAAGGAAACTTTCTGGGACACATTGTGGGAAAACAAAGTATAAAAGCCAATCCAAACAAGGTGAAAGCCGTTTTTGAAACCAAGCCACCACGAAGCAAAAAAGAGGTAGAAACCTTAAATGGGAAGCTTGCAGCCTTGAAGCGTTTTACCTCAAAATTGGCTGAAAGGTCTTTACCTTTCTTCAAAACGCTCAAGGGATGCTCTGAAAAGAAGGACTTCAAATGGACTGATGAGGCTGAAGAAGCATTCAACCAGATGAAACGACACCTAGCTTCACTACCTGACATTGCAGCCCCGGAAATGGGAGAATTGATCTCGGTATACCTTTCAGTTGCTGAAGAAGCAATAAGTGCGGTCCTTACCATTGAACGAGACGGTGACAACTGGCACAAAACCGGTAATTTCTGTGCAATTTAATTATTATTTAACATCTGCAGTTATGAGCTTAAATGTCAACATTGTCTGATTTCATGCTATACTTGTGAATTCATGCACGTTTTATACTTCAAATATTGCTTTATGCAATACTGTTAGCGTTGCGTCAGAAAGACTAGTAAACTCACCGGTAAGACACACTGTGTCAGCAACTCTGCAGAAAGCAGTCAGATAATGGAATTAGGGCCTAGGAGTAGGTCCAACGTCTAAAATACATTAAAACCCAAGTATGGATACAAGGGTTAACATATAAGCTTTCCGGAAGCTAAACTATGCATTAAAAAGCACCCGAAACAAACTTTAAATGCTGAATTTTACATATTTCAGCAATAATTCAGCTCTAATTAGCATTTTAACAAGTTTGTACCATGCAAAAACATGACTAAATGGTCCTGAATGCTTTCCTAAGTGTCGGGAATTAAAAGTGTCACAAAAGGGTACATAAAGAACACTAAACGGAATAGTTTGACACTTTAACGAACCGGTATCTAACCGAACAACCGGACACTACCCGAAACACCAAAATTATACTAGAAGCATTGTTTTAATGTTTCTGAGCTAGTTATGATCCCCGAACACCCTAACACACTATATAACACACATTATGCATAACACCTAACTAATACACTTAAATCCTAACTAGATCTCCTAAATTACCATTGAAAACCAACCAAGACCCCCCCCCCTGTGTGTGGACGGTCACTTGGTGGCCCCACCACCTAGATCTTACTTGATTCACTTAAATCTTATAAGATTGTGATCATAGATTTTGTGTGTACTTAGGGAACACATTAACCCTTGGATAAACACTTAAACTCAATTATAAGTAAGACATAGAGGATCTTGAGCTCTCATTCTCTCACCCACACTTCACACACAACCCTCTCCTCCCTTTTCTCTCCCTCTCGGCCGTGAGCAACAACAACAACAACAACAACAACATCATCATTCATCCATTGATCATCCATTCCAAGTTCATTTCAAGGTGTAAGAAGGTGTCTAATGAAGCTTGGTGGTCTTGGACCTTGAAGGACCACTCCCGATTGCTTTTATCCATCACATTTGCCATCATCAACTTCTTGTGTTCATCCCTAGCCATAGAGCTAGTAGTAAGGCTCTTATAATCCCTTGTTACTTCTAATTTTGTTGGTTAAAAGATGATGAACATTGTTAATCTTGAAAAACACTAAAGAACATGATCATTAATCTTTAACAAAAGCTTAATAACATAAGAATACATGTTGATTGTGTTGATTTGCTTCTTGATGATTGATGATTTGTGTTAGTGATGTTAGACACCATATGAAACCTACTAGATTGTGATTTAACACATGATCTAGTAAGTTAAGGTGGTGATCTTGTGAAAGACCAAGATCATCATGCTTTATGTCTTCATGAACTTGAAAAATGAAAATGATTTTGTGAATGATGAAGTATGTAATATGTTACTAATCATAAACTTGGATGATTTCAAAAATAGTTATCCAAAGAAACTAAGTTAAATAACAAGATTTACATAGACTTAGTTCTTACATAAATAAACACTATTTTTAAAGGTTAAACAAGTATAGAAACACTTGTGAAGCAAGAAGATTTCATAAAGAAATGTTTTTGTAAAACATGTTTACAAGTTGTAAACACCTAAATCTTTCAAGAATGAAACTTTTAAAGAAGTAAACACATTTTAAAGGGTAACTAAACCTACTAAACACACTACCAAGTTACTACAAGTTTTTATGAAAGTTCAAGTTCATGTTGTTAGGTAAAATTACTTGATTTTGGCACTTGGTAAGTGTTGAATGAGTTGTTGATTGTTTGTGATGATTTTAAAAGAAAACAAACACATGTTTTGAAAACATGGGAAACCTCCATTTTTAGTGGAAACCATGTCAAAATTTTTATAAAATTTTGACACTTAGAGAAATATAAGTTTTGGTGAAACTTATTCCCTAAAAATGTACCTAAAAATATTTACCAAGGTTTCCCTAATTTTTGTGTAAATTTCAAGATTAAGATATGATGATTTCTTCAAGATAAAAAGTAATATTAAGTATGTATATTTTTGAGGAAAATATACATATTTATTGGTCACCAATTTTGTGCTAAGTGTATGAAATATGTATTGTACGTAATAGTGTATTAGGACTTGAAAATACACTAAATACTCCTAAGGAGTAGAAATACAAAAATACACATACAACATGCTTAGACAAATACAAGAAAATATATTTATGGAAATATATTTCTTAATAAATTATGTAACTTGGACAAGTTATGAACTTAAAATGTATTTTTGGACGAGAATATATAACTCGGGTGAAAAATACAAGATCCTTATATTTATTTTTGAGAAAATAATATAAGTAAGATACATAGTTAAAAATATAAATTATTTTTAACAACAAAGAACACATACATAAATGATGGTGACTTGCACTTGTGCGATACAAGTCTAGTGACTAATGTTAAGAAAACACGTATAGGTCATGACGCTATAAAACCAACCGGTGAAGTTTACGGCGCAGGATAGGCAAAGTTGTGAATTCATGTCCCCAGTTTTAAACTTTTACTTGTTTTCTAACTTGGGGAAAATACATGTGCTATGGTATGTTGAATACAAAAACTAAGGAATGATACTTTAGATCATGTCACGAATAGGGTGTCATAAGCACCATTAATCAGTTACATACCAAGACCGCGGAACAAAAGGTTAGATCTAATGGGTTTCAGGCAACCACACTCTTGGTCACTCTAGTACCAAGCAGTGCTTTTGTGTCTCTAGTCGTGAATCGACAGTCGTGGATTCGACAGCTAAAAATGCCTATGGTTTGGATGCTTCCTATGTCGTGTCACATGTTAATGGCCTTGCAAACCATTAGCGATCTCGATTTCCTTATATTTACAGAAGTACTTGTTTCATACAAATTACATACCATGTTTTCATTCAAGTATACAAACGTTCAATAAAAAAACTGCATGAATTCACACCAACATTATGTTGACGATTTTCCAAAAACTCACATGTATTTCAGGTGACTAAAGTGGATGTGCGCGCAGTCATACTCTTGCTCTTGGATGATGTTTATGTTTTTAGCTAACTTGTGTCAAGACTCCGATGCCTGTTTTTGTGAGAATTGGTTATTATATTCATCCTATGTGGGATATAAGAACCAAGTTCTCGACGTTCGTCTTTTAAATAAAGTTGTAAACTTTTCAGACAATATGCTTTCTTGTGATGTAAACACTTAACCCATGTTATGTTTTAATTATGCGATGATAATGGCATTTGGAGTTATTTTACGAGCATGTAGTAAGTTTACCTTTTGTATGCAATGAGAACCTTTCACGATCACACCTCGTGCTTCCGCCTCAGAAAGGGGTGTGACAGATTGGTATCAGAGCTGCGATTGTAGTGAACCAGGATTCTTTCTCGAGTCTAGACTACAATCTTTAGGATCCTCTCACGAAAAACAATTTTTCAAAAGTTTTCATTGCATAAAACGTTCCGCGACATCCACTACCTGAAACAGTTTTCAAAAAGTCGAGCAAGGACACTACGAGACTTAGGGTGCACTAGAGTAGCACTTATCTTTGACTAAGAATTACTTGCAACTATGTGTGATAATTAATATATACATATACTAGAAATAGAATATCTCAGGTACTCGTGTTTTCGCTTGAAAGCAGTGGCATATCTGAAGGAAGTGACCCTATGATGAAACGAACTGTGCGGACTGTGCAAGGAATTACGTAATTATGGATGCATACATAATTATGGAATTCAGTGCACAGAAACCACAGCAAGTCTTGTCACGTATAAAATGAGATTCCTTCAATACAAGAAAAGGTCAAACGTGAACACCCTCACCCCTCCCCCAGCCTATTAAATACTCTATTGGAGCAATGATTTAGGGTATAAAGACAAGAACCGCCAATGTGAAGAAAGATATTTTGTACTTTACATATATTAAACTTGTACTATGGGGAGATGTAACCCTTATGCATTTTGTTTACCTCGCAAACAATGATGCAACATGTTACCCTGATATGTGTAAAGACTTGGTGAATATCTTATGACACATCAGTATTTATCTATTTATGCATGCTTGTTGCTGTATGAATTTATTTATATGTTTGGCGGATTGTTTGGTGTCACTTATGTGGGTATATGCATGTGTATATATACTACTACTGTCTCGTATGACGATATCAAACAAATGTCTAACCCTGTTGTGTTATGTTCTGACAGAACATGGCACCTAGGAGAGCTGTGAACAATCAGGATTCTGATCAACCCCCTCCTCCTCTTCTACCGAGGACTGTTGAAGAACTGAACTCCCTACTGGAAGAAAGGATCACCGCAGCTATCGCCCAATACGAGGCTAATCGCACCGAACAAAGTGGAGGACCAAGCAATGCTAGACGTAATGGACAGGGAGATTCATCTGGAGGAAACACAACTCAAGGCTTCACCTTCAAGCAGTTTCTCGACTGCAAACCACTGAACTACGACGGCACTGGAGGTGCAGTGGCGTTTGTATGCTGGACGGAGAAGACTGATTCCACTATCCGTATGAGCAAGTGTACCGCGGATCAGCAAGTCACTTTTGTTACTGGGTTATTCGTTGATGAAGCTTTGACTTGGTGGAATTTGCAAGTCCAAACCCTGGGAGATGATGCAGCGTATGGGATGACTTGGGATGAGTTAAAGAAGAGAATGAGAGAAAAGTATTGCTCTCGTGCTGAACTCCAAAGGTTGGAGACTGAGTTCTGGCACTTGACCATGGAAGGCGCGGACATTACTAGTTATACCCGAAGGTTCCATGATTTGTCAAGAGTGACCCCCTATATGGCGACTCTCGAATTTAAGCACGTTGAACGCTACATATGGGGATTGGCTCCAGAGTTTCGCAGCATGGTAACTTTGGCTAAACCTGAAACGATCACTCTGGCTGTCAGCCTTACTGAAGATGTTCGTATGAAGAAGGTATCACTGAATCCAGCTGAAAAGACCGAGACGCATGTTGAGTCGTCTGGTGACAAGAAAAGGAAGCATTCGAATCTTAATCAAGCAACCCGCAGCAACAACAAGGGTTCCAACAATAAGAAGCGCGGCCCCAATCCACCACAGGAGGAGAGAACTCTTGCAGCCATGAATGACGCTCCTGCCAGAGGATACCAGGGCACTCTGCCCATCTGCAACCAGCGCAAGCGTCATCACGAAGGAGTTTGTCGCATCCCAAAATGCGACAAGTGTGGAAAACTGGGTCACCATACTGAAAACTGTTGGGGAAAAGGAAATGGAAGTGGTAATAGGAACGGGAATGGAAACTGCAACGGTGCTGGTAATAGAAACGGTGGTGGAAATGGAAATGGCAATGGTAACCGGAATGGTAATGGAGCTGGGCAGAACCAAGGATGCTTTGGTTGTGTAAGCAAAGATCATTTCAAGAAAGATTGCCCAAGGGAGAACAATGCTCAGGCTCGAGCATTCGTGATTGGAGCAAGGAACGCACGCGAGGACCCTAATGTGGTCACCGGTACGTTTCTCGTTAACAATCACTTTGCATCCATACTATTTGACACTGGTGCCGATTATAGCTTCATGTCTGTGGAATTTAAACGTATGCTTGGAATAGAATCTAGTAGATTAGATATTCCTTATTCCATAGAACTAGCCGATGGTAAACTTGTTGAAGCAGGCGAAGTCGTTAGGGGTTGTACATTAGTACTTGGTGACCGAAGCTTTAGTATCGATCTCTTACCTGTTCAATTGGGTAGCTTCGATGTGGTGGTTGGAATAGCCTGGCTGTCCAAGAATAAGGCTGAAGTTGTTTGTCACGAGAAAATCATTCGCATCCCTCTGGCGAATGATGAAACTCTCATCGTGCATGGAGAAAAACGAGACGTGCCTCTGCGAATCATCAACTGTATGAAGGCGCAGAAGTGCTTAAGGAAAGGATGTGTTGCATTCCTGGCGCACGTTGTAGATAAGAAGGCTGAGGAGCCGAAACTCGAAGACATTCCTGTGGTGAAGGAATTCCCTGATGTCTTTCCCGAAGATCTGCCAGGATTACCTCCGCAACGACAAGTCGAATTCCATATAGACTTGGTTCCAGGAGCCGCTCCTGTAGCCAAGGCACCCTATCGGCTTGCACCATCCGAGATGCAAGAATTATCTACGCAACTCCGGGAGTTGTTGGATAAAGGATTCATAAGGCCAAGCTTCTCGCCTTGGGGAGCTCCAGTATTGTTCGTGAAGAAGAATGATGGAACTTTGTGGATGTGTATCGATTATAGAGAGTTGAACAAGCTCACTATCAAGAATCGGTACCCATTACCAAGGATTGATGACTTATTTGATCAGTTGCAAGGATCAAGCTACTATTCCAAGATCGACCTTCGATCTAGATACCATCAGTTAAGGATCCAAGAGGAAAGCGTACCAAAGACTGCATTCAGAACGCGTTATGGGCATTACGAGTTCCTTGTGATGCTATTTGGATTGATGAATGCACCAGCGGTATTTATGGATCTGATGAACCGCATTTGCAAACCATATCTTGATAAATTCGTGATTGTATTTATCGATGATATCCTGATTTACTCGCGAACGAGAGAAGAGCACGAGCAACACCTCAGGACCATTTTGGAACTACTGAAGAAAGAGAAACTTTATGCAAAGTTCTCAAAGTGCGAATTTTGGATTCGCAAAGTACAGTTCCTTGGTCACGTTGTGAACGAGAAGGGCATTCATGTAGACCCAGCCAAGATAGAAGCAATAAAGAATTGGGAAGCCCCTAAAACCCCAACTGAAGTTCGACAATTTTTGGGCTTAGCGGGTTATTACCGACGATTTATCAAGAATTTCTCCAAGATAGCTCAACCGCCGACTACCCTTACGCAGAAAGACAAGAAGTACGACTTGGGTGATAAGCAGGAAGAAGCCTTCCAACAGCTCAAAAATAAGCTATGCGATGCACCGATACTATCCTTACCCGAAGGCACTGAAGACTTTGTGGTATACTGCGACGCTTCGCGTCAAGGTTTGGGTTGCGTGCGCATGCAACGCCAAAAGGTCGTCGCTTACGCTTCAAGACAGTTGAAGGTGCATGAAAGGAATTACACCACGCATGACTTGGGGCTAGGCACGGTGGTATTCGCCTTGAAGATCTGGCGACACTATTTATATGGTACTCGATGTACAATCTTCACATATCACAAAAGCCTACAACACATATTTGATCAGAAGGAATTAAACATGCGTCAGCGACGATGGGTCGAGCTGCTAAACGATTATGACTGTGAGATTAGGTACCATCCTCGAAAGGCAAACGTTGTAGCGGACGCGTTAAGCCGAAAAGAAAGGGTTAAGACCCTAAGGGTTCGAGCATTGGAAATGACCATTCGAACGAACCTCACTGCACGCATTCATGACGCACAACAAGAAGCCCTTAAGGGGGAGAATTGTAGAGCTGAATACCTCCGAGGTATGCTGAAGAATTTGGTGCCAAACGAAGAGGGAACCTTATACTTTAAGGGGCGTATTTGGGTTCCGCTCTATGGCGGTATTCGAGAAGTCATCTTTAATGAAGCTCACAAGTCGAGATACTCGATCCACCCAGGATCGGACAAAATGTATCAAGACTTGAAGGAATACTATTGGTGGCCGAGGCTTAAAAGTGATGTTGCTATCTACGTTGGTAAGTGCCTAACCTGTGCTAAGGTTAAGGCTGAATATCAAAAACCGTCCGGGCTACTGCAACAACCAAAGATACCCATGTGGAAGTGGGAGCAAATCTCGATGGACTTCATAACAAAATTACCCAGGACCCCTAGGGGGCACGATATGATATGGGTGATAGTTGATCGATTGACTAAATCTGCGCATTTCCTCCCAACCCGAGAGAAGGATAGCACTGGAAAGCTTGCTAAGTTGTACCTTAAGGAAATTGTAGCACGTCATGGAGTGCCTATCTCAATTATCTCAGATAGAAATGGACGTTTCGTATCAAGGATCTGGCAATCCTTCCAGGAGGCCTTTGGATCTCAACTAGATCTAAGCACGGCCTTCCATCTGCAAACAGACGGCCAGAGCGAACGAACCATACAAACGCTGGAAGATATGCTTCGCGCATGTGTTATGGACCTAGGCGACAGCTGGGATACTCACCTACCTTTAGTTGAGTTTTCCTACAATAACAGCTACCATACGAGCATAAAAGCAGCACCGTTCGAAGCTCTATATGGCCGCAAGTGCCGCTCGCCATTATGTTGGGCAGACGCTGGAGACAAACTTATGGTTGGTCCTGAACTTGTTCAAGAGACAACCGACAAGATTATGCAGATCCGAGAGCGCATTAAGGCGGCTCGAGATCGACAAAAGAGCTACGCTGATTAAAGACGAAAAACCTTGGAATTCAAGGTGGGAGACAAAGTTTTGTTGAAGGTCTCACCTTGGAAGGGCGTAGTAAGATTCGGAAAACGTGGAAAGCTGAATCCGCGATACATCGGACCATTCAAGATATTGGAAAGAATTGGTACCGTGGCTTACAAGTTGGAATTACCGGAAGAACTTAACGGAGTACATGATACGTTTCATGTGTCCAACCTCAAGAAGAGTCCAACCCAAGAAACAGTGATCATCCCTGCGGATGAAGTGCATATTGACGACACACTCCGATTTACAGAACAACCCGTTGAGGTTACAGACTGGAAAGTCAATAAGACCCGGAGGAGTAGTGTCAAACTTGTCAAAGTACGTTGGAACTCTAAGCACGGACCCGAGTACACGTGGGAACGTGAAGACTAGTTTAAAGACAAGTACCCCCACCTGTGACAACTGGCACAAAATCGGTAATTTCCGTATAATTTAATTATTATTTAATATCTGCAGTTATGTGCTTAAATGTCAACATTGTCTGATTTCATGCTATACTTGTGAATTCATGCACGTTTTATACTTCAAATATTTCTTTATGCATTACTGTTAGCGTTGCGTCAGAAAGACTAGTAAACTCACCGGTAAGACACACTGTGTCAGCAACTCTGCAAAAAGCAGTCAGATAATGGAATTAGGGCCTAGGAGTAGGTCCAATGTCTAAAATACATTAAAACCCAAGTATGGATACAAGGGTTAACATATTAGCTTTTCGGAAGATAAACTATGCATTAAAAAGCTCCCGAAACAAACTTTAAATGCTGAATTTTACATATTTCAGCAATAATTCAGCTCTAATCAGCATTTTAACAAGTTTGTACCATGCAAAAACATGACTAAATGGTCCTGAATGCTTTCCTAAATGTTGGGAATTAAAAGTGTCACAAAAGGGTACATAAAGAACACTAAACGGAATAGTTTGATACTTTAACAAACCGGTATCTAACTGAACAACCGGACACTACCCGAAACACCAAAATTATACTAGAAGCATTGATTTAATGTTTCTGAGCTAGTTAAGATCCCCGAACACCCTAACACACGATATAACACACATTATGCATAACACCTAACTAATACACTTAAATCCTAACTAGATCTCCTAACTTACCATTGAAAACCAACCAAGACCCCCCCCCCCCTTGTGTGTGGACGGTCACTAGGTGGCCCCACCACCTAGATCTTACTTGATTCACTTAAATCTTATAAGATTGTGATCATAGATTTTGTGTGTACTTAGGGAACACATTAACCCTTGGATAAACACTTAAACTCAATTATAAGTAAGACGTGGAGGATCTTGAGCTCTCATTCTCTCACCCACACTTCACACACAACCCTATCCTCCCTCTTCTCTCCCTCTCGGGCCTGAGCAACAACAACAACATCATCATCATTCATCCATTGATCATCCATTCCAAGTTCATTTCAAGGTGTAAGAAGGTGTCTAATGAAGCTTGGTGGTCTTGGATCTTGAAGGACCTCTCCCGATTGCTTTTATCCATCACATTTGCCATCATCAACTTCTTGTGTTCATCCCTAGCCATAGAGCTAGTAGTAAGGCTCTTATAATCCCTTGTTACTTCTAATTTTGTTGGTTAAAAGATGATGAACATTGTTAATCTTGAAAAACACTAAAGAACATGATCATGAATCTTTAACATAAGCTTAATAACATATGAATACATGTTGATTGTGTTGATTTGCTTCTTGATGATTGATGATTTGTGTTAGTGATGTTAGACACCATATGAAACCTACTAGATTGTGATTTAACACATGATCTTGTAAGTTAAGGTGGTGATCTTGTGAAAGACCAAGATCATCATGCTTTATGTCTTCATGAACTTTAAAAATGAAAATGATTTTGTGAATGATGAAGTATGTAATATGTTACTAGTCATAAACTTGGATGATTTCAAAAATAGTTTTCCAAAGAAACTAAGTTAAATAACAAGATTTGCATAGACTTAGTTATTACATAAACAAACACTATTTTTAAAGGTTAAACAAGTATAGAAACACTTGTGAAGCAAGAAGATTTCATAAAGAAATGTTTTTGTAAAACATGTTTACAAGTTGTAAACACCTAAATCTATCAAGAATGAAACTTTTAAAGAAGTAAACAAATTTTAAAGGGTAACTAAACCTACTAAACACACTACCAAGTTACTACAAGTTTTTATAAAAGTTCAAGTTCATGTTGTTACGTAAAATTACTTGATTTTGGCACTTGGTAAGTGTTGAATGAGTTGTTGATTGTTTGTTATAATTTTAAAAGAAAATAAACACATGTTTTGAAAACATGAGAAACCTCCATTTTTAGGGGAAACCATGTCAAAATTTTTATAAAATTTTGACACTTAGAGAAATATAAGTTTTGGTGAAACTTATTCCCTAAAATTGTACCTAAAAATATTTACCAAGGTTTCCCTAATTTTTGTGTTAATTTCAAGATTAAGATATGATGATTTCTTCAAGATAAAAAGTGATATTAAGTATGTATATTTTTTAGGAAAATATATATATTTATTGGTCACCAATTTTGTGCTAAGTGTATGTAATATGTATTGTATGTAATAGTGTATTAGGACTTGAAAAATACACTAAATACTCCTAAGGAGTAGAAATACAAAAATACACATACAACATGCTTAGACAAATACAAGAAAATATATTTATGAAAATATATTTCTTAATAGATTATGTAACTTGGACAAGTTATGAACTTAAAATGTATTTTTGGACGAGAATATATAACTCGGGTGAAAAATACAAGATACTTATATTTATTTTTGGGAAAATAATATAAGTAAGATACATAGTTAAAAATATAAATTATTTTTAACAACAAAGAACACATACATAAAAGATGGTGACTTGCACTTGTGCGATACAAGTCTAGTGACTAACGTTAATAAAACACGCATAGGTCACGACACTATAAAACCAACCGGTGAAGTTTACGGCGTAGGATACGCAAAGTTGTGAGTTCATGTCCCCACTTTTAAACTTTTACTAGTTTTCTAACTTGGGGAAAATACATGTGCTATGGTATGTTGAATACAAAAACTAAGGAACGATACTTTAGATCATGTCACGAATAGGGTGTTATAAGCACCATTAATCAGTTACATACCAAGACCGCGGAACAAAAGGTTAGATCTAATGGGTTTTAGCCAGCCACACTTTTGGTCACTCTAGTACCAAGCAGTGCTTTTGTATCTCTAGTCGTGAATCGACAGTCGTGGATCCGACAGCTAAAAATGCCTATGGTTTGGATGCTTCCTATGTCGTGTCACATGTTAATGGCCTTGCAAACCATTAGCGATCTCGATTTCCTTATATTTACAGAAATACTTGTTTCATACAAATTACATACCATGTTTTCATTCAAGTATACAAACGTTCAATACAAAAACTGCATGAATTCACACCAACCTTATGTTGACGATTTTCCAAAAACTCACATGTATTTCAGGTGACTAAAGTGGATGTGCGCGCGGTCATACTCTTGCTCTTGGATGATGTTTATGTTTTTAGCTAACTTGTGTCAAGACTCCGATGCCTGTTTTTGTGAGAACTGGTTATTATATTCATCCTATGTGGGATATAAGAACCAAGTTCTCGACGTTCGTCTTTTAAATAAAGTTGTAAACTTTTCAGACACTATGATGTCTTGTGATGTAAACACTTAACCCATGTTATGTTTTAATTATGCAATGATAATGGCATTTGGAGTTATTTTACGAGCATGTAGTAAGTTTACCTTTCGTATGCAATGAGAACCTTTCAAGATCACACCTCGTGCTTCCGCCTCAGAAAGGGGTGTGATAGAGACAAAGTTCAGGTACCCGTTTCTTTTTTCAGCAAAACTCTAAAATTGGCAGAAATCAAGTATCCTCCCCTGGAAAAACTTGCTCTAGCCCTAGTCCAAACGGCTAGAAGGCTTCGAATGTATTTCCAAGCACACCCCATACAAGTGGTCACCGACCAACCTATAAAAAGTGTGCTTGAAAAACCGGAGAATTCAGGGCGATTAGCCAAGTGGGTTGTGGAACTCAGTGAGCACAACATTACCTATGTTCTAAGGAAAGCCATCAAAGCCCAAGTCTTGGCTGATTTCATTGTAGAAGTCCCAAAACAAATAATCACTGAAGTAAACACAACTGCCACTGAACCCTTAGACCTTGAAGCCTGGAAGCTTTTTACCGACGGGGCTTCAAGCGTTGAAGGGTCAGGGTTGGGCTCATTTTGATAAACCCGGAAGGGTTAGAATTCACGTATGCTCTTCGATTTGATTTTCAGACCACCAACAACGAAGCTGAATACGAAGCACTGATAGCTGGCTTAAGGTTGGCCAAGGAGATGAAGGTTCAAAAGCTTGAAGTCTTCACGAACTCGTTGTTGGTGTCAAACCAAATGAATGACAGTTATGTTGCAAAGGAACCTAACATGAAAAGGTACAAGGAAAAATCCAAAGAGCTGATGAACACGTTCCAAACGTGTACCATAAAGCAAATCCCCAGATCTCGAAACAAGAAAGTTGATGCCTTGAGTAAACTCGCTTCACTCACTTTTGCCCACCTCACTAAAAAGGTGCTGGTAGAAGTGTTGAAAACTCTATCAATTGAAGAATTGGAGGTTCAAGACGTGATTACCGAAGAAGGTCCCAACTGGATGACTCCAATTAAGAAATTCCTTAAAAATGGTGAATTACCTGCTGATCAAACAGAGGCTGAAAGGGTTAAAATCAAGTCCAGACAATATGTGTTGCAAGATGAAATCCTCTACAAAAAGGGGTACCTTGCACCCTTGCTGAGATGTGTTGGTCCCGAACAAAGCCAGTACTTGGTCAAAGAGGTTCATGAAAGGATATGCGGAGCCCATTTTGGAGCAAGAACAGTGGTTGCTAAACTAATAAACCTTGGGTATTTTTGGCCCTCAATGCACCGAGATACCGCTGAACAATTAAGAAAATGTGATTCTTGTCAAATCCATGCACCGGTACCAAAGAGCCCCAAACATGATCTTGTCCCAATATCCTCAGCATGGCCGTTTCATAAATGGGGAATGGACATTGTCGGCCCATTCCCGCCAGAAAAAAGGTGGAGTGAAGTTCTTATTAGTTGGCATAGATTACTTCACCAAGTGGCCTGAGGTTAAACCACTTGCAAAAATCACGGGCAAGCAAGTCATTGACTTCGTTTGGCCTGAGGTTAAACCACTTATTTTTCTCTTTGTACATATCTTTCTAGAAAATGTTGGATTTATTATTTCATGGAGATTGTGGTTTGGTTTAGTTCATGTTTGTTTTCTTGTGATTTTATTTTCCAAACTTCAAAACTTGAATAAGTATTCTAAAATGGTGCATTCACCCAAACTTAAGGTTTTGGTATAGTAATGACCTAAGAACATATCTACTTTGCTTCGTATTGTTATGAATCACAGTTTTTTAGTAGGTTAATTTTTATGTATACAGTGCAAGTCTTGGTGAAGATGTACTTATAGTTATGGATCATGTTTTAAGTTGTTTTTATGGATCATATTTTAAGTTGTTTTTGTTCTTGACATATGCAACTTGATAGGTTTAAGTGCAAGTGATGCTTAAGAAGAAAAATTAGGCCGTTTATATCTGTATAGATGTATATTGGCTGTAGATTGGAGGCTGCTGGCATCTTCAGGTTATCCTCTTTTGTTTTCACTTTAAACTTCAGCCCTCTTCAATTTATATTCTTTTTTTTTTCAGCCATCAAAGTAACTCAATGCATTAACCCGAGATAACAAAACGACTCTTGACCTATCTGAATTGCTTCCCTTATCTACTCTTCAGCTATAAAAATGGAGGTATTTTGTTAACTAAAGTTTTTTAATTATATTTTTCCATTTTAATTTTAAAAAATTACCCATTCTCATTTAGAGTGTAAAATGAGTATGACGTGGTCATTTTTCTATAAACATCACCAGTTGACCAAGGATCTTGCCATTCCAATTCCACGGACCCAATTAAGTACTGCTAACACCATCTTAATAAATTCAGTATGGCCTTAAATACAATCCTTAGTTTTAAGAGTATTGATTTATATATATTGTTCAACAGCAACCTGATCAAGAGAGCTTTTCGAGATGCAACAATAGAGAAAAAACTAGAGAAACTTAAAATTAGTATGATTGAGAAAGACCTAGATGAGCTGGCACGTATGATGCATGAACTAAAACTGAAGCAAGAAACTCCTGACCTGCTAGAAGCTCTGAAAACTATTCTAAGCATCTTCCTGCAAGACACTCCTAAAAAACCTACTCAGATACCCATGGAGGTAATTTATCTTCTAATTTAATATCCGAAGAAGGTCATATTTCCATATAAGATAAACAAATTTTGGTTTGATCTATTTTTTTATAACCAACTATTTTTTTCCCAGAAAGTTAGAGCTTTCAACTAATTAATAAAAAACCCTTAAAGCCATAGAAAATGATTTAAGGTTATTCACTTACTCATATAGGTTACCCTGCTAAAATATGATGTCATAATAGTAACTTTAACCCAGTTGAGTTTTTTTTTTTTTTTTTTGAAGTGGCACCTTGAAACTGGTTTACCATCATTAAGTGAATAGAAGTTTTTGGAACTTGGGTTTTTTTTCCTAGAAAGAGTGGGGTACGTAAAAATAGAATTATATCTAAGTTGGAAACCTTTTTACGCAACTTGGCCTTCCTAGAGCACTATGTGTCGACCTTATGACGATGACGATGAAATTTTTTTTTACTGTTTTAGGTTGGAGATATGAATGGAGTAAAAGTCTTGCGGCATGATCTGTTCACAAATGATGCTCTACTTTAGCTTTCGTTTCAACAATTTAAAATGGTAATTTTTTAGTAATAGTGATATTATCCTTGCAGATGTGTTTTGTGTTGGCATCACATAATAAACATGGCTTAGAAGGGTACAATAGAAGGACAATCTCATGCGTGTGGGACGCCTTATGATAAGTATAACATTGTAGGGTTTGTAAGCAAATTTTCAAAGGTTAATATACGCAATGATATTGGTAATTTCTATTCTTATTTTTAGTTTATAAATCTGTAATACAATCTTTTTGTATACAGTGTGCTTGGCGATAGCTAAAGACGGAAGAGAATAATATTAAAGGGAAAGTCAACCACATGAAGAAAGGAAAGATATTAGCTTTGTTCGAGAATTTAGTGAAAATGGTATAGATGAAGATGTTTACAGTTTAAAATTTGGTTTTTTAGCTAATAATGAATAGATATATAAGTGTAATCCTTTTAGCTATTTAATATCTCTTACTACTTTTGCATGATCTCATATTTTTTTACTCAATAGTTTATAATTGTAACTTAGTTTCAATTTTCTAACATTTTCATGTACTCTCTAACATTTTTGTTAATATTTCAATGTATATAAATTATAATTTTTTACTTCACAATTTTAAAGGATTTAGTTTAATGCTGCTTTTTGACTAACCATTCTATAACAGTAAAAGGGATTTATATCAAATCAAGTGTTGGAGGGTAGCCAACCAGTTGATATCTCTAAGAACCCGTTTGAGTTGTTCTTACACTGAAGTAAGAATCTATTTTTTTTCAAATTAATTTCATGTATATTTTTAATAATCTAGCAATAGAGCTTTAAATTCTAAGTCGTCCTGATTGGAATTGATAATGTCAGAGGATGAATGCGATAGTGGAGTTAAAGAAGACATCATGAAAACATCATGAAGGTTTAGTTGACAAAAACTTAATTTGTAACGGACATTATGTAGATGTACTATTGGGACATGCTCAACTGTCTCAAAATATTAGGCTTAACAAATCACACTTTAACGCTTCTACGTTTAAATTATTTTATGTGTTTAGTTGGTGTTTAGCCACTCGCGAAGCTCGCGGGGTCTTAGGCTAGTTATATTACTATATTAGTTCTATTTCGATTTTCCCAAACTATTATGCACAACAGCACAAGTTCTATAAACCTCGTTAAATAATCGGGCCACTATCTTATTGGGCCATGTTGAATAAACCGTAAATCGTTGATCCAACAAGGTAACAACTATAAAGTTTTTATGGCAAAAGATCAAATACAAATACCTTTAACATGTAAAACGTACAAACTGAAGGTTTTGCTTAAAAAACGCGGTGCCATTTTCGTAATTATTTACTTGTAGAGTAATATCAAAAGTACACTACAAATGATCTTGTAGGGTAATTTTGATATTGTAGGGTAATTTTGTAAAATGGTCTTTTAGGTTAATTTTGATATTTTGTAGGGTAATTTTGTAGTGTATCATAATTACTCTACAAATGATCTTGTAAGGTAATTTTGAGTTGTATGTTGTTTGATAAACTAGTAGAGTAATTTTGATACACTTGTAGAGTAATTTTGATAATTACCCTACAAGCACATTTTACAAAATTACCCTACAAGATCAAAATTACTCTACAAGATCATTTGTAGGGTCATTTTGATTACTCTACGAGTAAATAATTACAAAAAATGTCACCACGTTTTTTTTTTACTTCTTCATGTCTTTCGTACGTTTTGTATAATAAGATTGTTTGTACGAGAACTTTTCCTAAGTTTTTATTGTTGGGTTTCCGTGGTGATCGGTCATAATTTTATTTACCAAAAACCCGGTTCAATAAATAATAGTTAATTAATTAAACGAGTTAATTAATAAAACGCAGCGGAAAAATAAACTAATGATCAACAGAAACGAAACCCGACAGGATCCGGTTACATGCAAATACGAGCACAGTGAAACAATATTTAACTACCGATTAGAAAGATATACCTCGGTTAATAACTAACCGGTCGAGACACCGAGGTTCAACGAACAAGTGCTAGTAAACGAACCAATGAAACACAACGAGGGAGGTGGCGCCAAGCGGCGGCCAACCGCGGAAAACAGCGGCGGCAGCCGTGGCAATCAGCGGCGGCAGGGCAGAGGCGAAACAGCGGAGGCGGGGGCGGAAACGGCGGCCCGCGGCGGTGGCCGGTTATGCGTGTGGTGTTGTTGAGAGCATTTTGTTCATCCAACTCTTTTCTTAAAAATCCCATGATCTCAAAAGCAAGACCCAAGATTTAAAAAGGAAGAAGGCTATGCATGCTTGCCAAGTGGCACACATGTATAGTGCATGTGTTGCAATTGGCCAAGATGTTGGTGCGTGACAAGTGGCGGTAGGTGGATGCATGTGCGACATGTGGTGCAGCAAAGGTGCATGCGCGGTAAGTGGCGTAGGGTGAGTATTCCCGTTTCACCCGGTCCATGTACCCGTCTCTCAGTTAATACCCGCTCATGATCATAAATATAATTATGACCTGTCTCGTATGTTGTTCGTAATTACCAGTTAAACAGGTTAAGTGGATTTTAGTTCGTTGCCCAAGGTGTAACTCTTACGGGTCAAGACCCGGTCGGCAGCGTTGACTTATCAAACCGGACATAATATCCAACAGCTCCCACTTGGACGGTCTCTGATAAGATCTCAACACAGACAGCCAGCGGTGTTCTAGCTACACATAGCCGCCCCCAACAGATCATGACACTTTAAGGCATTAACCAAGGTATCTTCTTTTAGCAACGGCTTGCTACATGAAGACAATAGACTTATGGCAATCGCTGTCATCTATCCTTTTTGTAAAAGACATCAATTGAACAATGAGACATGAATAGATTCAATCTCACATGGCGTTCAATCATTATCGTTTTCGTTCACAGAATCAAAGTGGTCCAATCAAACACACAGTAAGTTTGGGTAAGGCCTTACACTTCACCAGTTTGAATCAATGAGGGCGCCCTGAAGTCTAGCTGTTACATATAATGTAAGAGTACAAAATTCCATCTTGACTACATACAACTCCCACTGAACTTCAGAACCACTCCCTACCAATGCCTTTATGACTGGCAGTTACGCGACAGTGTTTGACACTGATAAAAGAATAGTCTTTAGTAAACGAAAGTTCTAGCATGTATCTCAGGTCAGAGGATACTAAATGAGTATACCTAAATCAAATACATCTTATGACCATGATCCATGAAGATGATTTGATGCGAGTTACATCCAACGTCATTCACAATGAGGTTTGTGAGTTTGGAAGTCAACCCCTTGAGTCTAAAGTCAGGATAGTTTTAATTCAGAGTCGTTCCCACGGGTCTGACCGACTACCGATAATTTAGAATACAAGATTCATGGATTAAACGTATCAAAATCGAACACAGTTGTAAGATTCAAACTTTGCATTTAGCCAGTAAATCAAAGGTGAATTCAAAAGGTACAACTGTTTGAATGTTCGTACATCCAAATACTAAATCAAAACAAATAGTTATCTAATCTAAGACCGATAGCTTGTCCTGAGTCATCGGTTTAGTGAACGGGTCTGTTAGGTTTTAATCTGTGTCTATTTTGCTTATTAAGATGTCTCCTCGTTCCAGTATTTCCCGTATATAGTGGAACTTTCTTAGAATGTGCTTAACCCTGTGATCTGGGCTCCCTGGTTTGAGCAATGGTTCCTGTGTTATCACAGAACACCTAGATTGGTTTCTGAATACTTGAAACCACATCGAGGTCGTTGATGAACTACTTCATCCAAGCAGATTCTTCCGCAGCATCTGATGTAACTATACATTCGGATTCGGTGGCCGAATCCGCCACTATACTCTGTTTGGAGCTTTTCCAATAGACAGCTCCTCCATTGAGAGTGAATACGAATCCTAATTGTGAGCGAGAATCATCTCGGTCACTTTGGAAGTCAGCATCAGTGTAACACACCTTACAGTGAGCTCCTCTTCCACTCCTCCAAACACCAAGAACATATCTTTGGTTCTTCTCAAGTACCTCAGAATGTTCTTTACTGCAGTCCAATGGGCAATGCCAGGACCATGCTGAAAACGACTGGCCATGCTTAAAGCACACGAGTCGTTAAGTCTAGTGCATATCATACATGATTCAACCAATCGCTGAAGCATATGGAACTGCTTCCATTTTCTTAATTTCAATGTCCGTTGAAGGAGATTGCGATTTGTTCAACACGGTTCCTTTAGTCATAGGAACACCTCCTTTCTTGGAGTTTTTCCATCTTAAAGCGTGTTATCATCTTTGTCTATGTGCGTTCTTTGACTTAGCCCTAGAAGCCGCTTAGATCTATCCCTATAGATCTTCATTCCTAGAATGTAAGTAGCTTCTTCCAAGATCTTTCATTGCGAAGCAAGATCCCAAAAAGTGTTTAACTTCGTTAAGCACAGGGATGTTATTTCCAATGATTAGTATATCATCCACAGGATGAGGAATGATATGGTGCTCCCACTAACCTTTCTGTAAAACACAAGGCTCATCTTCATTGTTGACAAAACCAAACTCTTTGATCTTCTGGTAAAATGAAGATTCCAACTACGAGCTGCTTGCTTGAGTCCATAAATGGACTTATTGGGTTTGCACACCTTAGTTGGATATTTAGGATCGACGAAACCTTCAGGCCTGATGCGTGCGAAGTGTCGTATATATTAGGTGTACATTTTAAGCCCTTTTTAACACTTATTTTAGCCAAGTTTTAAATTTATAAAACACGATATTTTACTAACACTAAACACACATATGGGCAAGTGCACCCATCGTTGAGCGTAGTATAGTGTTGGTAAGATACCGAGGTCGTCCAAGGACATAAGAGCTTTTAGTACCGGTTTATCCTCAACGTCTAATCAAAATAAAAGGTTAGAAAAATGTTTTAAGCTAAGAAAAATAAAAACTAACTAAAATGCTGAAAAATAAAAATAAAATAAAAACAGATAGACAAGATGAATCACTTGGTTCCGACTCGTATCTAGTATAACCTTTGATTATTTCCGCACTTTTGCACATAATTAAAAGATTATCTTAGTTATTGTAGTAGGCCCCTCTTTTGAAGGTGACGTTACCCTCACCCCAGTAGTTTGAGTCAGCAAGGATACAATCCTAAAAGGGTGGATTATTGGAAGATAATGAATTAAGTTATTAATGCAGTATTGTGGTAGGCCCCGCTTTTGGCGGTGACGTTACCCTCGGCTAAGTAGTCTGAGTCAGCAGGGATACAGTCCTAAATAGCCGGGTTATAGTATTAATAGTAGTTGACTTATGAGGGGGTCAAAGAGTTTGGACCCCCGCCATCCAATACCGTGAAGTATTGAAGGAGGTCCTACTAAATTTGACCCAGGTCCATTGCAGGACCTCTAAACGCTGAACAATGGCAAGACCTTTACCAAACCGTTCCCTTAACCCCCGACCAGGTAGCCAACATACCTCCATATAGACCGTGGAGATATGAATGGTGAAAATCCTTTATTTTATATAGACAGTAAAATAATGCCAAGACACCACGGACAAACGATAAGGAAAGATCACCTTCAACATAAGTAACTAGTTATTAAAGTCATTAATACAAAACCAAATAAAAAGTGCAAAAGATTAGAAATAAAAAGTATTATACTAGACACTTTGTCTTCACCAAGTGATGTAAGAGACTTAGGCAAACATGGCCTTGATTGTCAAGAACTCTTACGATCAATCTTGGATCCCGAGACGACTCACACACTCTACGATGGACAATGGATGATGGTGGTGGATGATGGTGTTGTGATGGTGGTGGGTGGTGGGTGGTGGATGAAGTGTGAGAGAGGTGGTGTGCTAAGGGATGAGTTGAAATGAAACCAAGCACTCCTATTTATAGGCTGAACAGAAGGCTGGGCACGGCCCCGTGTCCGCTGGACACGCCCCCGTGCCCGTCTGACATTCTCTCTCTTCATTAATTGTAATTCGCAATTACAATTAATGCGCCTGCTGTACTTTCGCCACGCCCCCGTGTTCACTGGACACGGCCCGTGGTGGGCAATAGAAGCTTCTACAACTTTGTCTTTTCTGCAGACAGTTGAGCACGCCCCGTGTCCGCTGGACACGCCCTGTGTTGGCTGGACACGCCCCGTGTTGAGCTGAGCACGCCCCGTGCTCAGCTGGGCACAGCCCCATGCTCAGCTTTCTTCTTGTTTTTGCTTTGGGAGATGCTGTCGAGGAGTCGGGCATGCCACGTTTCTTCCTTTTCTTTGTATTTATGTTGGTTTTGGCTGTATATTTGTTCCTTTTGTTCGTTTAAGCTCATTTGATCCTGAAAATACAAAAGGAAGACAAAAGCACACTTTTTCCAACATTAGTACTAAAAAGGGGTTAGTTTTATGCCTCATTTGATGTAATTTATATGTTGCATTTTACGCACATCAAATACCCCCACACTTGAATCTTTACTTGTCCTCAAGCAAAACTCTTTATAATGTGGCTTTACACTCCCAAATGGAATGGGTAGAGAAGAAGGTTTTTGGGCTTGTCATAGAGTGTCGGGGTTTCCAAGATTCTTTATTAGATTTTATTTTTATTCATTTACAATCCTATTCGTCATGATTTATTTAAAACTTTTCATAAGATAAATTACTTATTAGGGCATAACATGCCTCTTTAAAATTCTATTTATATACAAGTTCACATACCTCTCGGGGGATTACTCAACACTCGGCCGAAGATGTATTTTAGTGAATCACTCGAGAGCAGCATGGAACTTACTCCTACCATAAGCTTGCCAAGCAATCAATCATCCTCCTTTTTAACTATACACCTTTGTAAATATCAAGGGGACTTTTTGGGTGAAGGGTTAGGCTTGGGTTAAAGGTAGGTGGTTGGGTTAGTGGTTAGTAAAAGGGCAAAAGGCGTAAAAAGCTTCGGTTTTCGTAAGACTTTTTTTTTTCATAACTTTTTATTTTGATGAAGCAATTCTTCAAACAAATTTGTTTTTGATAAACTTGTTTGTTTATTTCTTTTGGCTTCATCATCAACACTTTCTTCTTCTCTTTTTTTTTTTTTTTTTTTGAAAAGTCATACAAAGAACCGAGCTAGTTACTAAAACAAAGGGTTAAAAATGAAAAAGGTTTTGGTGGGTGAAAGAGTGTTTGTTTGGGTTATGAAATGAAAAGGTTTAGGCTCAAAGGGGCTAACTAGGGGGATTTTTGGGTAGGTGGTAAAAAAAAAGAAAAAATAGTGGTGTAGAAATAAAAAGGGTTAGTCCTAATGCCTCCATCATTTACTTACTCGGGTTTAAGTTGGTAAGGAGCGGGAATGTATCGTCATGGCAAGTTCTAGAGTCGTAAGAACCAAGCGGCTATTCACACAAGAAACGAAAAATGAGCATTTAGTCTAAAGATGTAAATTTGTATGCTCAATAAAGGCTCAAAACTCACTTTTGTGGGAATGGGTTTTTATGTGATCAAGTATATATAATCAAATTTTAATTAGGCTTGCTATGCATTTTCATAATTTTCTTATGTTGGTTCTTTTTATCACGACGCTATCGGTTGTAAATTCGTAAAAATATAACCTTTTTGAGAACTTGAATTTCCCAAGTTAAACCTAGACAAGTAAAAAAAATGAAAAGTTTTTGAAAAAATTTGGGGTGATTAGCGGTTCCAATAGAGTTTTGTGTAAGGCTTGTTATTAGGACTTGCAAAATTCAAGGTTTTAGCATCCCCCCCACACTTAAATTACACATTGTCCTCAATGTGTCCCAAAAATAAGTTTTTAGGTTGATTGAATGTGTAAAAGTGGGTTAAAAACAAGATTTTATGGTACTGGGTGGCTGAACACGGGCTGGTGTTGGCTGAGCACGACCCAGTGTCCAGACTGCCAGTACCAAAAGTAAACAGAAGGCTGGGCACGGGGGCGTGTCCAGTGAGCACGGCCCCGTGTCCAGGTACCTGAACTGGGCATTTTCTACAGAACCTTGGGCACGGGGCGTGTTGGGGTGAGCACGGCCCCGTGCTGAACTTGCTGTAATGAAGAAAAATCGTAGGGAGGCTCTGTTTTTGTGTATGGGGTGTTGGTTCAAGCTTCCCTTATCATCCTTCACCATCCCGAGTGTGTTTTATTCCTGAAAAAAAAAACTAAACTAGAAAACGTAAAAGTTAATCTAAACTAAAACTACGGATAGTTCCGCGGAATGTCTCCGTGGTGCGCCACGTTTATAAGGGTCCTTGGCTAGACCCACCTTATCGGGTGGTTCTGGCTCATCTTCAATTAGGGGGTCGTCATTGCCGAATGGATATTTCATTGATCGCTCAAGATCGACACTTCTTTTAAATGCCCCTAATTGAAGAGGTAGATTGTTGAACTTCCGGTTTTTCAAAGCTTCGTGAGTTTTTACAAATGGTCGTCCCAACACTAGAGGAGCGTCATCGAGGATGACAAAATCGGTCGGGATTACCATTTGATTTGTTTGAACCAATACATCCTCAACTATACCGATTGATTTTATTACTTTCCAATTGGATAGAAAAATGGGTATTTGAAGTGGAGAAAAATCACTAATACTTAATTTTTCGAAAATGTAGTTAGGCATTATGTTAACACAAAGATCTTTATCAATGGTGACATTACTAATAAACGAATTTTGAAAGAAACATGGAACCGGTGTAATGTTAATTTCAAATGGGTCTTCTTTTATTAGTGAGGTTTGATCATCAGTTAACTTAACACTTACCGTTTCGTCAATTTTAGTGTTAGTGTTTAACTCTTTTAAAAACTTAGCATGAGTGGGTACTAAACAATGATTTTCAAAAGAAGGTGACAAGAGATTAATTTCTTCAAAATTAGACTCTTCTTGAATTTTAACGTTGTCGGACTCACCTTTTTCGTTGTTTAACTCATGTGTCGGTTTTTCACTTATTTGTTCTTCCATTTTTACACTTTTGGTTATCTCTTCCTTTTTTAATTCTTCTCTTGCGCGGGACTCCTCTTCCCTTGCGCGAGCTTCTTTTATACATCGATCGATAACTCTTATGTGTTCTAATATCCTATCGGTCACTTCGGTTATAGAAAAAGAATCAGGATTTTCTAAGCTTGAATCCGGTTGTTCGACCCTTTGTTCCTCATAATACCCATATGAAGTAGATGGTTCACACCATTGTTCTTCATTGTAAGCATATGATGGATAAGGGTCGTAATTTTGTTCTTCATAATACTCATATGAGGTGGGTTGTTCACACCATGGCTCCTCATAATAAGCATACGAAGGTGGTGGCTCATATCTTGGTTCCTCAAAGTATGAGTATGAAGGCTCATACCTTGGTTCATCAAAATATGAGTATGAGGGAGGAGGTTCATACCTTTGGTCTTCATAGGATGTGTATGAAGTTGATGGCTCGTACCTGGGCTCCTCATAGTAGGTGTATGAATTGGATGGTTGATATGAGCGATTATTTTGAACCGGTCGTGAGTTACGACAATTAGTGCAATAATTACCCCTATAATCATCCCCCTCATAGGTGTAGTTGTAACCTCCTGAGTATTGATCCATAAGAATCACTCAGCAGACCACAACTGAGTCTCGAGATCAGAAAACAAAAAGAAAAACGGAAACAGAGGCTGGACACGACCCCGTGTTCAATGAGCACGGCCCCGTGTTCAGGATCTGTATCTGGGCGTTTTAATTAAATTTACTGATTTCGTTGAGCACGGGGCGTGTTCAGTGAGCACGGCCCGTGTTCAAGCTTCTGTTACTGGGTGTTTTATGAAAAATATGCAGCACGGCCCCGTGTTCAGCGAGCACGGCCCGTGTTCAACCTACTGTAATGCAAAACTAAACTAAAATGCAAAAAATTGTGGGCCCGTTTTGAAAAGGTTTTGAAAAACTGATTAGGCCGTCAATTTTAAGCTTTCCTAAAATCCTTGTGTCCCCGGCAGCGGCGCCAAAAACTTGATGCGTGCGAAGTGTCGTATATATTAGGTGTACATTTTAAGCCCTTTTTAACACTTATTTTAGCCAAGTTTTAAATTTATAAAACACGATATTTTACTAACACTAAACACACATATGGGCAAGTGCACCCATCGTTGAGCGTAGTATAGTGTTGGTAAGATACCGAGGTCGTCCAAGGACACAAGAGCTTTTAGTACCGGTTTATCCTCAACGTCTAATCAAAATAAAAGGTTAGAAAAATGTTTTAAGCTAAGAAAAATAAAAACTAACTAAAATGCTGAAAAATAAAAATAAAATAAAAACAGATAGACAAGATGAATCACTTGGTTCCGACTCGTATCTAGTATAACCTTTGATTATTTCCACACTTTTGCACATAATTAAGAGATTATCTTAGTTATTGTAGTAGGCCCCTCTTTTGAAGGTGACGTTACCCTCACCCCAGTAGTTTGAGTCAGCAAGGATACAATCCTAAAAGGGTGGATTATTGGAAGATAATGAATTAAGTTATTAATGCAGTATTGTGGTAGGCCCCGCTTTTGGCGGTGACGTTACCCTCGGCTAAGTAGTCTGAGTCAGCAGGGATACAGTCCTAAATAGCCGGGTTATAGTATTAATAGTAGTTGACTTATGAGGGGGTCAAAGAGTTTGGACCCCCGCCATCCAATACCGTGAAGTATTGAAGGAGGTCCTACTAAATTTGACCCAGGTCCATTGCAGGACCTCTAAACGCTGAACAATGGCAAGACCTTTACCAAACCGTTCCCTTAACCCCCGACCAGGTAGCCAACATACCTCCATATAGACCGTGGAGATATGAATGGTGAAAATCCTTTATTTTATATAGACAGTAAAATAATGCCAAGACACCACGGACAAACGATAAGGAAAGATCACCTTCAACATAAGTAACTAGTTATTAAAGTCATTAATACAAAACCAAATAAAAAGTGCAAAAGATTAGAAATAAAAAGTATTATACTAGACACTTTGTCTTCACCAAGTGATGTAAGAGACTTAGGCAAACATGGCCTTGATTGTCAAGAACTCTTACGATCAATCTTGGATCCCGAGACGACTCACACACTCTACGATGGACAATGGATGATGGTGGTGGATGATGGTGTTGTGATGGTGGTGGGTGGTGGGTGGTGGATGAAGTGTGAGAGAGGTGGTGTGCTAAGGGATGAGTTGAAATGAAACCAAGCACTCCTATTTATAGGCTGAACAGAAGGCTGGGCACGGCCCCGTGTCCGCTGGACACGCCCCCGTGCCCGTCTGACATTCTCTCTCTTCATTAATTGTAATTCGCAATTACAATTAATGCGCCTGCTGTACTTTCGCCACGCCCCCGTGTTCACTGGACACGGCCCGTGGTGGGCAATAGAAGCTTCTACAACTTTGTCTTTTCTGCAGACAGTTGAGCACGCCCCGTGTCCGCTGGACACGCCCTGTGTTGGCTGGACACGCCCCGTGTTGAGCTGAGCACGCCCCGTGCTCAGCTGGGCACAGCCCCATGCTCAGCTTTCTTCTTGTTTTTGCTTTGGGAGATGCTGTCGAGGAGTCGGGCATGCCACGTTTCTTCCTTTTCTTTGTATTTATGTTGGTTTTGGCTGTATATTTGTTCCTTTTGTTCGTTTAAGCTCATTTGATCCTGAAAATACAAAAGGAAGACAAAAGCACACTTTTTCCAACATTAGTACTAAAAAGGGGTTAGTTTTATGCCTCATTTGATGTAATTTATATGTTGCATTTTACGCACATCAAGGCCGAACCATATAGACATCTTCAGAGAGATGTCTATTAAGAAGGGCAGTTTTGACATCCATTTGCCATATTTCGTAATCACAGTACGCAATTGTGGCAAGCAATATCCTGATTAATTTAATCATAGCAACGGGCGAGAGGGTGTCATCATAGTCAATACCTTGAGTTTGATTGAAACACTTCGCAACTAGTCGTACTTTATAGGTGTGTACATTTCTATGCATATCGGTTTTTCTCTTGAAAATCCATTTGCTCCCTATTACCCGAGATTCGGGGGTAGCTCAACCAAGTCCCATACTTGATTGTCACGCATAGATTGTGTCTCGACGTTCATGGCTTCTTGCCATTTCTCAGACTCCGAATCTAAGATTGCAGATTTGTAGTTAGCAGGTTCGTCATTAGACTCAGCTACTAATAAGACTTCGGGACCTTTTAGACGCCATAAACATCTATCAGATTCTTGCGAATTCTACTATTTCTGCAAACGCTTGTGTTTTATGTCTGATTCATTGGCAACAACTACTTGTTGATCAGACAGTCCGACTACATTAGCTGTTGTTTGTGGTTCTCGAACACTATCTGTACAGGTACGTACGTTTATTACGGCAATTATTGTTATTATGTGCATTGTTTATTAATCTCCGTTTCTGTATTTCGCTAACACTATCTGCAGGTATCTGCACCAGGACCCACATCTACGGACGTCGTCAGTCATGCCGACGCGGATGGGCATGCAGTCGCTGTGGGGGATGAAGGTAATCAAGAGTTCCCCGTTGGCCCGCGGTTTAAAAACCGCGATGGGGGCATATGGACAGAGGAGCCCCTACCAGAGCATTTCGAGCCCGTTTATCCTCCTGCAGATCCTGCTGATGCAGTGCCCGTGGAGGAGCCTCCGGAGGATGTAGACGGTGCAGCGGTGCCACAGCCACCGCCACCTACCGGGGCGCCTCAGTTTCCATGTCACGTTATTCCAGGTCATGCCCCAGGAGCTGCGCTACATCCGGATGTACGAGCCGAGCTTGACAGGCTCAACGTTTTGGTAGGTTGGCTAGTACGGGCCGAGCAGGATAGACGAGAGAGAGAGGGATTACACCGATACCGCTTCCACCAGCTCGAGCACCACATCAGCATCAGCAGCCGCAGCAGCCAGATCCAGATTCGGATTTGGATGCATAGACCTGTTGTTGTTTTTATTTTTATTGTGGATGTACAAACTTATCTTATATATTTTTGTTATGGATGTACAAAGTTATCTTATATATGTCATATTTATGTTTGTTTTCAGTTATTCGGTTACCTAATGATTGTTGTCTTAAATTGAGATAATACGGAAACAAAATATGTTTTGAATATAATACGGAAACAATATATCCCCTGAATATAATACGGAAACAATATTTGAACGAGATAAAATTTTAATCGGAAGAATAAAAAAGTAAAATGTTAAAAACATTATAATATTTAATCGATATAATATATTTAAAGAGCCGATTTTTAAAATAGTTGATTTAAAAAAAAAACTTTTTTATAGTGTAAAAAACAAAAAAAAACAAAAACAAAACTTTTTTTAAAAGCAAAAAAAATTTCAACCAAAAAACACATCTTCAAAAACTATCCAAAAAACCATACCAAAACACCCCTCATTTCAGCCAAAAAAAAAACCCAAGATTAGACGTCTCGTATAGGTCTGTACCCTTCGTATATGGTTCCTTAAACTTTGTGCCTGACACCCTCTGAGACCCCCTTGAATTCAGTGCTTAGACGCCTCGTATAGGCTTATACGAGGCGTCTAGGGCACAAAAAGTGTGAAAATAGGCGCAGAGGGTGTCCAAATATCTCCACCCTTTTTAATTCATCTAGGTTTATCTCTTCGGGTGTTTAAATACCATTGAAACCACCTGCATTCTCTATATCAAGCCAAGTCAGCTAGTTCGACCGGGTTCGAGTGAATTGATTCGGTTTATGGATTGAAAAACTAGATTTCAAAGTTGAGCTTACGGTTTGAAGCCGAACGAAATAAAAAAAATACTAAAACAAATAATCTATATAATTTAAACAAAAATAAGGTAATCTTATAACTAAAACCCGGACCAAATAAAAAAACATCAAAACCAGTCCGTTTTGATGGTTTCCATTTAGTTTTCCCTAAAATCCGTGAATAAAAGTTAAAAGAGTTAAGTGCCATTTACATCCCTGTGATTTGTCCACTTTAGCCATTTCAGACCAAATTTCAAAACCGTACCATTTTCCTCCTTAACATTCTTGAAACGTGTGATTTCAGTCCAAAAAAACTAATCTCAGTTAAAAAACTCAGCTTAGGGGTAAAAAAGTCAGTTTACATAGTGGTTCGTAGTGGTTCAGTGGTTTTACATACCCTCCACCGTGCACCAACCTCCAAACCACTATGTAAAATGACCATTTTACCCCTGAACTAACTGAGTTAGTTTTTTGAACTGAAATCACACGTTTCGAGAATGTCAAAAAGAAAAATGGTACAATTTTGAAATTAGACCTAAATGACAAAAGTGAGCAAACGATAAGGATGTAAATGACACTTAACCGGTTAAAAAGTCCCAATATACAAAGTTGTAATTTCCCATCCCACATCCAAGGGTATTTTCGTCATTTCCATGCCCAACAAACTCGGTATGCTAGTTTGCCTTTTTATATTACTAGGTTATAACCCGGAAATTTTCCCGGTAGGAAAATTTAATTTACAACAAATAAAAGTATAAAAATAACACTTTTAACCTTTAAAATGTCCACTTTCCCTTTTCTCCACCATAAATTTTTAATTTGGTTTCTTAAACTTTTTCTTGTCAAAAAGAGCCATAAAAACAAACAAAAGCAAGAATGTAAAGTACACATGTATATATAGAGGATTTACATTGGAGCCTCTATTCTATATTATATAGAGAAAATAATAGAGGAAGCAACAAAAATACCATCACACATTGGAATCTCTATAAAAAAAATTAAAAAAAGTACATAAGGCATTTGTTGGTCAATGCAATTGTCACCCATGGTTCAACCTTATCAAAATACTGTCGGAAACAAAAAAAAAGAAAAAGAAACTTGATGCCATATGCGATATTTACAATTACAACAGGACAGACATTATATGATCTTTTTTTTATACTAAAACAGATTTATCAGTTTTATGTGTTTTAATTCAACTGATAATCAAAGCACATAATCTGATTGTCGAAGCATATAGTCCGATTATTTCAAAAGGCATAATTCGATTACTTCAAGATACATATAATAGCTTTAAAAAGCAAACTCAAATGCTCCCTAAACTGACTGATGGGGTATAAAGTAGTACATGTTTATGCAGATCCAATGCACCTTTGTTTTCCTAAAATGTCTCGAGCAGAACATACATTCATGACCCATGCATTATACTCCACACATCTTTTACAATCCAAAGAGAAAATGAGCTTTCTAAAACTTAAAATCCTTTTTCTTCGACTTGCTATCTTTCTCATGCATCTTTCGCTTCCTCTTCTTTTCATTCTCCAAACACAGTAATCCCAGCAGAGTTAAGCGTTCATCATCATTTTAAAAATATATATATATATATATATATTTCAAATGAAATAAAGTAAAAATATGATGCACACACCTCGGCAACCATGTCACTGAAGTCCTCCCGTTGGCTAAGGCGCTTCTCTTCCTCTCGGGCCTCCTCGTATCTAAAAAAGATCACAAAGATTAATAAGTAAACATCAAGTTTATGTTTTAATGTGATTTTATGCTGGTGACAGGGCAAGACTCACTTGGATGGCAACACATTCTCCGTGAGCTCCAACACTTCAGGCTGCAATGAGACGTCAACCCGATCTGTTTTTAGACCTCTAGGTAAATCAACCAGAAAGGATTTGAATTAATGTTGTTCATGTCGGATTATCATCAAAACAGATAGATAGGTATTTTACTATATAACGATAATTATCAAAACCCCTTTTGACCCGAACCAAATTGAAACTTTTTTAGAATGACTTGTTTTGTCAGGCTTACGAATATACGTACCCTTTTAACAAATGGCTTCTCTTGCGGGGCACCACCTATCACATAGCTGTCGTCACAAAAAAAGGAATAAAAATCCTGTTATATTGGTTTTTTTAACAGAATAGTTAAGAAAAACGGAGTTGAGGAACAAAATTTAAATAGCAATGCTGTAGTAAGTGAGCAACCAAGCATACAACAGGACTTATTGGTTGAGACATTTAAACAAACACTTGGTCTACATGATCAAAAAACCTATGAGCAAAAAAACCAATTTAAAAATGAGGCAAGTAATCAAGCATGCAACAGGACTATTTGTTGATGTTTAATTGAAAGAAATCTAAATAAAACACTTGGTTAGCATCAGAATACCCATTTGCAAAAAATGGAATTCAAAAACAAAAAGACACGTGAACAAAACTTATAATGAAGAGTAAACTTCCGTTTTGCTCCCTGTGGTTTGGTCACTTTAACGGTTTTGCTCCAAACCTTTAAAAATAGCCATTTTACTCCCTGATGTTTCGGTTTTTTTGTCAGTTTGCTCCCCGCCTCTAACTCCATCCAAATTGTTTGTTTTTCCATTTTGCTCCCCGCAGGGAGCAAACTGGCAACAAAACCAAAACATCAGGGAGTAAAATGGCTATTTTTAAAGGTTTGGGGCAAAACCGTTAAAGTGACCAAACCACAGGGAGCAAAACGGAAGTTTACTCTATAATGAATATAAATAGTCAAGCCCAAGACAGTCATTTGTGGATTCACGAGAAACCGTTAGTAAACAATAAAGGAAGGAGAAATAAAAAAGATAAAGGATTTGGCATTTAGAGAAGGTACAAACTTCACTCAGGTGCTCTAGTAACCAGTATTTTCATTTTATATCAAATATAGGTAGTCAAAGGCACAATGTGTTTGATGAAAGATGCGTCTGGAAAAGCTATAAATTCATCAAAAAGACCAGTAGTGGTGCAAGAGATTGAAGAAAAACATATAAGCGCGCATATACCTCCTTAGCCAACACCTACGAAACCATAAAGCTGCACAAAAAAACCAAAACCAACTAACAGTACCTTATATACTTCACCAAACACTCCTCGAAACACTGAAATCACTTTGAAATAACGAATTCTTTTTAATGATATTTTTTTTAATTTGAAATAACGAATTCTTTTAAAATTCTATAGCGGAAAATAGGTCCCATTATTTTTTTCTTTAACTTATATCAAATCTAATCCAATTTAAATATTTAAAACATTATCATTAAGCTTATCATTTAAAACATTGGCATAACTCCATTGACCAAAGCTCTTAAAGGTTCAACTGTTCAAGTCATTCCCTGTACACCTCATGCAATTTGTTCTTTGACAACAGTTGACTGTAGTTTGTATACCCTATGTACAAAATGCAAAAAAATATGAAACAAGAAACGTTACTGGATCTTATTCTTCATGATTTAGAAGTCAGATATCGTTTCTCAAATCCTTCTGAAGCTTCGAGTGTTGCCTCTCCTTGGTTACATTACCTGAAATATTTCCATATCGAAAGTATCAACTAACAAAAACCAGAATGAGAAGACTCAAATATTAGACCAAAGTAATAGTTTATGTACCAACTAACAAAGAGTGTTATATTAGACCAAAGGGAGCAAGATTATACCTGGAGAATCAGAATGCGAAGACTCAAAAAACACTACCGATGAAGCCACTTCCTCATCAATTTCATCATGATTAAAAGATTACCCATTAGGCACCAAAACACCAAGTCGTAAGCCGTGAAACATCGAAAATACCATTCATTCTCCCTACCTTCAAGCAAGCAAAAATACCATTCATTCTCTCACAAAGGGGATTAATGCTAATAAATCAAAAGAACAAATATCGAATAGGTTTACTTACATGATGTTTTGATAATCTCGTGAAACAATAAGAAAGATAAGTGCATTAGAGAATGGAGTGCATAATCGATTGAAAAGCAAAACGCAATCTTCAATTGAGGTTGTACAGAAAATAAACCCTAATTAAATGAAACTTCACCCATACATCATCAAGCTATGCAAATTAATGGACAAAGACAATACCGATAAATAATGGATGATGAATCAACGTAGAAGAAGAACAGACGTGTTGATATCTAGGGTTTATCAAGGAGTGTACCTGTTTGTTGAATTGTTTGGAGAAGATGATGAATCAAGTAGAGCGATGAATGTGAGGGAGGCTAGGGTTTCAATTGAGACATAAGCTTTTATATGATCCAAATGATTAAGGGGGTGTTTGGCTTAGCTTTTATTTTTTGGCTTTTGCTTACATTTTAAAGTAGCTTATAGCTTATTTTCTATCATTTGATAAGCTCTTTTTAAGTGTTTGGATTAGCTTATAGCTTATTTTCTATCATTCTTCAAATAAGCTTAAAAACCATGTTCAAATAAGCTTATTCAAATTAGCTTATATAAGCTAATAAGCATAAGTTTAAAAAGCTAAAACAAACACCAAATGAAGCTTATTTTGTAAAAAAAAAAGCTAAAAAGGCTATAAGCTTTGTTAAAAAAGCTAGGCCAAACACCCCCTAAAGCCGGTGTGTTAAAAACCCAAATATCCGACCCGAATTAATGCCGGATCCCGTGTCCCACTTAAATGGATGCATAACATTGCTTCCCACCTAAATCTTTCACCATAACATGTCACGTCAGCAAATGGTTCCACCATCACATGCCACATGGCCCAAATCCTTTTCATTTATTAATATATATAGATGTGTACCCCGCTTCTTTTCACACACACTATTCCACACTCCGACTCGTACTTCCCCCACCGTTTCTCCGCCGTATTCCGTTGAGCAAACCGACGTCGTTTCAGGTAATAATCCGTTTTACCGTCGTTCATCTATATGCTCATCGCCTGCATTTATTCATCGTTGCTCTAATTTTAAACTACAATTATTATTATTATTATTATTATTATTATTATTATATTATATGTTTGTGTGAGGGTTTTACGCAATTAAAACCCCAAATCATGAGGGTTAAAACTTAAAACCCCAATCTACTGTTTGTAACTTCATTTAAGATCATGATCGGAACATTATTCAGTACTTCTTTGCATGTTGTTACTTATTATCTAAATTTATTATTGGTAATTTAGGGTTTTGAAATGTTTCATTGGGGTGTAAACGTTCGGCTTGGCTCGTTTTTTTTATTTTTTTTAATAAGGGTAAATTACTTTTTGAGTCCCTATGTTTTATGTGTTTTAACTAGTTGAGTCCAAAATCAAAAAGTTTAACGACCTGAGTCCCTATAAGCAGTGGCGGAGACAGCTAAGAACCAGCCGTAGCACGGGCTACGGCTCAAAGTCGTGTTCGCAGTGTTAATTTTTTGATTTTTTTTCGATTTTATATAAAGGATACCCCTCAAAGTTAATGATTTTTTTTTGGGATACCCCTGGTTTTAAGGTCTAGCTCCGCCACTGCCTATAAGCATTTTCTTTAACCATTTGAGTCCAAATTTCTAACACTGTTAAAATTATTCTGTTAACTTTTGTTAAATGACCAAATTACCCTTTTAATTAAAAAAACCATTTTATTATTAAATATATATACTTATTTTCAAGATCATTTCCAGATTATTAATCATCTCCATTCCACCACCACACCTCCAGAACTTTCTCTCTCTCTCTCTACCTAAACCATCTCCATCCTACCACCACCACTACACCGTCACCACCACCGCTGCACCTCCACAACACCCACCACCGTTGCACCTCCACCATCACCACCACCACTACACCGTCACTACCACCACAGATTGAGTTTATACACCACACCGTCACCACCACCACAGATTGAGTTTATTCACCTCTTTAAAAGTTAAAACCCTAAATAAACCCTCATCGTTTCAATCTTCAAGTTTCATTTCCAACTAGTACTTTCAATGTCGCGCGTTGCGCGTTAGGCGTTTGTATGTTTCGAAGGAGTGGAAAAGTTGGCAACCTGTTAACAAAAGGGTTGAAAAGTTGACCATTAATCTTCTTATCTACCTACCATAAAACTGCAGCAATAACACAAGAGGATATAGGATTTTTTTTTTATCTTTACAATATAGATTTCTGGTTAGATCAAAAGCAAAAAAAGACAAAGTGAAAACTTCACAGTACATGATAACAAAACTGCAGCAATATACCATATAGTATCCAAATTTAGTAATTAAATCATATAAACCCTCAACAAACCACCTTAAAAAACTTATAAAACCTGTGCCTCAATTTAGTAATTAACTAATAACAGATTTTTAAGTGACTGTCCTTGACTCTGTTGGGCCTATTTATTGTTGCAGCACCCGCATTCACATTAGATGTACGTTCTAGTACGGGTCGATCACCCGAAAAAGAGCGAGTGATATGTATACAACACCTGACACAGCAACCTCGACTTCGACACGACCTCCGGGGCCTTTCATGTATATTCTGTCTGTTTTGCCTACTGAATTACCAAATGGCAATAAGCTTCCAAATGCAGACTTCCCTGCTGCAAATATTCACAAATAAAACTTTGAAATAAAAAATAAAGGTATTTATAAATATCATAGAAATTATAATGCAGCTAACATGATCCATTTCTATTACCATCGTAGGCTTTACGGACCATTTGGTAGCTCACAAATCCATTTGGTATTAGAAGAGAGTAATCTGTGATAAAAATCCATTTGGTATTAGAATTAAGACACTTCAATTAAAAGCATAATGAAAAATTGTAAAAATGCTAACCAGAACACTTGTGAATGATATGCCTTAGCTTTATAGCAAATGGTACCGGGTTGCAGCGTTTAGGCTCGGAATTGGTTATCTGTTGTGGACGCTTAGATTTTTTGCATATCAAATTTGATACCAAAAAACGAACAATAACTAAACATGAAGGTAAATCGTTTAGGCTCAGAATTGGTTATCCGTTGTGGCTGCATGTAATAATACTTGCCACGCCTAAACAACGAAAACGTTATTTTTTTTGCATCATCACAGCCTTTAAACGGCTAGCTTCGATGGCTATGGACCTTGAATTTAGAATTTTAGATCTTATATTATTAACCAACGATAGCAAAATCTCATTATCGAGCCAAGTAATAGCCCAACATCCAGGAATTAATTTCTCTCAGATGAGCTTTGCTTCATCATCATCGAGCCAAGAAACAATCCTATCTCATCACCATCCATATCAAGTATTAATAGTTTCTTCACAGTATATGATAACAAAACTGCAGCAATAGACCATATAGTATCCAAATTTAGTAATTAAATCATATAAACCCTCAACAAACCACCTCAAAAAACTTATAGAAACTGTGCCTCAATTTAGTAATTAAAGCATAACAGATTCTTAAGTGACTGTCCTTGACTCTGTTGGGCCTATTTATTGTTGCAGCACCCTCATTCATATTAGATGTACGTTCTAGTACGGGTCGATCACCCGAAAAAGAGCAAGTGATATGTATACATACCTTCAACACCTGACACAGCAATCTCGACTTCGCCACGACCTCCGGGGCCATTTATGTATATTCTGTCTGTTTTGCCTACTGAATTACCAAATGGCAATAAGCTTCCAAATCCAGACTTCCCTGCTGCAAATATTCACAAATAAAACTTTGAAAAAAAAATAAAGGTATTTATAAATATCATAGAAATTATAATGCAGCTAACATGATCCATTTCTATTACCATCGTAGGCTTCACGGACCATTTAATAGCTCACAAATCCTGAGAAGAGAGTAATCTGTGATGGAGGCTCAGATGACTGTCAGTCATCATCACAGCCCTAATGACCCAAAAAACAATCATTGTTACAATCTGAAATAGAAGGAACTCATAATCACAATGACACGAACAAAATCGGGACCATGGTAAAACGCTGAGATACAGAATAGATAACCGGTTACCACCGATGATGGTAAAACCATCGCCGACTACCGTCGGTCTGAACAACAGACCTGAGACGGCGGCAGATTACCGGTCACCTCCGCATCTGAAAACCCTAAAGCTTCTGATAACCAAATCCGAGGCCAATAACAGGTGATCGCTGAATCCAACATGTGAATACCCACATAGACCAACCGGAACACATATCGGCGACCACCACCGCCATGCACGGCCGCTAAGGGTTTCCGATGACGAATCCTTGGGGGCTATCAAAAACAAATCGAAAGAAATGGAGACCGTCGCAACAGAGATCGGCGAACATCACCACCATCCACCTGTTAAACGACCGACGACTGACTGGTCAGACGGTATAAGACGGCGGAGGCGGCGGAGCCGTTTAAACAGCCTCCGTCAGCCAGACTATCTCTCTCTCTCTTCTCATTCTTCTGAATCGTAACCAGAGGATTTTCATGGGAGAGAGAAAAACCTCCAAAGATCTTACGAGCTGGAGGCGGTGGATAGAAAGGTGCGAACTTTGAGGTTGGGGAAAGGTGTAGAGATTTGAGATTTGTATGATATATCAATGAGGAACGTGGCAACATCTAAAGAAACGAAGCAATGAATCAGCAGTTAACCACTGTTCATTCACTTCTCTTATTATCATTTAGTAATTAGTAATTCTGAACAACATTGTCAAATTCTCAACAACACTCATGGTTTCCCCCTTTCTATTTCTCATAACACACAAACCCCTTTTCTCCTTTTGTTTCAATTCACGTTTCCCTTATGCAAATCCAAAACCCACCATCAATCACTTCCATTCACACACCCAGACCAAACCCACCAATCGACCCACAACAAACTTCAACAAATCAAGCACCAAACAAACCTTCACAACCCCTAAAGCATACATGAAAGGCACAATCACAATTATATCGAACATACTCAGGTATTCCACATGGGATTCATCCCAACAACAGCTTCAAACCCTCACAATCAAATGGGATTCTGATCTCCGTACCACCACGGTACCACCTGATCTCCGTTTGGCTCTACCTACCGCCGCTTCCGGAAGCCGGAAAATGGAAGCGGCTGCTCGCACCTGCCTTCTGCCGCTAGATCTGAAAACCAATACTCACTGTTGATGGAGGTGTTGGTGTTGCGGTGTTGGTGGTGGTGATGCGGTGTTGATGCGACGGTGTTGGTGTAGGTGGTTGTGCGGTGGTGGAGGAGGTAATGGTTGTACGGTGGTGGAGGTGGTGATGGTTGTGGTGTGGTGTGGTGGTGGTTTTCTTGAGAGAGAAAGGTATGTTAGAGAGAGAAAGATCTTAGGTAGAGAGAGAGAGAGGTGTGTGTGAAATGAGTGTGTGCAGGTGTTTATAATAATATATATAATATTAAAATATTTATGTATTAAACACTTGTTCCTTATACTCTTGTGTATATAAGACTTGTACTTTGGATGTAAATGACCAAATTACCCTTGTAGTTAACAAACTTGGTGGATGGAGTTAGAAATTTGGATTCAAATGGTTAAAGAAAATGCTTATAGGGACTCAGGTCGTTAAACTTTTTGATTTTGGACTCAACTAGTTAAAACCCATAAAACACAGGGACTCAAAAAGTAATTTACCCTTTTAATAATTTATAGTTATTTTTTATGTAATATTTTCATTAGAGGATTTAGATATAACATTACTTATCATATTGTGTTAATTTTATAGTAACTTTTTATATAACAATAGCTATTATATAAATATATACTAGGTTAGAAACCCGTGTATTACACGGTATTTTGAAGATTAAATGAAGGAAGAGTTAAATGCCATTTTAGTCCCCGTGGTTTGGGCAATTTTGCTAGTTTAGTCCAATGGTTTCATTTTTCGCCTGTGGGTCCAAAAAGGTTTTATCGTTGCCATCTTGGTTTAAAAAAGCGCGAAGCGCTCCGAAGCGTTTTGGTTCCAAAAGCTTTAAGCAAAGCTTCAAGCGCGAAGCGAGAGCTTCACGTATATGAAGCGCTCAAAATTAAAAAAAAATAAAAAAAAATATTGTACACATCAATATGACCTATTCTACTTGTTAATCAATAAAAAACACAAAAACATGATTAAAAACACACTTAACACATAAAAAACATAGTTAAAACATAAATTAAAGTCGAAACACACTTAAAACATAAACATAAAACATAAATTAAAGTCGAAACACACTTAAAACATAAACATAAAAATAGTCTTTAATCAAGACAGCGCTGGAATGTTAAAAAGACAGCGGCTGGAATGTTAAAAAGACAGCGCTGATATTAGGGTAAAGAAACAGGCCTCATTTAACCCTATTTAAAGACTGTTGGGCTTAAAAAATGGCCCAAATGTGACCTGATTGGGCTGAAGCGTCGCTTCAAACCATCATCGCTTCGCGCTTAAAGCTCGCTTCACAGCGCTTCACGTAATGTAACGCTTCAGACCAAAAAAAAGCGATGTTTCCAGCGCTTCACGCTTAAAGCTCGCTTTAAGCGCGCTTTTTTAAACACAGGTTGCCATTTTAGTCTACTGGGTTAATTTCATCCATTTGTTTTTGTTAACAAGAAGCGCAATTCGGTCATTTTGTATGTAATTTTGTGAACTAGAAGGGCAATTCGGCCATATAAAATGACTGAATTGCCTTTTTCGTTAACATAAATAATGGATGAAGTTAATCTAGTGGACTAAAATGGCAATGGTGAAACCTTTTTGGACCCACAGGTGAAAAATGAAACCTTTGGACTAAACTGGCAAAATGGCCCAAACCACAGGGACTAAAATGGCATTTAACTCATGAAAGAATTATAAAATGATATTTTGAGATAACATATAAAGCTATATGTTAAATAGTTAATAACGAAGATTTAGGAATTATAAAATGATATTTTGAGATAACGAAGTGGTGAAATAAGAGAAGCAGGAAAAAGAATCTTGGACTCATAGAATAGTGACAGGTGGTGTAATGTATTCAATATATTAAATACAAATTATATAAATAATAGGCTTGTTTAGGCTCGCTAGCCAGCTCGAGCCCGATAAGTGAAACTCGGGCTCTTGACTTGATTTGAGCTGCTCTTGGCTTTATTTGAGCTTTTAGCGAGCCGATCTAAAGTAGCTAACAAGTGGCTTGGCTCGTTTACACTGCAAGTTTCACAATTGTAACATACTGCGTTTGATTGCATGCAGATGACTTCAGGCATTGATGTTGGCCAGTTGAACCAAGACTTGAGAGATATGAGCCTGAATTCACGCCAAAATAAAGGCTGGGAAGTTAAGGGATACGTAACAGGCGATGGAAGCAGACGTGATTGGGCCACATGGGATCACCCTGCAGCTAAAAAGAACGGCGGGTTAGGTTTTAATTTGGGAAAAATTGATGATGAAGACGTTGATGGTTCCGAAGACGACGATCTCGTAAGCGATGACTACGATACTGACGACAGCCAAAAGAGCCACGATTCACGCAAAAAGAACCCATGGTTAGCTGAGTTTTTTGGAACGTTGGACGATTTAACGGCTGACCAGAGTGCAGGAACGGGCCTGGTTCGATTTGCTGGTATCGGGGCATGAAGTCGTTTCTTACACATGTGAAAACTAAAGGGACCCGAAGACCGAAGCTGCACAGAGATTTTTCCGAGCTTTTGGATGAAGAGTTGTGTAGAAGGGGTGTCGTGATGGTACCGTCTGGTGAAGCGTATGGTCGATGGAAGGGACTCGATAAAGAGTTTGAGGATCGGGAAATCATTTGGCCACCGATGGTGATTGTTATGAACACGCAGCTTGAGCAGGATGAAAACGGGAAGGTATATTTCTTTGATATATTTTTTTTTTGAATAAAATGCCATTTTTGTTCCTGAGGTTTGGCCAGTTTTGCGACATTCATCCCAATGTTTGTTTTTCCACATCGGGATCCAAAAGGTTTAAAATCTTGCCATTTTCATCCGCCTCGTTAACTCCATCCATTTTTCTTCGTTAGGTTAGGGGTATTTCTGTCTTTTTTGTTAACTTAAAGGGCAATTAGGTCTTTTGAATACTTGTACATTATGCTAAATGCTTGTACATAGAGTGAAAAAGACCAATTTGCCCTTTTAAGTTAACCAAAAAGACTGAAATACCCCTGGCTTAACGGAGAAAAATGGATGTAGTTAGCGAGCCGGATGAAAATAGCAAGATTTCAAACCTTTTGGATCCAGATGCGAAAAACAAACCTTTAGACGAAAGTCGCAAAACTGGCCAAACCTCAGAGACGAAAATGGCATTTTACTCTTTTCTTTTTATTATCTAGAGTCAAAATAATCAGATTTTGTGAAGGAAAAAATATAAGAAAACTATTTGTTATAAACTTATAATTAATGTTAAATTACTTGGTTATCACATTTAATTTTTAAATTGTGTTTTTAGTGGACCGGGATTGGAACTCAAGAGCTTCTCGAGTATTTTGATTCTTATGAAGCCATGAGAGCCCGAAACTCCTTCTGACCAGAAGGCCACACGGGGATGAGTGTGTTGATATTTGACACCTCAGCAGTTGGATATTTTAACGCTGAACGTTTAAGCAACCATTTTAATCGTCAAGGGTTGGATAAAAACGCTTGGAATCATCACCCGAATCTATTCACTCCCGATTGTAAGCGACAGTTGTACGGCTTCATGGCTACTAAACAAGACTTGGATATCTTGAACCAGCACTCACCTGGTATGCATCTATATTATTTTTTCAAAAAACAATCGAATTTTATGCTGTTCTGTTCGCTGTTTATACCAAAAATAATATAATATCATACCATACCATACCGTTCTGTTTGTCCTAATTAACAGCCAGTTTAGACATTGAGCTGTCAATTGAACAGTTGACAACGGTCTTTAATCAAGATAATTGGATTGTTAATCCGTTATATCTATAAATAATTTTTAGAGTTAATTACACAGTAGGTCCTTGTGGTTTTCCCGAGTTCACTTAGCGAGGGAAAAGAAAGTAAAAGGAAGAAAAGAAAGGAAAAGAGAGGATGTCTTTCCTTCCAAAACGGAAGGAAAGAAAAACTAAAGAATTTTAGCCTAGTTTTCCTTCCATTTCCTTCCTTAAGTGAAACTCGGGAACACAACATGTTTGATTTTCCTTTCTTTTCCTTCCTTAAATGAAACTCTGGAACACAACTCTTTATTTGACCTACTTTATGTACAGGACTCTTATTTTTTAAATAGCTTGATGTATATTAATTTTAAGTGAGAAGAAAGGGGTAAAAGAGGGGGTGGGGAATACAAATATTAAATATTTTAGTGTATTTACAAAAATACCACCCTTGTTTATCATTAATTTTTTTAACTGAGTTTGCCTTAATACCTAACATTGTTATAAAAATAAAAGCATAAGACTCAATGTTGCAACAAAAAAAAAGTTAGTACCCAATATTGTTATTTTGACAAAACCACAGGGACTAACTGCGTAATTAACTCTAATTTTTAGTAATCAGATTTAGTCTAATAATTTTGCATGAAATTTAAAAAATTGGGAGAAAAAGTGACAATCAACCGAGCCTAAAAGGTTGCTATTATTGAACCAACTATTTTTTACAGAGTAAAATGCCATTTTCGTCCCTGAGGTTTGGCCAGTTTTGCGACTTTCGGACAAAGGTTTGTTTTTTCACATATTGATTCAAACGGTTTAAAATCTTGTCTTTTTCATCCGGCTTGTTAACTCCATCCATTTTTCTCCGTTAAGTCAGGGGTATTTCTGTCTTTTTTGTTAACTTAAAGGGCAATTCGGTTTTTTTACTTTATTCAAAAGACTGAATTGCCCTTTATGTTAACAAAAAAGACGAAAATACCCCTGGATTAACGGAGAAATTGGATGGAGATAACAAGCCGGATGAAAATGGCAAGATTTCAAACCTTTTGGATCCAAATGTGAAAAAACAAACCTTTGGACGAAAGTCGCAAAACTGGCCAAACCGCAGAAACGAAAATGGCATTTTACTCTTTTTTTACATGCTACGTAGCCTGTTCAACCCACCCATTTCGCCACCTATAACAATCTTTATCCAAATATTTGATATGCATTTGTCGATTTTTTATTTAGGAAAATTATTACTATATATTACTAAACGAATTGAAATGAATAGTGATTTTAATATTATAATAATATATAGTTTTTAAATACTTTTATTATTTTAATATTTTTATAATTTTATAATAGTTATTTTCTTTACTTTTTAACTTTAATCATTTTTTAATATCAGGGGTTGGGATAAGCTTGGTGTTAACCGGTATCGAACCAGTACTGGTATCGAAAATAGCGGTACACTTCAGTTCGGTATCAGTACATAAAGGTAAAAATCGGCACTAATACAGAAGACGCCAAAAGTTGGTGCCGAATTGATATTGGACATCTTTTGGTTCGGGAAATTCAGTGCGGCTACCCGGTACCATTTGCTCATCCCTGATCACGGTTACTGTACGAACAACTGTATCGTACAACTTTTTTTGTTGATTTTCTTTAACTTTTAATTTTTTTTCTTTTTTAGTTTCAGGGGTAGGGATGAGCTCGGTGCCAACCAATACGGAATCGGTACTGATGCCGAAAATACCGGTTACGGTGACGGTATATGAAGGTAAAAAACGGTAGTGAACCGGTACCAGGAACGCCAAAAGTCGGTACCGAATTGGTACTTAAGATCTTTCGGTTCGACAAATTTGGTACCGGTACCCAGAACAATTTGCTCATCTCTGACCACGGGTTTCATATGAACAACATCGTTATCATACACCTTTTTTGTTGATTTTCTTTCATTTATCTTTTAGTGTTTTTTTTTCCTACATTTTCTTTTGAGTAAACTGCAATTTTACCCCCTGAGGTTAGGGGTCATTGGCACCCTTACCCCCCCCCCTAAGGAAATAATTGCAATTTTACCCCCCACTGTTAACTCTTATGTCGCAACATTACCCCCTATACTCAAATTTGTTGACTGGTCAATAAGAGTCAAAGGGCAAATAGGTAATTTCACGTTAATTAGTGGTTTATATCTAATATAAACCCTTAAACTAAACATAATCTCACAATCTTACCCCCTAAGCTTCTTCCATCCACTCCACTCCTTCTTCCATCCATCCGGCGATCCATCCTTCCACCTCCGGCGATCCATCCTTCCACCTCCGGCGATCCACCGGCTTCCACCTCCACCTCCACCACCGGCTTCCAACTAACAATGAGTGAAGACAACCCCATCCTTCCACCTCCACCTCCGGCGACCACAATGGCGACCACACCTCCGCCGATGCACATGGTTTCCGGCGACAACAACCGTTCCTCCTTTTGGTCTCTGTTGTCAGGTATAAACCGATCTGTGTGAACAAGTTAAAAACAGGGGGTTATTGAAACATCCAACTTTATGTGTTTGCAGTGGACATGAGGATTCGGTGGTCAGGCCGATCGATTGTGGTCTCAGTGGTGGTGAAAATGCGGGGCCGCCCTTTCCTGCACTTCCAATTTCCACCGCAGCAGGAAATGGTTGTGTAAAACTCTAATATATTAGGATGTTTTGGGTTAATATGTAGTGTAGTTGACTGTTAATGTGGGTTATATATTAGGATCTTTTGGTATGTTTGATTGTACAGGTTATATTTTGTGACAACCCTCGAATTTACATGTAACCGTACAATTTATTAATAATAATTAATGTGCTTGACGACTGTGTGAAATCACTTAACTGCTTTCTGATATCTGTGTTATGCTTACACGTATTTGTTAATACACTAGTAGTGTACAGAAAAGTCATTAAATAGTCCGTTATATTTTCCTAAGTGTTAGAAAGTAAAAACGTTACAAAATATATAAATAGGTCACTTTACGGATTAATCTAGCACTTTAACGGACTAGTATCCAACCGGACTTAACCCGGGACATAAAAATATTGTCATTTGACATTGTTTTCTTTTTTTTTTCTCTGCGCTAGTTAGGGTACCCGAACACCCTAACACCCGTTATAATTTACTACACACATAATACACTTATTTAGTTCCTAACTAAACTAAATTATCACACTAACTATTTAGTAAAAACCAAACTATATTGTACCCCCCATGTCCGATCGGTTTCACCATGTGGTGACCACAATTGTCCTTGATTGATTTTTATAATCTCACTTGTTTAAAATCTAGTAGACATATGACCTAGTGGGTAATGGTATTGAATGGATTATATATTTAGCCAAGAGCTCATTATCTCATTGAAAAGCACTTAACAAAAAAAAAATTACTCTTTCCCCCCTTGCTTGGTCACGGCCGAGAGCCACAACACACATCCACCCACTTGCAAAAATTCAATCTTGCCATTCCAAGCATATACAAGTGTGAAGGATCGTGTACGAGGAAGCCCGGTGCTTGCGGATTGTCAAGGACCTCCCCATGTTGCTTTTAACCACTCGTTTTTCGCCTAGTTTCTTCCCTAGCCTCGAGCTAGTAGTAAGTGACTCTAAACATCTTCTTGATCTACTCTAAAGTGGTTAATAAGAGTTTCGTCGGTTAAAAATCACTAACATGTAAGATCACCAACTAAAAGTCTACTAAAGTGATGAACAAGGTGGTTAATGGATGAATGTTAGTGTAAATCATGTAGATCTTGTGCGATTATGATGATTGGTTGATTTTCTGATGTTGTGTTGAATAATATTAGTATGTGATGTTGTTGTGGTCACTAAACTTGTTAACGGAATCGATCAAACACGATTTAGAAGGTTAAACACTGAAAATCAGAAGCTGTCCAAGTTTTACAGCCCACTTCAGTTGGCTGTAAACAGGCCATAAACTTAACGAAAAACCGATATTTTGAATCTAAAATATGTTATTATGAAATACGGTTCTAATGGCACTGGAATTGTAATTTTTGGACTCCGTTTACTATTTTTAAAGTATTAATTTGTAACAGCAACTTAAGCTGAATTTTGACAGCAATAAATGGGTGTCATACTTTCAGTCATAACCTGAGTTTTGTGATGAATCGGACCATGAAATTTGTACAGTAGATGAAAACCGATGCACTTGTAATTAACCCACTGGAATTTCGTAAATCAGACACTCGATGAATTTTTAATAAATTGTTCCGTGGACTGTGGTCAGAAATACACAAATCTGAGTTCAGTCCGAAATATGAATTTTTATAAAATATTGGTAATGAACTGGACCCCGATATTTTTTACACAATAAAATATGGAACGTTTAAGACATCCTGTAAAAATTTGGGAATTTTTGGAATAGTTTAACTATTTTATTAAAATGTCTGAAAACAACCGGTTTTGAATATTAATGCTGAAATGACATAAGTTGTGATTTGCGCGTCTAAATGTCGAGTATGCTATCTGTGAATGATCTAACATGTTATATGTGTTATATGCATTATTGTATGTTTGCTTATGAGTGGGGAATGGATGGGAAGTATATATGGGCATAAATCGTTAAAGTGTGTGCCTGTTATGTGGTAGAAGTAATGTGCAAATAAACCGTATGTAGGATACGTGTTATGCATGAGAAACTGATTGTTATCCGTACCTTATTAGGACGCGATTGACCGACCTTGACTGTTAACTATATTTGAGAATCTAACCGAGCAAACCGAGGTGAGTTCACACTTTTCTACAAAGCATGGTAAATTCCCGGTGGGAATGGGAATGGGTTCAGGAATAGGGATTCCTCGTCCTTGAGACGTGTTCAGGAATGTAAATTCCTCGTCCTGTTGAGACGTGTTAGACTTACTGGACTAGAACTCTATCAGCGAAGTCCCTCCCTTTTTGTATCGACTTAATCGCCGAGGCTATGGCGAGCGGGTCATTAGTTAATAGCGCTATTAGGTTTAACAAACCGCACACCGTGCCAGTTGGACGGGTGTGTACTAATGGACTATGGCACGTCGGTGGTGATAGAACACCGACGCTAGGGCACAATTGATTTCTTTTGTTAGTAGTCGATATGATAAACGAGTCTGGTAGTTTAAAATACTGGGGCAGCTCCCCACGGCCAAAGTGTCGGGCTGGATAGCCAGGGAAGGTGAACATGGGATGGTTAACTAATAAACGTTTTCGAACTATGGGGTAACCCCCACGGCTGGATAGCCGAATGAGATTAAACTATGTTTTTGGAAACAACTCTAAAATGGACAACCAACCGTGAACTCACTCAACTTTGTTGTTGACTCGTTATTACATGCTTTGCAGGTCATTAGATACTATGGAGCTTGCATATGGAGGTGGTCGTTGTGGGATGCGAACTGATATGTCCCGTACTTAATGAATAAACTTCATGAACTTATTAAACTTACGTTTTGGACTTTAAACTTATGAACTATGGACTTATGTTTTGAACTTATGTTTTATGCTTCCGCTGTTAACCTAAAATCGGTTTACTTCCTTTTGGTCACCAATCGTAATGTGTTTGGTTTTATTTACTTAAGTATGTTGTTCAATATGATTGGTGGCTCGATCCTGGTCATGTCACGCCTCCAAGCGGTGATACTCCGCATGGTGGATTTTGGGGGTGTGACATATTTTGGTATGCTATTGACTGTTAAGTTGCTGCTATTTGGTTTGATCATAGAACAGAACAGGTTATGTTTGATCATAGAACAGGTTATGCTTGATCATAGAACACATTGACTGTTAATGTGGGTTAATGTGACTGTTAATGTGGGTTAATGTGGGTTAATGTGACTGTTAATGTGGGTTAATTTTGGTTATATTTGACTGTTAACTTGCTGCTGTTAAGTTGCTCTGCTGTTAAGTTGCATATCAGAAGCATTGACTTAATGTTAAGTTGCTGCTGTTAATGTTAAGTTGCTGCTGTTAGAAGCATTGCTGTTAACTTGCTCTGCTGTTAATGTTGGTCATAGAACACATCAGAAGCTGCTGTTAAGTTGCTGCTGACTGCTGTTAATGTTAAGCTCTGCTGTTATGTTGCATATCAGAAGCATTGACTGTATATTTGGTTACTCTGCTGTTAAGTTGCTGTTGGGTGTAATGCAAATGCAAATGAGGCCTGTTTCTGATGCATTTGCATTCCAAAATTGCAATCGAGTAACATGCCTAAGCTGTGGCTGATGCAATTGAGGCCTTTATCAATGGTTTTAAGCCTGTTTCTGATGCATTTGTATTGATGCATTTGCATTCCAAAATGCCAAAATGCTTTTAAGCTGTGATATAACATGCCAGTTTTAAATTGTATTGATGCATTTGCATTTGTATTGATGAATTTGCATTCCAACCATGATGCCAGGGGGTTTATATGGGTGGTTGAATCGAATATGGATGGTGGCGGGAAAGGTTTTGGAAGTTCCAGGGGGTAATTTTGCTTCTAAACACAAATTATAGGGGGTTACAAGAAAGGGTATTTTAGTAATTTACACCAAGTCAACATATTTGATTCCAGGGGTAAACATGCTACATAACAGCAAACGTTGGGGGGGGGTAAAATAAAAGGGTAAAATAGTCATTTCATCCTAAAGTCAACAGACCAGTCAACAAAATTGAAGCCGGGGGTAGAATTGCGACATAAGAGTTAACAGTGGGGGGTAAAATTGCAATTATTTCCTTAGGGGGGGTAAGGGTGCCAATGACCCCTAACCTCAGGGGGTAAAATTGCAGTTTACTCTTTTCTTTTTATTCTTGTCAGCAGTTCTGTTCGCAATACGCTCGTAGTGATTTCAAAACACATATAAACACAGACTAAATAACAAAATAAATTCGCCGCAAGACGGCGAACTTCTTTACACCTAGTTGAAGTTGAAATTTGAGTTGGCTTCATATCAAGAAAAGGTTGTGGATCAATTAATGAAAATGAGCGAAGACAGCCAAGAGTTGCTCAGGTATAAGAAAAAAATTGCGAAACAAGAAAGAAATTCAAAAGCGCTCGAAGACGCGTTTTGGTTAGTATCACAGAAACTTAGGAAACTTGAAGAAGAGAACAAAATTGTCAGGCAGAGATCACAGCAGTACCATGAGCAAAACAAAGAAGAGGTAGATTAATTTTTTTCTTAATTATTAATATTAGTTAAAATATAATTAGTTTCTCTAATTTACTTTTTATTTTATTTTTTACATTTTTTTGTTAGATGGATTCTCAAGAAAAGTTCTTTAAGGACCAGTTGAAAGTGATTCAAGATGCTAGAGATGCAAACAAAAGATAATCTGAGAAATCTTGTGCGGTTGCAGATGCTCGCCAGAGGTATTTTGCTCTTTTGGGCTTTTACAATTATACTTTGTGTGCCACAAATACTGTGATGGTTCGCGAACATATTGGGTGAAATCTCGTGTTCACGTTTGTTTGCTAACAAATGAACATATATTAATTTGAGAATGAATATATACATTTAACAACCTTTGTGCTTCTTTTAGAATGAAGAGTAATATGATTATTTAGTGATGTTCAAAATAAAAAATAAAAACATGCTATTGTTAGGGTAATTAAGTAAAAAAAATAGTAAAAGCTTCAATGAATGAAAATGAACGAACATGGTTGAACAAGCGTGACATCTGTTCGTGTTCGTTCATCTAACAGAATTCTTTGTACATGTTCGTTCATCTATCAAACAAACGCACGTAAACGTTTGTACTTACTACAGTAAATGTGATAGATATGGCGCATATTTATATCCATTTCTAAATTATTATATCCATGCAATAGGTAGTAGGTACACGTGCTTACGCGGTTGTCTGTTTAAAATTGTTTCCGTATTGAACTTGCCCGTGTATATATTTGTGTATTCCTACCACTCTAATATGTTAAATGTTTATAAAAATGATTAGGAAGAAGGTTGAAAATACCATGAAACCTCAGACAAAAGAAACGGAGGACGAAAGGGAGAGGATGAAGATTATGCATGAAAAGGAAATGGCTGAAATGAAGAACAAGCATGAGAAAGAAGAGACTCAAGTGGAGTTCACAGCAAAATCCGAAATCTTAAACAGTTAACTATCCTAGTCGATTTAGTATGTGTCTTGGATATGTTCGTCTTGAATCTTTAGGATGCTTGATAAGTTCCATATTATGAACCAACGGGCGTATAGCTCAATGGTAAATTGGTGTGTTAAATGGTGCCCCTAGCCTTTAAAGGTTGAGTTTTCGAGACTGGGTAGATTAGATTAGATTAGATGGGTGTGTGAGTTGTCGTTCTATAAAAAAAAAAGGTTATGAAACTTTGTTACCATTTTACCGATCTAAAAAGTAAAATGTTTCCGTGTAACATTTTCAGAGAGCAATATTTTTCCGTAACAATTTTCAGAAAAAAAGTTCGGGACTAAGATTTATAACCTTATAAACCATTCATATAGTGCTCTAGTTTTCGCAAGAAAACAGATTACGGGTTTAAAGTTGGGCCGAGTTCTAGTAAGCTCATGCTCGATTCATTTGACTTTAAAAAGCTTGGCTTATAAGTCACCTACAAGCTTAGTTTGTTTTGCTTATTAACTAATTAGTTTCTTTATCATATGAAATGAAATAATAACAGGTTAAACAACAAGCTTTAGGAGTACGAAAACTATAATTGTATAAACAATGGACTTGTTTATGTTCGAGAGCTTAATCAAACTCAAGCTCACCAATTTAAGCTTGAACTTAGCTCAATTCGAGTTTTTAGAGAACCAACCTCGAGTAGCGTATGGGCGGCTCGACTAAATTACTTGTAAGTTGAAATTATATCATCAATGCTAAAAATTCCCATAATCTCAGCTTACAAGTAATTTACACACAGACATTCACCCATGTCTTCTTAGGTCTGCACAATATCTTCTCCTCCACATTTTGAAAACACAGAGAACCCACACAAACCCTCCACCTTTTCCTCCCCCCTTCTCCTCCACCCTTCTCCTCCTCCCACCCCCGCCAACCTCCACAGACCACTAACGAGCCTCCTCCACTCTCCACAGACCGCCGACGAGCCTCCTCCACTCTCCACAGACCACCGACAAGCCTCCTCCACATCCCGGTGGATGTTGTTCTTGGCGACGGTAGAGTTTACGGCGGAGATGTTCAGTTCCGCCGACGGACTCGGAGATGTTCAGTTCCGCCGACGGACTCGAAGATGTTCAGTTCCGGCGAGAGAAAGTGAAGAGATTGAAGTGAATCAGACATGATTGGGTGATTTCAGGTGTCGATTTTGTGTTTAAGAGAGAGAAAGTGAAGAGATTGAAGTGAATCGGAGGAGAAATTGAGGGAATTTGTTTGAAATTTGAGGGTTGATGAAGATTAGGGCAAAAGAGTTTGTGTACAGGGAACAAATTGAACAGAGAAGGTTTTGGAAGAGAAGGTTTGCAGATGTGGGGTTTTGAGTTAACCAAACACTCTTTTTATTACACTCGCAGACATTTGGTCCACCTCTTCTCGTGCAGACGTTTGCAGATGTGGTCCGCAGACTGCAGACCTTTTACATCTGAAAAAACAAACACCAACTAAGTCTTGTTACCTTTTAAAATGTGATTAGTTCTTTAAAAACTTCATTTTTAAAGAAGTTATATGTTTACAACTTCTTGTCACATTTTCTAAAAATGTTTCTTTATGAAATTTTCTTGTTTCACAAGTGTTTCTATACTTGTTTAACCACTAAAAATAGAGTTTGTCTATGTAAGAACCAAGTTTTAACAAAACTTATATTTTTAACTTGGTTTCTTTGAAAAAACATTCATAAATCTTTAGATCTATATGATTAATAACTTACTCTGATCATTATTTTTCAAGAAATCAAAGTATTCTTTCAACTTCATGATTCATGTGTGGATGATCTATCATCCTACAACATTTCTACTTTCTCATCTTGCTAGATTATGTTTTTAATCATGATCTAGCAAGATCTTATGATGATCAACATCATTTCTACAAACAATCAATGATCAACAAGCATAACAACTCATATTCATCAAGATTACTTCATTAAACAAGGTTATGTTCATGTTTACTTCTTATGATCTTTAGTGTTCTTTAAGATTTTGGCTATGATTCTTCTTTAACCACTAAAAATGGAAGTAAAATGGAGTGTACAAGGTTCTTACCACTAGCTCAAGGCTAGAGATGATTCAAGAGTAGAAAAAAAGTGGATAAAAGGAAATGAGAGAGGTTCTTCAAGCTTCAAGGCCACCAAGCTCCTTAGTCTTGCTTCTAGCACCTTTGTATATACTTGGAATGGTTGTAGGTTGGATGAAAATGATGATGATGGTGGTGCTATGTTCGGCCGAGAACAAGAGAGGGAGGAGAGAATTTGTGTGTGTTTTAGTGTGTGTAGGTTATGAGTTTATGTCTCTCATGTTCTTTTATAAACCAATTCATGCTCTTAACTCATGTGTAATATGTTTAGGAAAGTATTAACATATCCAATATAATATTGAAATAAAATCTACTTGGTGGGGGCCATGTTGGCCGTGAACTAGGTGTGTGTGTGTGGGGGGGGGGTAGTAGATTAGGTGTTAACTAGTTTGGTTACATTAAGGTTGAAATCCAAGTATTAGTTACATGCTTTAGTTATTAGATATTTCGGGTAGTGTCCGGTTGTTCGGTTGGTTACCGGTTCGATAAAGTGCTAAACTATGCACTTTAGTGTGTTTTATGTATCTTTTTGTGACACTTTTGATTCCCAGCACTTAGGAAAGCATTCAGAACCATTTAACCATATTTCTGCATCATATTAGTGTGTTAAATTGCTGATTTTTGCTTAATTTTGCTTAATTCAGCACTTTGGGTGAGTTTTAGGCACTTTTCGACACTTAAACTATCACTAAAAAGGCATTTTTGTGATCCTTACATTCCTACACACTATACTAGTGTAATACTTAGTTTCTGGCTCATTCTGTGTCTCTATGCACTGTCTGTCTATGTGCTGAGTTCTGTCAGCATTTTCCTGATCTATTAGATAACTGTGCTAACTATACTTAATGCATCATTCAAGGCAATATAGCTTTCATGCAATATTGGTATGACATTAAACAATGTATGATGCACAGGTATGTATAAAGCAGAAATCAGAAAGCAGTTAATTGCAAATTCAGCTCAGTCATTAAGCACTAATCATGGTTAATTAATTGTACGGATACCTGGATTTTTGACAGTTGTCACATGTTAGGCTTTCAAAATTCTTATGGATTGATAGTTCAAGTAGATGACAGCTATTTCTAAAGATCAATGGTTCGTAATGGGTGTTTTTCTAAGGGATCAATGGGTTCATAATGGGTATTGAATCAATAAAATGTGTGTTAGGGTTGTAATGTGTAACGCCTATTTCTATTGGATTAATGGGTGTTTTTAAGGTTGATGTGTTTTACAAGTGTTAATGTTGGTGTGTTTTACCAGTGTTAATGTTGGTGTGTTTTACAATTTTTATTGTTTACATGGTTCAATTCGTGTTTTCAAAAATTAGGTTATAATATTTAAATTTAAAAAAACAATTGTATTTCAGTTAGGAAGAGTGAACGTATTCTCAAAAAAATGATCTCCAAAAAGAACAATAACACTTTTGATGACCCCGTTATATTGGATGACTCAGATACAGTTCAGTATTTAGTGAATGAAGGTAAATGTGTTTTGGGTGGGGTGGATTGGTATGTCATAATTTATTAAAAAAGTGCATTTGTGTTAATGTAGATTCAGCTGTTGTGCCGAATGTGTGTGATTCTAAGCATCCAAAACCAGCGGATGTGCCTATTATTAAACTTGTGCCAAAAAGTAAGTTGCGATGACAGTGGTTTTAATCTATACGTTGGCGTCGAATGTAATTTATATTAATATCACAAATAAATTCCGTTTGTTGTAATGTGTGAATCGAAAATTGCAAAACCTGGTGTTGTGCTGGAAGTTCATCCCGTAACAAAAAAATAAGATGGGATTTCAAATGTTCATATCAAAGAGTAATAATATGTGTTATATAAAATAGTAACATCCTATCTACTTTTCGTGTGTTGTAGTTTGTGATTCAATAAACTTAAAGGCTGCTGCTGCTGTGCCGAACCTTCAACTGGTGCAAACATGTAAGATGGGAAGTCAATTATTTAAAAAGATATGCTTTTCGTGTGTTATATTTTATGATTCTAACTTCACGTTTACATATTAGAATGTGCTGTAGCGCGTATCACACAAAATGAGCAACAAGACTCTGATGATGATTTTGTAGAGCCGCCACCAAAAAAGGCCAAGATAGAGCCTAAACAAACGGGCCACTTCAGTAAATCGCAAGTCGCACGCAGGAATTCAACAAATGCACGACAACCGGTGAGAACAACAAAACCTTACATGTCGCTCCACAATGGGAAACTATCGCTAAGGACAACTTTGAAACACATGGTGACTGTGGTAGATTCTTTCAACCAAAACCAAAGAAACTCGGTTATAAAAATTGGATTTGGATTGATTCTTGGGTTTCAAATGAGAACAGTCCCATCAAGCTTTGGGTGGTGGCTGGTAAAAAACTGCGATCATAAAACATGTGTCTTGAATGTTGGAAGCCACCAAATACATATTTCCGGAGAGTTGGTTCACGATATTTTCGGTGTACCACGGGGTGTTAAACTGGTTGAAGAGGTGGAACGAGCAAGGGCAGACTTTAGTGAAGTAGTTGCTGAATGGAAGAGCCAGTTTGTAAATCCTCCTAAAAGATTGTCACCAGTCCCATTTAAAACTTACATGGTAGAACAAAACTCCCACGGCAGAATATTCTTATTAAACTTCTTTATATTCTATAACACAACTCTTGGCGAAACAACACACAATTCCTCTGTTAATCTGAGGTTTCTCCCATCGATGCATCGTGGAGTTGACATTAAGAGCTTCAACTGGTGTGAGTACATGATCAGATGTTTGAATCGAAATGCTGATGGATGGGACCCAAAGGACAACTTCTTCGAACCTTTACCTTTTCTAGTGGTATGTTTTCTAGTATAAAACACTTTGGTTTAGTGCATTTTTATCTAAAATGAAATAAGTTACTGAAAAATGTTGTCAATAAAACAAATGTAGACCAGACTATATACTAATTTAGAGTCGTATCTGTTTTCTACTTATTCAAAATATTGTTCTCATTTTGCAGGCAACTTTAGTGAATGACCAAAGCAGAAACCAACCAGATCAACAAAGGTCGATGCGTCTTATTGAATATATTGTGCAAGACAATATAGATTCACTAAATATCAAGTTGGACACAGTTAGGTTCTAACAAATGCTTGAGAACGAGAATGGTTTATATCCGCCATAGAAGTATCCTTTTGTGAAAAAGGATGATGATGAAGAGAAAGACGAGCAAAATGTTCGAATGAATATTATACGGTGTGAAGATAAAACACAAGTTCCTTTAGACTTTATCTTCTTTTGAGTGCATCGCCTTCCTTTGTTTTGGTTTGATGGGTTGTTTTGATATGTAAAACATAATCGTATTACGTCTTTTGGCTAATGTGTCGTAGCTCTAACCTATTACAAGGTTTTGTGTGTTTTAACATTGTTTTGTGGTGGAAAACTGGATTACAAAGAAACATCGTTGATTATATAATTAATGCATCTGAAACGAGAGTCCCAATTATAAAACACATCAGCAAATATAACAAAAAAATGAAAGTACATGTAATAAATACTCCACATGATTACAGATTGCATACAGTGAAAAACATTCCGATATTACAAAGAATACGTTGTGACAACTGGCACAAAACCGGTAATTTCCGTACAACTTAATTAATACTTAATGACTACAATTATGTGCTTAAATGTCAACATTGTATGATTACATGATATACTTGTGAATTCATGCACATTTTATACTACAAGAAATTTGCTTTATGCATTAATGATAGCGTTGCGTCAGAAATACTAGTAACCTCACCGGTAAGACACATTGTGTCAACAATTCTGCAGAAAGCAGTCAGACAATAGAATTGGGGCCTAGGTGTAGGTCCAACGTCAAGAATACATTAAAACCCAAGAGTATATACAAGGGTTAACATATTGACTTTCCGGAAGCTAGAATATGCACTAAAAAGCACCTGAAACACACTTTAAATGCAGAATTCTGCACAAATCAGCTATAATCAGCTTTTTAACATATAAATATTATGCAGAATTCATGTTTTATTATCCAGAATACCCTCCTAAGTGTTGGGAATTAAAAGGGTTACCAAAGGATGCTTAAAGGACACTAAACGGTGCAATTTAGCACTTTAACGAACCGGTATTTAACCGAACAACCGGACATTACCCGGAACATCAAAATATTACTAGAAGCATTGTTTTAATGTTTCTGAACTAGTTATGGTCCCCGAACACCATAACACCCCTTATAACATAATAACACATCAAGTCCCTAGACTTTACATTTGAAAACTTACTTGTTTATGAAATTAGAAATTGAAATTACACTTTGCCCCCCCCCCCATTATTGTTTACGGTCACTATGGGGTGGCCCCACCAAATATTTGCCAATATCCTACAAAATCCCATTTGATTTATTTTGATATTACTTGGATACTCTTAGATATTGTGAGATCTATAGAGATATGATATGATCTTGTGAAAGATTATAAGTATCACCATTTTCATTTCACCACTCAACAACACAACCTCCTCCTCCCTCCTCCCACCTACGGCCGTGAGCCACCACCCACACCACCACCATCTTCAAACTTAGTTCATCCATTCCAAGCTTAACATAAGGTGCTAGAAGGTGATTAACGAAGTGTGGAGCTTGTGGATCTTGAAGAACCTTCTCCATTTGCTTTTATTCAACCCATTTGTCATCTTCATCTTCAAGTGTTCTTCCCTAGCCCTTGTGCTAGTAGTAAGCTCCTTGTAACTTGTTACTTCATATATTGTTGATTAAAAGATGATGAACAATGATAAACTTGAAGAACACAAAAGAACATGATCATGATACTTTAACATGAGCTTAAAAATATAAGAATACATGTTGAATATGTTGATTTGCTTCTTGTTGAATGATGATTTGTGTTAGTGATGTTAGACATCATGAGAAACCTACTAGATTGTGATTAAACACGTGATCTAGTAAGTTAAAGTGGTGATCTTGCGAAAGACCAAGACCATCATATTTTATGTCTCCATGAACTTGAATAACGAAAGTGATTGTCATATATAAAGGTGATTTAAACAAAATACAAATCTTGTAAATAGATGGTTACAAAAATAATTTTCTCAAGAAACCAAGTTTATTTATGAGATTTACAAGTCATGGTTTCTAAGTAAACTAATAATATTTTTAGTGTTTAAACAAGACTAGGAACATGATTGTAACAATAAAAATACAAAAGAAATATTTTTAGAAAAATCATCTTACAAGTTGTAAATGACCAAATCCTTTAATAAAGTGATTTACAAACAAATAACCATGTTTTTAAGGGTAACTAAACCTACTAAATAACATGGTAAGTTACTACAAGTTTTTACAAAACTTCAAGTTCATGATGTAGTATAAATTACTTGATTTTGACACTCGGTAAGTGTTAAATGAATTGTTGATTGTTGTGATGATTTTAAAAGAAAATAAACACATGTTGAAAACATGGGAAACCTCCATTTTTAGGGGAAACCATGTCAAAATTTCTATAAATTTTGACACTAGAAAAATATAAGTTTTGGTGAAACTTATTCCCTAAAAATATTTACCAAGGTTTCCCTAATTTTTATGTAAACTCCAAGTTAAGAAATGATGATTTCTTAAAGATAAAAATTGATATTAAGTATGTATATTTTTGAGGAAAATATATATATTTATTGATCACCAAATTTTGTGCTAAGTGTATGTAGTATGTATTATACGTAATAGTGTGTTAAGACTTGAAAATACACTAAATACTCCTAAGGAGTAAAAATACAAAATACACATACAACATGCTTAGACAAACACAAGAGAATATATTTATGAAAATATATTACTTGATAGATTATATAACTTGGACAAGTTATGAACATGAAATGAAGTTTTGGACAAAATACATAATTCGGGTGAAAAATACAAGATACCTATATTTATTTGTGAGAAAATATTATAAGTAAGATACATAGTTAAAAATATAAATTATTTTTAACAACAAGAACAAATACATAAAAGATGGTGACTTGTACTTGTGCGATACAAGTCTAGTGACTAACGTTAATAAAACACGTATAGGTCACGACGTTAAATAAGCAAATCTGGTGAAGTTTACGGCGTAAGAAACACAAAGTTGTGAGTTCATGCTCCCCCTTTTCTTTTAACTGTTTTCAGTTTTGTAACTTCGGGGGTGAAGTACATGTTACTAAATGTTTACAGAAAAGTGAGTTTATGTCCCCACTTTTAATCTTCTATATACTTTTTAAACTTGGGGAAAATACATGAGTTATGGTATGATGGATACAAGAAATGAGGAATGATACTAGAAATAGTGTCACGAATAGGGTACCAGAAGCACCATTAATCGTGTACATACTAAGACCGCAGAACAAAAGATTAGATCTAATGGGTTTTCGGGCAGCCACACTCTTGGTGAAAACTAGTACCAAGTAGTGCTTTTGTGTCTCCGTCGTGAATCGACAACTAGAAAAATGCCTATGGTTTGGATTGCTTCCTATGTCTTGTCACATGTTAATGGCCTTGCAACCCATTAACAACCTTGATATATACTGAAATACTTGAATTATACAAATTACATACCATGTTTTAATACAAAGTATACAAACGTTCAATACAGAAACTGCATGAATTCACACCAACATTATGTTGACGATTTTCCAAAAACTCACATGTATTTCAGGTAACTAAAGTGGATGTGTGCGCGGTCATACTCTTGCTCTTGGATGTTGTTTATGTTTATCATTGAATAAAGTTGTAAACTTTTCAGACAATATGCTGTCTTGTGATGTAAACACTTAAACTACGTTTTCAGTTATGTAATGTTTGCCATTTGGAGTTATTTTTTTTATGAGCATGTAGTATGTTTACCAATCGTATGCAATGAAAACCTTTCATGATCACACCACGTGCTTCCGCCATAGAAAGGGGTGTGACATACGTGTTGCTATCGATAAAGACGCATAAAAGGTGATAGTTTGATTGACAAAATTCAATAAAACACATTTTGCCCAGCCATGAAAACAACCACACTTTTGATAGCATAATATCTTATTGTAAACTGCTAAATATAAGTGTGTACGAAATTTAAAATCACATTATCAATTTCACAAAAAAACGACCTGAATAGTATATTCTAAGCTCCAAAATTGCACATGGTAAACAAATTGCATACACCGGATAAACAAACCCTAAACAATAACGTGTTTATAATTAAAAACACAAACAACCTTAGACATATTTTAGCGTTATCAATCAAACACATAAAATCCAAATGTTCCAAACGGACAACTCACAAATTAGTATATGGGGAAAAGGAACAAAAATCATAAAAACATAAAAAAAAACCCACAACGGAAAAATAAGACACGATTTTTCAGAAAAAAAAGGAAAATTCTTAGATTAAAAAACTCGACTACTCAGACATCTATTCGTTATCGGCATCTTCAGCTGTTTCCGATGTGTAAAACACACCATCTCCGTCCTCTTATCTAGGTCCAATATCTTCGTCAATCGTTTCCGCACCACCATCGGCCTTCTTTGAAGTGCTTGCATACTTTGCTGTCACATTGATAGATGTTTAAAACACATCGAAAAAATATATATGCCTACAAATCAGACCATAAAAATACAAGAGAACATGTTAAAAAACATAAAATGATATAAACACAAATTTTAACGTAACTTAACAATACACATATGAGTGAACATCTACAAACACACAGTACATAACACACATGCCATAATAGTATACTACATGAGATAAATATCTAAAACACAACCCATAAATTCAGTTCGATGTTAAATGTATTCCAACCAGTGAAACACAACATGTTACAGTGAGAAATGTTTAAAACACAACAACATAAATCCTCTAATTAATTCAATAATAAATATTTAAACACAATGGTATTAGACTGTTTGCTGGTAAAACACAATGTCAAGAAATCGTCCACCATAATCATTGTCATGAAAAATCATACAATCGATACAACATTTTACAGTGTGAAAATGTTTAAAACACAGCGATAAAAATCCACTAATTTAAACAATGATAAATATTAAAACACAATTGTATGAGTCTGTTTGCTGGTAAAACACTATGTCAAGAAATCGTCCAGCAAAATCATTGTTATGTAAAATCTACAAAAGCTAAAACAAATCAAAAAGAGAAAATCAAGTTTATGCGAATGCAATATCATAAAAACATTACCATCACCGCAATTAACAATAGCATTTGACGTCATAATTCTGATTAGTAAAAGTTGTTGTGAAAGAGCAAATGAAGATACAAATTCTCTGGGATTGTATGATTTAAAATAAAACTGACGAACTGATTTGAATGAGATATTTACTTTCCATAAATTTCTGGTTAGTTAGTTATCCTAATAATATAATCCATAATTAAAATAAATAATCAAGTTACCTTAATATCCTTTTGATTAAAAACTACAATTGCCACATGTCACATGTAGGAGGCTTTCTACACTTTGTAGAAAAAAATAGCTTTGTAGCCAACTCCTACTCTCTCTCTCTCACTCTCTCTCTGGTGAAGAATAGTAACATCTTTTTGTGTTTTGTGTTTTTTTATAGTTGTGCTACAAAAGTTAAATGAGTTTAGTTTTTTTATTAGTTTTTGTTTTACGTTTTTTTATGGATTTGGTAGTCGTTCGTTTGGTACTTAGCACAATGTTTGGTGATCACATTTGGCCCATCAAAGGTTTTTGTTCCATTTGGTTGCTACTTAGCATAGTGTTTGATAGTCACATTTGGTCTCTCAGGTTTTTTTACCCCTCGACATTCTAATACGTGTCGGTATAAATTTGAATTTGTCAGCTTTTTACATCACGTAAGTTAATTGTTGTTAAAAAATCATATTATTGGTTTACATTTTTTTCCGGTTTTAGTCGTCGTTCAGATACTACCTGGCACGTTTTTACGACGCTCATCCTGCAACGCGAGTGACGTTAGACATAGTAAACCCTTAGGGGGCGTTTGGTTCGCGGAAGGATTTGGAATTTGTATAGGAATTAGAATTTGAAGGAATTGGATTTGGAATTTAAACATTCCACTTGGAATTTGAAATTGTTGGAATTGGAATCTTAATTCCATTTTTGTTGTGTTTGGTTGTCAAATGAATTGGAATCTATCACCCCGGCACCCACAACCACTAGTTCGGAACGGTTCGGGTCAAAATGGTTCGCGTTGAAACGGTTCGGGTCGAAGGGGTACGATTCGAAACGATACTGGTCGAAACGGTTCACGTTGAAACGGTTTGGGTCGAAACGGTACGGGTCGAAACGGTCCGATTCAAAACGGTACGGGTTGTTGTGTTTGGTTGTCAAATGAATTGGAAACCATCACCCCGACACCCACAACCACCAGTTCGGGTCGAAACGGTACGGGTCGAAATGGTTCGCGTCAAAACGGTTTGGGTCGAAGCGGTTCGATTCGAAACGGTACTGTTCGAAACGGTTTGGGTCGAAAAGGTACGGGTTGAAACGGTACTGGTCGAAACTGTTTGATTCAAAACGGTACGGGTCAAAACGGTTCGCGTCGAAAAGGCTCGCGTCGAAACGGTACGGGTCGAAACGGTTCGGGTCGAAACGGTTCGCGTCGAAACGGTACGGGTCGAAACGGTTCGCTTCAAAAGGGTACGGGTCAAAACGGTACGCGTCGAAACGGTTCACGTCGAGACGGTGTGGGTCGAAACGGTTCACGTCGAAACCGTTCGCGTCGAAGCGGTACGGGTCGAAACCGTTCGCGTTGAAGGAATTTGAAGGAATTCATGCCTAATTCCAATTCCAATTCTAATTCCATTGTCAACCAAACACATGAAGATTGAAATTGGGATTCCAATTCTATCAAATTCTTTGAACCAAACATCTTAAGAAATGAAATTCAAAATTCTAATTCCCTTAAATTCTATTGAATTCCTGCGAACCAAGCGCCCCCTTAGGATTCCTTGTGCGAGTCATATGCCGAGGGCAATTATGTCAAACCACATTAAGGGCTGTTTGGCAACATCTGAATGGTTAAGTGTTTAACCAGTAAGAGGTCTAAACCATTAAATACGACAGCTATAAATCGAAGTTCGGAAGGTATATTTTCATTGTCGACCATTTTTGCTTCATATAAATTTAGGGGCTGTTTGGCAACATTTGAATGGTTAAGTGCTGAACCAGTAAGAGGTCTGAACCATTAAGTGTTGAACCAGTAAGAGGTGTGAACCATTAAGAGTTTGTATAATGTTTAACTGTTCAGAGGCAAACGTCTGAGCAATTCATATTAGAGGATTTAACCATTCAGACTCTGTATAATACTTAACTATTCATAGGCAAATGTCTGAACCATTCAGACATCTGCTCGTGAAACGAAGGTCTGAACCATTAAGAGGCTCATTAAGACTAAAAGGTAAACAAACAGCCCGTTAATGAACCCATATCGGCATTATTAGGGTTTATTTCTGTTAGGGTAAAAACGCCGGAAAAAAACCCTTGGATTTGAGCAATTAGCGTTGCTTAATTGAGTCCGAATTTAGCCGGAAACCGTTGGCATTGCAAAAAAAAAAAGTAAGAGAGATGCAGTTGTAGGCCCTATGTTTCGATTGTTTTCATGTATTTGGTTATATAATGTGTTGGCAATGAACCTTATGGTAATCTAGGGAAATAATTAGCAACTTTTGTGGTGCTGATTGTGAATTTAGGGTAGAAAATGAATGGAGGATGTGGCTAATTAATGGTTTGTTTATGTTGAGTTGAAAGGAATGTTGTATTAATACTATGATGCAATGCATTATCTTGGATACTTGCATGTTTAAGTTTTGTTATGCTCTTTCAAGTTCATCAAAATTAACACGATCAATTTGAATCACATAATGCAATTGTACATGTATGAGAGTTGTGTAAGGGATACTTAACTGCCTTGTGTATCACACTTAAGGAAAAGATACATGTTTTTTTGCTGTTCCTAGGTAGTCGCTCAAGGGAATTTCTACAGATTCTGGTTTAGGGGTTTTAGCCTTTGTGCTGGTTTAGGGCTAGTTCCAGGCCATTTTCTGATGTTTCAGGTCTGGTTGGAATTTCTACCGATTCTGGCCAGTAGCTTGCAGGAGTGCCTTTGATGGTTTACCTGTACTGGGCGCCTTTGATTACATAGCCTACTTCTTTACTTAAAATTGGAAACATACATTCAAATTGGCATATTTTTTTCAAGTTCCAAACGGAAGTCCCGACTTCAGTTATCCATTCCTATATATTTTTTTAATAATGATTATGTGCATCTCTTAGGGAAGGCACAGAAGTTAGTAGAATCTCCGCTCTGCAAATAATTTTGTAAAATCTCAGGGTTAAATCGTTGCGTGAGATGTTGACGATGGATCTTGAGAGCAAGAAGTTTGGAAAAGGTAAGTCGCTTTTTATGGCGTTTGTTTGATAAAGTTTTCTTGTTGTTCAAGTAATACTTCAGGGATTCATCTTATATGATCTGTTGAATGACTTGAATCCCAATTATACATAAAAAAGATGGTTTTGTTTACTAATATTTTTTCTTCGTCTTATATTTCATCTGTTCTTCAGTGGTTTCACGAGTAATTTGTGCTATTTGCCATCAGGTCCAAAGGAACTTACGGGAGCCGTCGATCTTGTACAATACTACAAATTGTTTCCTCACTATGAGTTCTTTTGCAAGAAGTCAACTTCTTTATCGGTTTTAGATGCACATTACCTTCATAATGTTGTCGGAGACAAAGAAATTCGTAAAGGCGAAGGGATGCAGTTAAATCAGCTCATTAATGATAATAAGTCCATTTTCACAAGAGGCAATACATCTGTTTGATCTTAATGCTCTTGGAGACACCTTTCATTTGAGGGAAACGGCTCCCATTGAGCTTCCAGACGTAAAAAAGTTGACTATTTTATTTCAACGCTCAATTTTACATTGCTCTGTTTTACCTATATTACATATCATGTAAAGTACTGAAATATGTAACTAATGAGAGGTGTTAAATTCTTGTGCTGTTTTGTAGTCACAGAAGGGAGTTCCTACAGAAGCTGGAAGATCAAAAAGCGAATTAAAGGGCAAGGAAAAGAAGCATAAAAAGCACAAAGACAAAGAACATAAAAAACACAAACATCATCATCATAAGCATAAAATAAATCCTCGTGACTCTGGTGCTGAGCATTTGAAGAAACCCCATGAGAAGGTTAGATTCTTCTGTCATATTTTGCTGCTTTTATTTTGATAAATATTACAAAAATTGAGTAAGAAACTTTTTTACGCTCATGTTTAAGTCACCCACACTATAAATCTTATTATTGTTATTATTTTCAGTGGTCTCAGAAAAGGAAGGTTGATGGAGATGAGGACCTCAGTGGCATTCACAGGCACCAGAATACTAAGGTAAACTTGATCAACTTTTTTTTCAATTCAAAGTGCTGTATTCTTTTAGTTACCTATTTGTGATTATCGTTAGCTATTTAGTTGCCCTGTTGACTTATAATTCTGTAGTATAAGAGATCAAAGATGGATGAGTTTAGTGTGATAAGGATAGCAGCTTGAAAGTGTATACTATTGTTTGTCCTCAAATGTTGCAATTGGGAATTTAACAAGGTCCTTATCTATTATTGAGGTACTTGCAGTATTTTTTATTCCATTTGAATTTTTTTTTGTTATGCTTTTTAGTTTCTACATGCATACTGAAAAGATAGGATCATGACTGCGTTCTTTTTATTCAGGAGGCTTTTTGTATGAAAACCTAACATACCTTTTCACATGCATGAAAAAGTCCCTCAACCAAATTTTGGTCAATTAAAGTCCCTAAACTTGTCTAAAATACATGTATTAATTTTTTTTTTTTTTATTACTATATAATTTTTTATTCAAATTCATTCGATAATCATCAACATTGCACTTTACATCAATATCGCAGGTAAGCGAGCAACAAGCTGCGCCGCTACCCCTTTCTGGATAGCAAACCCTAGCCTATTGAAAACAAAACCCTGCCCCCCTGTTGATGAGCCACTGCTGTGCACAACCTGTTGGACCCTAGTCAGCAAACGGATAGCTTCTGGAGCCAGGGATCCAAAGGTGTCGAAGGCGAAGGGGACAAATGCATGTTGGTTATCAGCACATGCTTTAGCGTGTTTGTCCACCTTTTTAGATTCTGCTTTCTTTACCGCTTGTCCTGCTACAAACCCATTTTCCCTTAAACCAGCTAAGGGAGAGACTCCTGTGAGATCTACACAAGCATGTTTCCCTCCCGCCCAGCCAAAGACGAGCAGGTCCGCTGGTCTCAATGTAGATCTCCCTTCCATGGGGTCTGTAAGGAAATTCACAGGGGCCTCCTTCTTGGCAGAAATCCCTGCTCTCCTCAAAATGTCCCCCAAAACATCCCTCACCCAGTCATGCCGGTATTTGAAGCCAGGGAGCTCCTTGCAATGAACAGCATGCTCCCCGTATTTATCCATGCAGGCTTTATGGCAGATTGGGCAGGTTTTGTCTTCTGGATACATAGGGATCATCAGCCGGTATTTGAGGATAGCCCTGTACTCAACAGCCGACATGCATTGCCCCAGCCCCTCGATCGGGATAACAGTCAAAAAGTCTTGCGCATGGGGGCCTTTCAAGCACTCAATCACCGCCTTCTGGCGGGGAGACAGATCAAGTGTTTCTCCCAGATTCCGAGCGATTTTCTCAAATAAAGCATTCGCCAAAGTTTTTTGTGGCTTTGGAGGGGCGGTGTCCATATTAGAGAAACCGCCAATGTCAAAGTCTGGAAGAGAGACACTTAAATACTCGAGGGCCTGTTGGTAGTCTACGTCAAGCTTATCGACCCCCACTGTTCCGAAGGATGTGGTCTTGCAATACACACGACTGAGCTCTAGACGCCACAAAAGCATAAACTCCAACATCCCGAGCTGAGAGGAGGCCCAAACCACCCAGGCGCATCGGCAAAGATGCCAAACGCCACTGAAGTTCACCAAAGTAGGGCCCCCCGCAAACAACAATGTCTTCAATAGCCTTTCGGAGACCATCGTCAAAACAGGATACCGCATTTGTCATCAAGTGAGGTTGGCAGGTCCGCAGCCCAAACAGTAACTTAGCTACCCCCATGCATGACCTTAAAAGAAGAAGCTCGCACTGGGGGTCCTGTAAGCAGGGCAAGAGTTTCATAAGGTCAACCGCTGTCGATGCCCGCCGCCCTGCTAATTCCCCAATAAAAGCAGCGTCTTGACTAACCGCCCCCCCCAAGGAGCTTAACCCCCCTCACAGGTCTACCTATCCCTCTCGGGAAAAGGCCGTCCTGCACCTTGAGACCGTCACACGATGGCCAGTACACTTCCGTTTTCTTAATATTGAGATGGAGCCCTATGGATGGTCCCTCCGTGTTGATGATGTCCAAGGCTTTAGCAACTTCCATTGCATTACCTATGATCGTACCATCATCCAAATACCAAGCATGAAAGGGGAGGTTACAGTGCTCCTGTACACGGAGAATAAGGGGGTGTAAGGCTAGGGCAAAGAGGAGGGGCCCCAAGGGATCTCCCTGTTGTACTCCAGTGGTGGCCCCGATACACTCGCTGCCAACATACAACCGAGCGGGTTGAGCGTACAGGAACTGGACCCACCGATAGATAGATGGGCATCGTTGGTGGACCTGTTGGAGGAACACTGAGCGGTCAACCATGTTGAAAGCATTTGTGAAGTCTACCGTAAGTAAGGCCATGGACCCGTCTTCATGAAAGGAGTTAAGGAACCTGTTTGCACTATGAAGCACCGCCTCCGCCCCATTTGGTGTACCAACCCCAAATTGAAAATCCCCCAAATACTGGGCCATGTCCTTCCCAACCTTCTTCATAGCCACCTTAGAGACCAACCTACGCCAGATGCCACCCACTGCGATAGGCCTAATGCCATTATCAGGTTTCAATAAAGGGGTGAGGGGGGCTGAGGCCACAAACTCTGCCAACTCTTTAGGGCAAAGCCCTTCAAGCCATAGGTTGACGACTCCAGTAATAGCTGTGAGCAGACCCGAGGAACTTACTGACCCCTCGCAACCAATAGCATCCAACAGGTGTTGGGCCCGCATCCCATCTCTACCACAAGAAGTCCCTCTAGGGAAGGATTGGATACATTTAAGCACGCAATCCTCTGATGTAATAATAGTGGGTTGGACAATGGGGTTGGAGGGCAGTGATGGGGGTGGCATCACCGGGTGTTTATCAATAAGAGCTTTCATGGTTGATTCTCCAAAGGGGGCAACCCCACTAGAACATAAAACTTTGACCGCTGCCGTAAAATGCCCATCCCTGACCTTCCGCAGGCATTGCTTGATATTGGGATCCTTTTTATTGTCTTCGCCCTTTCCGGAAACCCTCCTAGGCACCTCAGAGTCCCCCTCACAGCTCAAGAGAGAAGAGACCAGATCTGGAAAACCAGACCCATCTTTCCACAATGCAAGCGCCTGCAGGATGCTGTTGCACTGCAAGGATTTTCTATTTCCTGATCTCCGCTCTTGCCTGGAAGAAGGCCTGACAACCCTCAGTGTACAACCCGGCAACAAAAGCAACTGAACCCAATTTTCGACCGAGCCTGGAGACGCCACCACTTTACGTAAGGCACCCGTTAAAACTTGAGCAAACGCCATTCGACAATTTGGGGGGATGCATTTAACAGTTTGAAAACGGAGTGAAAAAACACGCTCGAGAAGGGCAACATCGATTACCACCCCTTCCGGAGAGAGTGTTAGAGGGTCGGCAACCACTTGGCATGGCTTCCTAATCCCAACAATGAAATCGTCCACGTCTCCCGAGATTTGAGTAAAATACACCATCTCATCACCATGTATTAATCAAATTAAAATACTGACTTCTAAAACCTTAAGCGGGTCAAAATTTTATAGGTTTGCATTCCAACGTGTAAAATGCTAGCATGGATACTTTCTTGATCATATAAAGTTGATATAAATTTGTATGTTTATCTAGCAATTTTTATGAGGTAGCGTTTCACATCAACAAAAGAGTCTACATGATATCCATGCCAACAAAAAATCAATCCACATAACCTCCACATATTAAATGAATGCATGCAAAAAGCATGTTGTGTTTTCATGGTATTAGTCCTTGGTTAAATGTCAAAAGATATAACAAACAACTAACTTGTTATTTAGGTGTCCAGGCTGGTTTATGTTCAAACACTTTTTATCCATATTTTATAAATAATTAAGCTTTTAGTTATAATTACATAATGTAAATATTTGAATAATTTTATGTATAGGTTTTATGCTCCCAAGATAGTCTGGGCTATATTCAATTCACTCTACTTGTAGCTAAACTTTAATCTTATCCAATTGAAGCTGAAACACAACTTAAATTGATCCATTCTTAAGATCCATGTTCATTTAAGAAACATGCCATTTGGTTTTGTGCAGAGAAGGTGAGAGCCAGCAACTGTGGATTATCTTGAAGGTGAACCCACCTGTTTGCTCAAGGTACAAATTGATTAAAGAAAACAAGTTCTCCGTATCATAGATTTGCTTTGCGTCTTTCATGCATTCCCAGGTGTTTGAAACCTATCGAATATTTTGGTTTAGTTACACATGGGATATATGCATTTGTTATCCTAATCATCAATTTTGTATGCATTATGAAAGGGTCTTTGAATATGTAGTTTTACAATTTTGTACATACAACTGGTGATCAGATAAGAAGGTCAATTTAGTCTGAGTTGTTTTTGTCATTTTTCTTTTGTATTTTGTGATTCATGTTAACCTAAAAAAGATTGTATCTAATACTTGCTTTATTCGTTCGGCTACTAATTATTTCACATTACTTAATTAGACACTTCGATGGAAACAATGTTAACATAAAACAAAATTATAATGCAAACGAAAACTACAAACATAGAAAATTCAACGGCGGAATTTACTATTCGTCTATTCATATCTTACAAGTCTACAAACCCAATTATTTTAGATCAAATGTTAACAAGATGAGTTCATCCCAAAAACAGCCTCACGTTCTCGTAATCTCATACCCGGCTCAAGGCCATGTTAACCCGATGCTCCAATTCTGCAAACGCTTGGTCGCAAAAGGAATTAAAACGACATTTGCAACAACCTTGTCCTTCTCCAAAAGTGTCACTTTTGACAAAAACAACCACCTTATAAACTTGGAAACATTTTCTGATGGGTTTGACGACAATGGCCCGGATGAAATCGTGCCGCCAGAAGTTTTCTTTCCAAAGCTTCGGGAAGTGGGACCAAAATCATTATCGGACCTTGTTCTACAACTAGATCGTCCCAATGTCATTATTTATGACGGTTTTTTGCCATGGGCCCTTGATGTCGCGAAAAGATTCAGGTTGATGGGAGCTGCCTTTTTTACTCAAACTTGTGCTGTGAATAGCATTTATTATCATGTCAATAGAAAGCTTCTCACTGTCCCATTGACAGACTCAGTCGTTTCGGTTCCCGGATTACCACTGCTTGAAAACTATGAAACTCCTTCATTTGTGCACAAATATGGCTTATTTCCAGATGTTTGTGATCTAGTTTTTAACCAATTCACCAACATTGATCAGGCAGATTGGGTGTTTTTCAACTCTTTTTACAAATTGGAGGAAGAGGTATGTATTTTATTTCCAAAAAGAGTTGTTTCTTAGAGTTGTAATAATTTTTATTAGAAAAACTAAAGGAGCTTTCATTTTAGGTGAGTTTTGACCGCCCCCTCCTTAGAGATTTAAGATATGATAAACTCATGTTTACCTTTGATAGTGAGTCGGCTTTCTCCAAAAGTTTACGTTTATGTGACCTGTTAGAGAAAAAAGATATATTAAAACTTATTTATATAAATAAACGAGCTAAGATTACGTTTGAAGTTTTTCTATTTCACCCAAAAGTACGTCAAAGCTTTGTTTATCTTTTGTGTAGGTACTTGATTGGATGGGGAAGCTGTGGCATGTGAGAACAATTGGCCCATCGCTTCCATCGATGTACCTTGACAAGCGATTGTTAGACGATAAAGACTATTTGGTTAATATTTTAAACCCAAATGGTAGCGAATGCATGAACTGGCTCAACGGGAAGCCAAAAAGCTCGGTTGTTTACTTATCATTTGGGAGCATGACACAACCCAATCCCGAGCAAATGAAAGAAATAACATGTGCTTTGACTGATGGCGGGTTCTCCTTCTTGTTGGTTGTTAAGTCTTGTGAAGAGGATAAGCAGCTGTTTGCAAAGTTGGTCTTGAAGAAGGGGTTGGTGGTGCCATGGTGCCCACAACTGGAAGTGTTGGCTCATGAGTCAATAGGATGCTTTGTTACACACTGTGGGCTCAACTCGGTTCTTGAAGCGATTGGGTTGGGTGTCCCAATGGTTGCAATGCCTCGATGGTCGGATCAAACTACGAATGCCAAGTATGTGGAGGATGTTTGGGGTGTCGGGGTTCGTGCTAGACCGGATGCTAATGGGCTTGTGAGTAGCCAGGTTTTGGGTTCGTGCATAAGGGAAGTCATGGAAGGAGAGAAAGGTCTCGAAATAAAGAAAAATGTGATGAAATGGAGGGATTTGGCAAAAGAAGCTATTGGGGAAGGTGGGAGTTCGGACAACAACATCGACGAATTTGTAGCAGAGCTCAAGTTAATGTTCTAATTAGGGGGGGTCGGGGCATCCCTAGTAAAATCCATCACTAGTGATGGAATGAAACTCGATGACGTGGCAGAACTTGATTAGATGTTATGCCCCTACCCCCTTTAATTATGGTTAGTAGAGTTGAAGTTAAAACTTTAATTATGCTTGAACTAAATATTTGATTCAGCACAACTTGTTTTTTCTTCAATTCTTTTAATTAAAGGACCAGTATTGGAAAAATAACTTTTTATTTTTATTATATATGTAGCTTGTAAGAATAGAAATAACAAAATAAATCATCCACCTTTTCAAAATAAGTTTTTTACAGGGAAAAGAGTGAGTATTATTGAAATTCAAAAAATAATAATATATGAAGAAAGTCTGTTTATACGCAAGACCTACACATGTATAAGTCATGTATATCAAGGTTAGTAGGTTATATTATCTACACATGTGTGGGTAAAAATCTAAAAGTTCAAAAGTAAACATATGAATGAACACATCTTTAATATTTTTCTATGTACATGACTATAGCAACACTACATTTTCTATGTTTCATTACTGTGAAATGACTCGATTCTTGTTTCTACATTGTCATTACATTTATATATTTGGCATTGAATAAATAATGGTGTTAAGATAACAATTTTTTTTAATAATATCAAAGTTCAAAAAGATCTAAAACTTATATATAAGTTTATGAAATTTTATAAAGGGCCAAATTTGCCAAACTATTAAAGAACACATATAAATAGAGTGAATTAGAATTTTATACAACTTACAAAGTACAGGGACTAAAGTGTCAAATGATCAAAGATATAAAAAATCACCTGCGGTTTCCTTATCTGCTCTTCGAAGTTCCGACCGGCGACCCGGAAGTCCTTAACCCGCTAGTAATTCATCCGTTATTCTTGCATTATCTCTTATCTCCATCATTATCCTAACCAACTACAAGAATTATCCCATGAATCGTTCGATTTGATGTTTATCCGGAACCCACAACAACCCGCAAATCTCCATTAAGATTCTGATGATCGTTAGATTAGTATTAATAGGGACCGTATACCTGTTTTAACTCGCCATAACTTACAATTATATTCAAATCGTCTATGTGACCTCTTTTGCCTCGCCGGAAAACTTTATTTTCTGACCAACTCTCTTGTCATTCAATCCGAGCTCTTCCAGGTATGATTCTTGTATGCCTTTTTCATCTAGACCTAAACTACATAAGCCCTAACATAATTACACTTAACCGTGCATGATTCTTGTTAATTTGGGAGATTAGAGCTCGTTTGGGACGGTTAAATGGGGAAGATGATAAGAACAATGTGTCTTTAAATAAAAATTAATCTACAGCAATTACTGGTAGCCCAGTTTTTTTTTTTTTTTTGGTAAAAGGTTACCCCGATGAAAAAAGAATTACACGAGTCTGCCAGAATGACACACTAGAGCTAGACTTGGCATACCAAGACTAGAGCAAAAAAACAAAGACAACATCCCAAAACACAGCCCAAACGGAAACAACCAAAACGAAAACAACCAAAACACAGACCAAGCCCAAATAATGGCAACAGACAAATAAATTAGACTACAAATCTAGCCCGGATCGATGTCCAAAGTCTTCACTTGAGTCTTCCATCTCTCAAGCAGCAATGGGTTCTTGGTATTCCTTCCCACCTTGAAAGACATCAGCTTAAGCCTCACCGTATGTAAAACAATATTAGCAATCGTGGAAGCACTCCGCTGGGTTTGAGAGAAAAGTATGTTGTTTCTCTCTTTCCAAATAAAGTATGTGGAAGCTGTCACCACCAGTTTACTAACAATGCTTTCAGCACTATTCGACTTAGCATTTTGCTCTAGCTAAGCCATAATAGAATCCCAACTCGGATCAACCCTCTCCATGTATGCCATGTCCTCTACCAGGTTCCAAACTTGCAGAGCGAAGGAGCATTGGAAGAAAAGGTAGTCAAGAGAATCTTTGTCATATCTGCAAAGTGGACAACACATAAGATTAAGGTTAGTTGCACTACCCGCATCCCGAACGCCCATTCTGTCTTGTGTTTTAAGTTTGTTCTTGATCACCAACCACATATGAAATGAATGCCTTGGGATACATTGACCAAACCACACCAAGTCCACCCAAGAAACCACATCACCCCGCCTTCGGATGTTGTTCCAAACCTCCCCAGAACTAAAATTCCTTTGATTGGCTTGTCTATCCTTCCAAATCAGCCCATCTATGACGTTTTGATCAAGTATAGGAGGTTCTAGATTATTCAGAACAGGGAAAAGATCATGCCAAGCCGTCAGCCACTTCCAAGTACTTTGGTTATCAACAAGATCTGACACTGTAGTCTGCATATTAAAACCAGCACTATGAATGCGTCTAGGGGTGATGAAATACCGTAACGGACTACATGCACACCAATTATCATTCCATGCATTAGCTTGACGACCATCTCGAATAGCGTACCGTATGAATGGTCGTACCGTTGTTCTAATAGAAAGGATTTTCCTCCATCCCCAACTCAAACTACCACGACAAGGAATATCCCAGAAATTCTTACCTTTTATCTTATAGGAGTGAACCCACTTAACCCAACGAGAATCTCGCTTAACGAGAAGACTCCAAATATGATTCGTAAGCAGCGCTTTGTTTAGATCAGAATGCTTCTAATCCCCAAGCCTCCCTCGTACTTAGGCAAGCAGACATTCTTCCAAGCGACTTTTGGTTTGGCGACCAGCTTAGAACCTCCACTCCACAAGAAATTGCGCATTCTTTTTTCTATGTCACTAATAATACGAGCCGGAAGCATGAAAACAGAAGCCCAGTAAATATGCATAGCCGACATAACAGATTTAATCAACTGAAGCCTCCCTGCAAAGGATAAAGACTTAGTCATCCAATTATCAATCTTTTTATCCAGTCGATCCACAAGAACCCTGCAGTCTATATACATCAGCTTGGAGGAGATTAAAGGAACACCTAGATACCGAACTGGAAGGTCTCCCTCATTAAACGGCATAAGGGTTAGAATTTCCTGTTTATCCGGATGAGACACGCTACCAAAATAAGCAGTGCTTTTGGCTAGATTCGGCGTTAACCCTGAGACTCGAGTAAAATGGTTCAAAGCTTCCCTCATGACCCTAACCGAGACTGGGTCAGCATTCACGAACAGAAATAAATCATAAGCAAATAATACATTAATGATCTTCTGCTTTTTGCACTGAGCTTGGTATCTGAAAGCTGGACTTAAATCAGCTGCTTGATGTAATAACAATGAGAGGACTTCCATGACTAAAGTGAAAAGGTATGGGGACATGGGATCACCTTGCCTTAAACCCGGTTTACCTTTGAAATATCCACTCAAGTTCCCATTAATGCTTAACGAATAGGACACAGTGGTTACACATGTCATAAGTTCCTTGTGTGCACGTTAATACTTAGAAACATCATGGTCGTGGGTTCGAAACCTATATTCCCTTATTTTCGCATTCTTTATTGTTAAGCCAATTGAATGTGTTTTAGTTTATTATAAACTAGGTTAGAACCCGCGTGTACAGGCGGTTTAACAAATGAGGGGTGGTTTTATTTTGTTTGGAATTAATAAAAAAAAGATAGAAATTTTATTCTGTATTTTAAAAAATTAGCTAACAATATATAGGATAGTTTTAAAGTACAAAATATAATTCAAATTTCATTAAAAATCTCCTTGTACACCACATTTGTTGTCTTACTTGTAACATTTCCATCCTCATCTAATATAAGTAACTTCACACCAGCTCTGCTTTTTACTCTTGACAATGCGACATAAAGCTGGCCATGTGTGAAAACGGGATATTTCAAATACAATCCAACACTCGATAGAGATTGTCCTTGACTTTTGTTTATTGTCATTGCGAAACACACTGATAATGGAAATTAACGTCGTTGAAACTTGACTGGAATTTTTTTTGTCAGATGGTGTATTAAAGTAATTCGTGGAATATATGTTTTCGTACCGATGTTTCCTCTGGATATAATTTCAGCTTCAATAACATGTTTTGCAAGTTTAGTAATCCGTAATCTAGTACTGTTGCATAAACCATTTTGTTGATCAATGTTACGCAACAACATTACTGGGACACCCACTTTGAGTATTAATCGATGATTAGGCAATCCTTGTATTTTAAGACCATTAAGAACGTCAGGTGAGTATAAGTTTGCGTGTAACGGATTCTTAGCCTGGTCAGTATGGCATATACTATTAGAGCTCAAATACTCAACTTCTTCGCCCGGAAAAAATGCAAGCAATTTTTCATTAATTTCGTGCACGACTTCATTTGTAGGTGCAATTATGGCTCTTTCTGCAAAATAATCTTGATTTTTATAAAGTTGAAGCAGAGAAGGGTATACAAAGTCGATTAAACTCGACAAAGGATCCACCGAGTTCTTAATTAGGAGGTCTTCAGGAATATCTATGGTTACTTCACAGTCATCAGTATCACCAATATTGCCCTCACCCAAATCTAGAAGCCACTTTGCAAAAGATTTGGTCTGTTCTGTTTCAGATGTGTTATTCCCTATAGTTAACCTCATGTTTTTCGTTAGCCTAAGGACTTTGCATGCCCCCCAAATATATGACGAAGTGATGGAAGCATTTACAATTTCGCGTCTACTACCATTGGCAACAATCGGGAGGATTTGTCTAAAATCACCACCCAAAACCATAACTTTTCCTCCAAATGGCATTTCTGAATTCAGTGAATCGTCTGATTTGAAGATATCTTTCATGGTCCGGTCTAGTGCTTCAAACGCATGTTTGTGAATCATTGGAGCTTCGTCCCAAATTATCAACTCTATTTCTTTTAGTAAATTAGCAACTTCACCATCTGGTTTAATGTGACAGATTGATTCTTCCGTAAAATTTAAGGGAATATGGAACCTAGAATGTGCTGTCCTACCACCAGATAATAACAAAGATGCAATTCCACTTGATGCAACGTTTAATACAATTTGTCCTTTAGATCTGATAGCTGCAGACAATGTCTTCCATAAGAATGTTTTCCCAGTACCTCCATAACCATAAACAAAGAATAAGCCTCCCATGTTTTCATTAACGGCCTGTGTTATCTCATTAAACACTAACCGTTGTCCACTTATTAAAGTAGTTAGATGATTATTAAATTCTTCGGCAACAACATTTACATCATATGATATTTCATCTATTATTAAACGATTGTTTGCTACTGATGTGGAATGAATATCAGGATAAGGCATAGAAGGAAACCTACGTAGGGTAGAGTTATTCCGAAGTAAGTAATCCTCAATTTCCAACAACGTTAGATTCTTTAGCTGGTCATCAGGAAGAGATAAGCCCAATATATTAATGAAAATATAACTAAATTAGTTCGCATAGTATAAATAATGAAATCAGTTAAAGAAAATTGTCTTTTCATTAATGTGAAGTTATAAATAAGATTAAAATGCATATAAAATAATGTTAAGTTTAAATTGCCATACCTTCAATTCCTGTTTCCTTCTCACGTCTGTGTAAAATGCCATCTGCGAGGTATTCCCATGTATTTTCCCATACGTGTTCAGGCCTAGATAAAGATAAAATATTAGAGGACAACATGGTAGCAAATAGATATCGAAGATAGTATCCTGAACCTGTATAGTAAGCCTCCTTAATAGCTTCGATATATTCTTTGTCGTCATCTAAAAGTCCTAGAGCGTAGCATGCGTCTCTAAATGTAGGGAACACTTGTCCGTTAACGGTTCTGATTTCTTCAAATGATTTAGGACCTCTTACCTTATTAAGAAGGATTCTTAAAAAATAAGCCTCGCCCGTATATGGATTAACACAATGAATACGACCGATGGTTGTTCCTATTTGTCGTTTTGTCCATGTTCTATCTTTAGATTTCCAAACGAATTTAGTTGGGAATTCAACATAAGTAAGTGTACGTGCCAGCTCATTTTTTTTGTTAACTTCCATCCAGGATAAAAACATTGTAGAAGAAACTGATGGTTTGTTAAGGACGTTTTCAAGTTCATCATAAGGATCGTATATAACATTTTGCTGATCAGGTAGATGAAAAGGAAGCCTCATTACTGAAGGATACCTATAATGAACATCATATGCATAAATGCGCCATGAAGCTTCACATGCCGAGAGATATCTACAGTCATAATGCAGTTTGATTTCGTCTTTCCCATTTTGTCGCTGACCTTCTTCATCATTTTGTACAACAAATTCTGCCCTATCTGGACCTTTGTTAATGTATATGAATAAATATTTTATCGAAGCAGCCTGGTTACAACATTCGACATTAACGTGTGCCTGATAACGTCTCAAAAGTGTTTTGTTATATGGTACTACACTTCTGTTGTCTAGCTGAACATCAGATTTGTCAACAAAGAACCCAGAATTTGATCGTTTATACACGGGATAACCTTTCGAATCTAATGTAGTTTGATCACAGAATTTCTTAGGGAATTTCTTAGAACACTTACCTTGAACCATACATGGACAACTGAGATTTGCAAGACCACAAGGTCCATGAAGCATGTAGTCACTCACAAGCGTATACAAATCCGGATCTACATTCTTATCAGGTATTTCAGCAGAAATAAACTTATCAACATGTCAACTGAAGGAAGCTTATTATCATCGTTTAAGAACAAACATATATGAGCGTGAGGTAGGCCTCTTTTTTGAAACTCTATTGTATAAATCACTGCAAGACAATCATGAATACCAAAAGTAATTTAATATGTACTAATTTACATAACTTAAATAAATTGAAACAATAATAAAATATAGTTCAATAAGTTGAAGTTCAGTGATTATTACCTGCTGAAGTCTTTCCGAATAATGATTTTTCGCGTAAGTCTTTTATGATTGAGTTCAGCTTAATTTTGAACAGTCGGCATAAAATGTCTGGTCTATCTTCAGGATTAATGTTCTTGTCCTTTAGAAATCTTTTAATCTCTGGCCATTTAGGATTACATGTGATTGTAATGAAAAAATCAGGATAACCAAACCATTTACAAATAGCCATTGCGTCATAATAGTTTTCCCTCATGTAACGCGAACCACCAGTAAATGAAGACGGCAGTATTACACGTGTTCCAACATTTGACATGTCTTCATTTCCATTTTGATGGAGTTGATTAAGTTTTTTCATATGACTCAGACCTCAGATTTTGTTGATGGAAGCGTATGTAAAATAGACGTTCACTTTCAATCATTGTGTAGATGTCAACTAAGAACTGTTGCAAAAGTCGTCTGGCGTTTAAAATCAGAGAAAACTGATTGACCCTATCTTGAACACGATATGCAAAATATTCCCTCATTGTACATTTAGATTTTTTTTTTTTTTTGATGATGTTCCTTCTCTGTGAAAAATATCAATCCGATAACCGTCTTCTCCAAAAGGAAATAGTAGTGGATATTGAAGCGCGATATAGGAGGGATGAAGTTCACTTATGCGCTGTAAACCATCTTTTTTTGAATCAACAATAACATCTCGGTTGTCAAGTGCATCTTCAATATCGCCAACTATACGCGCAACAACTTCAGAAGATGTTGGTAAGTTGTATGTTCGTCCATCTTTAGTCCGCTTAGCTTTAAGGCGTAGTTTTAGGTTGATATTCGCTAATTTACACATATTTTAGTCCCCCATTTTATCCCCATTTTATGCGTTTTCGGTCGTAAAACCGTCATTCGGATACTTAATTATGTATACTTTTGTTTACAGGCCTAAAACAGCATACCGGACAAGATGATAGTGAAAACGAGGACTTTCCGGACAAAACGACGAAGCTGCGAACATTCTGTTAGAAAACTGACCTGGGCGAGTGGAACGGTCGTGCGACCTGATGCACGACCGTGCATCTCCAACAAATGAAAGACAGCCCGGAAGTGAACGAGTGTGCAACACGGCGTGCCAGGCAATCCCGGTGACGCACGGACGTGCCGTATATTGCACCCCGTGCGGATCCGATGTTCAGCCAAACCCCGGTGAGGAACGACCAGTGCATCAGTCCATGCAACAAGATCCCGGAAACGCACGGTCGTGCCATATGAAGAACGACCGTGCGAGGCCGAAGACCGGTCAAGATCTGTGACGTCATGCAGTATGGTGCACCATCCCTCCAATAATGCAAAAAGTGAACGGTCGTGCAACAGGACGCACGACCGTGCAACATCGAAATTATATAAAAACTTGCAGAAACATTCTGCTCGTAACTCTGGACATTTTGGAAGCGATTCTGGCGATTTTCAGGCTCCGGAGGCTTCTGCTTTCACCCGGATTCAAGCCATATTGTGCCGATTAGCTTTGTTATCTTCCAGATTCTTAATCTTATGCTTGTTTATGGTTTGGTTTTCTAATCTTTCCATGATTTTGTTAATCTTTCAAGCATTTAGATTAATGTTTATGTATTATTGTAGCCTTTGGGCAAAAACACAACAATCCCTTGCTTGATTATAACCATTAGTGTGTTAATCTTTGTTTGTAATGACATTTGGAAGTATTTTCTATGTTAATCTTTGATGATTAGTTTGCAACCTTGTTATTGATATTGATTTCTTGATTATAAGTAATTGTATTGGATGATTGGTATTTGGTTAGTTAAGATAGTTGAAAAATGAAGCTTAATTAATCTTGTATTAGTAAACTTTAAACTTGGTTAACTTGTTTAGCTTGGTTAAAATGTGTGCATCATGATACTAGAAATGGTTAGTGATTTAATAAAATGTAATTATTGTTAATCAAGAAAGCTTACCGTCACGTAAGGACCTAAACGGGTTAAATGGTGTCGTTATAAACTCTTGCCATGATTTGTTAACTAAGTTAGTAGTTTCGGCCAAAATTGCTATCTTAGTGAATTTATGTGTAAGGTTTGTAAAATGAACTCGGTTGTGATTTAATCTAGTTTATGCTTGTCTCGGTGGTTGAATTGTGTTTATCGGTGTCGCTTTCCTTGATTAAGTGCGGTTAGAAAACTCCTAACGGATGACTAACTTATTTTTAAGAGATTTTCATAGACATTTATCAATTGCACGTTAAAGATCAATTTTAGGTGGTTAAAGTGTGTTTATCGTTTTAGCTTTCCGAATGATTGTCATGTTAGGATTCCCGAAAGGGATACTAATTGTCTTAAAATTGGAGAATTGATCAAATGCTTCTAGTGCCAAAACCGACTAAGTTGACATGCTTTGGTTGTGTATTAAGCAAGGCTATTTATCTATTTTCATATTTGAAATCTATTATGTTTTTATATAGTAGTTGTTTATGCTTACTTTAGTTTATTAAAAATCAAACAACTTATGTTTTTACCGGTAGTTTAGTGACAAAGGTCTAGTATTATTCTTCCGCCCATTTCCTTGGATCGATACTTGGTTCTTACCGATACTTTACTACATATGTGACGGGGTACACTTGCCTCTTTCATGTGTGTTTTGATGTTAAAGTAATAATCACTTTTATAAATTTAAAACCGAATCGTGTGTTTATTCATGGTAAAAATATGTGTAGTCGCGCACACGTCAAGTTTTTGGCGCCGTTGCCGGGGAGTCGCACCCCCGGTGCATCTCCGAGAACAGCTTGCAGATTTGAAAAATGTAGGTGGCGCACGACCGTGCGAGAGGCAGGGGCATTTTGGTCTTTTGCACATTATAAAAACCCCCATCTTCTTCCAAACCCTTCATTCGCGAACCCTAACCATCTGCGGCCGTTCCAGAGCGATATCACTTCAAATCGCACGGTTTTTCGCACGGTTTCACACACGTCTTCGCACGATGGACCATCCTTTCCTGCAATTTAACCCCAATGATGAGCGAGATGCTCTTTGTATCCCGAGACGTGACGCCTTATGGGCAAGGCGAGGGCAATTCGGAATCCCCCGGTGGCTGGATTGGGAGGTTATGCGGGAGCTAAATCAGTATGACAGACTTGAAAACATGCTCACTGTTCCACTTGCGAATCTTATCTCTGTCAACCTCCCCATCTATCGTGAACTCAAGATAGAGTTCTTCTCTACATATGCCTACGAAAAACCAATTGCTCATAGAAGGCCAAAATTCCGCTACAAGGAGCGGATTACTTTCAGGTTGGGTGGACAGTGGCACACTTGGTCAGTGGGTCGATTGGGTAGGAGGCTTGGAATATACTCAAGGGAAGACATGGATTCCGAATTATTCACCGATGTGTTCACATTTCCTTCTGATGAAGCACGGGCCGAGTTTTGGGCCCGAAATGCAGTAGGCGACCCTTACAACCCGAGATTGTCTAAGGCTTCGCGGTTTAGAGACCCTTTGGTTCGGGTGATGCATCATGTGTTTAGCCACACCATTTGCGGCCGCATGGACAGTTTGGGGAACTGTCCAACACCGGATTTGATATTTCTGTACACGCTGGTTGATGGGGTACACATCAACCTAGCCGCAAGAATGGCTGAATATTTTGTGAAGTGCTCAGGTAGGACACCCAACAGTGAGATACATGGCGGTCAATATCTGACCGAAATAGCCTACAACTTAGGCTTGATGACTAATGAGGTGCTTGAGAGTCTCACTCATGTGACCGATGGAGTTTATGTTGATATTCGGTCATTGAAGGCCATGGGGGTGATTGTTGAGTTGGATCGGGGGGATAGATTGAGGGGTCTAAACAACGAGGTCTGGGACCCGTTGCCTCCTCCTGAGGAGGAAGACGAGGATGTAGAAATGGGGGAGCAGCATGCAGTTCAGTAGCACGAGCAGCACCAACCACCACCGCCACCACATTCACCGCAGCACCATGATTACCACCAGCATCAGGACTGGCCAGAGTTTTACCAGCAGTTCCAACAGATGCGAGTTACGCAGGAGCAGCATGGGACTTATATCGACCAGATTAGGACTAGTCAGGACCAGATCCGGGCTAGTCAGGATCAGCTCAGGACCACTCAGGATCAGCTTAGGCAGAACCAGGACAGTTTGTACCAGGGGGTGAGTGCTGGATTTTCATACCTATTCGGGGAGATGCATCATGCATATCCCGACTACTTTCAGCATCCCCCACAGTTCCCACCGTGGAACCCATCTGGTTATGGTGATACGGGCCCATCCTTCATGAGAGACGATGATGGTGACGACGATTAGGAGGCAGTGGTGTTGACAGTTGGTGGTTTTTATTATTTCCGTACTTTGTTTATTTAGGGTGTTCATTTTGTTTGTTATGTCAAACACCCTCGGTTATGTACGCTTTATTTTTCAGACTCTTTACTTTAAGTTTTTATGTTATGCCTTTATTGGGATTTCTAGTATTTCTATTTATGTACATTATGGTTTATTTATGTTTATTCTGTTTCTGTTCTGTTTTGGTGTACATGTGACATACTTGCAGATCCGACATATCTTGGACTGGAGCACATGACAGATACAGCTTTGGAAGTCTCGTTTCATCAGACATCATCTTGAGGGGAGTACTATTATCCTTATCTCTATATTTCGGGTCTCGCATTGGGGACAATGCGAAGTTCAAGTGTGGGGAGGGGGTTAACTTTGTTAACTTTGTTTGTCCTCTAAAAAAAAATTAGAAAATCAGAAAAATCATTCAAAAATACCTGTGTTTTTGTATATATTTTAGTAAATAAACCGGTTGGTTGTGTTTTAGAAAGCTTCAGACTTGATAAAAACTCGACAAGCAAAATATTTTTGAAAAAGGAAACCGAAAAGCGTGACAAACAAAGAAAGACTTGCATGATAGTTTTCACACTTTTACCCATTCCTTCCGTTACGTGAGCATATTTGAGCCTTGATATTGTTATATATTTGTTCATTTCGGATATAGGAGTGAGCCGGATGTTATGTGTAATTTAGAACCTGTCACTAGTATGTTTGTTAAGACCATAAACTTGCGGAATTGTGTAGAAGTGATAGAGGCACTTAGATTACCCCTTTGTTGTAAACCTTGTTCTTTATGTTGTGCTTCCCGTAAACCATATATTACCCTTTAGGATTAACCATGTCGAGCCTTCCCGTTTACCTTTGTTTACCCACATTATCGCCCACTTAGCCAAATTTAGCCTTTTTATGTTTTAAACCCTTTTGTGTTGAAACTCAGTCAAAATAATCGTTTAACTAGCGTTTGTTTTAGTTTATTGTATAATTAGTTTGCAAAAAAAAAAAAAACAGAAAATAAAACACCCTAAAATAGGGTGAAGTTGACAAAAATCGAGCAATTTTGAATGCTTAAATGTTAAAATTTCGTTGATGAGCTCGATTGCGCTGATGTATGCAAAATGCAACATATAAATTACATCAATTGTGGCATAAAACTAACCCTTTTTTAGTACTAATGTTCGAAAAAGTGTGCTTTTGTCTTCCTTTTGTATTTTTAGGATTAAATGAGCTCAAATTAACAAAAGAAGCAAAAAGACATCAAAATCTAACATAAATACAAGAAAAGGAACAAGACGTGACATGCCCGACCCCACGACAGCATCTTCCCAAGCAAAACAAGATAACAGAAGACTGGACACACCCCGTGCTCAGCCAGCACGGGGGCGTGCCCAAGTGTCAGCAGAAAAGACAAAGTGGTAGAAGCTTCTATTGCCCACCACGGGGCCGTGCTCAGCGGACACGGGGCCGTGGTCAACTATAAGATTCACACAATCCAGGCAAATCTTCATAGTACAAAGATTCTTCTGCACACGGGGTCGTGCTCAGCGGACACGGGGGCGTGGTCAACTAATAAGACACGCTGCATTAAATGAAGAAAGAGAAGGATGTGGACACGGGGCCGTGCCCGAGCTTCTGTTCAGCCTATAAATAGGAGTGCTTGGCTCAAGCTCAAACCATCCCTTGGCACACCACCTCTCTCACACTTCACCTACCACCCACCACCCACCACCACCATAACACCATCATCCACCACCATCATCCATTGTCCATCGTAGAGTGTGTGAGTCGTCTCGGGATCCAAGATTGATCGTAAGAGTTCTTGACAATCAAGGCCATGTTTGCCTAAGTCTCTTACATCACTTGGTGAAGACAAGTGTCTAGTGTAATACTTTTTATTTCTAATCTTTTCGCACTTTTTACTTGGTTTTGTATTAATGACTTTAATAACTAGTTTCTTATGTTGAAGGTGATTCTTCCTTATCGTTTGTCCGTGGTGTCTTGGCATTATTTTACTGTCTATATAAAATAAAAGATTTTCACCATTCATATCTCCACAGTAAGCTGAACACGGGGCCGTGCCCACTCAACACGCCCCCGTGCCCAAGTTTCAGTTACTGAAAACAGAACCGTAAGATCCCGACGGTTGGTAATTTCTGACACAAACATGAGTGATACTGATACTTTTTACTTTCGGCACTCTTATGGTACTATGTGGTGTCAATTATGTGGTGGTAACCATAAAGAATTAGAATGCTATTTTCTAAATTATAAACCCCACTATATAGACCCATCGTTTCCTAGTATCCTTAAGAGGGGCGAAAGTAAAAATAATCCCTATCTCTCCCTCGAATGCTCCCAACCGGATTTTCTAGGAGAAATGCTTCTCGATGAATTATTTCAACTAGAAGATCTAATTATTAATTGGTTAAAAGAACTTAGGAAAGATTTCAATGATCTTTTCCAACAAAATAGCCAAGAGGAAGGGTTGGAAACGCATTCAAACAACTTCGTTGTTTCCGAAGATACTCCTAACTCTAGTGAGGACTTGAGCGATAGTCGTCCCTGTGTCGATTGTGCCGTGAAGGACTCCCCATCGACTTCGTTTGATGCATACATAGACCTGAGCGATTCGACATACACCTTCTTTAACGAGAGCCCGGAAAAGGGTTGGACTTTTCCACCTACATATAGCATAGGAATCACCCTCACCGACAACCTCTTGCGTTCTCGTCTTAATCTAGATCAATTAAGGTATCTTAGGCACTTTGGGGTTGTTCCATCCAGTAAGGAACCACCCGATCCGGAAAGGTTCCTTGAAAATAGACGAATTCCTTAAGACAACTTCAAGACACGGGGCCGTGTCCAGGTCAGCACGCCCCCGTGTCCACCTAAAGATTCTCTTCTGATTTTGTCAGAATACGGACAAAAATGTGTCAGGATTCCAGCTGCACACGGGGCCGTGTCCAGCCGACACGGGGCCGTGCGCAACGTACTGTCGTTTTCTATAAATGCAGCCAAGAATCCTGCACATTTGAACCATTCCAGGGACAGAGATTTGGGGAATATTCTCACATACCATCCTAGGTATTTTCTAAAAGAAGTTTCTCAACTATCCTCTTGTCCTTTCCTCTTTTATCCACTATCATCTTCTTCAATTTTTCTCATACTTCCATTAAAGCTTGAACCTTCCATAATTTCAAGCCTTTTTTGAGATGTTTGTTAGGTTTTGTTCATGGAATCTTGTTAAAAATAAGTTCTACAACAATGTTTTAAGTTGTTTATGTTCAAGAATGTTTTAAAAATCATGAAAACAATTTGAAACTCCAAGATTCCTTGTTCCTAAATCCTGCAGACATCTGAACACGGGGCCGTGTCCGAAGTACTGTTCATATAAAATTGAACTCTTTTCGGTATGTTTTCTCAGAATGGCAAGCAGAACTAGCGGAAACTCTTCGTCACATTCCAGGAACAACCGGCAGGGGAGAAGATCATCAACGGTTGAAGATTCTCTTGTAAACTATGTTTACGCCTTAAGAGAAGCCCTTGATGAAGTGACAAGTGTAGAAGAGGCATTGGTTGACCGTATTAACCATTTGACGGTGGGACTAGAAGGATGTCTCCAGGAAGTCAACCTTTTGCACCAAAGGTTGAACCTTCTCGCCTCTCCTCCTTTGGTGCCAATTATCACCCAAAGGGCATGGAATGTGGTACCGGAAGTCATCATTCCAGCTGAATGGTACGCCTTACATCCGGAACCCCCTCGAGACGTACTACAAGGGGTTCCGATCGGTGTCGCTCCCCTCCACAAGATGTTGAGGAACATGAAGTCGCATCCCTTCTCCCGAGGGAGATAGAAGAATGGCTCTAGCAACATCTAGGGGACACCGTTCGGCTTGGAGTTCTACAAGGCTTTTAGACCGGAAATCTATTTCTGGAATTTTGGTTCTTATTGTAGAAGTAGAGCTCCTTAGGAAGATTTTACGGATCACATGACCTATTTAATCTTAGGACTTTTAACTTTTATTTTCTGCTTTATTTTTCAATTTTTAGGACTAATATGTAATCCTCTCTATGACTAATGAATGATGGTTTTAGTCAATTTGGTGTTGGATGGTGTTGAAATGAATAAAACACACTTGAGATGGCAAAGGATACAAGGGAAACTTGAACCAGCACCCCATGCAGGAAAACAGGACCGTCCGACAAAATTCTTCGTTTACAGTAAGCTCGGCACGGGCCATGTCCGCCCAACACGGCCCCGTGCTGCACAGTCTGCAGAAAAAGACCCAGTTCAGGTAACTGGACACGGGCCGTGTTCACTCAACACGCCCCCGTGTCCAGGCTTCTGTTTCTCTTGATTTAATTTCGTTACTGGCACTTGAACACGGGGCCGTGCCCGGACAACACGGGGCCGTGTTCAGCGCCCAGTAACACAAAATTTTTGCTTTTTACACCTTTTTACACATTCAATCAACCTAAAAACTTATTTTTGGGACACATTGAGGACAATGTGTAATTTAAGTGTGGGGGATGCTAAAACCTTGAATCTTGCAAGTCCTAAATACAAACCTTACACAAAACTCTATTGGAATCGCTAATCACCCCAAATTTTTTCAAAAATTTTCATTTTTTTTACTTGTCTAGGTTTAACTTGGGAATTTCAAAATTCTAAAAAGGTTATATTTTTACAAATTTACAACCGATAGCGTCGTGATGAAAAGAACCAACATAAGAAAATTATGAAAAGGCATGACAAACTTAGTTAAAAATTGATTATATATTCTTGATCACATAAAAACTCATTCCCACAAAAGTGAGTTTTGAGCCTTTATTAAGCATACAATTACATATCATTAGACTAAATGCTCATTTTTCGTTTCTTGTGTGAATAGCCGCTTGGTTCTTACGACTCTAGAACTTGCCATGACGATACATTCCCGGTCCTTACCAACTTAAACCCGAGTAAGTAAATGATAGAGGCATTAGGACTAACCTTTTTTTATTTCTACACCTTTATTTTTTTTTTTTTTACCACCTACCCAAAATCCCCCTAGTTAACCCCTTTGAGCCTAAACCTTTTCATTTCATAACCCAAACCAAACACCCTTTTTACCCAACAAAACCTTTTTTATTTTTAACCCTTTGTTTTAGTAACTAGCTCGGTTTCTCATATGACTTTCGTAAAAAAAAAAAAAAAAAAAAAAAAAAAAAGAGAGAAGAAGAAGAAGAAGTTGATTATGAAGCAAAAGCAAATAAACAAACAAGTTTATCAAAAATGACTTTGTTTGAAAAATAGCTTCATAAAAAAATAAAAATGGAAAAATGAAAAGTCTTACGAAAACCGACGCTTGTTACGCTTTTCGCCCTTTTTCTACTAACCACTAACCACTAACCCAACCACCTACCTTTAACCCAAGCCTAACCCTTCACCCACAAAGTCCTCTTGATATTTACAAAGGTATATAAGTTAAAAAGGAGGATGATTGATTGCTTGGCAAGCCTATGGTAGGAGTAAGTTCCATGCCGCTCTCGAGTGATCCACAAAAATACATTTTCGGCCGAGTGTTGAGTGATCCCCGTGAGGTATGTGAACTTGTATATAAATAGAATTTTAAAAAGGCATGTTATGCTCTAATAAATAATTTATCTTATGAAAAGTTTTAAATAAATCATGACGAATAGGATTGTAAATAAATAAAAATAAAACTAAATAAAGAATCTTGGAAATCCCGACACTCTATGACAAGCCCGAAACCTTCTTTTATACCCATTCCATTTGGGAGTGTAATAGCCACATATTAAAGAGTTTTGCTTGAGGACAAGCAAAGATTCAAGTGTGGGGGTATTTGATGTGTGCAAAATGCAACATATAAATTACATCAATTGTGGCATAAAACTAACCATTTTTTAGTACTAATGTTGGAAAAAGTGTGCTTTTGTCTTCCTTTTGTATTTTCAGGATTAAATGAGCTCAAATTAACAAAAGAAGCAAAAAGACATCAAAATCTAACATAAATACAAGAAAAGGAACAAGACGTGACATGCCCGACCCCACGACAGCATCTTCCCAAGCAAAACAAGATAACAGAAGACTGGACACGCCCCGTGCTCAGCCAGCACGGGGGCGTGCCCAAGTGTCAGCAGAAAAGACAAAGTGGTAGAAGCTTCTATTGCCCACCACGGGGCCGTGCTCAGCGGACACGGGGCCGTGATCAACTATAAGATTCGCACAATCCAGGCAAATCTTCATAGTACAAAGATTCTTCTGCACACGGGGTCGTGCTCAGCGGACACGGGGGTGTGGTCAACTAATAAGACAGGCTGCATTAAATGAAGAAAGAGAAGGATGTGGACACGGGGCCGTGCCCACTGGACACGGGGCCGTGCCCGAGCTTCTGTTCAGCCTATAAATAGGAGTGCTTGGCTCAAGCTCAAACCATCCCTTGGCACACCACCTCTCTCACACTTCACCCACCACCCACCACCCACCACCACCATAACACCATCATCCACCACCATCATCCATTGTCCATCGTAGAGTGTGTGAGTAGTCTCGGAATCCAAGATTGATCGTAAGAGTTCTTGACAATCAAGGCCATGTTTGCCTAAGTCTCTTACATCACTTGGTGAAGACAAGTGTCTACTGTAATACTTTTTATTTCTAATCTTTTCGCACTTTTTACTTGGTTTTGTATTAATGACTTTAATAACTAGTTTCTTATGTTGAAGGTGATTCTTCCTTATCGTTTGTCCGTGGTGTCTTGGCATTATTTTACTGTCTATATAAAATAAAAGATTTTCACCATTCATATCTCCACGGTCTATATGGAGGTATGTTGGCTACCTGGTCGGGGGTTAAGGGAACAGTTTGGTAAGAGTCTTGCCATTGTTCAGCGTTTAGAGGTCCTGCAATGGACCTGGGTCAAATTTAGTAGGACCTCCTTCAATACTTAACGGTATTGGATGGCGGGGGTCCAAACTCTTTGATCCCCTCATAAGTTAACTACTATTAATACTATAACCCGGCTATTTAGGACTGTATCCCTGCTGACTCAGACTACTTAGTCGAGGGTAACGTCACCTCCAAAAGAGGGGCCTACCATAATTTGCATTAATAACTTAATTAATTATCTTTCAATAATCCGACCCTTTAGGATTGTATCCTTGCTGACTCAAACTACTGGGTTGAGGGGTAACGTCACCAAGTGATTCATCTTGTCTATCTGTTTTTCTTTTATTTTTATTTTCAGCATTTTTAGTTAGTTTTTATTTTTCTTAGCTTAAAACATTTTTCTAAACTTTTTATTTTGATTAGACGTTGAGGATAAACCGGTACTAAAAGCTCTTGTGTCCTTGGACGACCTCGGTATCTTGCCAACACTATACTACGCTCACGATAGGTGCACTTGCCCATATGTGTGTTTAGTGTTAGTAAAATATCGTGTTTTATAAATTTAAAACTTGACTAAAAAAGTGTTAAAGGGGCTTAAAATATACACCTAATATATATAACACTTCACACGCATCAAGTTTTTGGCGCCGTTTCCGGGGACACAAGGATTTTAAGAAAGTTAGGAATCAACGGCCTAATCTTTTTTCTTATTTTTTAGGATTTTTCTTAATTTTTCAGCTTCTGCAGAACTCAGCACGGGCCGTGCCCGCTGAACACGCCCCGTGCCCAATCATTGGAACTGGCAATCCTGTTTTAAGTCAGACAGTAAGCTGAACACGGGGCTGTGCCCACTCAACACGCCCCCGTGCCCAAGTTTCAGTTACTGAAAACAGAACCGTAAGATCCCGACGGTTGGTAATTTCTGACACAAACATGAGTGATACTGATACTTTTTACTTTCGGCACACTTATGGTACTATGTGGTGTCAATTATGTGGTGGTAACCATAAAGAATTAGAATGCTATTTTCTAAATTATAAACCCCACTATATAGACCCATCGTTTCCTAATATCCTTAAGACGGGCGAAAATAAAAATAATCCCTATCTCTCCCTCGAATGCTCCCAACCGGATTTTCTAGGAGAAATGCTTCTCGATGAATTATTTCAACTAGAAGATCTAATTATTAATTGGTTAAAAGAACTTAGGAAAGATTTCAATGATCTTTTCCAACAAAATAGCCAAGAGGAAGGGTTGGAAACGCATTCAAACAACTTCGTTGTTTCCGAAGATACTCCTAACTCTAGTGAGGACTTGAGCGATAGTCGTCCCTGTGTCGATTGTGCCGTGAAGGACTCCCCATCGACTTCGTTCGATGCATACATAGACCTGAGTGATTCGACATACACCTTCTTTAACGAGAGCCCGGAAAAGGGTTGGACTTGTCCACCTGCATATAGCATAGGAATCACCCTCACCGACAACCTCTTGCGTTCTCGTCTTAATCTAGATCAATTAAGGTATCTTAGGCACTTTGGGGTTGTTCCATCCAGTAAGGAACCACCCGATCCAGAAAGGTTCCTTGAAAATAGACGAATTCCTTAAGACAGCTTCAAGACACGGGGCCGTGTCCAGGTCAGCACGCCCCCGTGTCCACCTAAAGATTCTCTTCTGATTTTGTCAGAATACGGACAAAAATGTGTCAGGATTCCAACTACACACGGGGTCGTGTCCAGCCGACACGGGGCCGTGCGCAACGTACTGTCGTTTTCTATAAATGCAGCCAAGAATCCTGCACATTTGAACCATTCCAGGGACAGAGATTTGGGGAATATTCTCACATACCATCCTAGGTATTCTCACATACCTCCAATAATGCAAAAAGTGAACGGTCGTGCAACAGGACGCACGACCGTGTAACATCGAAATTATATAAAAACTTGCAGAAACATTCTGCTCGTAACTCTGGACATTTTGGAAGCGATTCTGGCGATTTTCCGGCTCCGGAGGCTTCTGCTTTCACCCGGATTCAAGCCACATTGTGCCGATTAGCTTTGTTATCTTCCAGATTCTTAATCTTATGCTTGTTTATGGTTTGGTTTTCTAATCTTTCCATGATTTTGTTAATCTTTCAAGCATTTAGATTAATGTTTATGTATTATTGTAGCCTTTGGGCAAAAACACAACAATCCCTTGCTTGATTATAACCATTAGTGTGTTAATCTTTGTTTGTAATGACATTTGGAAGTATTTTCTATGTTAATCTTTGATGATTAGTTTGCAACCTTGTTATTGATATTGATTTCTTGATTATAAGTAATTGTATTGGATGATTGGTATTTGGTTAGTTAAGATAGTTGAAAAATGAAGCTTAATTAATCTTGTATTAGTAAACTTTAAACTTGGTTAACTTGTTTAGCTTGGTTAAAATGTGTGCATCATGATACTAGAAATGGTTAGTGATTTAATAAAATGTAATTATTATTAATCAAGAAAGCTTGCCGTCACGTAAGGACCTAAACGGGTTAAATGGTGTCGTTATAAACTCTTGCCATGATTTGTTAACTTAGTTAGTAGTTTAGGCCAAAATTACTATCTTAGTGAATTTATGTGTAAGGTTTGTAAAATGAACTCGGTTGTGATTTAATCTAGTTTATGCTTGTCTCGGTGGTTGCACTGTGTTTATCGGTGTCGCTTTCCTTGATTAAGTGCGGTTAGAAAACTCATAACGGGTGACTAACTTATTTTTAAGAGATTTTCATAGACATTTATCAATTGCACGTTAAAGAACAATTTTAGGTGGTTAAAGTGTGTTTATCGTTTTAGCTTTCCGAATGATTGTCATGTTAGGATTCCCGAAAGGGATACTAATTGTCTTAAAATTGGAGAATTGATCAAATGCTTCTAGTGCCAAAACCGACTTAGTTGACATGCTTTGGTTGTGTATTAAGCAAGGCTATTTATCTATTTTCATATTTGAAATCTATTATGTTTTTATATAGTAGTTGTTTATGCTTACTTTAGTTTATTAAAAATCAAACAACTTATGTTTTTACCGGTAGTTTAGTGACAAAGGTCTAGTATTATTCCTCCGCCCATTTCCTTGGATCGATACTTGGTTCTTACCGATACTTTACTACATATGTGACGGGTTACACTTGCCTCTTTCGTGTGTGTTTTGATGTTAAAGTAATAATCACTTTTATAAATTTAAAACCGAATCGTGTGTTTATTCATGGTAAAAATATGTCTAGTCGTGCACACGTCATAGGTCAACATGAGGATTATCAAAAAAACGATCTCTTACACGCCTATAAGTTTTGACGAGCTGATTATTTGAATCTAACATCACCTTTAAGTATTCTATGATTTAGTGTCAAGGGAATCTGAAGATGCTAAAGTTGCTTTCTTTTGAGTTACTGTAAAGAATTAATTTAAAATTTTTAATTAGTTAAACTAAATGTTGGAAGAACGTAAAATTAATTATTATAAGTAAGAAGCAAATATTAATGAGGTTTTGAGGAATACCTAAATATGTTCTTTCTATTATATACTTCGTTATTTGTGTCATATATATAGAGTTGTGAGAATTTTGGTTGGGCACCGTGTTTAGGGAGAAGACTTCCCAATGTATGATAATTTTCACCACTAATTTTGTATACGAAGGGAGCATTTCCTCTATTAATCTTTGTATCAACTTTGCCACCCATTGAAGTGAAGGAAAACATGGAGTTGAAACAGCGAATATTTTGTAAGAAATATTTGCTCTTTGCGTCTAAACTCTTAAAAAGATTCTGATAATCTTGACTTGTTTCTTTAAATTCTGGAAGATGTACCTTCCCATAACCACAACAAAGCATGTAACTTGTTTTTCCAGATAAATCCCTTCCTTCCCATAACCACAACTAACTGATCACCATGATCCAAATAATCTGTTACATTGTATTAAAAAATTAATGAAACAAATTCAAAAATATAATTAAAATAAGTAAAGTGTAATAATTGAATTTAGATTAATTGGTGTAGTAGATATTTACATTTAGATACTACTTTATATGGATCTTGCACAATTTGTTCCGTAGTAAATGGTGTTGCTGATGGTGTATTTTGTAGATCATGCGTTAGTGATGTTGAATTTGATGATGATATGTTGTTTGGATTTGTCGTTTTACGTATCATATTCGATCTACGATTATCCAACAGTAGCTTTCGGAGTTTACGCCTCCCTTTAAATTGACGCCTCTCTTCGGTGTTGGTATTAGCATTATCGAGTCTACAAACTGGAAAAAAAAATTGTTTGAAAAGTGATAGTTAGGAAACAAATTAATAAATACATATTTAGACAATGAAAGACTTACAATGTGATGTTTCGGCGTGCGTAGGTTTTGTAGAAGAACAATGTATTTCCGCGTTTGATCTTTTTGACATTTCCTTGTTTAATCGTATAGACCCACTCTTCGTCTGATGGCCGTTTCGACTCTATAACCACATCATAAATTCAGTTAAAAAATCAAGTGTTTGATTCGACTTTTCTCACCACATCATATTAGACGATGACGTTAAATTGATTCGCGATCTTAATCGATTAAGTAAAATATGCTTTCTTCGTTACAATGTCATCTTCACATTGCATGGGTCAAATGTCGTGAGTTATTTAAAAATTAATAAGTGTAAAACCTTTTTGGTCAATTTGGCATAGTCATGCATGAAATATATATATAGAACTCTTTATATATAAAAAAAGATGGTGACAGAAAAATAATTAATCGGATGTGGTGGCAAGAAAAGGCTTGAAAACAACAACAATTAGTTAACTATGAATTAAAGCTAACGCTAAGAAAGCAAAAGTGTATATTTTTATTTGAAACCAACACCATATCCAAAATCATGTATACTAAACAAAAGTTAATAATAAGAAAGATATCTGCACGGACGGATACAATTTTGTTATAGCAATTGAATTGATAATCAGCAGGTAAATGAACAGAGCAGCAACATAATTCACAGAGTTCAAACGATACAGAATAAGGTTGCTTTATCATCGAACTTATCGGATTGATTGATAAGTGATACAGAAACAAAATCAGGAAGAAAGCGGATGTGGATGGATCTGTGAATAAAATAGGGTTTAAAAAGTAATAAGGTATGGAATTGAAACCTACCAATGGTGGGGTTGGTGAGGTGGTAGGTAGGAAGTGCACACACTCGGACCAAAACCAGCCCTCCACATTTTTTTTACGAATTTCTTAAATTATTATTATGTTAAAAGCTATAAAGAAGACATGCAAAGTAATTACATATGAAATTGAAAGGATTAAATCTAAAATATATAAGGGAATCACAATACCTTAATGTAGAAGGAAGGTAGCCAAAATACTGTTGCTATTCTTGATGATGCTCGTTGAAGGTGCTCTTATGTCAAAAGATGGTATAAGAGTTATATAGTGGAGATTAGGTTAGTAAGTGGATTAGGTTGCCTTAAAGATTAAGGATAATGACTCAATAACACTAAGGGTCTGTTTGGTATGGGGTAATGGAATGGACAGGGAATGGAATGGACGAGGTAATGGAACGGATGAGGTAATGGAATTGATTATTACCATTCCATGTCTTGTTTGGTTACCATGTGAGAATGAATGAACCATTATTTTTTGTTGTTTGTATGTGAGAAAAGACGAAGGAATAAAATCGGATGGCGGTGGTCAATGATGGGCGGCGATGGTGGGTGGTGATAGGTGGCAGTTGTAGCGGCGACGGTGGTGGTGGGTGAAAACGGCGGCGATTGGAGACGGCGACGGGTGGTGACAACGGTGGTGGTGGTGGGTGACGCTGAAGGTGGGTGGCGGCGGCGGTCAGAGGTGGTAGCAGTAGCGACGGTGGTGGCAGGTGGTGGCGGTGGGTGGTGGTGGTTGATAGCGATGGCGGAGGTGGGTGGCGACGGCGACGGTGATCGGAGGTATCTGCGGGAATGGTGGTGGCGATGATCGAAGGTGGGTGGTGGCGGTGATCGGAGGTGGCAATGGCGATGGTGGACGGCGGTGGCGGGGATGGAGGTGGGTGGAGACAAAAGTGGCGGGTGACGGCGGTGGCGGGTGGCGGCGAAGGTGGGTGACGGCGGCGGTTGACAGTGGTTGTGGGTGGTGGCAACAGTAGTAGGTTGTGGTGTTATGGTGTTGTTAATGAAGGGTGAAGAGAGAATGGAATGGAAAAAAAAACAGGGGGGAGGGATGGAATGCTTTTGAGAGAATGAAATGCATTTTGGAATGGGCGATTCTATTCCATCGACCAACCAAACACTCTTTTTTTCATTCCCTCTCAATGATCCATTTCATTCCACCTCTCATTCCTTAAAATTTTATCCTTAAAATTTTAAATTATTTAACTTAATAAGTAATCTTCAAAACCTATCATTCTCTCGTTGAAGGTGTTTTTATGTCAAAAGTAATATGGTTATGCTCAAATTTTATAATATTTTATTTATTTCAAATTTAATTTTGAGTTAATTACTGTTTTCGTCCATGTGGTTTGTCAAAAATCACTATTTCAGTCCATTAGTTTAAAAATTGCGACTTCAGTCCTTGTGGTTTCACTTTCATAACCATTTCAGTCCACCTCCGTTAACCCCATCCATTTATTCTGTTAAGTACACGTGAATTGACCATAATGCCCTTATTAATAAAAAACATAAAGATATCTAAATGAATTAATTAATTACTATTTTCGTCCATGTGATTTGTGAAAAATCACTATTTCAGTCCATTAGTTTAAAAATTACGATTTCAGTCCCTGTGGTTTCACTTTCGTAACCATTTCAGTCCAGTTTCCTAACACCGTCTATTTTACTGTTAAGTTTTTAATAAAATACCTAAATTACCCTTGTGTTAATTAAATATGGACTTATATGATTTTATTATTGGATTTATATGATTTTATTGTTGTATGATATATGGACTTAAATTGGATTGTAGGGTTCGACCCACCATGGATTCAATAGAAGTAGAAGTCTGACACTATTTTTACATATATGGTTCCAGAATTTTAATTTTGGATTTTAGAATGAGAAAATTTCCAGGTAAGCATATATTTTTCAAAGTTAGTATGTTAATTGATGCTGCTATGAATATATTAATTGGGGTGGGGTAATGCGTCGCCAGACATTAAGAGGGTGGGGTTGTGATGCCGGAGAAGATGACCGGAAACTTTTGCCGGAAATGAGAGCAGGGATGCAGTGGGGTGGGGTAGCGTGGGGTTGTGTTTTAACAAGTGGATCATAGAATACACTCTTTTAAATTTCCATGGTTTTTTTATTTAATTAACACAAGGGTAATTTAGGTATTTCATTAAAAACTTAACGGTAAAATAGAGTGTGTTAGGAGACTGGACTGAAATGGTTACGAAAGTGAAACCACAGGGACTGAAATAGTGATTTTTGACAAATCACAGGGAGGAAAACACTAATTACCTCATTTAGATATCTTTTTGTTTTTTATTAATAAGGACATTATGGTCAATTCACGTGTACTTAAGTGAATAAATGGATGGGGTTAACGGAGGTGGACTGAAATGGTTACGAAAGTGAAACCACAGGAACTGAAATCGCAATTTTTAAACTAATGGACTGAAATAGTGATTTATGACAAACCACATGGACGAAAATAGTAATTAACTCTTTAATTTGTCATATATTTCATTTTTCTTTTCAAAAAAAAATATATTTCATATTTGTCTAACGTCTACATGGGCATGGTAGGACTTTGAGAGGTCCGGCTGTACTTCTTCAAAAGAAATCACTATATGCTACCAATCAATTTGTTAACTTGATTATCAATTATTTATTATATTATTAACCTAGATGTTAGAACACGCATGAGTTAATTGTTTTTTTAATTACTTAAAAATAATTAAATATTATGTGGATGACCGACTACTTTTGATTATAAAATTCTAGATTTAGTACTTGTCATATTTGATTTTGTATATTTAAAATTTTGGTTATGCATAGAGGATTTGATAAGCATTCATCTATTAGGCCATGTGGTGTACTCTAACATCTAGAGTGTTAACAATGACATGGCATGTTAACTAACATTGCAAACCACTTCCTCCTTGTGTTAAAGTGCATTAAATGAGTTATGTGTTAACATGTTAACCCAATGTTAAAATATTAAATTGATTATTATTTTCTTTTTTAGACAAAACTCAATGTTAAAGTGCATTAAATGAGTATATGTTAACATGTTAAACCATTTCCTTAGAGTGAGACAAAATGAAATTAGAAAAAAAAAAGTTGATGTGTCACTTAGGTGGAATTAAGTTAGGTTAAAGTATACCCAAAGGCCTTAACTAAAAATAAATTGTTACCAGTTATATAACGATTCATTCATGTATAATCTCAAGTTAGTTAGTCATCATCTCCAGGTGTTATAATTAGGTTCACATGCCAAAATTGACACCTCATCCATACTTGTTGATAATTGCTAAAATTTTGCCAATATTCTAACGATTCATTCATGTATAATGTATAATATGATAAGTCAAAACTAACCAAATATTTTAAATAGGGACAAAAATATCCTTCAAAATAATATAAAGTCAACAGGGTGGGGTTCGGCTACAAAGTCCATTTTTCCTACAAAGTGTACAAAGTCATAAAACACCACAATTTCAACCATAAAACACACTTAAAAGCCACAAATAACTGAGTGAAGATCACTAAAACACAATATCCAAACCTTAACATTCCATAAAAACTTCAAACACACCATCGTAGAACTATGAATATAAAACACAACATGATGATCATCATAAAACACATTAATGTTAGTCATTCGAAAATCAAAGCCTTATCATCCAAAACACAACACAAAACCCGCAAATATGACGTTTTAGTAATCTTCACTTTGTTATTTGTGGGGTTTGAGTGTGTTTTATGGCTGAAATTGTGGTGTTTTATGACTTTGTACACTTTGTAGGAAAAATGGACTTTGTAGCCAACTCCCACCCAAAGTCAACATACCATAAAAAAGAACCAACATAAAATTCCTTAGTTTTGGTTGTAAATAAAAGCATAAGAATCTTTGGAAAAAAGTGTTATTGTTTTGAAGTTGAAAGTAGGCAAACTACTTTTCAATTTTGGGAATCAAGAGTCTGTCTTCTGATTTAGCCTTGACATCATCTTTTGGTTGACTTTTTCGACTTTTTGTTGGAGTAAATGAAGACGAATTTTGTAGATCATAACAATCTTCCAAGGTGCGTTTCAGATCAACATTACTCTTCATAATCTCATTATTGTTAGGCAGCGATGTTGCATCACTTTGTGACGACGAAGCAGTTGGGGAAGATTCATTGAGCTCTTTTTTTCAACCTGTCACGTTTAACTATTGGTTTTAACAATTTTAAGAGGTATGAAAGTAAATTTTAACCACATACCGGAACATCAAACTTCTTTTCAAGTGTTGCAATTATAGCTGGATCATCCACTAACTTGTAGATAGAAAATCCATCAACCTTCTTGTCCACATTATACGTTCCAACACGAATTTTAAATGCATACTTTTTTTCGACGAAGGAATCGAATTCAATAGGTGTAACTTTCTCACCACCAGAAGACTGCTAGAATTTGAGAACATTACAAACATTTGAGCAATATTAAAAGATTGGAATAGTATTTGAAAAACAATAGCATTGACTAGGGATGAGCATATCGGTATCCGATACCGTACCGATACCGATACCGACAAATACCGATCCCGAATTTTACCCAAACTAGGTACCGATACCGATACCGAAACATGTCGGTTAGGTATCGGTACGGTATCGGTATTATACCGTATTTTGAGGGTCGGTATCGGTATAATACCGATACCGTACCGTACCGATACCGAAAACACCAAAAAGTGGATACCGATCGGGATACCGATCGGGATCGGTATCGGTACGGGATCGGTACGGGATCGGTATTCGGTGGCATATGCTCATCCCTAGCATTGACCAGGTATAAAGAAAATCAAATTACCTTTAGATATTTGTCAACCATTTGTTTGGCGGATAAACCCAAAAGTTTTACTGTGTCATGGTCAAATAGAGTTAGATTTACGGTTCCTGTACAATCCTCTACTCGTAGTGAAAGTTTGTACCTGAAAATCCAAACATTTTTTTTTTCAAAATCATTACAATAGCAAGTAAATGTATATGTAAATGTAGTTGAATAGTATGATATATATGATAATAGTATATGTTGATTAAATACATGTAAACCGCCGGTACGACATCTCTTTTGCAATCCTTATTAGTGCATATTAAAACTTCTTTCATATCAACATCATCACTTCCATCATCATCTTCTGGGAATATCAAACTTGGGGAAGCCTTGCGATTACAACTTTCACAACCTAGATAATACCATTCGTTGTCTTTGTTTACAGCTGTCACTGTACCAACAACAATAACATGCATAACCTGCAAAACGTATGTAAATATGTAAGGTTTAACGTTTAATTAGGATATGAGTATTGGCAAAGTCAATATTTGTTATGAGTCATAAATTATAGATTGAACAAACCTTGGTAATTTCACTAATCCGACCAATAGTGCTGAAAAAATTATTCTGCAGGAACTCTGCTTCATTAGATGTTACCCTGGACTGGCCAATAGGACGATTAACCGATTTCCTTCAATAAATTCCATGAAAATCACCAAAAAATGATAAAAACCCCTCATTTCAACTCGACAACACGAGCCACATTAAACAACGAATCAAGCATTTTATGTACTTCAATTGACCAAGGTTGACCATTTTCACCGGACACGAATTCCTTAACCACACCATCAACCTCAATCACGCTACAACCCGGTGTTTTCTTCATTCCGGATTCCAAAATCATGTTTCTAACCTCTTCACCCTCTTGTTTCCAACCAGCTTCCTTAAACATGTTATAACACATAACATAAAGCCCATAATCAACCACCTTTTTCGCCAATTTTCGCCATTCCAGCTTCCTTGTCAACCAATTTTCGCCACAATTTGTCTCCAATCTCCACGTTTCCATAACTTCGACACGCACTTAACAAAGCCCCCCACACGTTCGCATCCCCTTCACAAAAACCGCCCATTTTCTTCTCCGCAAACTTGACAGCTTCTTCTAACATCCCGGACCTTGCAAAAAGATCAACCACACACGCGTGATGCTCAAACTGCGGTTTAACTCCATATACGCGATCCATTTGGTCAAACAACTCGACCCCTTCTTTGACCAGCTTGGTATGCGTGCAAGCAGCGAGTATCGCCACAAATGTGGCCTCACTAGGTTGAATCTTTATTAACGCCATTTGGTTTAGTAACTCTAGTGATTTTAACGCCTTCCCGTTCATTGCCAAACCAGAAATTATCGCGTTCCAAGCGCCCGTATCCTTCACAGAAATGGTATCAAAAACCGATAATGCTAAATCAGGATACCCGCATTTCGAGTACATGTCAACTAATGCAGTAGCTAGGATCGGATTCGAATCAAGATTACGTCTTTTGGCATACGAATGCACCCACAATCCTTGCGCAAGTGCTCCAAGATGTGCACACGCTGCAACAACAGTCACGAGAACAGATTCGTTCGGTTCAATACCCAGCTCTTGCATCGTTGCAAACAATGAAACAACCTCCTCGAACTCACTAACCCGCGAATACCCAGCCATTATCGCGCTCCAAGAGATCACCGTTCTCTCAGGCATTTCATCGAACAGCATACGTGCGTTATAAACATCCCCAATCTTACCATACCCATCAATTAAACCGGTCCATACAACCACATCCTTTACAGGCATTTCATCGAACACCTTACGTGCACTACAAACTTCAAAACCCGTAGAATAAAACTCGATCAACGAACTCCCCACAAACCGATCACCCTCAAATCCCAATTTCAAAACATGCCCGTGAACCGAACACCCGATTAACCTTGCATTCGCAACATTTAAACACAAACAAGCTTTGATCAACGGTGGGAAAGTGTAATTATTAGCAACAAACCCAAACTGTAACATCTCGGTGTAACATAAAAGGGCGAAAACCGGAGAGTTGTTGTGTAAGTAGCCGCGGATCATGGTGTTGTAAATGAAGGTGTTTGGAAAGCGAAGGTGTTGGAAGATTAACTGGGCGTAGGAGAAGAAGGAGGAGGTTGCGGCGACGTCGAGAAGCGGGCTATAAATGGGCATTTGATATTGACCACATATACGATACCATGCTTATCTAGCTAGCTATAAATAAACATTCAATATAGATTAATTAGCTTTTGCATCGATCTCATATGGTGTAGACTCGCTGGAGCCATGTTGGAGGTAAAGAGCCAGAGAAGAATACAACTGGAAGGACATGATGCACACAAGGAGCCAGAAACAACCTTTTTTGTCCAATCTCCTTGATGATTACACGCCTGGGTGATCTTTAGAGTTAAATGTTTGTGGTTTATAGATATTGCAGACTTGGTCCCGAGGCTTTAATAATTACACACTTGATCTCGGTGGTTGTAATTTTTACACTCGGGTGATCCTTATCACTAACTTATATTAAATATCTCAGTTAAGTATTTGCTAAATGACTATATTGCCCTTAAACTAAAAAACAAAAACATTTAGAAAATATTAAAAAAAAGAGTAAATTACAAAGTTCGTCCTTTATGTATGTCATATATTACAAAGTATGTCCTTTATCTTTAATAAGCTCAGAAAACATACTCAATGTTTGTAAACCCTTACAAGTTATGTCCTTTAGTCATAACACAATTAGTTTTCATGGTTAAAGTTGACTAAGTCAACCCCACATAAGGGTATTTTAGTCATTTTATCCTAAATATTATAATAAATAATCATAAAACCAATAAATAAAACAACTTTTGAATTGTATATGTAAATATATACATACAAACGTTATTAACCCCTTCTCCTTCTCTCTCTCACCTACCCCCACCACCACCACAACTCACCTGCCACCACCATCACCACCACCGATCTGCCACCACCACCACTTTCACTCTCTTACAATACCTGCTCTCTCTCAATCTCTCTCTACAATCTCCTCTTTCTCTCTCTCTAAACTTCCGTCGCAAGGATTTTGGAGAATCAAAGCAGTCTTGCTTTGAATTAATTGCACAAGGTTTTAGGCAGGGTTTTCATCATCGTCTTCTTCAACCTTATTTCCACCCTTATCCACCTCCACCCCTCAAACCATAACCAACCATGGCTTCTTCATCTCTCTTTTCCCCAACCCCTAGAACAACAACAACAGCAGACCTTCAATCTCCATGGTCAACCCAAAAAGTCAAACCAAGAAAACCCCCCCAAACCCACCACTCATATCCCCACTCTTCAGCTCTTCAAAACCCCATCTCTAAACCCCTTAATTTACTCTTCTTCTTTCCCCCACAACCTAAAGTTACCATTGACGAAAATTTCACCAAGAATCTTGAAAAGCTTGCAACTTTACAACAAATCCCAAATGGGTTTGATTCAGTTACCAATTTGGAGATGAACCCAAAAAGGGTTTACATTCAAGAACCCCCTTGGATTACTTCTCTCCCCACCACCCACCAACCTCGCCTCCGCCTCCGCCTGTGACCATCAACCACCCCCACAAACACTAGTCAAAATTAGATTTACACATGATATCGCATTCAACACAAAACCTTTTACTAAAACGCAGATCTGGTCGATCTGGAGTTCAATCTCGCATTCAACACATGAAACGGAATCGAAGTCAGCACCTCTTTGACGCCTGAAACTTCAATCTCACGGTGGTGGTCGGTCTGCTGAGGTGTACGGCGGTGGTGGTGGTGGTCTTGCAATGAGAGAGAGAGAGAAAGCTGGTGTGTGTGTGAGAGAGAGAGGGTGTGGTGGAGGTGAATGTTGAAGATGATTATGATTATTAATTTTAGAGTAAATTACAAAAGACAGGGTAAAAAGACTAAAATACCCTCATGTGGGGTCCATTAGGTAAGATTTAACCATAAAAACTGTGTTAGGGCTAAAGGACATAACTTGTAAGAATTTGCAAACATCGAGTATGTTTCTTGAATATATTGAAGATAAAGGACACGGTTTGATATAAGTGACATACATAAAGGACGAACTTTGTAATTTACTCTAAAAAAAAAACAATGGCGTCCACCCCTCATCTTCTTCCTCCTTCCACCACCCACCACTCACCTCCACTGGTGGTGGTGTTAGTATTTGTGGTCACCGATATTGCAACATGTTTTAATATTTACGGTGGTTGTGGTCATTGATCTTGTAGTAGGTGTTAGTATTTGCGGTGGACGTAGTTATGGGTTCTAACAAAAAGAAAAAAAAATGAAAATTTAAGTGGACCAATAAGATATTGACTCATGGACACTAATAACCAATCAAAAGAAAATAAAACTGAACAATATTATGTGAGGAAGGAAGAAACGCACAATTGAGACTCCAACCCATAACCTTCCATTTGAAAAGTCATGGGGATACCACTCAACTAGAAGACTCGGTGGTGTGTGACATCAGATACAGTGGGATCCAAAAAAGATGATTATAATGGAATGTCTGCCATGGTTGAATCTAATTAAATTCCTTTTTTCTTAGTTTTAAATCGGACACAATGGGATCCAAAAAAGAAGATTACAATGGTATGTCTTCTATGGTTGAATCCAATTGAATTCCTTTTTTCTTAGTTTTAATTCTTTTTATTATATGTATAATGTTTTTAACCTATGTGTAATGGTTTTATTAAAAGTTACGACACTTCACTCGTACACAAGCACAAGTGATTATCATCAACTATTTTCATTAAAGTTTGTAATGATTTTACATGAAAATTAACTAAAAGTAAAAAAAAAAAAAAAAAAGGTGTGAAGTGTGTGCATATGATTAATAAAAAATAAGTCTAAGAGTTGTAATTCTTCATATCCTCCACCCTACACTCATAATTTGCCCCACCTCTTCATCCCCACACCCCAGGGTAGTGTTCCACACCCATTCTAGAGTCTAGACTAAGTGAGATATCTTCTAGCACGTTTTTTCCTAGATAATTAATGGTTGTAGAGATAAGCTTGGAAAATCAACAACTAAGAACCCTCGAATTGAAATTCTTTTATATATAATATTAGTAGGAAACCCGTGTGATGTTGTCGCGGAGAAAATTTGCAATATATCCTCTCATGATATATTGTATAGTAGTTTTATTAGTGGAAATTACGCGAGCATTGCGGCAGACATTGAGTCGGTTTGTGCTATTCTCGTTAACCGCGTATTGTTTTTACAAATTCTTACAAGTCATATATTGTTAAAAAAACTACGGATAACTACTTTATGTTTCATTTTGAGGATTTTAATACCGTAGTTAATAAAGTACTTGTTTACCGAATTAGTATTCCAATTTAAGTTATTGAAGAAACGTGTACATGGGGTATGGATTTCCTTGATCAACCTGGATTATTGTCTACAACAACAATTGGAGTTGAAGTCTGCAAAACAGAAAATCGTTAGAACTCGTCATTGGAATAAGGTTATCCCTGTGACCACCCTGTAAGTATCCGGTTTGTGGGAGTAAGTTGTAGAGAGAGAAAGTAGAGAGAGAGAGAGAGATGATCTTACCTTTGGTTTCGTCTCGTCTATTTATAGTGATCGGTGGTTAGGGTTTCCCGAGTTGTATTTGCATTGAGATTGTACCCGAAAATTATGACATCATGAGGAGCTTTCCAATGTTTAGGCAATTCGGTTATTTAATGATATCTATTCGCAAATAGAATAATCTAGAATAACCTTGAGGTTTATTATAGTAAAAAAAAAAAGTGTTTGACTAGTTCGTGTCATATCTCATAAAAAACCATAAAGTATTTGGGTGTCATGGTCACCTTCAATCTCAAAGGAAAACCGTAATTTAAATAGAATTACATGGTATTCAAATGTGTATAAACTTTAAATGACATAGCTATATATAGGAAAATACAAAGAGCTAAACTAGGAGTCTAGAGTCTCAAGGTAAGACGTAACCAATGGTCTTTGCTAAAGCCATAACCAGACAATCAATGGGAATATTCTAACAAAAATAGTAAATACTCTGTTTCCCATATGAAAATTGATGTTATTTTTGAACTTTTATGGCCAAAACATGTGATAAATATCATAAGAAACGGGAAACAATTACTTATCTCCTAAATCATCAGAAACTTGAACAATTTTCTTCCCAACGTTATACCCGCGGAAGAGTCCAACAAAAGTTGTAGGAACACTTTCTAAACCGATTGAGATATCTTCAAGCACATGCATTTTTCCCGTACGTAGGTGATCAACTGTTGTAGAGATAAATTCGGGAAACAAATGCATATAGTCACCGGATAAGAACCCCTGAATAGTGATTCTCTTATATATAACATTTAGCATATTTGGTGATGCGCGTTTTCCAACATCTGTGTATTCTGAAATGACTCCACAAAGTGCAACCCTACCATACAAGTTCATGTTTGATATCGCTGCTTCGAGCATCTCGCCTCCCACGTTATCCAAGTATATGTCAATCCCATCCGGAAAACACCTAAAATTATAAAATTAATCTTTGTCAAATGGTCTAGAATTGAAAGACTTATAGTGATGTGTAGTAATGTAGTATGCATACCTCTCGAGTGTAGAATTTAGATCGATTTCTTCTTTATAGTTAAACACTTCGTCAAACCCAAGTTTTTCTTTAAGCAATTTCACCTGAAAGTGAGTTAACCGATACCGACCGTGTTGTTTTAACAAAATTTTAGACTGTTCCAATTTGAAGCTTAAATATAAATTCTCAAATTAAGATAAAACCTTATCTGGGCTCCCTACACAACCCACAACATAACACCCTAAATTTTTAGCATATTGGCCCACCAAATTTCCAACAGACCCAGAAGCAGCTGAAACAAAGCCCTTTTCACCCTTCTTGGGCTTACATATTTCAATAAACCCAGCATAAGCAGTAAGCCCACTAAGCCCTACATTTCACATACATAAAGTCTATATAAGAACATATCAAAATAAAACCGATAAAACATCTTTATCTTGGACCAAAAGTTGTTGAACTAAGTTACCTAAAAGCCCAATATGGTACGGCAATGGGAAGCCCATTGGGTTTAGTTTGTTTAAGATGAACCCCTGTGATATGCTATACTCTCCCCAGCTTATAAGGCCCGCAACATAGTCATCCTTTTCAAATTTAGGATTCCCGGAAGCTACTACTTTTCCCACACCATAAGCATCAATCACCTGAACAAAAGCATTAGGCACAGTGGTGGAACCAGAACTTCTTTGTCAGGGGGTTATCTACCCACAAACCGATCACCCCCAAATTCCAATTTCAAAACATGCCCATGAACCGAACACCCGATTAACCTCGCATTCGCAACATTTAAACACAAACAAGCTTTGATCAACGGTGGGAAAGTGTAATTATTAGCAACAAACCCAAACCGTAACATCTCGGTGTAACATAAAAGCGCGAAAACCGGAGAGTTATTGTGTAAGTAGCCGCGGATCATGGTGTTGTAAATGAAGGTGTTTGGAAAGCGAAGGTGTTGGAAGATTAACTGGGCGTAGGAGAAAAAGGAGGTTGCGGCGACCGAGAGAAGCAGGCCGATGGCGATCGGGTTGTTGTGCAGGTGGGATTTGATGAGATGGGCGTGGAGTTGTTTGAATTGGGTTAGGGTTTTGCATTTTTGTGAAAGGGTTTTGATGGTGGCGGGAGAATAAGGTGTAATGGTTTTTTTGATCATTTGAAGATAGCGCAACTGCTGTTTGTGTAGGGTTTTTTTTATATGTATTGGTGTTGAATTAAGGCTGTTTGTGTAGGGTTTTTTTTATATTGTGTCACTCAGATCACTTTCTTGGTGTTGGTGGCTTCCTATTTACATTATATTATGTCCAAATGATGTTGTATGCTATTTCTATATTGTTTGACTTGGTGTGTTGGCATGTTGTTCGTTTTGGAGCCGAGGGTCTCTCTGGAAGCAGCCTCTCTATCCCTAGGGATAGAGGCAAGGTCTGTCTACATCCCACCCTTCCCAAACCCTATAAGTAGTTTTGCTATTTGTGGGATTTACTGGGTATGGTTGTTGTTGTTGTTGTTGTTGTTGTTGAATTAAGGCTATACGGTATGGTGATGGTCCTTTCTTGGAAGATGATCCGTCATGTAGGATGGTTTTAAGGATGGGGCAAAGAGGATGAAGGTATGGAAATGGGGGGATGGACCTAATGTATATGTATATATTGTATGTATAGGTGTGTGAGAGAGGGGAGGGCTGTTTTTTGTCTTGTTGTGGCCCGTCGGACACGTCCACCTGCGGACGGTGAGTGTAACACCCCGTGTTTTCACAAGTCAAAGTCAAGGTCGAAGTCAACGACCGATTTCGCGCAACTTGACTTGTAGAAAATTCTTTATTTTAATTATATTATGTGGAGTAAGTGTTGTTAATTGCAATAATCGATGTGTGTTACCCGTTATTCAATCAATCTATGACTGTGAATTATAGGCAGTAACAATGCGATAAAGTTAACTAATCAATAATCAAGCTATGCTAGTCCAATCGACAACGAATCGAAACTCGAGCTACGTATTTTTGTTATTGCTATACGTGTGTGTGTGCCTTATGTGTTACTTGCGCATGTTTATTTATGTTGTATTGTGGTAATCAAGCGAACTCAATCGAAACTCGAAATCTAACTCGAATGCAATCGAACTCGAACCCGAATTGCGATCGAACTAGGATAGATAGTGGAGAAATAGATTACGCGAGATACAAAGTAGTTGGGACTAAAAGTAATTTGACTAGGAAACCCTATCGAATCACTCGCGATCAGAACCGAAATGTCAAAGATCGTCGCACCAAACAAACAAACCCGGCGCCAATCCGCACGGACAGGCCATCCGTACGGATAGTCGCCTGGGGAAGTGATGAGTGCCACCCGCACGGATTGCCATCCGCCCGACCGACCATCCGGGTGAGGTGCAATCCGGACGGATGACACTTTCCTCTTTTAGCATCCTATAAATACACGGGTCACTCTCCAAACTTTCCACTTTTGGCAAGTGACGTCCGACCAGCACGCTTTCTTCACCTTTTCTTCGATTTCTCTCAATCCAGGTAAGATCTCGCCCTAAATCTTGTACATCCTTGATCTATACGCACTTCTACACATTTCTACCTTTCAAATCTTAACTTTTAACCGTGAGATCATCAAGATTTGAGGTATTCTAGGATGACGTCGTCATGAAGTTCCCATGAACTTCAAGATTTACCTCATTCCACCAAGAATAACTCGGATCTGAACGGTTTCCACAAGATTTCACAACGACTTCGCATAAATCCGAACTTTTCAAAAGATAAAAGAGTTTAAAGAAATAAACCCAAGTTTTCTCTTTCTTTTATACTCAAAAACGATAAGAATCGGATTAGTTCTAGTCTTCTACTCAATAATAGTGATGCACTAGTCCCAAATCCGGATTCTACCCGCGAGACACCTGATTTCGGGTTAGACCAGAATGACCATTCCGAGCCGCTGACCGGCCGAGCTAGGGTGATTCCTGACCGGCTTAGTCATGCGGGTAAGAATACAATTCCGATTGGTCGACACGTAATCAGAATATCTCGATAGAACGACAAAGGCAACCAAGGGTAGACGAATGGAGCAACCAGAACGAGATACTGCCCGGACGAACTGATGTCCGCACGGACAGAATATCCGGACGGACTGATGATTCGCACGGACAGACTATCCGGACGGGTTGCCATCCGGGCGGACTACACTTGGGACCCATATCCAAACAAGGTTTGAGTATCGACGAATGAATAATCCGCACGGACGACCCTCTGGCTGGATTACTCTTCGGATCATGAGATACTAAGACCTTAAACAATTTCCAACATGTTCATCAGCACGGACTACCATCCGGACGGATTGTTGTTATCCGCACGGACTACTATCCGGACGGATTTCACCAACTTTATCAAATGACTTACCATTTAAGTCGTTGTCCGCACGGACTACCATCCGCACGAATCGTCATCCGCGCGACCGACTTGAAGGGTAAGAGAACTTAAATGTTTTTCTAAATACTACAACGAAAACTTCAAAGGACAAGCCATCACACACAAACACATCTCACCCATAGGAAGAAACAATCCACTCGAATAGTCATCCGCACGGACAAGTTGTCCGCACGGATGACCAACCGAAAGGATTAACTATTCGCACGGATTGCTGTCCGCACGGATGACCATCCGTACGACCAGCTATCCTCCCCACTTTCATTCCGTACTGTTTTACGCGCCACTTATCGTTACGTTATCAAATCTATTCAGGCTAATCTTACTCGCTAAGCGCTCCCTTCAATCCATTAATCGCTGTGAGTATACTCGATCCCTTTTTGCTTTTAGCACTTTTGGGTGTTACATACGTTACGAATATTCAAACTACAACAATCACACTACTCAAACTATTTGAACGCTAACCGTTAATGCATGTTATACGTGGCTTATGAATGCTTGTTTGTTATGTTTACACATGGAATGTTGTCTACCCGCCTTAGCAACGATAGTACTATAGTTTGGACTCAGCACCCGTTCACACGGGGGTTGTTAAGGATCTTTTACTTGCATGGATTACGGTGGTAATCATGTATTGCGAACTGCCTCGGGCAGTCAACCCGCAGTCATTGGTATCGATGGATCTATGTCGATAACTAACGTGCTTCATTTCACTATTTGTACGTGCTGGTTATGCATAAACGAATTCGAACTCTATATGCTATTATCAACTTGTATGCTCACCTTTACATTTTATCTTTTGACTTTATTTTAACGTATGTGACAGGTGCTTAGGAAGTTTACATGCTTAGCATGTTGTGAACTTGAGGCTAGGAAAGGACTAGGATGCTCTTTGTGCTGTGATGAAATCGAAGCTAGGAATGGAGGTCCTAGAAACCAACGAATAAACTATCTATGTTTAAATATGAGTTGTCGGAACAGAATATTTGTTTAGATTTTGTCTGTAATAATTTGTTTACTATTTGAGGCATGGTATGGGACATGTTAATTTAAATTGAATGGTAATGATAGTTGTTATGGAAACTTCTGGACAATCTGTTTCGCTCAGTGCCATGCCCCGATGATTCCGCCATCGGTTGGGGTGTGACAGATTGGTATCAGAGCCATAACTATAAGGAATTAGGCAAGACTCGACCTAGTCCGGGTCGAAGTCTTAGATACCTAGTCTATAGTTAGGAACCAACAAACCGACTTATGCATGATCATTAGAGATTTGTACGAGTTTGCTACTATATTTCCTCGTATTTCTCGCGTACGCTATACTATCACTGCACTCGAATTTTCAACTACGAGTGGGCAATAAGGTCAAGAATAGGTGTGAAAACCGCAAACTCTCGACTAAAGTTGCTTACTCAACCCGTATTTTTACCTACAAATGAGGAGAATTATGCCAAATTAGGAGTGAAATCCATATTTTGATGAACGATCTCCTCTATTTTACTAAAACAGGGACATGATCGTCAAGCCAGGGGTGAAACCCTGACCTTGACTACTTGTTCCATCCATTTTACAAACTCTTACCAAAGTCTCGACGGACTCCAACGATCTGAAGTCACCATGCTACCAACGGGATGTGCGCTAAACGCCCAGGAATCGAGGCAAAGGCGAAGTCCTGAAGGTTAAAGGTGCAAAACAGGGTTTGGAGAATAGTTGAGTTACCTTGGTTAGTCGAAGTCTACTAGCCGCAGACAATCTATTTCTCGAATTTATGTGTCTCAATTTTGAGCCCGCAACCGCAACTGCCGACTCTGATGATTCGTCGATTTTATGTACTTTTATCTGTTTACGTGCTTGATTTTGGAAGAAATAATCGAACTGTACCTTCGCTTCGATCGACACACACAACTCGCACTGCAATTCTACCTCAAAACGCTGACAAATCGTTGAATTATGAGCGACTTTATACTACGATATACGCTCATGATTAGGTCCCGGTTTTCGCTCCGAAACGATTGCGAACCGAACGTGTGACGTGTGGAATCCGTACACGAACGTGACCGAACACACGAGGACGTAATATAATCAGTGATTCTATTGATAGATCTGAAAACGTACAAGCACCTGAATCACCTTTTGCACTTTCACTCTCTAGCTCCTTTCTCTAGAACAATAGGTTTCTGTTTTCTGACTGCCTCTAGGTGATTACGTGCGTACGTGTTTTCCTTTGCTCTACGGGATTAGAAAATTGTGTGATTATGTGCTCTACGTGATTACGTGATTTTGTGCTGTTAGACCCTAAATCGTACATGACAAAAGTCGCAGCGGAAAACACGAACCATAAAATTTCTTTCTTTATAAATACCCCAACTTATTTAAAGTTTAACTTTAACATAGCTCTTATTCATAAATCCGTCATCCTCTTATTTACTAACTAAAAACATAGCTTATGATTGCTACATTTTACATTCGACGTCCCCGTACAATCTATCTTGTGACTCGATCTTCGATCTCTAATCCTTGTTATAATCGCCCGTTATCCACACAACCTGCATTCACCACATACATTCGAAACATTAGCACACGTTATATACACAAGCTCATTCATGTACACTTCCCATTTCGTTCTTTAACAAACTTTAAGCATTTCATCTGCGTATCCATTTCCTGATGAGGCTTCAATAATGTACCTGCATACTTTTCATTCTCAATGTACACCATTATTAACGTTAACCCTCAACGTGTCTAAATCATGTTTACATACGTACATACATTAAACTTACATACACCTCTACCTACGTACATACCTTTCCTTCAGCTTTACATATGTGCACACACTCATACATATCTTTATATATATACATTCATACTCAACTACATAAGTACACACATTTCCTACATTTTCACATACATGCATACGCTCATACATATCATTATACCTACATGCATACACATCTACATTCGTACATACCTTTACCACGCCTTTACATACATACATTACTTGTGCATATCTTTATACATACCTACACGCGTACGTATCTTCATATTCAATCACATGATGCTCATTCTCTTATATAAGTACTTGCGTATCTACACAAACCGATATCTACACATATACATTTATACATACATAACTGGTACTTGTTCCCACACTATAAACTTACATACCTTCACACATACCTACTTACATAAGTTCTACGTACGTATACGGATACATATAAACATACGTACATGCTTAACTACTTATGTGCATCCCTATATGCTCATAAGAAACTTTACGAATCATCGGGATGCGTTACGGATCATTTGGAAAAGCAAAATTAAGCAAAACGGAGAAGTGGGCTAGACAGCCCGTCGGCGACGGGGTGGGTACCCGTCGGCGACGGCCTCCAAAAATGCCCGTCGCCCAATTTAACCCGTAACCAGTCAGTTAGGCCGTCGGCCTCTTTCACACTTTTGGGAGCCCGTCGGCGACGGGGTGGGGACCCGTCGGCGACGGCCTCTAGAAAAGTCCATTTTCTGCAGATCCGTTTCGTCGTCCGAACGCACTAAAACGCGCGTAACTTTTGAACCGTTTACCCGTTTAACCTCCCGTTTCTTCCTACACGCTTGTAAATTCACATTCTATCATATGAACTTAAAATCCCACATCCGGATTAAGGAAATTCTTAGCTTACATACATACGGCTTATTATCATCTTCTCATTATTTGACCCATTCGTGCATTTATCAACAAAATATGTTTATATGACCTCAATCTCATATGAACTTAATAATTTCATTGACGCCTATCATAAAAGATTAATTTCTCGGATGTCTAGCATTCTCTTAACCCATTTTCGCTCAAAAGCTTATTTTGACCCGTTATGGGTATTTGTGCATTAAAAGGTCTATGACATACAAAACCCTACACTTCGCTTTCATACTTGATAAAGACATTACTCAAATCGAATAGCTCATTCCCAAACGACGTTTAAGGTCGTTTGCCCGAAATACATATCAAGGGCGTTTTTGTCAACGTTACTCTATCCTTAAAAAAAACAAAGGATTTCCTTGCATAAGTAACCAATCCTACTACTTAGCTACAATTCCTATTCACACATACCTTGCTCGGATCAAAGCTAAGATCCGTTTAATACTTCATCAATATCATACAATTCATTCCTCCTTGACCTCAAATATCATATTTAATTAAATTTCATATAACTTTACATAAACAACTAAGAAGTGATTACGGAATCACTTACCTCATGCATCCGTGTTCATATTCATTTCCTTGCCACTTCTTGATCCATTATCCTTCCGTGCTTGATTCCGTCTCGACATGATTCCTATACTTCCATGTCATCGAAATCACATTCTTATTAGCATATTCATTTGTGCATGTTGACGATCATATCATTAGTCGTTTCTAACAAGCATAACCCATATAGTCATATCCATATCCGTTTGCCCCCATGTAGTTCATCATGCCATTACATATAACGTGTATTGATGTAACATGTAACGTACGACTTCCTAATATCCTACCTTCACAACAAGAAGTTAAATTATGCTTCTCGTTCGTAGTTGACTTCCAGAAAGTCAACAATTCATTTTATTTAACTTTCGACTTATCATTTTATACCCGTATCATCATGATAGACTATACGGACGACACTATATACATTTTATCATACGATTGGTGTGCGTACCACCTTTTAAGCATAGCATACAACTAATTCATGCACAATCTTCTAAATTCATACATAGTGCATCAAATCCTTCTACTAATCAACATGTGGTATTTAAAATCAAACATCAATAATATGAACATATTATCATTTTCATCATATCATCAAAACCCACTTCATGACTATTTTTCTAATCACTTACAAGTGATCTAATCTTAAGTTCTTCATAGTTTCTTCATGCTTTTGATGTGTGTACTACCTCCTAAGCATAGTGTACAACTAGTTCATGCATATCCTTCTAATCTCATACATAATTCATCAATTTCTTCCTTCTAATCAACATGGATCATACATGCATGAACATCAAACATACTAGTATCACATTTCTTTTAATTCCTCTAACAAGAATCCATCATACCAATAAAAATACATCAACATTCAACAAGAATTAGACATGGATGATGATTCAAATCATCATTCTTACCATAACTAATGGGTTTCACCCTTAAACATCAAATTAACCTAATTCATGCATAATCCATGTTTCAAATGACGAATCTAACACATACTCATGCTCAATTTCATACAAATTCGTGATTTACAACATAACCCATTTCGTGCATCATCACCAATCTATAATCTAAGACATACCTTACGATCCCCTTGTGAAGGTGATCATTAATCCGTGTTTGGTTAAGAATTTGAGCTTCGTTTAGCCTTCCAATTTGAGGGAATAGATGAAGTTAGGGTTCTTGGCTCCATGGGAGCTTCCTGCTCTTTCACGAACACACTATGTGTGTTTGTGTGTGTGTTTTGTTATTTAGTAACCTAACTTTCACCTTATTCCATTTAACCCCTCAATGTTTGCCACTTAAACATGTTTGGCACAACTTTCATCTTCTAATTAGTTTTTATCATACACTTTATTAGGTTAAATAACCTAGTCATTTATTTCTTAATGTACCATAGCATAACATTTAACGAATATAAACATTCGGGTTTTGGGGTGTTACAAGTCTACCCCCCTTAAATAAGGTTTCGTCCCCGAAACCTTTCTCATTTCCTCTTACACACACACATTCATGTTTGACTTCATAGTCACATCACAATCATAAGTAATCATCCTACCTCATTTCATAATTATTCAATCAATTGGCTTCCTCTTCTTAACAAGTCTATACTTTCCATGGCATACTTTCATATAACATTCTTATTTCCTTTGACTCGTTAATAACTGGTTAATATACATACTTATTCAAACTTATAATAATGCTTACACTCATATGATCCGTTTATAACGGATTTAGTACTTTCACCTCATCCTTAAAGATTCCATTCTATAGACACATTGTATAACATTTAACTCTTGTTTTGTTATCATAACAAAACTGCTATGTCATCGTCATACCTACGTGCTTAACTCCGTAGCTAACATCATTCTACATTTCTATAATATTTTGTACCATACATATCCTCACGTTACTTGCACATTCGGATATTTTCATTCCTATCATTCTTTTGTTCATTTGCCTTACATTTACTTATATGACTTGTTTGACGCATACATGGTCAAGCTATTGACTTCTTCTTACGTAGACTAGTTTTGTCTTTTATATCTTAAATATGTTTCACGAATTCGAACACATTATTCATACCTTTCGTACCTTCTATGTTTTGAATCCGTCTCGCGGATTCAAACATTGCATTTACATCTTTCAATCTTTGAATCCGTCTCTCGGATTCAACATTGCATTTACGCCTTTCATCCCTTGAGTCCGTCGCGCGGATTCAAGCATTGCATTCATATCTTTCATTCTTTGAATCCGTCTTGCAGATTCGAACATTGCATATACGCTTTTCATCTCTTGAATCCGTCTCGCGGATTCAAGCATTGCATTCATATCTTTCACTTCTTTCATGTTTCGAATCCGTCTCGCGGATTCTAACATAGCATTTCATGTTTCGAATCCGTCTCGCGGATTCTAGCATAGCATTTCATGTTTCTAGCATAGCATTTCATGTTTCGAATCCGTCTCGCAGATTCTAACATAGCATTTCATGTTTCGAATCCGTCTCGCGGATCCTAACATAGCATTTCATGTTTCGAATCCGTCTCGCGGATCCTAACATAGCATTTCATGTTTCGAATCCGTCTCGCGGATCCTAACATAGCATTTCGTGTTTCGAATCCGTCTCGCGGATTCTAACATAGCATTTCATGTTTCGAATCCGTCTCGCGGATTCTAACATAGCATTTCGTGTTTCGAATCCGTCTCGCGGATTCTAACATAGCATTTCGTACTCTCATTCTTGAGAGTCTTACATTTCTCTTCACCCTCACGTCCACCTACTACTTAATTCTAACGGACACACCTGTAACAATTTTCACGGGCTCACGAAGGTCATGCGTTTCTTGTGTACTGGCCAGGTACACAATCCACACACTAGTTTCGTGTCTTCATGTAATTGTCACCTTATGTCCGAAGAATTAGGTTTCGGCACGTGTAACATTTCCAAAACTTCATTACCATTCTTATCATTATTTTCAATTTAAAATTTTCCTTTCATTCTTAGGTTTTACCATCACATGTACTTACATATATTAAATATATGTACTTGGGTCAATATGTCAAATTACATACCTTTGTGTCGGTGCTAGACCGCATCCACAAATCATTCTTTCCAAGCAACCATGCTTACCTTACACATAACATATAGTTAGTTATCTTCCAATACATACTTAAGCACATACTTACCTTTGCTTCTACCTTTAGATCTTGGTCGAGTCTCGGATTGTACGGGTTTCTTGTCACAAGAGCACACAGGTTTGAGTTCAAGCACTTACCTTCTTACACTTGATTCTCTCAAACCAGGGCTCTGATACCAACTTGTTAGACCCTAAATCGTACATGACAAAAGTCGCAGCGGAAAACACGAACCATAAAATTTCTTTCTTTATAAATACCCCAACTTATTTAAAGTTTAACTTTAACATAGCTCTTATTCATAAATCCGTCATCCTCTTATTTACTAACTAAAAACATAGCTTATGATTGCTACATTTTACATTCAACGTCCCCGTACAATCTATCTTGTGACTCGATCTTCGATCTCTAATCCTTGTTATAATCGCCCGTTATCCACACAACCTGCATTCACCACATACATTCGAAACATTAGCACACGTTATATAAACAAGCTCATTCATGTACACTTCCCATTTCGTTCTTTAACAAACTTTAAGCATTTCATCTGCGTATCCATTTCCTGATGAGGCTTCAATAATGTACCTGCATACTTTTCATTCTCAATGTACACCATTATTAACGTTAACCCTCAACGTGTCTAAATCATGTTTACATACGTACATACATTAAACTTACATACACCTCTACCTACGTACATACCTTTCCTTCAGCTTTACATACGTGCACACACTCATACATATCTTTATATATATACATTCATACTCAACTACATAAGTACACACATTTCCTACATTTTCACATACATGCATACGCTCATACATATCATTATACCTACATGCATACACATCTACATTCGTACATACCTTTACCACGCCTTTACATACATACATTACTTGTGCATATCTTTATACATACCTACACGCGTACGTATCTTCATATTCAATCACATGATGCTCATGCTCTTATATAAGTACTTGCGTATCTACACAAACCGATATCTACACATATACATTTATACATACATAACTGGTACTTGTTCCCACACTATAAACTTACATACCTTCACACATACCTACTTACATAAGTTCTACGTACGTATACGGATACATATAAACATACGTACATGCTTAACTACTTATGTGCATCCCTATATGCTCATAAGAAACTTTACGAATCATCGGGATGCGTTACGGATCATTTGGAAAAGCAAAATTAAGCAAAACGGAGAAGTGGGCTAGACAGCCCGTCGGCGACGGGGTGGGTACCCGTCGGCGACGGCCTCCAAAAATGCCCGTCGCCCAATTTAACCCGTAACCAGTCAGTTAGGCCGTCGGCCTCTTTCACACTTTTGGGAGCCCGTCGGCGACGGGGTGGGGACCCGTCGGCGACGGCCTCTAGAAAAGTCCATTTTCTGCAGATCCGTTTCGTCGTCCGAACGCACTAAAACGCGCGTAACTTTTGAACCGTTTACCCGTTTAACCTCCCGTTTCTTCCTACACGCTTGTAAATTCACATTCTATCATATGAACTTAAAATCCCACATCCGGATTAAGGAAATTCTTAGCTTACATACATACGGCTTATTATCATCTTCTCATTATTTGACCCATTCGTGCATTTATCAACAAAATATGTTTATATGACCTCAATCTCATATGAACTTAATAATTTCATTGACGCCTATCATAAAAGATTAATTTCTCGGATGTCTAGCATTCTCTTAACCCATTTTCGCTCAAAAGCTTATTTTGACCCGTTATGGGTATTTGTGCATTAAAAGGTCTATGACATACAAAACCCTACACTTCGCTTTCATACTTGATAAAGACATTACTCAAATCGAATAGCTCATTCCCAAACGACGTTTAAGGTCGTTTGCCCGAAATACATATCAAGGGCGTTTTTGTCAACGTTACTCTATCCTTAAAAAAAACAAAGGATTTCCTTGCATAAGTAACCAATCCTACTACTTAGCTACAATTCCTATTCACACATACCTTGCTCGGATCAAAGCTAAGATCCGTTTAATACTTCATCAATATCATACAATTCATTCCTCCTTGACCTCAAATATCATATTTAATTAAATTTCATATAACTTTACATAAACAACTAAGAAGTGATTACGGAATCACTTACCTCATGCATCCGTGTTCATATTCATTTCCTTGCCACTTCTTGATCCATTATCCTTCCGTGCTTGATTCCGTCTCGACATGATTCCTATACTTCCATGTCATCGAAATCACATTCTTATTAGCATATTCATTTGTGCATGTTGACGATCATATCATTAGTCGTTTCTAACAAGCATAACCCATATAGTCATATCCATATCCGTTTGCCCCCATGTAGTTCATCATGCCATTACATATAACGTGTATTGATGTAACATGTAACGTACGACTTCCTAATATCCTACCTTCACAACAAGAAGTTAAATTATGCTTCTCGTTCGTAGTTGACTTCCAGAAAGTCAACAATTCATTTTATTTAACTTTCGACTTATCATTTTATACCCGTATCATCATGATAGACTATACGGATGACACTATATACATTTTATCATACGATTGGTGTGCGTACCACCTTTTAAGCATAGCATACAACTAATTCATGCACAATCTTCTAAATTCATACATAGTGCATCAAATCCTTCTACTAATCAACATGTGGTATTTAAAATCAAACATCAATAATATGAACATATTATCATTTTCATCATATCATCAAAACCCACTTCATGACTATTTTTCTAATCACTTACAAGTGATCTAATCTTAAGTTCTTCATAGTTTCTTCATGCTTTTGATGTGTGTACTACCTCCTAAGCATAGTGTATAACTAGTTCATGCATATCCTTCTAATCTCATACATAATTCATCAATTTCTTCCTTCTAATCAACATCGATCATACATGCATGAACATCAAACATACTAGTATCACATTTCTTTTAATTCCTCTAACAAGAATCCATCATACCAATAAAAATACATCAACATTCAACAAGAATTAGACATGGATGATGATTCAAATCATCATTCTTACCATAACTAATGGGTTTCACCCTTAAACATCAAATTAACCTAATTCATGCATAATCCATGTTTCAAATGATGAATCTAACACATACTCATGCTCAATTTCATACAAATTCGTGATTTACAACATAACCCATTTCGTGCATCATCACCAATCTATAATCTAAGACATACCTTACGATCCCCTTGTGAAGGTGATCATTAATCCGTGTTTGGTTAAGAATTTGAGCTTCGTTTAGCCTTCCAATTTGAGGGAATAGATGAAGTTAGGGTTCTTGGCTCCATGGGAGCTTCCTGCTCTTTCACGAACACACTATGTGTGTTTGTGTGTGTGTTTTGTTATTTAGTAACCTAACTTTCACCTTATTCCATTTAACCCCTCAATGTTTGCCACTTAAACATGTTTGGCACAACTTTCATCTTCTAATTAGTTTTTATCATACACTTTATTAGGTTAAATAACCTAGTCATTTATTTCTTAATGTACCATAGCATAACATTTAACGAATATAAACATTCGGGTTTTGGGGTGTTACAAGTCTACCCCCCTTAAATAAGGTTTCGTCCCCGAAACCTTTCTCATTTCCTCTTACACACACACATTCATGTTTGACTTCATAGTCACATCACAATCATAAGTAATCATCCTACCTCATTTCATAATTATTCAATCAATTGGCTTCCTCTTCTTAACAAGTCTATACTTTCCATGGCATACTTTCATATAACATTCTTATTTCCTTTGACTCGTTAATAACTGGTTAATATACATACTTATTCAAACTTATAATAATGCTTACACTCATATGATCCGTTTATAACGGATTTAGTACTTTCACCTCATCCTTAAAGATTCCATTCTATAGACACATTGTATAACATTTAACTCTTGTTTTGTTATCATAACAAAACTGCTATGTCATCGTCATACCTACGTGCTTAACTCCGTAGCTAACATCATTCTACATTTCTATAATATTTTGTACCATACATATCCTCACGTTACTTGCACATTCGGATATTTTCATTCCTATCATTCTTTTGTTCATTTGCCTTACATTTACTTATATGACTTGTTTGACGCATACATGGTCAAGCTATTGACTTCTTCTTACGTAGACTAGTTTTGTCTTTTATATCTTAAATATGTTTCACGAATTCGAACACATTATTCATACCTTTCGTACCTTCTATGTTTTGAATCTGTCTCGCGGATTCAAACATTGCATTTACATCTTTCAATCTTTGAATCCGTCTCTCGGATTCAACATTGCATTTACGCCTTTCATCCCTTGAGTCCGTCGCGCGGATTCAAGCATTGCATTCATATCTTTCATTCTTTGAATCCGTCTTGCAGATTCGAACATTGCATATACGCTTTTCATCTCTTGAATCCGTCTCGCGGATTCAAGCATTGCATTCATATCTTTCACTTCTTTCATGTTTCGAATCCGTCTCGCGGATTCTAACATAGCATTTCATGTTTCGAATCCGTCTCGCGGATTCTAGCATAGCATTTCATGTTTCTAGCATAGCATTTCATGTTTCGAATCCGTCTCGCAGATCCTAACATAGCATTTCATGTTTCGAATCCGTCTCGCGGATCCTAACATAGCATTTCATGTTTCGAATCCGTCTCGCGGATCCTAACATAGCATTTCATGTTTCGAATCCGTCTCGCGGATTCTAACATAGCATTTCGTGTTTCGAATCCGTCTCGCGGATTCTAACATAGCATTTCATGTTTCGAATCCGTCTCGCGGATTCTAACATAGCATTTCGTGTTTCGAATCCGTCTCGCGGATTCTAACATAGCATTTCGTACTCTCATTCTTGAGAGTCTTACATTTCTCTTCACCCTCACGTCCACCTACTACTTAATTCTAACGGACACACCTGTAACAATTATCACGGGCTCACGAAGGTCATGCGTTTCTTGTGTACTGGCCAGGTACACAATCCACACACTAGTTTCGTGTCTTCATGTAATTGTCACCTTATGTCCGAAGAATTAGGTTTCGGCACGTGTAACATTTCCAAAACTTCATTACCATTCTTATCATTATTTTCAATTTAAAATTTTCCTTTCATTCTTAGGTTTTACCATCACATGTACTTACATATATTAAATATATGTACTTGGGTCAATATGTCAAATTACATACCTTTGTGTCGGTGCTAGACCGCATCCACAAATCATTCTTTCCAAGCAACCATGCTTACCTTACACATAACATATAGTTAGTTATCTTCCAATACATACTTAAGCACATACTTACCTTTGCTTCTACCTTTAGATCTTGGTCGAGTCTCGGATTGTACGGGTTTCTTGTCACAAGAGCACACAGGTTTGAGTTCAAGCACTTACCTTCTTACACTTGATTCTCTCAAACCAGGGCTCTGATACCAACTTGTTAGACCCTAAATCGTACATGACAAAAGTCGCAGCGGAAAACACGAACCATAAAATTTCTTTCTTTATAAATACCCCAACTTATTTAAAGTTTAACTTTAACATAGCTCTTATTCATAAATCCGTCATCCTCTTATTTACTAACTAAAAACATAGCTTATGATTGCTACATTTTACATTCAACGTCCCCGTACAATCTATCTTGTGACTCGATCTTCGATCTCTAATCCTTGTTATAATCGCCCGTTATCCACACAACCTGCATTCACCACATACATTCGAAACATTAGCACACGTTATATAAACAAGCTCATTCATGTACACTTCCCATTTCGTTCTTTAACAAACTTTAAGCATTTCATCTGCGTATCCATTTCCTGATGAGGCTTCAATAATGTACCTGCATACTTTTCATTCTCAATGTACACCATTATTAACGTTAACCCTCAACGTGTCTAAATCATGTTTACATACGTACATACATTAAACTTACATACACCTCTACCTACGTACATACCTTTCCTTCAGCTTTACATACGTGCACACACTCATACATATCTTTATATATATACATTCATACTCAACTACATAAGTACACACATTTCCTACATTTTCACATACATGCATACGCTCATACATATCATTATACCTACATGCATACACATCTACATTCGTACATACCTTTACCACGCCTTTACATACATACATTACTTGTGCATATCTTTATACATACCTACACGCGTACGTATCTTCATATTCAATCACATGATGCTCATGCTCTTATATAAGTACTTGCGTATCTACACAAACCGATATCTACACATATACATTTATACATACATAACTGGTACTTGTTCCCACACTATAAACTTACATACCTTCACACATACCTACTTACATAAGTTCTACGTACGTATACGGATACATATAAACATACGTACATGCTTAACTACTTATGTGCATCCCTATATGCTCATAAGAAACTTTACGAATCATCGGGATGCGTTACGGATCATTTGGAAAAGCAAAATTAAGCAAAACGGAGAAGTGGGCTAGACAGCCCGTCGGCGACGGGGTGGGTACCCGTCGGCGACGGCCTCCAAAAATGCCCGTCGCCCAATTTAACCCGTAACCAGTCAGTTAGGCCGTCGGCCTCTTTCACACTTTTGGGAGCCCGTCGGCGACGGGGTGGGGACCCGTCGGCGACGGCCTCTAGAAAAGTCCATTTTCTGCAGATCCGTTTCGTCGTCCGAACGCACTAAAACGCGCGTAACTTTTGAACCGTTTACCCGTTTAACCTCCCGTTTCTTCCTACACGCTTGTAAATTCACATTCTATCATATGAACTTAAAATCCCACATCCGGATTAAGGAAATTCTTAGCTTACATACATACGGCTTATTATCATCTTCTCATTATTTGACCCATTCGTGCATTTATCAACAAAATATGTTTATATGACCTCAATCTCATATGAACTTAATAATTTCATTGACGCCTATCATAAAAGATTAATTTCTCGGATGTCTAGCATTCTCTTAACCCATTTTCGCTCAAAAGCTTATTTTGACCCGTTATGGGTATTTGTGCATTAAAAGGTCTATGACATACAAAACCCTACACTTCGCTTTCATACTTGATAAAGACATTACTCAAATCGAATAGCTCATTCCCAAACGACGTTTAAGGTCGTTTGCCCGAAATACATATCAAGGGCGTTTTTGTCAACGTTACTCTATCCTTAAAAAAAACAAAGGATTTCCTTGCATAAGTAACCAATCCTACTACTTAGCTACAATTCCTATTCACACATACCTTGCTCGGATCAAAGCTAAGATCCGTTTAATACTTCATCAATATCATACAATTCATTCCTCCTTGACCTCAAATATCATATTTAATTAAATTTCATATAACTTTACATAAACAACTAAGAAGTGATTACGGAATCACTTACCTCATGCATCCGTGTTCATATTCATTTCCTCGCCACTTCTTGATCCATTATCCTTCCGTGCTTGATTCCGTCTCGACATGATTCCTATACTTCCATGTCATCGAAATCACATTCTTATTAGCATATTCATTTGTGCATGTTGACGATCATATCATTAGTCGTTTCTAACAAGCATAACCCATATAGTCATATCCATATCCGTTTGCCCCCATGTAGTTCATCATGTCATTACATATAACGTGTATTGATGTAACATGTAACGTACGACTTCCTAATATCCTACCTTCACAACAAGAAGTTAAATTATGCTTCTCGTTCGTAGTTGACTTCCAGAAAGTCAACAATTCATTTTATTTAACTTTCGACTTATCATTTTATACCCGTATCATCATGATAGACTATACGGACGACACTATATACATTTTATCATACGATTGGTGTGCGTACCACCTTTTAAGCATAGCATACAACTAATTCATGCACAATCTTCTAAATTCATACATAGTGCATCAAATCCTTCTACTAATCAACATGTGGTATTTAAAATCAAACATCAATAATATGAACATATTATCATTTTCATCATATCATCAAAACCCACTTCATGACTATTTTTCTAATCACTTACAAGTGATCTAATCTTAAGTTCTTCATAGTTTCTTCATGCTTTTGATGTGTGTACTACCTCCTAAGCATAGTGTACAACTAGTTCATGCATATCCTTCTAATCTCATACATAATTCATCAATTTCTTCCTTCTAATCAACATGGATCATACATGCATGAACATCAAACATACTAGTATCACATTTCTTTTAATTCCTCTAACAAGAATCCATCATACCAATAAAAATACATCAACATTCAACAAGAATTAGACATGGATGATGATTCAAATCATCATTCTTACCATAACTAATGGGTTTCACCCTTAAACATCAAATTAACCTAATTCATGCATAATCCATGTTTCAAATGATGAATCTAACACATACTCATGCTCAATTTCATACAAATTCGTGATTTACAACATAACGCATTTCGTGCATCATCACCAATCTATAATCTAAGACATACCTTACGATCCCCTTGTGAAGGTGATCATTAATCCGTGTTTGGTTAAGAATTTGAGCTTCGTTTAGCCTTCCAATTTGAGGGAATAGATGAAGTTAGGGTTCTTGGCTCCATGGGAGCTTCCTGCTCTTTCACGAACACACTATGTGTGTTTGTGTGTGTGTTTTGTTATTTAGTAACCTAACTTTCACCTTATTCCATTTAACCCCTCAATGTTTGCCACTTAAACATGTTTGGCACAACTTTCATCTTCTAATTAGTTTTTATCATACACTTTATTAGGTTAAATAACCTAGTCATTTATTTCTTAATGTACCATAGCATAACATTTAACGAATATAAACATTCGGGTTTTGGGGTGTTACATGTGCTCTAAGTGTTTACGTGGTTACGTGATTATATGATTCTGTGATCTACGTGATTATGTGTCTATGTATGTACGCGATACGTGTTACTGAGCTTTAGTAAATAGTAGACGTGTGGGGTGAGATTCGAATACAATGTGATGAGTCCTGTGACGGTGTCTGTTGCAGACCATGTCGTCTGGATCCCGTCATGCACTCTCTCATCAGGAAAAGAGGGACAAACGCCTTGCTTCCATCATCGCGAAAAGTGTAGCAAAGGCCGTGAGTGATGTTTATGAGAACGCCAGCAAATCATCCGAGGAATCGAGAACCGAAGCTCCCAAGGCTAACGCAAGGCCTTTCAGTTTCAAGCAATTCAAATCGTGTGGGCCAAAAGAATTCACTGGCGAAGGAGGTCCCACTGCACTATTTCACTGGTTTGATTCCATCGAGGTTACTCTACGACAGAGTGGTTGCCCTGATGACCTTCGAACTCTGAATGCTACCGGCGTTTTCCAGTCCCGAGCACTAGACTGGTGGACGGCCGAGAGAAACAAGCGAGGGAACGATGCAGCCTACGGTCTGTCGTGGGACGAGCTCAAGGAAGTCATGCTGGAAGAATTCTGCCCTCCTCACGAACGTCAAAAGCTAGAAGATGAATTTTGGCACATACAGCAGAAGGATGGAGACAATGCTGGTCTCACTGCTCGTTTCAAACAACTCAGCATTATCTGTCCCGATCAAGTCAAGACCCCGGAAATCACCATCAAGAAGTACATTCAAGCCTTGCCCGACAGCGTCGCAGATTTCGTGCAAGCGGCTAAGACTACAACGATCGAGGAAACTTATCTGTTGGCCGCTGAAATCAACGACAAGCGGGTTAAGGCTGATGTCTGGGATAAGACCTCCAAGCATCTGCATGAAGCTACCGCCACCGCACCGACTGTTGAACCCACCTCATCAAGTAACAAGAAAAAGAACAAAAGAAAGAACAGCTCCACCAACAAGAACTGTGCGATTACTGCTGCACCGATTCAAGCGGTACCTGCCCAACAGCGTCAAGTAGCGGTGCCCGTGGCCAATGCACCGCCCGCGAAGCGTGCATACACTGGACCACATCTGCTCTGCCCTACTTGCACCTACCATCACCCGACTGCCATTCATTGCCGCTTTTGTGCTCACTGCAATGTATACGGCCACTTTACTGCCAACTGCCTTATCCGTCAAGCGCCTGCCAATCAAGCTCTACTCACCGCCCCACAGGGTCAACAAGCTCCTCTGGCACCCGCAGTCAAAGCCAGAGCCTGTTTTGCATGTGGCGACCCGAATCATTTCGCCAACGTGTGCCCAAACAGGGTTGTGAAACAAGAGCCTCAGCAACAGCAACCACAGCAGCAACAACAACAGCAGCAGCAACAACAGGCCGCACGCGCCAGAACTTTCAACCTCAACGTGCGTCAAGCCCAGGCCGACAACAACGTGGTCAATGGTACGTTCCTTGTGAATGGTATTTATGCATCGTGTTTGTTTGATACTGGAGCCGATAATTGCTTTGTGTCGTTCGAATTTGAGAAACTCCTTAGTCGTAAACGTTCCCAACTCCCCTCGGCATTCGATGTTGAAGTCGCTACCGGAAGAACCGTCGCTGTCAATTCCGTTATCCGTGATTGTACTCTCGAACTCAACAATCACATCTTCCCAATTGACCTTATTCCGATGCAACTCGGAAGTTTCGATGTCATAGTAGGCATGGACTTTCTTCGAGAAAACCATGCTGAAGTTGTATGCTTCGACAAGATGATTCGATTTTCGCTCGCGAATGGTGACTCATTATGTATTTACGGTAATACTACGTCGAAGGGTCTCAAGCTTATGTCGTGTCTCCAAGCTAGCAAGTATCTCCGCAAGGAGTACAGAGCTTTCTTTGCTAACATCGTAGTAGCGGAGAAGGAAAAGAAAGAGAAGAAGGAAGTGAAAGACGTTCATGTGGCTCGAGAGTTTCCTAATGTTTTTCCAGAGGATCTTCCCGGACTACCGCCAAGTCGTGATATCGACTTCCGTATCGACCTCATTCCTGGAGCCAACCCTATCGCCAAAGCTCCTTATCGACTTGCACCATCTGAAATGCGCGAACTCTCAACCCAACTCCAGGAATTACTTGAGAAAAGCTTCATTCGCCCGAGCACCTCTCCTTGGGGCGCGCCAGTCCTTTTCGTCAAAAAGAAGGACGGATCGTTCCGGATGTGCATCGACTATCGGGAATTGAATAAGTTGACTATCAAGAACCGCTATCCTCTACCTCGTATCGACGATTTGTTTGATCAGCTACAGGGCGCTACGTGTTTCTCGAAGATCGATCTGCGTTCAGGCTATCACCAGCTACATATTCAAGAGGGGGATATACCCAAAACCGCGTTTCGTACACGTTACGGCCACTACGAATTCGTTGTCATGCCTTTTGGCCTAACAAACGCACCAGCGGTTTTCATGGATCTGATGAATCGCGTGTGTAAACCGTATCTCGACCATTTCGTCATCGTATTCATCGACGATGTTTTGATCTATTCCAAAACGAAAACCGAACACGCGCAACATCTACGCTTGGTTCTCGAGTTACTCCAGGGGAACCAATTCTATGCCAAGTTCTCCAAGTGCGAATTTTGGCTGGGAGAAGTTCAATTTCTGGGTCACATTGTTAATAGTCAAGGCATTCACGTCGATCCTGCGAAGATTGAAGCTGTCAAGAGCTGGGTTACGCCTAAGAACCCGTCGGAAGTCCGTTCTTTTCTCGGACTAGCGGGCTATTATCGACGATTTATTGAAGGATTCTCGAAGATTGCTGTACCACTTACCGCTCTTACACATAAGGACCAGTCTTTTGTTTGGGGAGCTAAACAAGAATCTGCTTTTCGAACCCTCAAGCACATGCTTTGCAATGCTCCTGTTCTCACAATTCCCGACGGAAACAATGATTTCATTGTCTACTGTGATGCTTCCAACCTTGGTCTTGGTTGTGTGCTCATGCAACGGGACAAGGTCATAGCTTACACATCTCGTCAGCTCAAAGTCCACGAGAAGAACTACACAACCCATGATCTCGAGCTAGGCGCAGTTGTTTTTGCGTTAAAGATTTGGCGACACTACCTGTATGGTACCAAGTGTACGATCTTCACCGATCATAGGAGCCTACAGCATATCTTTAATCAGAAGGAACTTAATATGCGTCAACGCCGATGGGTAGAACTTCTCAACGATTACGACTGTGAGATTCGTTATCACCCAGGCAAAGCGAATGTTGTTGCCGACGTACTTAGCAGACGGTGCTATCTGCTTAGCACTCGTAATGTTCAAGCCCAACATGATCTCGAAACCCTCATCCGCGACGCTCAGCATGCATGTTTCAACGAGCGCACCTTGAAGAAAGAAAGAATCTATCACGATGGAGCCCAGCTTGTGAGCAAACCGAATGGGATATTCCACTTTTTAGACCAAATCTGGATTCCCAAGCGAACCAATTTACGACAAATTCTGATGGACGAAGCCCATAAATCCTGGTATTCTATTCATCCCGGTGCTGACAAAATGTACCAGGATCTTCGTTATAAGTACTGGTGGCCGGGTATGAAAAGGGACATCGCTCTCTACGTCGGAAAATGCCTAATTTGTGCTAGGGTCAAGGCCGAACATCAAAGACCCTCTGGCTTACTCGAACAACCACCAATTCCCATGTGGAAGTGGGAGAGCATAGCCATGGATTTTATAACCAAGCTACCACACACGTCATCAGGTCACGACAGCATTTGGGTTGTTGTTGACCGTTTGACTAAATCAGCCTACTTTCTGCCCATATTGGAAGACTACAAGGTAGAACGATTAGCCCGAATCTACACCGACGAGATCATTTGTAATCATGGGACGCCTCGTGACATCATCTCTGATCGTGATGCTCGGTTTACCTCACGACTATGGGAAACGTTTCAAACGGCACTCGGTACAACGCTTAATCTAAGTACCGCTTTCCACCCTCAAACCGACGGTCAGACTAAAAGAACGATTCGTACTCTTGAAGACATGCTCCGTTCGTGTGTTCTAGACTTCGGTGGTAATTGGGATAAATACCTGCCATTGGTCGAATTCTCGTATAATAACAGCTATCATTCTAGCATCCAAATGGCACCTTTCGAGGCATTATATGGAAGAAGATGTCGATCGCCTATTGTGTGGCACGAGATCGGTCATTCGCAACTAACCGGTCCAGAGCTACTACAAGAAACGACAGACAAAATTTTCCAAATCCGAGACAACCTAGTGAAAGCTCGGGATCGACAGAAAAGTTACGCCGATAAAAAGCGCAAGCCCCGCGAATTTGGCGTTGGAGACCACGTACTCCTAAATGTATCACCTTGGAAGGGTGTGGTCCGATTCGGCAAGAAAGGGAAACTCACGCCTCGATATGTTGGACCTTTTAAGATTCTGTAAAGGATCGGAAAAGTCGCCTATAGACTCGAACTACCGGAGGAACTTAGTAACGTCCACCCGACTTTCCACGTGTCAAACCTCCGAAAGTGCATAGCCGACCACGATTTACATGTCTCTCTGGACGATCTACAAGTGAACGAAACATTACACTTCGTGGAAAAGCCTGTCGAAATCATGGATCGCCAAACCAAGTAGCTCAGGCGCTCACGCATTCCTATTGTGAAGGTCCGATGGGAAGGCAAACGAGGCGCAGATTTCACTTGGGAACTCGAAAGCGACATGAAGGCAAAGTACCCGCAGTTGTTCGAGGAGAAAGTCTAGATAGAGAAAGTTCTCAAACGTGATTCACGGCGTTGTAGCAGCTTCCAGCTTAATTTCGGGACGAAATTTCCTAAACAAGGGGAGGCTGTAACACCCCGTGTTTTCACAAGTCAAAGTCAAAGTCAAGGTCGAAGTCAACGACCGATTTCGCGCAACTTGACTTGTAGAAAATTCTTTATTTTAATTATATTATGTGGAGTAAGTGTTGTTAATTGCAATAATCGATGTGTGTTACCCGTTATTCAATCAATCTACGACTGTGAATTATAGGCAGTAACAATGCGATAAAGTTAACTAATCAATAATCAAGCTATGCTAGTCCAATCGACAACGAATCGAAACTCGACCTACGTATTTTTGTTATTGCTATACGTGTGTGTGTGCCTTATGTGTTACTTGCGCATGTTTATTTATGTTGTATTGTGGTAATCAAGCGAACTCAATCGAAACTCGAAATCTAACTCGAATGCAATCGAACTCGAACCTGAATCGCGATCGAACTAGGATAGATAGTGGAGAAATAGATTACGTGAGATACAAAGTAGTTGGGACTAAAAGTAATTTGACTAGGAAACCCTATCGAATCACTCGCGATCAGAACCGAAACGTCAAAGATCGTCGCACCAAACAAACCAACCCGGCGCCAATCCGCACGGACAGGCCATCCGTACGGATAGTCGCCTGGGGAAGTGATGAGTGCCACCCGCACGGATTGCCATCCGCCCGACCGACCATCCGGGTGAGGTGCAATCCGGACGGATGACACTTTCCTCTTTTAGCATCCTATAAATACACGGGTCACTCTCCAAACTTTCCACTTTTGGAAAGTGACGTCCGACCAGCACGCTTTCTTCACCTTTTCTTCGATTTCTCTCAATCCAGGTAAGATCTCGCCCTAAATCTTGTACATCCTTGATCTATACGCACTTCTACACATTTCTACCTTTCAAATCTTAACTTTTAACCGTGACATTCTCTGACGGAAAGCATTCAAGAACAACAAATGTAAATTTCATGGTAATGCCTGTCAAATCAAGGCATGATGTGTTGATTGGGAGAGAAACCCAAGGCGAATTAAACATGGTAACTTCCACACCCCACTCAGCCATCGGGTTTCCAACTGAGACGGGGGTGGCAATTATCTATGCAAAGAAGGAAGTAATGTCGGCAGAAGAGATGCGCCCAACCAAAGCGGCGAAGGTTTCAACAACTGAACCAGAAAAGTGGGTTTTAAACCGAAAGTACCCAGAGCAAACGGTGACGATAGGCCACGCAATCTCACCAAACATCAGAACGCACCTCAAACAACTCCTGTTCAGGAACATGGACATTTTCGCCTGGACTCCGGCAGACATGACCGGTGTCCCGCGCGATGTCACTGAACATTGTCTGAACACTTTTCCCTCCGTCGAACCAAAGGTGCAAAGAAGACGCAGCTTAGGGGCGGATAAGACTAAAGCGATGAATGAGCAGGTATGTGAACTGCTAAAAGCAGGAATCTTGAGAGAGGTGCGCTATGAGAGTTGGGTGGCAAACCCCGTAATGGTGGAGAAGTCAAACGGAGGATGGAGAATGTGCGTCGATTATACCGACCTCAACAAGGCATGCCCCAAAGATTGCTACTCCTTGCCTGAGATCGACAAAAAGATAGACTCTCTCGCACCATACAGATGGAAATGCTTCTTGGATTGTTACAAGGGATATCATCAGGTTCAAATGAAGCTTGAGGACGAAGACAAGACAGCTTTTCGCACTGATCTTGGGATTTTCTGCTATACAAAGATGTCGTTCGGCCTCAAGAATGCCGACGCAACATATCAGCGCCTGATGGATAAAATCTTCGCTGAAGATATCGGAAAACACATCGAGGTTTACATCGATGATCTGGTAATCAAGAGTCCCGAGGAGGACCAAATGTTAAAAGACATTGAGAAAACGTTCAACTCATTGAGAAGTGTTAACATGAAGTTGAATACTGCCAAATGTTCTTTTGGTATGGAAGAAGGGAAATTCTTGTGCTTCAAAGTCACAAATGGCGGCTTTAAGGTTAATCCAGAAAATGTTCAAGCCATAGAGCAGATGTCGTTGCCTCGAACAATCAAATAAATGCAACGATTGGCCGGCCGTTTAGCCGCGCTCAACCGTTTTCTATCAAACCACGCTGCAAAGTCATATCCTTTTATCAGCACCTTGCACAACTGCGTAAAGAAACAAGAGTTCAAATGGACGCCCGAAGCAGAAACCGCATTTCAGCAGATGAAAGAATGTTTGATAAAGCTCCCTACTCTGACCGCGCCGTTTGAAAAAGAACCACTCATACTGTACTTATCTTCTTCGGATAAGGCGGTAGGGTCGGTATTACTTGTGGAGAGAAACGGAGTACAGACTCCAATTTATTACGTCAGTAGGGTGCTTACCGATCCGGAAACGAGATATTCAACAATGGAAAAATTGGTACTTGCGCTGCTACACGCCTCTAGAAGGTTGCGCAGATACTTTACAGGGCATGTGATAACAGTACTCACCAATTTTCACATCGGCACTATTTCACAAAAGCTAGAAACATCAGGGCGGTTAGCGAAGTGGGCGATCGAGCTGGGGGGCCACAACATCTTGTACAGGCCGCGCCCAACCATCAAGGGTCAAGTCCTTGCGGACTTTATCACAGAAGTCCCAGTGGAAAAAATCAAGGATTGCGAGATTGTTGAGACTCCCGTGAAGGACACGTCTAATGAGTTATGGTTGTTGTACACTGATGGGGCCTCAAATGAGGATGGCGCAGGAGCTGGGTTGCGCCTTGTGAGCCCCGAGAAGCATGAATTTACATACGCCATCAAGTTGGATTTCAAGAACACCAACAATGAGGCGGAATACGAGGCATTCTTGGCAGGCTTACGCCTCGCCATAAAAATGGGAGCTAAAAATCTGCAAGCGCACGTTGATTCACTCTTGATCGCCAGCAAATTAACGGTCTATATGATGCAAAGGGTGAAGTTATGGCCCTGTATTTAGATCAAGCAAAAGAGCTGCTTCAACAGTTCAAATCTTACAAGGTAGTTCACATCAACCGCTACGAGAACAAACTAGCAGACGCTTTAAGCAAGCTCGCTTCAACTTCCTTTCAACATCTCGCCAAAGATGTAAGGATTGAAGTACTCATGGCCATCACCATCGCCTTCACCATCATCACCATCATGTTGGCCATCACCATCATCACCATCATGTTGGCCATCACCATCACCATCATTTCCCACCGCCTCCTCCTCATCAGATAATTCAACAGTTACTGGTGGGTCGAGAATGGCCTTTAGACGCTAGCACCAGTCGTCATGCTCTAAAGCCTTTGCCACCAAGTCCATAACAGGCAATGACAGATGATCGTAAGAATTTTCAGCGCGAGCCAACTCGGCATCATCTTCACTGGTCACTGAGCAATGGCTAGTGTCAAACTCTTGCCCAAACACCTCTTCAACATGCTGCGCACACTCCAGATAACCTCCACGGTGACCAACCGCGCGAGAGGCATCTATTAGAGCAGCAACAGCTCCATCCAGCTCCCCAGTATTTAGGATAGAATTAGCCATCTACACCAAAAGAAACATATGAGAAATCTGGTTTAACAAATAAAACCTAAGTTAAAAAGAGAACAATACCAGAACTAATCCCCTGCCACGCATCCATTCAGCTTCGGAGACCAGCGTGTCAACAATGTCGTGGGCCTCAGCATAGTTATTCTGCGCCACATTAAGGGCAGATGAACTTATGGCGCGCGCTTCCTCGGCCTTTTGCCTGGCCTCCTCAGCAGAGGCAGCTTTTCCCTTCTCTGCCTCAAGGTCGATTCCCAAGGACTCACTTTTGTCAACCTGCTCTCGCATGCGACGTTTTAACTCGACAATCTCAACGTCCTTGGCCGCTAGGTCCTTATCCTTGCTAAATATCTGCGCCCTCACCTCAGCCAGCTCAACCTTCAAGAGAGGATTTAGATAATTCTGCAAACAAAAAGAACAAGGAGAGAGAATAAACGTTTTCCGAACCTCAGCATTCTCCTTAGCAGCCTGCGCATCTTCGACCTTGCCGGTCAGCTCAGCAACCTTGCCTTCAAGCTCGGTAATCTTTGAGCGCGCCGCATACATGCGCTGGTTATCTTTCTCACATATCTTCTTCCATTCAGCCTTCTCTTTAGCCAGAAGGTCTTTAGCAGCACGAAACTTGCCCCTAAGGCCCTCGCGGCCCCGTTCCTCTGATTTCCTATCAGCTTCGAACTTGGCTTTCTCCTCATCAAATTTAACATTAGCCTTCTCAAACTCCTTCGCCTGCCTCACAAGTCGCTCACGGTACTTCTCCCAATCAGCTCGCTCCTTGACCATTGTGCGCCATTCACGTACAATCTGGTGGTTAGCAGCGCCAGTATTGGCTTCTCCGACCACATAGGCTTGATACAGCCCATCGTGAGTCTGCGCTCTTTGCCGATTAACCTCACTAGGAGGTAAAGAGTTCAAAAACCAATCTCTGCAAGGGCCAAACTCATTAAACGTATCTTTCAGCTTCAGAGCCCAAGGAGCTTGGTGTAGAGCATTGTCGCGTGCCTCCTCGGTGTAAGTCTTGTAATAAATATCACCAAGGGTATCCTTTGGGCCGATGTTTTGTGGCATAAACCCTGCAGCGCCACCCGAGTTCGCACCACCTGCAGCATGCGGACCCGATCCTCCGGTACTAGAAGTGACTTGAACGGAATGTCGGGGGGGTATCAGGTTGCGCGGTTGGAGTAATATTCTCAATCTCAGGTTCCTTCCTCTTCTCATGATGGAGCTGGTCGAGCCCCGTAGTGTGAACAACCTCCGGACCCTGCGCCTTATCATGAGCAATATCAGCAGCGGTCCCGGCCTCCTTCGGAGCATCACCAATAGGCTTCCCAGAAGTTGTCTCCTTTTCAACAGCTTTGCCAACAAGCCTCGCAGCAGCTCTCTCTCTCTCTCTCTCTCTCCTCAGTAGCTTTCTTTTTCTCCTCAGCAGCTTTTTTCTTCTCCTCAGCAGTTTTCTCCTTCTCGGCCTCTACCCCAGCAGCCTTGAGGGGTTTGATGGTAACCCTGGGCCTTTTCTGCGCCGGCTCTGAGGGCTCTGTGATGACGACACCCTTCTTTTCAGGGGTCTTCTTTTTGCCCTCTGCAGAAACAAAATGTTAAAAAGAGATAAAAAAAAGGAACGCAAGGTGAAAGCAAGAAACTAACCAGGAGAAAATCTATAAAGAGAGCGCAGATTGCTCTGTTTTCCGATAAGCGGGACTCCACCAGGCTTTGGCACTACGGAAGCACCAGCCGTTGTCTCCCTGCTCCTCTTTCTAACCAACTTTACAGCAGGCTCCTCTGTTTTTTCTTCCTCCTCTTCTTCATCATGCGCAAGAGAAGACGGAGTGGCTCCAGCATCTGGGTTGCGAGAACCCGCGCTCCCGGAACTCCGTGAACCAGCACCTCCTGTCTTCTTCTCGCCTACGCGCGACAAACCTTCAAGTGAGTCACTGATAATCACATAATCTTCCAAGTTACTCTGGAGAAAGCGTAGAGTACCTTTTTCAGCAGCACCAGGCGCCGTACGACTACTTCCACCCTTCTTGCTGGTCACATTAGCATCGATGGTGACAACCTTCTTCTTTTTGGTCTTCTTCTTCTTCTCTTCAGGGTCAATACCCAAGTCGCGCAGCACACCTGCAAAGATGGTAGACCAGGAACTTAACTCTCCATTGGAAGATCCGACAGACTCCTCGCTGGAAAGATAGACAATCTCTTTCCCAGCAGAAGCCAAAGCGCGCAGAGGTCGAGGGTTAGGTATATGCGCACCTTCCGTTGTAGTATGTGGATCGGCGAAAGCATCAGCAACTGGATACATGAAATGACCTTTAATTTGGTCATACCAGTATTCCTCCCCTGCTCTGAGCGGGCGCACGCCCATGGACCCACCAAAGGTGGGGAAGGCAGCATGCCACAAATGCGCCTCTACACGCGAAATCATCTAGTTAAGCACAGGCTACAAAACAAGAAATCAAAGAGATTAAGGAAGTAACTAACCTCTATCTTCAAATTTCAAAATCGGAACGTCCTTGCTTTCTGCCGGCCACTGGTCACTCATCTGCGCCGCTACCAAGACGTTCTCACCAAACACTCGGTTTGGGGTGGCAGTAAGCTTCAGATACCAATCTTCCTTCTTGGGAATCGCCAAATCCTCCTTCAAGATCGGTTCGGACCATGCGCGGAAGGTCATGGCAATCGGTATCACCTCCTCGCGAATAAAAATGAACTTCGGTTTCCAGTCATGAAAACTCTTAGGAGGATTCAGAAGTATCTTCTTCGCAGCCCCTCGACTGGCAAATGAGTAAAAACCCATGTTTCTAATCAGTTGATAGAAAACTCTAAACTTTTCCACAGTCGGCTCAATACCATGAGATCGACAAAGAAATTCGAAGTGTCGAACTCTAACCATTCTAGGTGGACTCATTTGCGAAATATGGAACCCATAGAACTGCAGAATGTGGGCCATGAAGTCCGTCGTCGGCAACCGGAAGTTGCCCTGAAGGAAGAAATCTTCAAAAAGGGTGATGTAACCCGGCGGTGCATCGGCGGCCGTCTGATTTTAGTCGGGGTACCGAGCATCCCACTCCGGTGGAAACCGGAAACTTCGTGTAATCTGCTCAAATAACCCTAAGCCCCACCTAAGGATGGGAACCGGACCCTCTTCACCAGGATGTTCTTCTTGATGTTCTTCAGCCATTGATGACAAAGCAGAAAGTTTGAATATCTTCTCAAGATACTTGAAGATCTGCTAATGTTCTTCAAAGTTTTGAAGATTCAAAGAGTACTCGAAAAGAGAGAAAGAAAATATCGCAGCAGAAGAGGAAAAAGTGAATTGCCTTCACCCCTCATCGGATATATATACCCATCGCATTTAATGCGATGGGTAAACATGCCAGGATCACCGCGCACGTGACCAATCAGAAAACGCCACGTAAGGCGGATTTCTCGGAGTGGCGGTTACCATGCGCGCGTGGGCCTCACTCGCCTGACGGAAAGCCGAACCGTTAGAGACAACTTGATAACAGCCGTGTCAGCAGTCAACTCAAACGTCGCCATCAACGAAATTTGCACCAATCTGTCAGAATTCAAATTTCGAGGGTTTTCCCGCCCAAAGTTACTACAAACTTCATGAAGAAGCTACTAAGGCTTCGCAACATTAACAATTAATCAATAAACCTGCGTGCTTCAACCTAAAGGCAGTGAATCATCAAGAGCCAAACCTGGTAGTCGCGCCGTAGTAACTGTCAAGCAATTACACGCGCGCCGTCAACCAGGATCAAGCAAACATTTTCAAGCATTAACACTTCTTTTTTCTGAGTCCAGAGCTCCAACCACTTACTTCGCGCATGGTGCAGCACTGGACTGGGGGGACTTGAAGGGGTATGGTCCTAAAAAGCCGCGCAGACCTTCTGCAGGTCGCGCGGGAGACCATACTCCTTAATCAGCAAAATGTTCAATCCCAAACTTGTGCGGGATACTTCACCAAGGATTGACCTCGCGCGAGGTCTAAACAAGAAACATCATTGATTTCAACACTTAGCATTCTGGATGAGTCTCCGACACCTATAATCATGCGCGGGCTAATAACATGTTCAGCAGAGGCCGCGCAGGATCTATAGCGCATGACCACTCCAGAAGGTACAAAGGTACAAGTGGCAGATGAAAAGAGCCAATCCGCATCCTCCAGGCTCTGCTCAATCGTGCTCCACGATCGTCTGACGTGCAGGAGGCAAAAGGTACGTAAGGACGCCTACGTGGCACCAATCACAGGGCAGAGACACCTGCCCCATGATCTCCACTTACCTGCCCTAATCGAGAAGCCGCCTTTAGCCTCATCAATCCAAGTCCATTTATCTTTTCTATCGGCTAACCTAATTGCATCTACTTCTCTGATCAACCAATTTAATTCAGAAATTTCCAAGAAGTTATCTGGGCTTTTTGTCCAATTCCAGACCATCTCACAATCTCCTATATTGTTATTAGAACACCTGCTGGCCACTGTGCATTTTTTGTTTCTTTCTAACATGAATATATTAAGAAAAATATCTTTTAAAGGTTCATTAGTCAACCAAGGATCAAGGCAAAACGAAATATCTTGACCATTTCCAACTTAGCCTTTAAAAAATCTTCGTAACGGGTCCCGTCTACGGTTGTTCTAGCACATGTCTTCACGATATTATTCCAAACCCTGTTAAGAATCTTGTTCGCTGGAATAAAGTCCCAACTTCCTCTACTCGAATGAAGCGCTTTAACCACTCTTCTCCATAATTGATTATTCTCAGTTTTATACCGCCATCCCCACTTTATGAGCAACGCCGTATTAATGTCTCAACTTACTCAACCCAAGCCCCCCTTCGTCTCTAGGTATAGACACCTGGTCCCAAGCGACCCAATGCATCTTCTTAAAATCCCCCGACCCTCCCCATAAAAATCTTCTAATAAGCGATTCAAGATCTTTAATCACTTTTTGAGGCGCCTTATATAAAGAGAAAAAATAATTTGATTAACGTAATGCGACCACCGATAGAAAGTAGATTTGCTTTACAAAGCGAAAGCCTAACTTCGAAGATATCGTACACCGGCTTCAAATTGTTGATCTTGTTCATGTTTGCTCCCACCGTCAAACCGAGATATTTGAACGGAGTACTCCCGGCTATACATCCCACAATCTTCGCTTTGTCTTTCACCTCCTCTAAGTCCACTCCAATGCCGAAAAGATTAGACTTTGAAAGATTGATTTTCAGCCCCGAACACATGTAGAAAACACGAAGGATTCTGTCCACGTTGACAATATTTTGGACCGACCACTCCCCGAGAATAATAGCATCAACCGCATACATGAGATGAGAGATCTTTGGGCCACCATTTGGAGTTTGGATCCCTTGAACCGCTCCCGCTTCATTCGCTTTCTCAATCATGCAAGACAAGGCTTCCATAACAAGTAAAAATAGAAAAGGAGAAAGAGGGTCACATTGTCTCATACCTTTGCCACATTGGAACTCAAAGCAACTGGTATGTGGAAGCTAAATGATTAAAGAAGTATATTTTTCTACATATTATAAAGATAATAGAGTGTGATTTGAATGCTTTAGGTGCTTTAGCTTTTTGAGAAGAACTAACGGTCTTCATACGGTTAATCTGATACGGTTCAATTGATACGTAAAGATTCTTAATGATGACATCGTTGGATCCAGGCTTAACCGATAGGGAAAACGGTTCGATCTTGAGCTCAAAATCACCTTCTTGTGGTTCACCATCTATTGTAGCCTTTATGGCTATGAATTTGTTTGTAACCTCCATTCGCAAAGAGTGTGGAATGCTTACAAATCCATATAAATTAAAGTTGGGAAAATTCTGCACCTTTAAATTTTTATGTACGGGAAATAAGAGGATAAGGAACCTTTGCATTTTACAAATGTACACGTTTTCTTCTGTTATTTATGAATAATTAATTTGTTATATTAAAAAAATGTACATGTTTTTTAATAGGTGATTAACTTGTTTAAGCTTGAACTAAGCTCCAGCTTGTTTAACTTCAGCTCCATTCGAATTTTTAGCGAAACAATCTCGAGCACCGTATCAGCTCAGCTAAATTAGTACACTAAATTCACAATATTTCCATCAATAAAATCGAATCGAGCCATGTTAAACATAAAAAAAATGATGAATATTCAGTTCAACTCGATGATACGAGCCACATTAAACAACGAATCGAGCATTTTACATACTTCCGTTGACCAAGGTTGACCATTTTCACTGGACACAAATTCCTTAACCATACCGTCAACCTCAATCACGCTACAACCCGGCGTTTTCTTCATTCCGGATTCCAAAATCATGTTTATAACCTCTTCAGCCTCTTGTTTCCAACCTGCTTCCTTAAACATGTTATAACACATAACATAAACCCCATAATCAACCACCTTCATGTCAACCAATTTTCGCCACACTTTGTTTCCAATCTCCACATTTCCATAACTTCGACACGCACTTAACAAAGCCCCCCACATGTTCGCATCACCTTCACAAAAACCGCCCATTTTCTTCTCCGCAAACTTGGCAGCTTCTTCTAACATCCCGGACCTTGCAAAAAGATCAACCACACACGCGTGATGCTCAAACTGCGGTTTAACTCCATATACGCGATCCATTTGGTCAAAAAACTCGACCCCTTCTTTGACCAGCTTGGTATGCGTGCAAGCAGCGAGTATCGCCACAAATGTGGCCTCGCTAGGTTGAATCTTGACTAACGCCATTCGGTTTAGCAACTCTAGTGATTTTCTCGCCTCCCCGTTCATCGCCAAACCGGAAATTACAGCGTTCCACGCACCCGTATCCTTCACAGAAATGGTATCGAAAACCGATAATGCTAAATCAGGATACCCACATTTTGAGTACATGTCAACTAATGCAGTAGCTAGGATCGGATTCGAATCAAGATTACATCTTTTGGCATACGAATGCACCCACAATCCTTGCGCAAGTGCTCCAAGATGCGCACATGCTGTAACAACAGTCACGAGAACAGATTCGTTCGGTTCAATACCCAGCTCTTGCATCGTTGCAAACAACGAAACAACCTCCTCGAACTCACTAACCCGCGAATACCCCGCCATTATCCCGCTCCAAGAGATCACAGTTCTCTCAGGCATTTCATCGAACAGCATACGTGCATTATAAACATCCCCAATCTTACCATACCCATCAATTAAACCAGTCCATACAACCACATCTTTCACAGGCATTTCATCGAACACCTTACGTGCACTATAAACTTCAAAACCCATAGAATAAAACTCGATCAACGAACTCCCCACAAACCGATCACCCGCAAATCCCAATTTCAAAACATGCCCATGAACCGAACACCCGATTAACCTCGCATTAGCAACATTTAAACACAAACAAGCTTTGATCAACGGTGGGAAAGTGTAATTATTAGCAACAAACCCAAACCGTAACATCTCGGTGTAACATAAAAGGGCGAAAACCGGAGAGTTGTTGTGTAAGTAGCCGTGGATCATGGTGTTGTAAATGAAGGTGTTTGGAAAGCGAGGTGTTGGAAGATTAACTAGGCGTAAGAGAAGAAGGAGGTTGCGGCGACGGAGAGAAGCGGGCCGATGGCGATCGGGTTGTTGTGCAGGTGGGATTTGATGAGATGGGTGTGGAGTTGTTTGAATTGGGTTAGGGTTTTGCATTTTTGTGAAAGGGTTTTGATGGTGGCGGGAGAATAAGGTGTAACGGTTTTTTTGATCATTTGAAGATAGCGCAACTCCTGTTTGTGTAGGGTTTTTTTTATATGTATTGGTGTTGAATTAAGGCTGTTTGTGTAGGGTTTTTTTATATTGTGTCACTCAGATCAGTTTCTTGGTGTTGGTGGCTTTCTATTTACATTATATTATGTCCAAATGATGTTGTATGCTATTTCTATATTGTTTGACTTGGTATGTTGGCATGTTGTTCGTTTTGGAGCCGAGGGTCTCTTTGGAAGCAGCCTCTCTATCCCTAGGGATAGAGGCAAGGTCTGTCTACATCCCACCCTCACCAGACCCTATAAGTAGTTTTGCTATTTGTGGGATTCACTGGGTATGGTTGTTGTTGTTGAATTAAGGCTATACGGTATGGTGATGGTCCTTTCTTGGAAGATGATCCGTCACGTAGGATGGTTTTGAGGATGGGGCAAAGAGGATAAAGGTATGGAAATGGGGGGATGGACCTAATGTATATGTATATATTGTATGTATAGGTGTGTGAGAGAGGGGAGGGCTGTTTTTTGTCTTGTTGTGGCCCGTCGGATACATCCACCTACGGACGGTGAGGACGCCGCTCGGGGGGGGGGGGACATGGAAAGAGGACCGGCGCCGGTAGGGGACGGTCCAAAGCCAATCCCCGTACCGAGCAGCCACTTGTGTTCGTGAACGGTGATGTGTTCGTGAACATTCGTTCATGTTCGTTTATTTATGTTGATGAAAGTTTTTTGAACTTTTATTTATTTTATCTAAACTTTTTATATTCTTTAATTTTTATTTATTTTATTAACCTAACAGTTAAAATAGGAAACCCTATATCCATTTTGTTTATGCATCATTCCCTTTTTTTCTAATTATTAATATCGACGAACACCGTCGACCTCCATTCCATGATTATGGCTTCAAGTTCCAAAGCTACTCTAACCGTCATCCACCTCTAGCCTCCGTCACTTTCGCTGATTTAATTTGTTTCATGAACTGTTTGTGAGCACGTTTATTTCTTGAATAAACGAACATGGATATAAAATCTCATTCGGTAAGTGTTTATGAAACCGTTCGTGAACACATTTATTTCCTTACAGGGGCGGACCTAAGCCCAGCCCAAGGTGGGTGGGCGCACCCCCGGGAAAAAAAAAATTAGTGCTAAGTTCCGTCGAAAATCCCGTCCGCACCCCTTGGAATTTTTCGTCCGTACCCCATGGAATTTTCTGTCCGCACCCCTTGGAATTTTTCGTCCGCACCCCTTAGGTAAAAAGTACTGTTATCAATTTATATTTTAAAAATATTCTTTAGTAAACTCTTATTTTATAAAAAATACTACCTAAATTATATTACTTTTAATACCTAAATAACTAAACCCAAATACCCAATACATTTAACTAGCCTACTACTAAGTCTTAGCCCAATAAACAAACCCAACAAATCAACAATATTTCAAACTAAAATAAAATAAACAAGCCCAAAATCCTTACATATTCTATCATGCTCTCTTTATCGTCTTGCACGCTAGCGATCAGAACATCAACAGCGACAACAGTGAACAGTCAGCAGCCGCATACCACCGTAATCAGCCACCATACCACCGCCGATCAAACACGGGTAAGTTTCTTTGTTATTTTTGATGATTTTTTGGTTGATATTATCCACCTCCAGCAGCCTATTATAGCCGCATACTAACCATAGTAGAGATGTGCTTCGTTTTGTTTTCATTATGTTATGGTGGGTTATATTTTGTTAGTGATGATATTTTGCCTTTTTTTTATAGCCGCATACCACAGTATGTTTGGCTTTTTTTAGTGAAGAACGTTAGGCTTTTTTTATTGTGTATATGTTGTTTAGATGATTTTTAGGGTGATTTACATTATGATATTTAGGGCTTGAATAGTTGATACATTATGTAATATGTTATGGAGCCATGAACTTATAGATCAATTTGTTTGTGATAGCCGATAGGAACAATGAGCAGGGACGTTATGGCGCGATTTCTCAAGAGGAAAGTTGATACATCTTCCGGATTCGTTGATGTGGATACTTGCGTAATCGGATTGGCGATGAGAATTTAAGTGAAGGTTGTATATGTTACATAGAGAAAGACTTGCTTAAGAAAGTAGGTTTAGATGATGTTTTGGATAGATTTCAAAAAATGAAAACCCGTATGACGATGTTTTAATCATGTTTGTAACAATGTTTGACGTGTTTTTGATGATTATATAAATTTAGTTCTTTTGTTTTACATGACCCGACTCGACCAGAACCAACCCGATACGAACCGATTTTTTATTTATATACCTTGGGGCCTAAAATTTTTAAAAATGTTCCGCACCCCTATGGAAAAATTTCTAGGTCCGCCAATATTTCCTTAAGGAACGAACACGAACAAAGCCTTATTTATGTTCGTTTTGTTCATTTGCAGCCATTCACCATACTAGGTTCCTATTAAAGCATAATTGGTTGATATATATCTTCACTAAAGTAGCAACCACTCATCGATATACATAAGTTAAGTTAGTAGACTTCAGGTAATCTTAGCATATCGTGCTAAATTGTCCTATATATTAAAAATGGAACTAAATGATCAGTAAACTAATATAGTAATAAAAATTGAATTTAATGGATATTAACATCACTAATGAATGAGCTGGTATTGGATACCTGTATCGGTATCAAATTTACCAAACCGAGTATATTTTCGGTACCGGTTCCACACCGGTATTCATCCGTTTTTACCCTCAAATGCCGGTGTCGTACCAGTACCGGTACCGATCCGTACCGTACCAGGTATATTCGGTACCGGTACCCACTTTTGGGGATTTCGGTAACGGTATTTTCCGTACCGATTCGTACCAAGCTCATCAAATCCCGTAGCAACGTAGCAATGCAAGTAATTGCACCGTTTATATTACTTTTCATACACACGGTAAGTAAACTGTATTTTGTTTGAATGAGGTTTTATGTACACAACAACATATTTTGCTTTATTTTTTGTCTTTTCTGTAATGAAAGAATTGTAGCATGTAAAAAAATTATGATTTTCCCCTCGGTTCAAAATTATGCTTTCACCCTCAATTCAAAATTATGTTTTTCCCTGGTTCAAAATAAAAATATGGTTTTCCTCTAGCTAAAAGTTATGATTTTACCTCCGCTAAAAATTACGATCTTGTCATCGTTTTAGTTTTGCTTTATAACAAAATTATAGTACTGTTTTTTTAATTGGTTGAAAATTATTCGGCCATCCCCCGCAACGCGGGCGGGGCATCAACTAGTTTTGTTTATGAGGCATTAAAGTTACAAGTATATGTGTAATTATCTTTTATAATGAGACCAAATATAAGGCTAGAAAATATGAAGATCCTAAGATTCGTGTATTATTACTTTGTAAATCAAACTTGTGTTTACTTTTGGTGAATGAGTTAACTGAATTTTGAAACTTATTTATCATTGAAACTTATTTAATCAAGAATATATAGTTAGGAGTGTTAAAACAAACTTGATTGAAGGGAATAAAATAATTACTAAACTTCCTCTAAACGATAAAAAACTACCTTAAAAACAAATAATATGTGACTAAATGCCGTGCATGCATTGAATTTTGTCATCTAACTATCACCGAAGATACGTTTGCTGATAATACATGAGTAAAAGTTGTTATGTGAGTGCCCCATCACGTAGGACATGATTTTAAGCATGCATTTATGAGACTAAAGTCACATACGTGCGAGCGAAAGTAGATACATGACCACGGGGTTGTGTATCTCATAGCTAACAAACTCTATGACACCTTGTTCTTAAGATTATGGACCATGACACCTTCTCATCTGATGACTACATCATTTTCATCACTTGTTAATTAATGAATTCAGGATATACTTGAAAGAAGTATTGGAACAAGGAGTCGCCAATGGAAGCACTGAACTACATCCTCAACAGTATCGCGTTGTGGGAAGTAGCCAAAACTACTGTGGAGATATGCAAGTCGAGATCACCTTCACCCCAAGGGTACTGCTCACTTAATCTCGCAGTTCTCTACTTAAAATTGTTTATGTATGATGTTTACTAGTCTGACTTGTATATTTTCTCTATATTGTTTTGATGGATACAGGTTGAAACCCAAACATATGCACAAGAATTTGGTGGATGGAAAGAGAGCCAGTGGTAATGCCTGTTTTGATTTTGTATTTTCAATTTTTGTAGATGTTCATTGTGTAAATTGTATATGGTTGCTTAATGTAGTGGTGAACATGTTCATATATCATGGTAGAGATTTTATATACAAGATATCATTATATTTGTCTTTCTCGTTAACAGAAATAATGAATGAAGTTAACCCAGTGGACTAAAATGGCAACAGTGAAACCTTTTTGAACCCACAGGGGGGAAAATGAAACCTTTGGACTAAACTGACAAAAAGCCCAAACTACATGGACTAAAATGACATTTAACTCTTTATCTTAAAATAAAGGCAAATTGGATTTAAATAATCCCAACTTGCTCAATTTGGCCGATAATAATCCCAACTCAGTTATTGGCCGATAATAATCCGAACTGGTCCACTTTTGGCCGATAATAGTCCACCGTTAAAAATAGCTTAACGGAGTTAAGCTTTTTTCCGAATTACAAACCGATGTTTTATGGATCTTGATCAGAACGAGGATACGATTCGATTTATGTAAAACTTACATCGAAACGGTGCTTCAAACGACTTGATTTTTGTTAATTGGAAGTTTAAACACCCAAATTGAAGCATCGTTTTCGTCGTTTGGGGCAATATTTCGAGGTAGATTTTATATCAATCAACTCGTATCCTCGTTCTGATCAAAATCCATAAAACATCGGTTTGTAATTCGGAAAAAAAGGTTAACTCCGTTAAGCTATTTTTAACGGCGGACTATTATCGGCCAAAAGTGGACCAGTTCGGATTATTATCGGCCAATAACTGAGTTGGGATTATTATCGGCAAAATTGAGCAAGTTGGGATTATTTAAATCCAATTTGCCTAAAATAAATAGTATTTTCCAGAAAATATTTTTCCTAATGCATTTTTAATGAGGTAATGTAATTAAAATAGATTTCGTAATAGATTTCCATCAGGTAGTAAGCTCGACCTGAGCCAGGGGTTCTTCCCCTTGTACCCTGCTCCCAGGGGTGCTGCACCCGGACCCCCGCCAAGGGGGCGTTCCCCCATTGATTGGGGGTTCCATCCGAACATTTATAACTATAACAACTCAAACAAGCGTGTATTTCCGCATCTCCTAACTTGCTTGATGTGTGTTACGATTTGCTTTGGTTACCTGGTCAATCCTGTTACACTAAAATATCCAACAATATAGGTTATACAGATGCTCCCACCAATGTATGAACTATAAACTACACTATTAATGTTCCACTTATTTACAATATGTCATCACGTGGTGTTTCGATCTCTTTTGACTTTTGAGCTCCAGAATAAGTGTGCTAGTGTTTCACTAAATTACATAAATGTCTCTGTGTTATTTCTTTTTTAATCTTGAAGGTCCGACGACCCATACATGGTTCTTAACTTTTTTTTTTTAGAGTTAAATTTCATTTTAGTCCATGTGGTTTGGTTCATTTTGCCAATTTAGTCCAAAAGTTTCATTTTTCGCCTGTAGGTCCAAAATGTTTCACTATTGCCATTTTAGTCCACTGGGTTAACTTTATCTATTTTTTCTGTTAACGAGAAGGGCAATTCGGTCATTTTATTTGTAATTCTGTTAACTAGAATGGCAATCTGGCCATATAAAATGATCGAATTGCCCTTCTAGTTAACAAAAAAAATAGATGAAGTTAACCCAGTGGACTAAAATGGCAATGATGAAATCTTTTTAGACCCACATGCGAAAAATGAAACATTTGGACTAAACTGTCAAAATGATAAAAAACACATAGACTAAAATGGTATTTAACTCTTTATTTTATTTATTAACTCACCCTAACATCTACCCCACTAGTTGATATACATATTTTAATATAGTTCTAAGACCTCTTTTTTTTTTTTTTAACTAAAAATCATTTTCGGTGGTTTTAATATGTACTGATAGAGTCAATATTTGTATTTTTACATATTTCGTTTAGTTGATGCGCACATATCAATTTGAAATTAGTAGTACGTTCTTCACATTCAATCTCAAAGGGAAACAATAAATACACATTGTTTTTCATATCAATAATTTTTTTTTTTTAATATTGGAAAGTCAAAAGGGTTCGTAGAAATAGATTTAAACTTGTTATTTTTAGGAACAAAACACACCATGAAATGTCACACCAATGGTAGCTTATACAATGCTTAAAATAGGGAACAACTAGCAATCTTCTAAATCATTGGAAACTCGAACAATCTTCTTCCCAACATTATACCCGCGAAAAAGTCCAACAAAAGCTGATGGAACACTTTCTAGACCGATTGATATGTCTTCAAGCACGTGCATTTTTTCCAGCACGTAGGTGGTCAATGGTTGTAGAGACAAACTCGGGAAACAAATGCATATAATCACCACCTAAGAACCCCTGAATCATGATTCGCTTATATACAACATTTAGCATATTCGGTGTTGCACGTTTTCCAATATCTGTGTATTCTGAAATGACTCCACAAAGTGCAACCCTACCATACGAGTTCATGTTTGATATTGCTGCTTCAAGCATCACGCCTCCCACATTATCAAAGTATATATCAATTCCATCCGGGAAATACCTAAAATTAAAAATGAAAAATCAATCTTTTTCAAAAGGTATATGATCGAAATACTTATAGTGGTGTGTAGTATGCATACTTCTCAAGGGTAGAATCTAGATCAGTTTCTTCTTTATAGTTAAACGCTCCGTCAAACCCAAACTTTTCTTTAAGCAATTTCACCTGAAAATGGGTTTAAACAATCCGAATAGTGTTTGGTTTATCCATTTTACTCTTCCAATCTAAAACTAAAACTTTAAAATTAATATTAAAACCTTATCTGGGCTCCCTGCACAACCCACAACATAACACCCTAAATTTTTAGCATACTGGCCTACCAAATTTCCTGCAGATCCAGAAGCAGCTGAAACAAAGACCTTTTCGCCCTTTTGGGCTTACATATTTCAAAAAAACCAGCATATGCTGCAGTAAGCCCACTAAATCCTACAATTCACACAAAAAAAGCCTATATAAGCCCATATCAAAATAAAACCCACAAACATCTTTATCTTGGATGAAAATTGTAGATACAAATTTTACCTAAAAGCCCAACATGGTATGACAATGGGAAGCCCATTTGGTCCAATTTACTTAGCATGAACCCTTGTGATATGCTATACTCTCCCCAACTTATAATGCCAACAACATAGTCATCCTTTTCAAATTCAGGATTCTCTGAAGCTACTACTTTTCCCACACCATAAGCACCAATCACCTTAACAAATCCAGTCAGTACAAACAGTGACGGATCTAGAAAATCTTCATAGGGGTAACGTTTTAAAAAAAAAAAAAACATAACGAAATCGAAAAAACGTAAAAAAAAGGTCAAATTTTTCTAAAATTTACACTACCGCCGGAGCGACAAGGGGTAGCGGAGGCTACCCCTTATTATTAGGTAGATCCGCCTCTGAGTACAAACATCAAATTTTGGGTTATTGTGTATTTTATTTATTTCTCATGGGCCGGTTTAGTTGGTGTGCAAATTGGGTTTTTCACCCAAACCTGTTCTAGTTAGAACTAGTATCGGATCTGGTCAACAAAAGTCAAACCCGGTTTTTACTAGAACCAATCTGGTTGAAGAAAGTCAAAGGGTTGGGTTTGATCGATTTAACACCGGGTTTTGACCGGGTTCAAACCAAAGTTTGGGGTCAGGGTTACAACCCAATGTCAACCCTATGGTTCGTATCGGTTTTCTTGCCAAACTTTTTTTTTTGTATTTTTATATATTTTTTGTATGTGTAAAGATAAGTTCAGCTCAACCTAAATATCATATATAATTTTTAGAGTTAAATGCTTGGTTGGTCCCTATGGTTTGCAAAAATTTCATACTTGGTCCTAGTGGTTTACTAATTACACGCGTGCTCCCAAAAGTTGTCAAAAATGAACTCGGTTGGTCCCCTGACCTAACCTCTGTTAAATTTCTTAGTTAATTGTGTGTGAAATGACTATATTACCCTTGAACAATTAAAACCCAAAACTAAGAATTAAAAAATTGAAAAACCCACTGCATCATCATCATCAACAACGGAAACATATGGATATTTGCTGACATGTCTCCATAAACCTAGCACAACCCCCCATCAAGTTCACCACACTCAATCGTAAGTTTATCGGATAGTGAATGCAACAAAGAAAGCTTGATTTCTTCAGGTGAATTAACATCACAAACTGCCATCAACTCCTTCTGTCTGGCATGGAATGTTTCGGAAAAGCTACTGCAAGGGCACCCTCTTTCACAAAACAATCAAGTATCATGATTCGAGTGAGGCAATTACAATATTATATAACTGGATAAAGGAAAATATAAAGATGACAGATACCTCAATAAATGATATCCCTTCCAATATCTTTGACTCGTATGGTCCAAGATACCCATGAATTTTCATCACTTCGGTTATTTGCTTTCTGAGAGATCTCCTTACCGTGCCAAAAACCAATTGCCTCAGACAACTTTTCAGGTCCTCTCCAAGCTTTTGAAGTGTCGTCACACCAAGTTCGATTTCACCCTTTTGAGCATAACAGGTAATGAGCATTAGAGTTAACAAATGTGATGACGGTGATGATGATGATGCAGTGGGTTTTTTAATTTTTTAATTCTTAGTTTTGGGTTTTTAATTATTCAAGGGTAATACAGTCATTTCACACATAGTTAACTGAGAAATTTAACAAAGGTTAGGTCAGGGGACCAACCGAGTTCATTTTTGACAACTTTTGGGACCACGCGTGTAATTAGTAAACCACTAGGACCAAGTATGAAATTTTTGCAAACCACAGGGACCAACCAAGCATTTAACTCTAATTTTTATTTTAAGTTGGAGGCCCTATTGATTTAGAGGCCTAAAGCCCAAGCCTCAAAATACTTGGGTTTGGTCCGGCCCAGAGGTTTGCAATGGGTAGTAAATAGTTTGTTATCGGATCAATTTGGGCTTAACTAAATGGACCATGAAAAAACGTGTAACAAAAATTGCAAAAGTTGGGTAAGAAAATAGATAAAATAAATTAAGTATAAAAAAGGATGCCAATTTTCAAGCTTACCACAAAACAGGGTTTTATTTTTTCGTCACTTGATTTTTAAAAATAGCTCGTTTCAAATCCCTTTGACATAACTTTAAAAAACCCTGTTATATATATATATATATATATATATATATTTTGAACGGCTAACAGAATCAATCCCGAGCATTCTCAGGGCACCCACTGGATAAACGGAGTACTCCGAGAGTAACCCGAGTCCACCACCAATTCCGGGGAAAACCCGGTAACCCACCTGCCCATAGGCATGACGGTGAAATTACCGGTAAAACCCGTTTGGCTCAAGGATCCAACCCAGATTTCCATGGGTCTCCTATCATTGCCCACCAGTGCCTCACTCTGCACCAAGTTAGAGTTGAACCTGCATCTCTCAAGAGAAATGCAAGCCTTCCACCACTTGATCTAAAGATCATTGGCCATCACATGGATTTCAATGGCTTTGGGCCATGATCTTAAAATAGACCCACTAAACATGTGTATTTAATTACTAGTTTATAAACCCGTGTATTACACGGTTTTGTGGATAGAAATTATATAGTTATATAATGTTTATACAACTTTAAATAACTGAATTATTTTTTTTTATTACATACAATTATTTAAAAAAATGAAAGTATAATCACACAAATCTCTAAATAGTTTTTAGAGATAACCTTAAGCTATTAAGCTATTGGTACTTGATACGAATGGTCAAATTACAAACAAAACAACAAATATCGTGTACAAAGAAGTATTTAGAGATTTGTGTAAATGTGCTTTCATTTTATATTGTTGTATGTAATAAAGTAATTTCGTTATGAAAATTTTTGTAGGGAGTATAAGATTACATAGTTTATATTCTCAAACCGGTGTAATACATGAGTTTACAAGCTAATAGAATTCTTTATCAATTTCGTTGCATGTTGTTATCCTTCTATAAATCTATGTACAATGTGTTACGTTATTCAATATAAGAACAATACCAAAAAAAATATATGAGTGATTAAAATTGTTGAAGTCAATTAAGATTTTGTTATTTTTTTTTCAAAAATCAACTAAAAATAATCAAATTAAACTAACAAAAGTATAATTAACGTCATAAATGGATTATTAGATTATGTTTCAATAAATTTGGTAAAGATAAAGTTAAATTTAGATTTAGGTATTTATAATAAATTTACGTAAGATATTATTACAATAAATTCCATCAAAATTATTTTATCTAAGAGCATTTTATTGAAGTTATCAAGGGAATTAATATAATTACTTTCTACAATGTGTAATCTTAATTATTTTTTAAATAATTATTTTAGTTATTGAAAAGTTATTAAAGGAAGCAAGTGTCATGTGGGATTTTTTAGAATTAGTAAGTGAGAAGATGCAGTGTTGGGGGAGGACAATCAAAACGTCCAAGTCCAACATGTAGAAGAAATCGGTGAAATCGAAGTAACCAACACCGGGGGACCCCACGCGAGCATCACTCGCATCACCCAGACGGTAACCCCGGGAAACAATGGTGCTGGACCATCAAATCCAACTCCACCTCAGAACATTTCGGCGCTAATACGGCTACCTGAAGGCGAAACTCCAGCCTCTTGGTACGCCAAGAAAATTGCAACCATCAATGCCGCCTATCAATCTTTGAGCGTACAACAAGCAGTCTTACAAGCAGAGCCATCTTTGGTTACACCCACTGGTCCGAGTCAGGGGGCGCGCCAGATACCCCCGCAGCAAATCCTACAGGGAAGAATGACTAGGCTTCCTCCCCTACGAAGACTAAGCGTGCACGACATACGCGATACACGGGGAGAGACAGAAAGCTATTCTCACTACCCGTCAAACATCCAAAGAGGACCAGTTCACACCAGACTTGGAGCGCGCAACCTGAACAATGAATGGGACGACACAGACCCAAACGACCCAACATGGCAAGACGACGAAAGTTCCTCAGTTTTCAATCGCTTGCAGAGGAATCATGAGTATTACAAGCCAAGACAGCGCATCGCATACTGCGAAGAAGCAGAACGAGACTTCAGCCTCGCCTACAGGCCGGCTGAAGCTGCAGAACACTCAAAGTTCATTCCGAAGATTGCTCTAGCACCATTGACAAAAGAAAAGTTGCCTCCAACAGTCGGGAAATTCAACGGCCTAACTGATCCAGACGATCACGTTAGAGTATTCACAAGTGTTGGCGTTATGGGAGGTTGGAATATGCCAATGTGGTGTCACTTGTTTATCCAGACGTTTATGGGGGCTGCTCGCGCCTGGTTCGACAGCCTTCCGCCTGGAAAAATCAGCTCATGGGTTGATTTCAGAATACAGTTTGTTAACCATTTCAGCCAACAAAGACGTTACCAGCGCGACACAGCCGAGGTAACAGACATCTGGCGAAGAGAGAACGAGGGATTGGAAGACTTCATCACTCGCTTTAACAAAGAATGTTTGGAGATTGGCGGTGTAAGCGAGCAACTCATGCGCGCTCATTTTAAGAAGGCCATTCGCTGTGATAGTCTCATCAGAACTATCACCGGAAAGGATGGAATGCCCAAAGAATGGGATAAGCTCATGGAGGCTGCGAAAATAGTTGCGCAAACTGAAGAGTCGTTTGCCGGTAATAAGAACTCTTATACTGAGGATCGCTTCTCCAAAGGAAGCTCGCGAGACAACAACAAGCGCAACAAAAACAAAAGTCAAGATTGGAAATCCGGAAAAGCAAGAGGTTACGACGATAGACTGCGCTACAGAGAAGACGCGTGAGAGACAATTGACAGAATTGGGTATCGAAAAGCAGTCAGGGATGATAACCGAGAAAAGCACTGGACTCCGCTCATAAAAACACCAAAAGAGGTGCTAATGACGGAGAACCATGACTTCAAGGCTCCACAGCCTATGACAAACAAGAAAGGGCAAGACCCAAACCTGTACTGCGATTTCCACAAGGATACAGGCCATCTCATAGATGACTGTATCAGCTTACGTCAAGAGATCGAGAAAGCACTAAAGAGCGAAAAGTTAGGCCACCTGGTGAAAAACGTGCGCAAAGAAACACGCCAGATCCAGCGCCATGACGATGGGAATCACAAGAAAGTCCGGCGCCTAGAGACACATATGGTCAACGGACCAAGATACAGCGCAAGAGAAAAAGGCAAGCGCCCGTATGAGCCATCTTGGCAAGAACAGCAAGTCATTTTCCCGATAGTACGCGCGGGCCCTCACGCAACACGCCCCGTTGTTATTACCGGTATTGTTGGTCATTATGAAACAGAGTACATCTTTATTGACCCGGGAAGTACAACAGACATCATCTATGAGAAATGCTTTAACCAGTTCGACGATGAAGATAAAGCGAGACTCGAGCCAGTCGACTACCCTCTGTCAGGCTTCTGTAACGAAATGGTCTTCCCACTGGGCCAAATCAGCTTTCCCGTGACATTCTCTGACGGAAAGCATTCAAGAACAACAAATGTAAATTTCATGGTAATGCCTGTCAAATCAAGGCATGATGTGTTGATTGGGAGAGAAACCCAAGGCGAATTAAACATGGTAACTTCCACACCCCACTCAGCCATCGGGTTTCCAACTGAGACGGGGGTGGCAATTATCTATGCAAAGAAGGAAGTAATGTCGGCAGAAGAGATGCGCCCAACCAAAGCGGCGAAGGTTTCAACAACTGAACCAGAAAAGTGGGTTTTAAACCGAAAGTACCCAGAGCAAACGGTGACGATAGGCCACGCAATCTCACCAAACATCAGAACGCACCTCAAACAACTCCTGTTCAGGAACATGGACATTTTCGCCTGGACTCCGGCAGACATGACCGGTGTCCCGCGCGATGTCACTGAACATTGTCTGAACACTTTTCCCTCCGTCGAACCAAAGGTGCAAAGAAGACGCAGCTTAGGGGCGGATAAGACTAAAGCGATGAATGAGCAGGTATGTGAACTGCTAAAAGCAGGAATCTTGAGAGAGGTGCGCTATGAGAGTTGGGTGGCAAACCCCGTAATGGTGGAGAAGTCAAACGGAGGATGGAGAATGTGCGTCGATTATACCGACCTCAACAAGGCATGCCCCAAAGATTGCTACTCCTTGCCTGAGATCGACAAAAAGATAGACTCTCTCGCACCATACAGATGGAAATGCTTCTTGGATTGTTACAAGGGGTATCATCAGGTTCAAATGAAGCTTGAGGACGAAGACAAGACAGCTTTTCGCACTGATCTTGGGATTTTCTGCTATACAAAGATGTCGTTCGGCCTCAAGAATGCCGACGCAACATATCAGCGCCTGATGGATAAAATCTTCGCTGAAGATATCGGAAAACACATCGAGGTTTACATCGATGATCTGGTAATCAAGAGTCCCGAGGAGGACCAAATGTTAAAAGACATTGAGAAAACGTTCAACTCATTGAGAAGTGTTAACATGAAGTTGAATCCTGCCAAATGTTCTTTTGGTATGGAAGAAGGGAAATTCTTGTGCTTCAAAGTCACAAATGGCGGCTTTAAGGTTAATCCAGAAAATGTTCAAGCCATAGAGCAGATGTCGTTGCCTCGAACAATCAAATAAATGCAACGATTGGCCGGCCGTTTAGCCGCGCTCAACCGTTTTCTATCAAACCACGCTGCAAAGTCATATCCTTTTATCAGCACCTTGCGCAACTGCGTAAAGAAACAAGAGTTCAAATGGACGCCCGAAGCAGAAACCGCATTTCAGCAGATGAAAGAATGTTTGATAAAGCTCCCTACTCTGACCGCGCCGTTTGAAAAAGAACCACTCATACTGTACTTATCTTCTTCGGATAAGGCGGTAGGGTCGGTATTACTTGTGGAGAGAAACGGAGTACAGACTCCAATTTATTACGTCAGTAGGGTGCTTACCGATCCGGAAACGAGATATTCAACAATGGAAAAATTGGTACTTGCGCTGCTACACGCCTCTAGAAGGTTGCGCAGATACTTTACAGGGCATGTGATAACAGTACTCACCAATTTTCACATCGGCACTATTTCACAAAAGCTAGAAACATCAGGGCGGTTAGCGAAGTGGGCGATCGAGCTGGGGGGCCACAACATCTTGTACAGGCCGCGCCCAACCATCAAGGGTCAAGTCCTTGCGGACTTTATCACAGAAGTCCCAGTGGAAAAAATCAAGGATTGCGAGATTGTTGAGACTCCCGTGAAGGACACGTCTAATGAGTTATGGTTGTTGTACACTGATGGGGCCTCAAATGAGGATGGCGCAGGAGCTGGGTTGCGCCTTGTGAGCCCCGAGAAGCATGAATTTACATACGCCATCAAGTTGGATTTCAAGAACACCAACAATGAGGCGGAATACGAGGCATTCTTGGCAGGCTTACGCCTCGCCATAAAAATGGGAGCTAAAAATCTGCAAGCGCACGTTGATTCACTCTTGATCGCCAGCAAATTAACGGTCTATACGATGCAAAGGGTGAAGTTATGGCCCTGTATTTAGATCAAGCAAAAGAGCTGCTTCAACAGTTCAAATCTTACAAGGTAGTTCACATCAACCGCTCTGAGAACAAACCAGCAGACGCTTTAAGCAAGCTCGCTTCAACATCCTTTCAACATCTCGCCAAAGATGTAAGGATTGAAGTACTCAAAAATCCATCAGTTCTGTTGCGCCAGGTAAATGTGATCGAAGTAGGGCAGCCATCTTGGATGACTCCTATAATCCAGTATTTGCAAGAAGGAATACTCCCTGAAAACAAAGTAGAGGCAAGGAAGATTTAGAACAAGGCCTTGCACTATGAAATGAATGGCGGTATCTTGTACCGGAAATCCTTCTTAGGGCCACTGTTGCGCTGCGTGGACCCTCAAGATGCGAACTACTTGATCAGGGAGATTCACGAAGGAATCTGCGGCATCCATGCAGGCCCGCGCATGGTTGTTGCGAAGATTATGAATGTTGGATATTACTATCCAGGGATGCATGTTGATGCTCTAAAGGAATTGCGCAAATGCGACTCATGTCAAAGACGCTCTCCGAAAACCCTGCGCCCGAAGAACGATCTCATCCCTGTATCCACTGCTTGGCCTTTCCAGCAGTGGGGAATTGATATGGTGGGACCTTTCCCTGACGCTCCGGGAGCTGTGAAATTCATAATCGTTGTTGTCTATTATATCACCAAGTGGGTGGAGGCCAAAGCACTCGCATCAACAACTGCAATGATGGTGCGCAAATTCATCTGGGAACACATCATTTGCAGGTTCGGCCTCCCACTCAAAATTGTAACTGACAATGGCACCAACTTTGCTTCCGAAGATCTCCAAAAATGGATGAAGGAAATGAAGATTGAGCACACTTTCTCCTCCGTTGTGCACCCTCAAGGTAACGGTCAGGTAGAAAGTGTCAACAAGAGTATCGTTGAAGGGATAAAAGCCCGACTGGGCACGAAGAGAAGAGGTTGGGTAGATGAGCTCCCAAGCATCCTGTGGGCTCATCGAACCATGGCAAAAACAAGCACCGGCGAAACCCCTTTCAGCCTAGTCTATGGCTCGGAGGCGGTTATCCCAGCTGAAATCGGCCTGCCCTCGCCGCCCTTGACAGTAGTTAACACTATCGATAACGAGGCAGAGTGTCGTCTTGACTTGGATTTGCTGGAGGAAAGGCGCGAAATTGCGCGAATTAAAGAAGCCAAGTACAAGACACAACTAGAAAGGTACTACAATGCGAGAGTGCGCATTTGTACCTTCACTCCAGGAGAATATGTCTTTCGAGACAACGAAGCTTCAAACGCTGAACGCCCAGGAAAGGTAGCACCCAAATGGGAAGGCCCATACTTAATACACGAGGTGCTAGGGAAAGGGGCTTACAAGTTGGGCACTCTAGATGGATACATCATCCCGCGCACATGAAATGCGCAACAACTGCGCAAGTGCTATATGTAACTACTCTCGGCCTTGCGCCTTTACTTTCTCATGTTGGCCACGCGCCTTTTTGATTTCCTATGTTGGCTAAACGCCCTACTTGTTTGCGATGTATGTTGGCCTAAGCGTCTGTTTCTTAAATGAATGAAAGCATATGCCTTTTACGTTACAAATGCATGTTAAACTTTTGATTAGCACGAAAACACTTCAGTAAATTACGAGCTCTTGAGTTGCACCTCCAAGGTCCTGCGCGAACACAGCGCGAGACCGGGCAGTTACACTCGCACTAGAGCCACACTTACATTTATTCGCGCTAACTTAACTAAAGTTTCTAGCAACAGTGCAATAATTGTAACTGGACAAAGGAAAAGCAAACATAAGGATTATATTAAACAAGCGCAACCGCGCAACGATTACATGGCAAATTAACATAACATCATCAGTCCAAAACAAAATAAGCGCAACCGCGCAAACAACTACATTTAACATCCAAAAATAAAATTACAAGGCACAAAGCCTACCAACCCTATCTACTTATGGCCATCACCATCGCCTTCACCATCATCACCATCATGTTGGCCATCACCATCATCACCATCATGTTGGCCATCACCATCACCATCATTTCCCACCGCCTCCTCCTCATCAGATAATTCAACAGTTACTGGTGGGTCGAGAATGGCCTTTAGACGCCGGCACCAGTCGTCATGCTCTAAAGCCTTTGCCACCAAGTCCATAACAGGCAATGACAGATGATCGTAAGAATTTTCAGCGCGAGCCAACTCGGCATCAGCTTCACTGGTCACTGAGCAATGGCTAGTGTCAAACTCTTGCCCAAACACCTCTTCAACCTGCTACGCACACTCCAGATAACCTCCACGGTGACCAACCGCGCGAGAGGCCTCTATTAGAGCAGCAACAGCTCCATCCAGCTTCCCAGCATTTAGGATAGAATTGGCCACCTACACCAAAAGAAACATATGAGAAATCTGGTTTAACAAATAAAACCTAAGTTAAAAAGAGAACAATACCAGAACTAATCCCCTGCCACGCATCCATTCAGCTTCGGAGACCAGCGTGTCAACAATGCCCTGGGCCTCAGCATAGTTATTCTGCACCACATTAAGGGCAGATGAACTTATGGCGCGCGCTTCCTCGGCCTTTTGTCTGGCCTCCTCAGCAGAGGCAGCTTTTCCCTTCTCGGCCTCAAGGTCGATTCCCAAGGACTCACTTTTGTCAACCTGCTCTCGCGGGCGACGTTTTAACTCGACAATCTCAACGTCCTTGGCCGCCAGGTCCTTATCCTTGCTAAATATCTGCGCCCTCACCTCAGCCAGCTCAACCTTCAAGAGAGGATTTAGATAATTCTGCAAACAAAAAGAACAAGGAGAGAGAATAAACGTTTTCCGAACCTCAGCATTCTCCTTAGCAGCCTGCGCATCTTCGACCTTGCCGGTCAGCTCAGCAACCTTGCCTTCAAGCTCGGTAATCTTTGAGCGCGCCGCATACATGCGCTGGTTATCTTTCTCACATATCTTCTTCCATTCAGCCTTCTCTTTAGCCAGAAGGTCTTTAGCAGCACGAAGCTTGCCCCTAAGGCCCTCGCGGCCCCATTCCTCTGATTTCCTATCAGCTTCGAACTTGGCTTTCTCCTCATCAAATTTAACATTAGCCTTCTCAAACTCCTTCGCCTGCCTCACAAGTCGCTCACGGTACTTCTCCCAATCAGCTCGCTCCTTGACCATTGTGCGCCATTCACGTACAATCTGGCGGTTGGCAGCGCGAGTATTGGCTTCTCCGACCACATAGGCTTGATACAGCCCATCGTGAGTCCGCGCTCTTTGCCGATTAACCTCACCAGGAGGGAAAGAGTTCAAAAACCAATCTCTGCAAGGGCCAAACTCATTAAACGTATCTTTCAGCTTCAGACCCCAAGGAGCTTGGTGTAGAGCGTTGCCGCGCGCCTCCTCGGTGTAAGTCTTGTAATAAATATCACCAAGGGTATCCTTTGGGCCGATGTTTTGTGGCATAAACCTTGCAGCGCCACCCGAGCTCGCACCACCTGCAGCATGCGGACCCGATCCTCCAGTACTAGAAGTGACTTGAACGGAATGTCGGGGGTATCAGGTTGCGCGGTTGGAGTAATATTCTCAATCTCAGGTTCCTTCCTCTTCTCATGATGGAGCTGGTCGAGCCCCGTAGTGTGAACAACCTCCGGACCCTGCGCCTTATCATGAGCAATATCAGCAGCGGTCCAGGCCTCCTTCGGAGCATCACCAATAGGCTTCCCAGAAGTTGTCTCCTTTTCAACAGCTTTGCCAACAAGCCTCGCAGCAGCTCTCTCTCTCTCTCTCTCTCTCTCCTCAGCAGCTTTCTTTTTCTCCTCAGCAGCTTTTTTCTTCTCCTCAGCAGTTTTCTCCTTCTCGGCTACTGCAAGGGCACCCTCTTTCACAAAACAATCAAGTATCACGATTAGAGTGAGGCAATTACAATATTATATAACTGGATAAAGGAAAATATAAAGATGACAGATACCTCAATAAATGATATCCCTTCCAATATCTTTGACTCGTATGGTCCAAGATACCCATGAATTTTCATCACTTCGGTTATTTGCTTTCTGAGAGATCTCCTTACCGTGCCAAAAACCAATTGCCTCAGACAACTTTTCAGGTCCTCTCCAAGCTTTTGAAGTGTCGTCACACCAAGTTCGATTTCACCCTTTTGAGCATAACAGGTAATGAGCATTAGAGTTAACAAATGTGATGACGGTGATGATGATGATGATGATGGAGTGGGTTTTTTAATTTTTTAATTCTTAGTTTTGGGTTTTTAATTGTTCAAGGGTAATACAGTCATTTCACACATAGTTAACTGAAAAATTTAACAAAGGTTAGGTCAGGGGACCAACCAAGTTTATTTTTGACAACTTTTGGGACCACGCGTGTAATTAGTAAACCACTAGGACCAAGTATGAAATTTTTGCAAACCACAGGGACCAACCAAGCATTTAACTCTAATTTTTATTTTAAGTTGGAGGCCCTATTGATTTAGAGGCCTAAAGCCCAAGCCTCAAAATACTTGGGTTTGGGCCGGCCCAGAGATTTGCAATGGGTAGTAAATAGTTTGTTATCGGATCAATTTGGGCTTAACTAAATGGACCATGAAAAAACGTGTAACAAAAATTGCAAAAGTTAGGTAAAAAAATAGATAAAATAAATTAAGTATAAAAAAGGATGCCAATTTTCAAGCTTACCACAAAACCGGTTTTATTTTTTCGTCACTTGATTTTTAAAAATAGCTCGTTTCAAATCCCTTTGACATAACTTTAAAAAACCCTGTTATATATATATATATATATATATATATATATATATATATATATATATATATATTGAACGGCTAACAGAATCAATCCCGAGCACTCTCAGGGCACCCACTGGACAAACGGAGTACTCCGAGAGTAACCCGAGTCCACCGCCAATTCCGGGGAAAACCCGGTAACCCACCTGCCCGTAGGCATGACGGTGAAATTACCGGTAAAACCCGTTTGGCTCAAGGATCCAACCCAGATTTCCATGGGTCTCCTATCATTGCCCACCAGTGCCTCACTCTGCACCAAGTTAGAGTTGAACCTGCATCTCTCAAGAGAAATGCAAGCCTTCCACCACTTGATCTAAAGATCATTGGCCATCACATGGATTTCAATGGCTTTGGGCCATGATCTTAAAATAGACCCACTAAACATGTGTATTTAATTACTAGTTTATAAACCCGTGTATTACACGGTTTTGTGGATAGAAATTATATAGTTATATAATGTTTATACAACTTTAAATAACTGAATTATTTTTTTATTACATACAATTATTTAAAAAAATGAAAGTATAATCACACAAATCTCTAAATAGTTTTTAGAGATAACCTTAAGCTATTGGTACTTAATACGAATGGTCAAATTACAAACAAAACAACAAATATCGTGTACAAAGAAGTATTTAGAGATTTGTGTAAATGTGCTTTCATTTTATATTGTTGTATGTAATAAAGTAATTTCGTTATGAAAATTTTTGTAGGGAGTATAAGATTACATAGTTTATATATCGCCCCGCTTGCGGTATGCACATATAATGTATATATGTGTGGGCGCTCGGGGGGCAAAAGCAAAAGTGCACTAATTTTTAACGTTATTTTACTAATTTCGTGAAAATAACGTTAAAAGAGGGGATGGCTAATCATGCATCATGTGGTGGCGTTGATAGCCGAAGGACAAGGGGGTACATGCACCAATTGGCGTTTGTCTCAATTGCTGAGTGTTATGTGCCTTATGTCCAAGGCTTGATGCAAAACCACAATCGAGCCGGGGGTCTCATTGGAAGCAGTCTCTCTATTCCTACAGGGTAGAGGTAAGGCTGTCTACATCCCACCCTCCTCAGACCCTACCTTAGCTTTTGCTATTGGTGGGATATACTGAGTACGATGATGATGATGATGACCAAAAAAAATATATGAGTGATTAAAATTGTTGAAGTCAATTTAGATTTTGTTATTTTTTTTTTTCAAAAATCAACTAAAAATAATCAAATTAAACTAACAAAAGTATAATTAACATCATAAATGGATTATTAGATTATGTTTCAATAAATTTGGTAAAGATAAAGTTAAATTTAGATTTAGGTATTTATAATAAATTTACGTAAGATATTATTACAATAAATTCCATCAAAATTATTTTATCTAAGAGCATTTTATTGAAGTTATCAAGGGAATTAATATAATTACTTTCTACAATGTGTAATCTTAATTATTTTTTAAATAATTATTTTAGTTATTTAAAAGTTATTAAAGGAAGCAGGTGTCATGTGACATTTTTTAGAATTAGTAAGTGAGAAGATGCCATGTGGCATTCTTTATACTCCTTTATTAGAATTAGATTAGATATGAAAAAAAAAACTTAGAGAACTAACCTCACCCGGAGCGATTCGTGGGGCAAACTTTGAAGTTTTTTGGGAAGAACCGACGCTCTTCATACGGTTAAGCTGATAGGGGTCGATTGATACGTAAAGATTCTTAATGATGACATCTTTGGATCCGGGCTTAACCGCTAGGGAAAACGGTTCAACCTTGAGCTCAAAATCACATTCCTGTGGTTCACCATCGATTGTAGCCTTTATGGCTATGAATTTGTTCGTAACCTCCATTAACGAAGAGTTAGAAAAAACAGACAAAACTTAAAAGTTGGAAAATAATAGAGAATGATCACCTTTGCACTTTAGGACAACTTAAAAGTTGGAAAATAATAGAAAATGATCACCTTTGCACTTTAAAATAATAATACTTCAGAATGAAGACAAAAGGATAGAAAAAGATTGTTTTCCCTTTCTTTATTTATTAACTAGGTTAAAACCCGTGTAGTACACGGGGTTGTATAATAAAAAATTTAAAATGAATAAAAAATTATAACAATTAAATACTTATCGTATTTATACATTTTATATTTATGATTAAATATCAATTTACATTCACAACTCTGATTAGAGCCTACTATGTTTATACGTTAAAATTTGAAGCATATATTGTAAAACAGAGCAATTTTTTCAAGAAATTATTTATGTTTAAACTTTTTATTATTATAAATCATATCTAACGGAATAAAACTGTTTGCCAATTTTTTCATTGTTTTATCTCTCGAAACATTATAGAAATCACTGTTGGATGTGGTTTGGTAGGTTCTTTTGGCTTGTGTAATCAAGTTGACTTGAAGAATAAAAAATACTTTCATGCTTAGGTCACCTTGTATTAACTTGATACTTTTGACGAAGTATACTACATAGAGTAAAAATAGAAAATGGTGCAAATGTTCAACATTCGAGTTTAACTTAAAAGTCTAAGCAACTTTGGTTTGACGACTCAACATAAACAGAGTCGATATTAAATATTTTTCGAGTTGACTTTCATCATGCCTCAACTACGCATGTGACTATTAAACCCCCCAACTTCACTGTATGACCCGGACTTGCTCTATTATTTTATGGTTAAATAACCCAAATCGCCACCGGAGACCTTGCCACATCTGTGTACCAACTTAAGAAATAACAAAGTAAGATGGTTAAGAAACAATTGTACTCGCATATTAAAACGTTGGACAAAAGGAGTTGAAAGATAAAACAATAATAAACTTAATATAATTGTAAGTTGTAAATACTAAAATAAAATATTCCCAAACCAATCCTGGTTAAGCAAATGATATTAAATCAAATATAACAATTTAACAACAAAAGATGGCACGGCACAAAATAAGCGCATACCCGGGGAAAAGATACACGTTGATTTACATAACCAGCTTTCCCATTAACTTGTATTTAAAAATTCATAGCTGCATTACATTACAAAATATATAAAGTAGAAATATAGTTGTACATTGTGGTTGCATATGCATTTTTCCTTACCAGTTAATAGTGGAAACCAGAAGTACAGATGTCCATATTTATCCTCCAAATCTCCAATATCTTATTTTTTCTCTTTTCTTTCATAATGTGAAGATACAAAGACATCTTTGTCCTTATTCACTGAGGAAGATCCTAAACTACCTTTAGCTAGTTTTGCAGCACACAAACACAAACACAAGAAGGCAATAGCATTTAGGCTAATATCTAAATCGAATTTGCTACTCGTGAATGCAATCAAACAATTCACACAACTTGTAAACGTGGTGGTTTTTGTCTCGGTAATTTACAGGAAATAATCCCGCACTATTTTCTTAATCATTTCAAATGCAACAAACTCTAAACCAAAAATGGACCCCTTTTCGTGACCTGTAGATGTTCCCCTGCTGCATCTTTAAATTTCCATACCAAGCTCATATCCAACATCTCAACCATTTTGCAAATAACATCTGTCACACCTCAACAAAAATTTATGGCTTGTGCCTTCAAAGTTGTGTGTTCTCGTATCTTTAAACATCCAATTATAAAATTCAAATATACACTTTAAACAACATTTTGATGGTAGTTTTTGTTCACAAAACCAATTGATGGAGACGAATACGGGTAATCATCTAGAAGCTCAACCCGTATCTTCCACACACCTTGAGTGTAAGAACTTGCATGCGTGCATATTCATGGAAAAAATATATAAATTAAAGCAGAACATAGAAAATCAAGCTACAAAGATTCAGATTTGAAGAAAACATAAGAGGTTGGTGTAGCAAAACCGATGAATTATTAAGTTGAATGTAATATTCTCTACTCATCTCTAGTTTTTACATCTATAATTTGCAATAGACACCTTTCAAAAATACAATCTTATTAGTTTCTACATCATAATTGTGCAATTTGTTCTGTCCCGTCATTTTCTATCAACTTAACTGTTGCGGTTAAAAAAAAAATACGTATGCAATTGGGGTCGTATATACATGTACAGCTACATGCCCTGGATAATAAGGGGTTGTACCATCAAAGCATCACCGAGATAAAAAAAAAAATATATATTAAAAGAAAATACATGAAAGGGCAAACAAAGGAAGCCAAGAACATAAAAAATCACACAAAGGGGCAAAAAAAGATGTTTGTTTATTATTATAATAGTAAGCTTAGTTTCAAATATGAATTACCTTCATGTGTGGCAACAGTTTTTGCTAATCAAACAAAGGATGTGCAAATATGTAATTTTGCATTTCAAGCTCCATTGATTTAAGGAACCTGCGAAACCATCGATGTGATGATTAACTAAATATCAACTAATTTAAAAGCAAAGCTTTAACATTCAAAATACTCTTCATATAAAACCAAAATAATGTATTTAAACTATAAAAGTTACTATTAATTAATGAATATATTAAAAACATTAAATTGAATCCTATTTTGAATATTAAAGCTAATCCTATATTGACAAACAGTTTGCATAATTCAGAGATGTTGAGTCCCAATACCAATACCAAACCCTAATCATATATTCGTATCAATTCGTTTAGAAATACAACAATTCATGTTAATGAACAATCGAAATTCAATTCACATACAGTAAACACAATATAAAACCTAATAATCACCACATCAAAGAATTTCACAACAAAGTAATTAAATAGATGACTAAAAAAACTTGCAGGTACAAATAGGGTTTCAAATTGGCGACTAATCCATGCAGGGGCGGATCTACCATAGAGGTAGGGGTAACCGGGGTTACCCCTTGGTCGGAAAAAAATTGGAAAAATTAGTGTAAATTTTGGAAAAATTTGACGTTTTTTCGATTTCGTTATGGCTTATTTATATAAGGTTACCCCTTGGTCGGAATCCTAGATCCGAAGGTTACCCCTTGGTCGGAATCCTAGATCCGCCACTGAATCCATGATTGAATTTAAAGTAATACAACTTCATCAATATGATTATGAGAATGCCAATGGGGTTCCTAGCTAACCTCATTAATATGATTATGTTCCACAACCGATATTATCGTCCTGTGATTCCACGCGGATTGAAAGAAGAAAACTGATCTGTTACAGAGAGAACCCAGAAGAGAAGATCGATTGTATGAAGCGGCTGTAGAAGTAGTGTATAGGGTTTGAATGATTCGTGGGGGGATACTACTCTGTGAATTAGAGGCTTTTTGGGCGTTTTAAAAAAGTTGCCACGTGTTGTTAAATTAGTAAGTATAGAAGATATAGATATTTGCACACGTTTTTTTTACTGTATTGATGGAAAAATAACAAAGGACATTTGGTCTAGTTCTACCAAAATCGAACAAAAAACAGATATAAAAGCCTTTCATCACGCACGCGTGTTAACTCACAAAACATATAGCCATACAAAAACGAAATTTCAAAAATCCGAAAGGCCCGAAATAAATAAACAATGATTCATGTTAAAAATAATATTTCTTTTATTTCATTAACTTTTTTAGATGTAATCAACTAAGATTAACTGTGCGAAACGATGACTTCAAGCGATAAGACAAATATTTAGTTATAATTTTTTTTAACACTAATCAATTATTTTGAGTAACATTAGCCATTAAAAATGTACTTTGGGTACATTTTAATTTTTTTCAACTTTACATACTTGTCATATTACCTATTTATCCTTATTTCACCCTGTCTCGTCTTAAGGAAATAGATAAATCTGGTTAATTCCTTCTAACCTTTATTTTAGTAGTTTTTGGTTAAAAAGGAATTTAATCTCTTTACATTCAGTTAAATATGTTAATAATAACCTCTTTAATACCCCTTAACACAATGCACGAGTGGTATAAAATATGAATTTAAATGTTATATCATCGTTAACACCTCATGATACACCCTAAGGCATTACACGTATGCATGTATGGTCTTATGCATAAATGGGTAAAATTTCTTCGTAATGAAAAAGAGGTTGAAATATATAAATAGAGAAACGGAACAGTTGCCAGTGAGGCAGTGGTGGAGTGGTTGGGAAATAATTGGTGTTCCTTGTGACCCAGGTTCGATTCCCACTCTCCTCTTTATTTTCTGCGGCATCCAGATGAACTTTATTTTCTACGGCATCCAGATGAATAGCGAATACGCATGGCGCCGGTTTGACTTGGATGGGAGGCGATGTTTTACCAATTATTACACTGTCGTGCATTCGGGCAGGTGGAGGTCGGGTTTCCGCACATCTAGGCAAGCCAGGGGGCTGGCGGTAATCAAGTAGTCGATCTTGGCCACAACGCCCATGTCACGGTGGTTAACACGTCGTTCCTTACCGTTAAAAAACAAAACGAAACAGTTTAGAAATAATCAAAAATATATTTGAATGCCACTTGGTTATTTTAGTACAAAAATAAATACAAAAGAACAATAATATCCAGGTCCTAAATGTTGCTTTCATGATTACATAAATTTTTTTTTCATTTTTTCATTGTTAATAATCAAAAATATATTTAAATACCACTTGGTTATTTTAGAACAAAGATAAATACAAAAGAAAAATAAAATAATTATCCAGGTCTTTAGTGTTGCTTTCATGATTACACTAGTTGTACACCCGTGTGAATACACGGGTTTGTTTAATAACGATCGAAATCAAATACTAAAAAACATATTATAATATATTATTTAAATTCTTTGTGTTTAGTTACATATCTTTATAAAACAATGTTAAACATATGATCCGTCATAAATTTTGCTTAGTTCGGTCTCGTTTCTCGCCCTATAGTCCTTAATTAGCTTGACATGATCTTCATTCCCACGGCTCTCTTTCTTCTGGTCAATAGAAGATATGATCCTCCATGATGCCCTCCTGGATCGATATGTCCTGATTTCTCGATAGAAGTAAACGACGGGCTGCTATTGCTTGCTTTAAATTTTGGCAGTAGACCAGAGGTGGAAATGCGGTGACGGGATAAATGGCTGTGTTTCTGTACGCAAGACATTGCTTTAAATTTATGATAACTGATTAGTTATACAGTTCTTATCGGTGTAAAACTTTCATTATACAGTTGATTTTTCCCTTGATCTTAGAGTTCTAACATGGTATCAGAGCTCCAAGGTTGATTTGGTGCTCCGATTATCTTCCGCTGTGCATTACAAGAGTCGTGATTAACAGGCTTCGTTAATCTGCGAGATCTGGATCAGATCTAGGGTTTGGCAGCCGGATCAAGGGTTTTGTGTTTTTGAACCGGTGACCTCTTGATTCTTGTGATTCTTGGTGTCTTCGAACCGGCATCTTCGACGGAGGCTACTTGTGGTTCTTGATTCAGTTCTTGTTTAAGAACTGATTGTGTTCATCAGGAGTGTTGTTTCTGGTTCTTCTTTGCTGACAGTCATATAACCCTAAGTGAAGGTTATAGACTGTGATTTTATTTGGCGAACCCTAACTTGAGAACCCCTCTCGGTGAGATTGTTCTTTTTTGTGTCAATAGATTTAGGTGGCTTCTACACTAAGACCTGCGTTGGCACCTTGAGTGATGAACCAATGATCTGGAACACCGGTGCAGTTTCACCATGTGTCTTCATTCATTATTTGTTGGTTTAATCTGTGATTCTTGTTTGGTTCTGTCTGTTGATTATTTGTTAAGTGGTTTTGTTTGTTTAATCGTTGTCTGTTGGTTCTGTTTGCTTGATTCTGTTCCGAGTTTGATCATGACTGACAAAACTGAGTCTTCTGTTGCTTTAATAAGTAAATTAGATGCTAGTGATCCTTTGTATTTGCATGCTAGTGATTCTAGTAATCTGTCTATTGTTAATATCAAGTTAAAAGGCACTGAGAATTATGTGGTTTGGTCAAATGCTATGAAACTTGCTTTGATGGCTAAGAACAAATTAGGATTTGTTGATGGAATATGTGTTAAGTCCGAGTCTAATGATGTCTTGGCAAGTCAATGAGAAAGATGCAACTCTATTGTTTTAACCTGGATTCTGAATTCTGTTTCTGATGAATTGTATGTTGGTCAAGTTTATTCCAAACTTGCTTCTGAAGTTTGGAACGATTTAAAGGAGACATATGATAAAGTTGATGGCTCTGTGGTATTTGGGTTATATCAGAAAATTAATTCTGTTAGTCAAATTGTTATTTTACAGTTTAAATGTTTTATATAATTTTGTTTTTTACTTATACAATCTGTTCTTTTTTGTGTGAGGTTGGGCTTACTTTATCGTTGTTATGGGCTGTTTCGAGCTATGGGCCTGGAGCTGCTTAAAGAGTTCGCTGCTATGGGCATGGTGCTGGAAAAGGGTTTGATGATTGCTGCCTTTTTACGCTGACCCTGCTCTTGTTATTTAATCGCTATTGTCCAGAAGTTTCCAACACCTTTTTACTTTCCTCTTACACACATTATTGTCCTCGCGCTCATATGTATGATTCGTGCGTTAGGGTTGTTTATCTTTCTGTAAAGATCATCTCGTTGGTGATCTTGTTCCTTGAGTACATCAGTCAATTTATGATAACTGATTAGTTATACAGTTCTTATCGATGTAAAACTTTCATTATACAGTTGATTTTTCCCTTTGATCTTAGAGTCCTGACATAAACTTATCACGTGTATATACACACAGATACATACAAGTTTATATACAAATAATTTATAAATTCTTAAACTCTATTAAAATTGAAACATAATCATAGCTCAAATTATGCCAGTTTAACTTTTGGGCCTTTTTTGATATGTTTTCTTTTATAAAGCTGGTTTATGTAAGAGCATGCCAGTGTTTGGATCCGTAACTTATTAAAATCAGTTATATCATTACTCCATTTTTTTTTCATACAAGGTGCGCTAAGTATATCTGAGAGTTCGTTTAACTTATGACTAGTTTTTTTATATACAATAAAAAATGAATAGTATAACATAAAGATTATCTTACAAATTAAATATATATTGAGGGTCACAAAGAAAAAAGGAAAAGAAACACAAAAGTGTAGATTCATATGGGATTGTTTAGTACGAAATAAATGAAGCGAGACAGGTGTCGAGTTGGTTTGGTTAAAATATGTTAATTGTACATGCCAACCTGTACACATGAATGATGCAGTGTTGTTCTTTGACAAAGGTTTGCGTGAGACGATTGAGGAATTTGTGGTTTGTGGAGGTCCTTTCTTTGGAGACCTCCAGTGGCGACTTGCTTCTTTACCTATTAGGTTTGGAGGTTTGGGGTTGTATTCGGCTGTAGAGGCTTCATCCTACGCTTTTGTGGCCTCGAGGGCCCAATCGTGGGTGCTACAGGACCACATCTTAAGAGACAGTGGCATATGCGGTATAGATTCTGATTATGTTTGTGCTTTGGCTTGTCTTCGTGATACGATTCCAAGCTTTGACTTCAGCGGTTTCACTAATAAGGACACCGCCCCCCTAAAGCCCAACATGCATTGGCAAGTGCTCTTTTTAGTAAAATTGTTCACGAAATCGAAGTGCAGTTTGACTTGACCGTTAGACAAAAAGTCGTTTTCGAGTGTCTCCGAGCACCACATGCACAAGATTTTCTTCTTGCAATACCTATAGATGGGTTAGGCCAGCATATGTCGCCGGTGGAGTACCGTACTATCCTTAAGTATCGCCTCATGATTCCTTTATTCCCAGTTGATGAGGTATGCCCAGTTTGTCATAAGGCGTGTTTGGATTCTTTTGGTGAGCATGCCGTTCATTGTAGAGAGCTCCCGGGGTTCAAATACCGACATGATTTGGTTAGGGATGTCCTTTTTGACATATTCAGGTGCGCTGGTATTTCTGCTAAGAAAGAGGCACCCGTTAATTTCTTAACAGACCCGTTGGAAGGGAGATCTACCCTTCGACCAACCGACATTCTGGTCTTTGGATGGGTAGGGGAAAACACGCCTGTGTGGATTTAACAGGGGTTTCCCGCTTGTGGGCTTATGGAGTAGTGCTTTCACAGTGGGCCAGGCTGCTTCGGGTAAAGTGATCAAGCATGAGAAAGCGTACCTTGACAACCAGCACGTGTTTATCCCATTTGCTTTTGATACTTTCGGTTTTCTGGTGCCAGAGGCTGTGGACCTACTTAGTCGAGTTCAAAGGGTCATGCATAGTAATGTTATGACCCCGAGATCTATGAACGTAGTTTTTAAAAGGCTTAGTTTTGCTATTCAAAAAGGGGTAGCGGCGCAGCTTGTTGCCCGTTTACCAATTATCTCGATGTAAATTCTTCGATTAATATTATACTTTATTTATTTATAACCGAAATAACCGAAGGGTTGGTTATTTATATTTTTAATAACCAATTTTTGCGGTTCGGTTATGATTATTCTTATTTTCATAACCGCAAATAACTGAACCGAACAGAATATTTTAAACATAGCGAAATCCGTAGCACCATAGGTCCTTAAGTTTGTATTTAAATGCTTAACCATGGCCTAATCTATATGTATCTTTGGTTGAAGTATTTGAATGTTTTAACTTTTAACCATGACCCAACCTTATTGGCCCATTACATTTTACTAGGGGTGTTCAAAACCGGATATCCGAAGTTTCGGATATCCGAAAGTCGGATATCCGAAGTTTCGGATATCCGAAAGTCGGATATCCGAAGTTTCGGATATCCGAAAGTCGGATATCCGAACATTTCGGATAGTAGATTTCACTATCCGAATCCGTATCCGAAATTTCGGATATCCGACTTTCGGATATCCGAAATTTCGGATACGGATAATGAAACGGATATCTGAAATTCTAAAACAAAAAAAAAAATCAAATAAAAATACAAACTTTGTCTTTCCCAACATAATGAAAAGTTCTGCTGTTCAAAACAAACCAACCAACACAATTCAAAGTTCTAAAATAAAGCATAACACGTCTAAAATAACACATAACACAATTCAAACCAACACAATTCAAAGTTTTAAAGGTCGAAATAAACACATAATCTTCCAAATCCAATCATCCGATTCCAATCCATCCTTCGAACTTCCAATGCACCATATGAAACCTGCGCAAGAATATAATGCGAAACGAGTCAACAAATGTTTTTTGCTTCATATGTATATTATACAAACAAATCTGTGAATCTGTTCAAACAGCTTATAAATGATGTATATTATACAAACAAATCTGTTCAAAGTATATTATACAAACAAATTTGTGAATCTACTGTTCAAAACCGTAGATTAAACTGAGACAAATCTGTTCAAAGTATATTATACAAACAAATCTGTGAATCTACTGTTCAAAACCGTAGATTAAACTGAGACAAATCTGTTCAAAGTATATTGAAGGATTCAGCAGATCTAGATCTTCGATTTGATCTAGATTTGAACCGTGAATCAGATTTGAACCGTGAATCATAAACTTAAAAAAAAGTATAAACCACGCGTGAATCAGATTTGAACAAAAAGTATAACGATGGTATTGACTATTGAAGGAACCTTTTGATGTTCGTATTGAAGGAAACAGATTTGATATGGAAACAAACCTTGAATCTTCGACTTTCAGATCTCGATCTTTAATATTCGACTTCGTTCTTGATTCAGCAGATGAGGGCGTGGGGTGTGAGAGACTAAGTGCGGCTGCTGGAGTGGAGAATGGATTAGATTTAGGGTTAGGTTATACCTTTTAAATGGTATTTATATATATTATAAAAATATATTAAATAATTGTTTCGGATATCGGATATCCGAAATTTTCTGAAATCACTATCCGAATCCGAATCCGAATCCGAAAATTCGGATTATCCGATTTTCGGATATCCGAATTTTCGGATAATTCGGATTCGGATATTCGGATAATTCGGATTCGGATTCGGATGATTTTGAACACCCCTACATTTTACACTAACCATGACCCACACATTTAAAGTCCAACATTAGAAACAATGAAAATAACCGACCTATAACCGAACCGAAACCGCATTAACCGCAATAATCGATTAACCGAAACCGCATTAACCAAAACCGAACGGTTATGATTTTTTGATAACCGCAATGTGTGGTTATGGTTACGGTTATAGGTAATAACCGAACCGAACCCAGTGGCGGACCAAAAGAACTTATTTTGGTTCGTATATAAATAAAAATCGGTTCGTATCGGGTCGGTTCGGGTCATGTAAAACAAAAGAACTTAATTTATATAACCCACCATAACATAATGAAGACAATACGAAGCACATGTCTACTATGGTTAGTATGCGACTATAATAGGCTGCTGGAGGTGGCTAATATCAACCAAAAACCAACCAAAAATCATCAAAAATAACAAAGAAACTTACCCGTGGCTGATTACGGTGGTATGCGGCTGCTGACTGTTCATTGTTGTCGCTGTTGATGTTCTGATCGCTGGCGTGCAAGAACGATAAAGAGAGCAGGATAGAATATGTAAGGGTTTTGGGCTTGTTTATTTTATTTTAGTTTGAAATATTGTTGATTTGTTGGGTTTGTTTATTGGGCTAAGACTTAGTAGTGGGCTAGTTAAATGTATTGGGTATTTGAGTTTAGTTATTTAGGTATTAAAAGTAATATAATTTAGGTAGTATTTTTTATAAAATAGGAGTTTACTAAAGAATATTTTTAAAATATAAATTGATAACACTTTTTAGCTAAGGGGTGCGGACGGAAATTTCCAGGGGGTGCGGACGGGATTTTCGACGGAACTTAGCACTAATTTTTTTTCCCGAGGGTACGCCCACCCACCCTGGGCTGGGCTGGGCTTAGGTCCGCCCTTGACCGAACTACACCAGACTCACCCCTATTAGACCCACCCAACCCAAGGATGTCTTTGGAGACAACACGCATCCTCCTTCCTACCAAACAAAAAGTACCCAACTCTACTTTTTTTTCTTCAACGTGTCACTCCCTCATAAATATCCAGATTTAAAAACAATTTATTTCCAATTTCTTTTGGGGTCTTCTATAACCCAAAAAATCATTTATATTTTTTTTTGAGAAAAATGCCTGGATAGTCCTAGTGGTTTCACCTTTTTTCACATATAGTCCCTATCTTTCTAAAACTACTTGAATAGTCCCCAAGTTTTCAAGTTTTGTTCTCGGATAGTCCCTGGGTCTAACTTCAGTTACTTTTCTCTGTTAAAATGATGTGAAATGACAAAAATACCCTTTTCTTAAAAGGCCAAACCATAGGGACTATCCGGGCATCTTCTTCATTTTTATTTATAAAACCCCACCACCACACTTCATCTTCAACCTCCACCCACCATCACCCTCCTCCACCCTCCACCATCACCGCCACAGTAGACACCGACAGCAGCAGCACCGCCCACGGCGGCGGTAGTCCGTTCAGTTGTGATTCTCGAGTCCTTTGTCCTCAGATCAGTTCCAGACGCAAACACGGTCGAGCCACCATGTTTTCTGGCGAAGTTCCGGTGACGTACTCGAGCTCCGGCGATTGCAGTTTACTCCGGCGGTGTTCCGGCCACTTGCAGGTTCTCCGGCGAGCTTGGTTTTTTACCGACACCACCTAGATTCTCCTAAACCATTAACCCTACGCTTACGCCGCCGTTACTCATCATCCTCCGTTTCTGTAATAACCGATGAAATCGCCGCCGTTGGTGAAATAACCGGAGAATCTCAACAACATCCGTGGCTTGAGTGGGTGACTTTCGTTGACCGCTTGAAGTCAAAAGGGTACATTAATGAAGAAGCTGGAAGTGATGTGTATAAAGAAATGAGTGTTTTGAAGGAAGCTTGCCTTCGTTTTGGTCGTGATCGATTTGATTTGTTCAAGTAAGAAATCCTTCATGTCTGTCTTGGTTGGTTTACAAATTGATGAATCTCAATCAATGTATCTTAGTATTTTGTAGGCAAATTGGATTATTATATTTTTATTATTATTATTATTGACCCATATTCCGATAGTTTGACCAATAACTTTCGCCTTTGTGTGTTATCCCACTCTCATAATTGTCATAGTTTCCGCCTAATGGGAAATGTAGCTTCTGTATGGATGAAATCGAGTCGAATATAAGTGTAAATCTACAATAAGCTTGTGAGTCGAATAAACTGGACGGTATGGTCTGCGGGGCCGGGGTGATGGTGGAGGGTGGAGGAGGGTGATGGTGGGTGGAGGTTGAAGAAGAAGTGTGGTGGTGGGGTTTTATAAATAAAAATGAAGAAGATGCCCGGATAGTCCCTATGGTTTGGCCTTTTAAGGAAAGGGTATTTTTGTCATTTCACATCATTTTAACAGAGAAAAGTAACTGAAGTTAGACCCAGGGACTATCCGAGAACAAAACTTGAAAACTTGGGGACTATTCAAGTAGTTTTAGAAAGATAGGGACTATAGGTGAAAAAAGGTGAAACCACAGGGACTATCCGGGCATTTTTCTTTTTTTTTTAAAGGTGTGAATTATTCGCGAATGTTGGGAGGTCTAGTATACGTTGTTTTAACTGGGTTCGTGCTAGAGAGCCTCCTCGCACAACAGATCCCCAATTTAAGCCCCTCAATAAGAAACCCCTATCACCCAGACTCGAACTTGAGACCTGAAGGGGAAAATTCACCCAGACCCACCATAGGTGGAACTTAAATACCCGTGGCCACCACTAGAGCACTAGTGGTGGTTAAATTATATACTATATAATTTGCAACATTTGGTTGCATTAAAGCTTGTACATCAAGCTAGACATTTTGTTGTATTAAAGCTTGTACATCAAGCTTTGTAGATGTATTATGCATCTTATGGTTGTACCCAATGTGGGTTTACAACTTTGAGCCACAAGAAAGTACAAGTGATTATTGCGTAGGGTGTCCCATGATATTGCGTGAGTCTGTAGCAAGCATAAGACCATTTGTGGTGAGGCTTGAACTTCAAGCTCCTCCCATGTGGCTCCCAGTATAGATATAATTTGTAACACTTGTATGCATTAAACTATTGTAAATCATCTTTTACAATTTAGCCTCACAACTTTTTCACTTTCAACTTTGGTCCTTTATACTTTTCATTTTTTCCAAAATTTTTAGCTTTACGTTCCGTTCTAAATTTTGCGAGTTAACACGACACAACGTGCATATGTGGTTAAACATTTTTAAGTTGTCTATTTTTTCCCGTTTGACAGGTTTATCGTAACGCGCGAGTCCTAGATCGATTTAGTTATTCTTTTATATGTTTTACGTTTAGGTTTAATTTCTTCGCATTAACACGCCGCAACTTTAATGTTGGTGGTCGTTGGCAGTAGTGTGAGATTGGTGTTCGCCCCCCGTCGCAACGTGGGGATGCTTAATCCTAGTTACCGTATAATACGTAACTATTTTTTAAGAAAAAGAATTTCACTTTTAATCCAAGTCGTAGTCCAAAATATACATAATGATAAAGGATAAACTTTTGCGATTGTCAAAGTCTAAAGATCAATAATTGGTAAAGAGATTATTTTATATAGATGGATGTAAATGTAAATACTCCAGATCATTCGTTTTGTAATTTTGTATAGAGCCTGTGGATGGATAGATGATTGCATTTCTTATATTAATCCAAAAAACCACCGACATGTATATCAAATATATTAGCTCAGTTTATTTTAATACTTTATCATAGTTAGTAATAACGTTGTAATTATCCTAATATTCTAATTATATGCTTCTAAATTGTTTTTTTATGACTGACAACGTTTACTTTTCCTCAATTACAACAATAATTTTAAAATATTCATGCATAGTGTAAATGGCACCATTTTTAGTTAAAAATTAACCTCATTTCATGCAAAAGAATACTTACCATTTGATGGTTCATTGACCTCTAGTCATCTTCAAGAATATTTTTTGAGACAGGCATGGGTGGTGATGATGGTGTGCGGGGAGGATTTCCGCACAAGGTCCGTGATTTTGAGAGGCACGCGATTTCAAAAAAAATAAAATCCGATATATATATATGTTATTTTTTTAAATAGTAAACAAACACATACCAATTTCAATATAAGCCCATTTACAAATAATTTTTATGGTTTAGAATTTAACCGACTTGCCATTAGGTTTATTGAGCTCAATACTAATATGATTTTTTTTAAAATACTAATAAAACATTATGGAATGACACATTTTTTCGAGGTACGTGAATTCTCAAAGACGCCTCTAGAGACAGGACCTCACTATCTGCCCTCATTCTTTAACCGTATGGTGAAAATGAAGAAGTTTATTGACTTTGTTTTGTAAACTTTCAGATTTTAACTCTGCGAGTAAACTTACTTATCATTTTTCCTCGTGTTGGCGCAAATCTTGTAGAGCATATTTATCCTCAAAAGTCTAAGAATTATCGTTAAAGAATGTTGGCCCAGATCTACCATACAACATTTTATAAAGAAAATAGCTACAAGTAATTCAATATTGATACAGAATATTTATTTTCATATAGTTCATTTTCTTCCATAAGTTTTTAATACAGTTTTACTAAAACATTATCATAAATTGAATAGCTGTAAAAACTTTTGCTTTGTTTTCTTTTTTTTCGTTTAAAAAAAAAGAAATCTTTAAAATCGACCTGATGACTGTCATCCTTGTTTATGAATCTGATTTATAGCTTCTGACTCGAAGTGGCTTGGAGTTTGTACTAAAAGCATACCAGTTCCGCTATGGATTTCATCGAACACCTTGTAGACGGACACTAGACACACTTCAAACACTCACTGGAATTGTACATACTGGACCTCATGATTTATATAATTTTAAAGACGATTGAAACAAAATTAAGCTACGTAATTCCAAGCAAAATATTATCTGATTCAATTATGCTTGAGTTTATGAATGTATAAAGGAAGTGTAAAGTAGTTTACCGTACAAGAGAGAGAGAGAGAGAAAAGAAGTGAAGAAAGTGTGAAGTTTGATGAGGAAATTGATCTGATCGAATGAAACATACCGTCATGGTTCCACCAGCAACCACTCACTTAATCTTCGAAAGTCTACAAGAAAACGGAGCAATAGGGGCGACACCTTTAGCCGCGACACCCCCTTTAGTGGCGACTAAGTTCCCGAGTCTCATTTAACAGGGGGAGGGGAAGGAAAATTTTTTCTCATAATCTCTCCAATTTGGGAGGATTTGATTATATTTTCTTCCCTTTTCCCTCATTTTCCCTCCCCTTCCCCTGTTAAATGAAACTCGAGAACATGGTTTTTTATATTTTCATCTCTTTTCCTTCCCATCCGCTGTTAAATGAGACTCGGGGAAACAGAGTGTAAAAGATGGATCCGATTCCAACCCCTTTGAATTAACCTTGACGGTTGATTAGAGTTTTCATCCAATGAATGGGGAAATTTTATCACAGGCGGGCCTTTTCCCTCCATCTATTTTCACCCATTACCCTAACATCTCCCCAAAATCACCACCCCACACAAGACCATCTCCAAAATCACCACCACACCCACCAACCGGGCACCAGACGCACCCCACCTTCAACCTCCGTCATCCACCGCTCCGAAACCACCAGCAGCAGCCGTCATCACCAACAACCCACCAACATCCAAAATCGGTATGTACATTCGTAAGTTCTTTGTAATTTCAGTAGATTTGTGACATTGTTTAGTTTAACACACATACATTCTAGTCGATTGGGTGAGTCTTTTGTCCATTTGAGGTTTTGATTCCATGATGTTTGAGTTTTTTTTAGTAAAAGACATATGTTGTTAGGGTTTCGGGTCTAGGTCCAGGTGTGGGTTGGGCTTGGCTGTTCAGGTTGCGGGTTGGGTTGGGGCTGGGTATTCAGCTTGTTGCGGGTTGGTTTTCAGATTGTTGCAGATCCGTGTGCGGGTTGGACTTGGGTTTTCAGGTTTTGTTGTGGGTCAGGGTGCTGGTTGGGCTTGGTTTTTGAGATTGTTGCGGGTCTTGGTGCGGGTTGGGCTTGGGTTTTCAGATTGTTGCGGGTCTGGGTGCGGGTTGGGCTGTAATGTAATTGTATGTTGTGTTTGGAGTTGTATGTTTTTTTGGGTGGTTCGGGTTTGTTAGTTTGGATGGTTCGGACATGTCGTTACTACTATAGAAAAAGTTCCATGTTTTTACTCAAAAGCGACCCGACTAAAGTATTACGAACCGATCATTTGATAAATCCTTTTTGCAGGAACACTTTCACTACTGTTGGGAAGTTTAGAGGAGAATTAGAATTTTTACAAAAAGTATTAGGACTGGTCACTTTAGGTTGTATTTGAAGGGTTCTAAGAATTCTATGTATATTGATTATCCGTTGCTATTTGTAGGGTGGCGATCTGTTAGATTAGTTGGGAATGGAACATCATTAAACCTGCAGGCTGCAGTCCACGCCATTGTTTTGATCAGCATCCAAAGCAATTTGTCACTAGGTTCATATGTATTTTTGTAATATCAGTTTAGAGGTGGAATTATGACGTATTTACCTTGAATGAGTCGATTTGGGTTTATGTGCCAATTTGCCATCTCTAATGGGTCAAGTGTGTGCAATAAAATTATTTTGAAGGAGGCAAGTTGAATGGGTCGCCAGTTGTCCAAAGATTTTTAAAAAGTTTTACTCTTTACAGTTTATTTGTTTGAAAATGCATCTGAATTAGACTTTTGAGTGGAGTTTGGTTATCATCGTCTTGTAATTGCAGAGGCTGCACTGGTGAGGCTCAAGATGGTGACAGCGGACCTTTAGTGTCAAGATGGTGGTGGACAGAAGCATTTGTAAGTTTGCATGGTATCAAAATCAAATAAAAACCAAGAAATGAACAAGAAATCCACATGGAAATTAAGTCATACCATGATATCAGTATTACTCCTTCTCTACAATTTAATATATCATTAATGAATCATCAAGTTTCCACCACTTTATGCGAAAACCAATGATGTCCTGTAAATCTTCTATTCTGATATCCAATTGGCATAGGACACCTCTTAAAGGCTGCTACTAAACTGTAAAACTTGAGATTCAAGCCATGAACTCAATTGTAGGCATTAAACAAATCGAGCGAGAAGAGAAGTTATCCATAGATGCATACCTAAACAATAATACGCTGCCAAATGGAATTAAATACTTTAAATAGTCTGATTCTAATTACTAACTGTCGATGGTCAGTTCGCTTTCAGGTTTAAATCCTCGACTGCATTTTCTAACTGTTTGCATTAGATCACGCGATTCTTAAACGCTCGATTCATATCCTCTCGGAGCTCGAGAAGAACGGTATGATTGATGAATCTAAGTTTGTTTTTCTTTAATTTTACAGTTCTCCTTTGTTAAGCCTTGATTTTCGTAGTGTTAGTTGTTGATTTTTGTTGAACAACACTTACAGTTTGTCGCACGTTGAGGATGTAAGATGGAAGTCTATGTCTGCTGCTTTAAGTACTATGTAGGACTTTGTTCAACTTACAGGTAATTCCGTAATTACACAATAAAACACATAAGGGTCATTTTTATTGCATCTATTAAAAGTAGGGCTGTCCAAACTGCTCGACGATCGAGGATCGCTCGACGATCGCTCGAAAAATGCTCGAAAAATGCTCGTTCGATTCCCGCTCAGTTTGTAAATGAGCCGCTCAGATCGGTTCGATTCAAATTCAATCCAAGCATGAGCATAGGTCCGCTCGCTCGTCGATCGATCGGTTTCGCTCGAATTATTTTTATTAAATAATTAATATATATATTTAATTAATATAAGCATAAGTATCCAACAAAAAATAGTAAGCCCAATCATTCTTTAGCCCATAAAAATATACTTGGCCCATTAACCTAAAATAGATATCTGATATATCACGTTTACACTTTACACGCGCATCACAATTCACAACTCTGAACTCTCCATACATTCACTTTTGAAAAAATTAGGGTTTCTTTAGATCGTCACTATCACAGCGCCGCTCAGCCTCACCCTTGTCAGTCGTCATCGTCCCTCTCTGGCTCCAAAGTTCCAAACCCTAAGAGTTCTCTTCAGCCGTATGCTCAACTCCTCTGCTCAACTGCTCCATTCAAGCTCAACTTGTCCGTTCTGCTCAACTCCTCTGCTCTGTTCAGGTACGTTAACGATTACTTGACTGTCTTTTTTCTTCTTGAGATCCGTTCAGGTACCCTAATCTTGCAATTTTTGTGTTTGCCCGTCTGCAGTCAGTCCCTCTCTTTCTGCATCACAAAGTAACAACAGTTGAGGATGTTAACGACGTTGAGACCGAAGGTAACAACAGCCTTGTCTGAATGAAGCTGCAAGGTACAAGGTAAAAAAATTTACTAGTTTGGTATACATGTACATATAGTCAACCATTTAACATCAACTAATAGATTCAGTATGCCCTTTCCATTGAAAAAAATACAAACTTTTCTTCTTTGCCGATGTCCTATAGGTTGTTGCTTTGGTATTTGTAACCCAATTCTTGGGCTAGAACTTTGTTTTTTTTTTCTTTTTTTTAATGAGGTATGAACAGTAGGTTGGGTAAATTAGAAGCCGTAGGAAATAAATATGAGTAATAATTCATTAGCCTACTATCAGGTTTGCTAAAGATTGCATGTTGAAAGTTATGTGAAAGACTCAAGTTCAGTCTATTCTATTTACTTTTTAATTCGCTGGCTATTGGTTATGTTCCGAACTTCTAAGTGTTTAAACGGTATTGAAAAGTTATAATCTTGATAGCTAAGCTTTTTAAATAAGATAACCAATTTCTTAAGATATACTTTTTTGGGTGTTTATATTCACCAAAGCTTCAACTACTGCTGAAAATAGAATTTATCATAAAAATGACTTGCTAATAATTATTAAATGAAACAAACAATGAGAATTGTAAATACCATACGGTGAATTCCAAAGGTGATTAAAATAAAGTTGAAGTGTTCATTCAGTCTGGCCATTCATAAAATATTATCCTCAAATCTAAATTATTAATTTAATATATTTTTAAAACAAATACCCCTCTTTCCTACTTATCTTATATTAAATATATAAATAATAAATTAATATTAAATGTTATCGTAATTTATTAAAAATATTTTTTTTTATTATTTGATATATAAAATTATATTTATTCAACTCGTGTAAAACGCGGGGTTTTTAAAAATATAATTTTTTTATTATTTACTATACAAAGTTAGATTTATATAACTCGTGTAATACACAAAGTTTTTAAAAATATAAAATTAGATTTATTCAACACGTGTAATATACATGGTTTTTTAAGGATATAATTTTTTAATTGTTTGGTTGATTTTTCAACCCGACCATGCATGGATTTTTTAAAGATACGACGTTTTTAGTATTTAATATACAAAATTACATTTATTTAATCTGTGTAATACACATGGTTTTTAAAGATATAACTCTTTTTTAGATATATTCAACACATTTCATATACAGGGTTTTTAAGAATGTAATTTTTTATTATTTGGTAGATTTATTCAACCCGATTATACACGGGTTTTTTAAAGATACGACGTTTTTAGTATTTCATATAGAAAATTACATTTATTTAATCTGTGTAATACACATGGTTTTTAAAGATATAACTTTTTTTAGTATTTGATATATAAAATTATATTTATTTAACCTGTACAATATACGTGGTTCATAAAGATATATCTTTTTATTATTTAATATATAAAATTACATTTATTCAACCCGTGTAATACACGGGGTTCAAACCTAGTAAACTAAGAGGAGGCGGGGTGGTGCGTGATGCAAATTCCCACCGCCACCAAGATTTTCAACGAATGATGGAATGTTGGCGTGATAAAATCAACGAGTGATGGGGTGTGAGTGATAAATGGATGTGAGGGGGTGTGGGGGTTTATTGTTGGGTGTTGAGATTGATGACCGCCGCCACTAAAAAAAGGTTGTGAGTGATGAAATAATGGTTGATGACATGGCGGAACTTGATTGGATATTGTGAGTGATGGAATTTGTACCACCCCCAGTCCCCTAAGACTATGCGGCATGGGGCGAGGGTTGGGGTGTCGGTTGGAGAGAAACACCCAAGTCACCACCCCGGGTGGGCTTGGGTTTGGGCGTGGCCTCTTGGGCGGGAGTTTAAGGCCGGAGGTGGGGTATGCTAGCAATCTTATGTGGCCAGCTCTTATTGGCTTGTTAGCTAGGGCATAGCGGGCCATGTTTATTTTTTTTTTATTTTAATACACCTGGCCAAGCCAAGCCAAGCCACGCCGGCCTAGCCACGCCCCGCCATACCCCACGGACACGTCACTCACCAGCGGGGGGGCTCGAATTCCACGTGTCAACCCATGCCCCAAATCCACGCCCCATTATACCCCATGGTCTAATAAAGCGAAACATGGGGATAAGGGAAACGTGCTTAACTAATCTATAATGCATGCATGATTTTAGGAACTAAGTGTAGACTTCTTCACACCAACGGGTAGACGCATCGGGTTTCACGGAGGATCCATAACAGAGGCATCGAAGAAAAATTTGATTTTTTTTTTGTCACTGACTTGAAATAAAGAAATACCTTATACAAATTCGGTTACCTTGATTTAAAAAGATGATTGGCTTTTTATAGTAATAGTCATCATTTCCTTTGTTTTACTCGTCTTCTTAATCTTCCTTCCTCCATGAACTTCGTTGTTTCTTTCTTCTATCCGAACTCACTTCCCATATCCCTAACACAAAACTCACTTCCCAGTTCCCACACAACTCACAACCATGTCGTCTAACCGTCACCCTTGGTTAACTAGAATAAAAAACCATTTGGATGACGGGAACAACTTGTGCTCATACTTGGTATTTAGGATCATATTCCAAACATTGTATGTTGAAATCAATGATTTCAACATCATCAAAAACTTTGTAGGCTACTCAATAACTGTCGTAGCCACAGCTATGACGTTCCGAGTAGTACCTCCAGGAGGTTCATATCAAGAAACCACCGAAAGCTCCAACCCGGATTTGCTACACCGTGCCGGGAAAGCTATTTTCTTGTATACCTCCCCTTACGAGTTCGAGCATTTATCGGAGGCAGCCACTGCTTGTTTCTTCAGTGCTATGGCTTCAATATGCTTCGCAATGCAGGTGAATCTAGGGCGAAGGGTATACGCCCTGGCATCCATGGTTAGCATGTACATTACCATATCCATATTCCTACCTATGATTAAGCATGCAGTGGAAATAATGATAGATGATTCCACTCCCTGTAGGACGTCATCACCTGAAAAGGCAAAGGAGTATATGGTTTGATTTCTCGGTAGCCTACCAAACTTTGGCTGTACTCGGCATTTTGTATCACGGGGGGAGAGATGTGTGGATAGTATGCAGGAGGGTCGCTGCACGACAAGAGTTGAATGCGATGTGAACTGTAGTGTTTGTGATACGGACTAACCAACCCAGTACCCATGTTCATATCCTGCACGTTTCCATTTACCCACGCAGTATGCATGTTATTATCCCATGATTTCCATTTATCTCTATTTTAGTTAATATCGGTTGAAGAGAAACACCCAAGTCACCACCCCGGGTGGGCTTGGGTTTGGGCGTGGCCTCTTGGGCGGTAGTTTAAGGCCGGACGTGGGGCATGCTAGCGATCCTATGTGACCAGCTCTTATTGGCTTGTTGGCTAGGGCATAGCGGGCCATGTTTATTTTTTTTTATTTTAATACACCTGGCCAAGCCAAGCCACGCCGGCCTAGCCACGCCCCGCCATACCCCCCAGACACGTCACTAACTAGCGGGGGGGCTCGAATTCCACGTGTCAACCCATGCCCCAAATCCACGCCCCATTATACCCCATGGTCTAATAAAGCGAAACATGGGGATAAGGGAAACGTGCTTAACTAATCTATAATGCATGCATGATTTTAGGAACTAAGTGTAGACTTTTTCACACCAACGGGTAGACGCATCGGGTTTCACGGAGGATCCATAACAGAGGCATCGAAGAAAAATTTGATTTCTTTTTTGTCACTGACTTGAAATAAAGAAATACCTTATACAAATTCGGTTACCTTGATTTAAAAAGATGATTGGCTTTTTATAGTAATAGTCATCATTTTCTTTGTTTTACTCGTCTTCTTAATCTTCCTTCCTCCATGAACTTCGTTGTTTCTTTCTTCTATCCGAACTCACTTCCCATATCCCTAACACAAAACTCACTTCCCAGTTCCCACACAACTCACAACTATGTCGTCTAACCGTCACCCTTGGTTAACTAGAATAAAAAACCATTTGGATGACGGGAACAACTTGTGCCATACTTGGTATTTAGGATCATATTCCAAACATTGTATGTTGAAATCAATGATTTCAACATCATCAAAAACTTTGTAGGCTACTCAATAACTGTCGTAGCCACAGCTATGACGTTCCGAGTAGTACCTCCAGGAGGTTCATATCAAGAAACCACCGAAAGCTCCAACCTGGATTTGCTACACCGTGCCAGGAAAGCTATTTTCTTGTATACCTCCCCTTACGAGTTCGAGCATTTATCGGAGGCAGCCACTGCTTGTTTCTTCAGTGCTATGGCTTCAATATGCTTCGTAATGCCGGTGAATCTAGGGCGAAGGGTATACGCCCTGGCATCCATGGTTAGCATGTACATTACCATATCTATATTCCTACCTATGATCAAGAATGCAGTGGAAATGATGATAGATGATTCCACCCCTTGTAGGACGTCATCACCTGAAAAGGCAAAGGAGTATATGGTTTGATTTCTCGGTAGCCTACCAAACTTTGGATGGACTCGGCATTTTGTATCACGGGGGGAGAGATGTGTGGATAGTATGCAGGAGGGTCGCTGCACGACAATAGTTGAATGCGATGTGAACTGTAGTGTTTGAGATACGGACTAACCAACCCAGTACCCATGTTCATATCCTGCACGTTTCCATTTGCCCACGTAGTATGCATGTTATTATCCCATGATTTCCATTTATCTTTATTTTAGTTAATATCGGTTGAAGAGAAACACCCAAGTCACCACCCCGGGTGGGCTTGGGCGTGGCCTCTTGGGCAGGTGTTTAAGGCCGGACGTGGGGCATGCTAGCGATCCTACGTGGCCAACTCTTATTGGCTTGTTGGCTAGGGCATAGCGGGCCATGTTTATTTTTTTTTATTTTAATACACCTGGCCAAGCCAAGCCACGCCGGCCTAGCCACGCCCCGCCATACCCCACGGACACGTCACTCACCAGCGGTGGGGCTCGAATTCCACGTGTCAACCCATGCCCCAAATCCACTCCCCATTATACCTCATGGTCTAATAAAGCGAAACATGGGGATAAGGGAAACGTGCTTAACTAATCTATAATGCATGCATGATTTTAGGAACTAAGTGTAGACTTCTTCACACCAACGGGTAGACGCATCGGGTTTCACGGAGGATCCATAACAGAGGCATCGAAGAAAAATTTGATTTCTTTTTTGTCACTGACTTGAAATAAAGAAATACCTTATACAAATTCGGTTACCTTGATTTAAAAAGATGATTGAATTTTTATAGTAATAGTCATCATTTCCTTTGTTTTACTCGTCTTCTTAATCTTCCTTCCTCCATGAACTTCATTGTTTCTTTCTTCTATCCGAACTCACTTCCCATATCCCTAACACATAACTCACTTCCCAGTTCCCACACAACTCAAAACCATGTCGTCTAACCGTCGTCCTTGGTTAACTAGAATCAAAAACCATTTGGATGACAGGAACAACTTGTGCTCATACTTGGTATTTAGGATCATATTCCAAACATTGTATGTTGAAATCAATGATTTCAACATCATCAAAAACTTTGTAGGCTACTCAATAACTGTCGTAGCCACAGCTATGACGTTCCGAGTAGTACCTCCAGGAGGTTCATATCAAGAAACCACCGAAAGCTCCAACCCGGATTTGCTACACCGTGCCGGGAAAGCTATTTTCTTGTATACCTCCCCTTACGAGTTCGAGCATTTATCGGAGGCAGCCACTGCTTGTTTCTTCAGTGCTATGGCTTCAATATGCTTCGCAATGCAGGTGAATCTAGGGCGAAGGGTATACGCCCTGGCATCCATGGTTAGCATGTACATTACCATATCCATATTCCTACCTATGATCAAGCATGCAGTGGAAATGATGATAGATGATTCCACTCCCTGTAGGACGTCATCACCTGAAAAGGCAAAGGAGTATATGGTTTGATTTCTCGGTAGCCTACCAAACTTTGGCTGGACTCGGCATTTTGTATCACGTGGGGAGAGATGTGTGGATAGTATGCAGGAGGGTCGCTGCACGACAAGAGTTGAATGCGATGTGAACTGTAGTGTTTGTGATACGGACTAACCAACCCAGTACCCATGTTCATATCCTGCACGTTTCCATTTACCCACGCAGTATGCATGTTATTATCCCATGATTTCCATTTATCTCTATTTTAGTTAATATCGGTTAAAGAGAAACACCCAAGTCACCACCCCGGGTTGGCTTGGGTTTGGGCGTGGCCTCTTGGGCGGTAGTTTAAGGCCGGACGTGGGGCATGCTAGCGATCCTATGTGACCAGCTCTTATTGGCTTGTTGGCTAGGGCATAGCGGGCCATGTTTATTTTTTTTTATTTTAATACACCTGGCCAAGCCAAGCCACGCCGGCCTAGCCACGCCCCGCCATACCCCACAGACACGTCACTAACTAGCGGGGGGGGGGGGGGGGGCTCGAATTCCACGTGTCAACCCATGCCCCAAATCCACGCCCCATTATACCCCATGGTCTAATAAAGCGAAACATGGGGATAAGGGAAACGTGCTTAACTAATCTATAATGCATGCATGATTTTAGGAACTAAGTGTAGACTTTTTCACACCAACGGGTAGACGCATCGGGTTTCAAGGAGGATCCATAACAGAGGCATCGAAGAAAAATTTGATTTCTTTTTTGTCACTGACTTGAAATAAAGAAATACCTTATACAAATTCGGTTACCTTGATTTAAAAAGATGATTGGCTTTTTATAGTAATAGTCATCATTTTCTTTGTTTTACTCGTCTTCTTAATCTTCCTTCCTCGATGAACTTCATTGTTTCTTTCTTCTATCCGAACTCACTTCCCATATCCCTAACACATAACTCACTTCCCAGTTCCCACACAACTCACAACTATGTCGTCTAACCGTCACCCTTGGTTAACTAGAATCAAAAACCATTTGGATGACGGGAACAACTTGTGCCATACTTGGTATTTAGGATCATATTCCAAACATTGTATGTTAAAATCAATGATTTCAACATCATCAAAAACTTTGTAGGCTACTCAATAACTGTCATAGCCACAGCTATGACGTTCCGAGTAGTACCTCCAGGAGGTTCATATCAAGAAACCACCGAAAGCTCCAACCCGGATTTGCTACACCGTGCCGGGAAAGCTATTTTCTTGTATACCTCCCCTTACGAGTTCGAGCATTTATCGGAGGCAGCCACTGCTTGTTTCTTCAGTGCTATGGCTTCAATATGCTTCGCAATGCAGGTGATTCTAGGGCGAAGGATATACGCCCTGGCATCCATGGTTAGCATGTACATTACCATATCCATATTCCTACCTATGATCAAGCATGCATTGGAAATGATGATAGATGATTCCACCCCCTGTAGGACGTTATCACCTGAAAAGACAAAGGAGTATATGGTTTGATTTCTCGGTAGCCTACCAAACTTTGGCTGGACTCGGCATTTTGTATCACGGGGGGAGAGATGTGTGGATAGTATGCAGGAGGGTCGCTGCACGACAAGAGTTGAATGCGATGTGAACTGTAGTGTTTGTGATACGGACTAACCAACCAGTACCCATGTTCATATCCTGCACGTTTCCATTTACCCACGTAGTATGCATGTTATTATCCCATGATTTCCATTTATCTCTATTTTAGTTAATATCTCGTATGTATGCATGTGCACGTTTCCTTTTATGGTTGTAAGCCTATATAAGGCCAGTTAGTTTATGGAATGAAATGAAGAAGAAGTTGCAAAAATTATTCTCTTATATTTACTTTAAATTTTAGTTTTACAATTGTTCTTCGTTCGTAATTTGGAGACCGCCGATCTTTCGGTGTAGCAATGCTCGAAATTTGGAGGCTACTCATTGTAAATTTTAGTTTTACAATGCTCGAACTCGTAAGGGGAGGTATACAAGAAAATAGCTTTCCCGGCACGGTGTAGCAAATCCGGGTTGGAGCTTTCGGTGGTTTCTTGATATGAACCTCCTGGAGGTACTACTCGGAACATCATAGCTGTGGCTACGACAGGTATTGAGTAGCCTACAAAGTTTTTGATGATGTTGAAATCATTGATTTCAACATACAATGTTTGGAATATGATCCTAAATACCAACTATGAGCACAAGTTGTTCCCGTCATCCAAATGGTTTTTGATTCTAGTTAACCAAGGGTGACGGTTAGACGACATGGTTGTGAGTTGTGTGGGAACTGGGAAGTGAGTTATGTGTTAGGGATATGAGAAGTGAGTTCGGATAGAAGAAAGAAACAATGAAGTTCATGGAGGAAGGAAGATTAAGAAGACGAGTAAAACAAAGGAAATGATGACTATTACTATAAAAAGCCAATCATCTTTTTAAATCAAGGTAACCGAATTTGTATAAGGTATTTCTTTATTTCAAGTCAGCGACAAAAAAAAAATCAAATTTTCTTCGATGCCTCTGATATGGATCCTCCGTGAAACCCGATGCGTCTACCCGTTGGTGTGAAGAAGTCTACATTTAGTTCCTAAAATCATGCATGCATTATAGATTAGTTAATCACGTTTCCCTTATTACCCATGTTTCGCTTTATTAGACCATGGGGTATAATGGGGCGTGGATTTGGGGCATGGGTTGACACGTGGAATTCGAGCCCCCCCCGCCGGTGAGTGACGTGTCTGTGGGGTATGGCGGGGCGTGGCTAGGCCGGCGTGGCTTGGCTTGGCCAGGTGTATTAAAATAAAAAAAAATAAACATGGCTCGCTATGCCCTCGCCAACAAGCCAATAAGAGCTGGCCACGTAGGATCGCTAGCATGCCCCACGTCCGGCCTTAAACTCCCGCCCAAGAGGCCACGCCCAAACCCAATTCCACCCGGGGTGGTGACTTGGGTGTTTCTCTCAAACCGATATTAACTAAAATAGAGATAAATGAAAATAATGGGATAATAACATGCATACTACGTGGGTAAATGGAAACGTGCTGGATATGAACATGGGTACTGGGTTTGGTTAGTCCGTATCACAAACACTACAGTTCACATCGCATTCAACTCTTGTCGTGCAGCGACCCTCCTGCATACTATCCACACATCTCTCCCCCCGTGATACAAAATGCCGAGTCCAGCCAAAGTTTGGTATGCTACCGAGAAATCAAACCATATACTCCTTTTCCTTTTCAGGTGATGACGTCCTACAAGGGGGGGGGGGGTGGGGGGAATCATCTATCATCATTTCCACTGCATGCTTGATCATAGGTAGGAATATGGATATGGTAATGTACATGCTAACCATGGATGCCAGGGCGTATATCCTTCGCCCTAGATTCACCTGAATTGCGAAGCATATTGAAGCCATAGCACTGAAGAAACAAGCAGTGGCTGCCTCCGATAAATGCTCGAACTCGTAAGGGGAGGTATACAAGAAAATAGCTTTCCCGGCACGGTGTAGCAAATCCGGGTTGGAGCTTTCGGTGGTTTCTTGATATGAACCTCATGGAGGTACTACTCGGAACGTCATAGCTGTGGCTACGACAGTTATTGAGTAGCCTACAAAGTTTTTGATGATGTTGAAATCATTGATTTTAACATACAATGTTTGGAATTTGATCCTAAATACCAAGTATGAGCACAAGTTGTTCCCGTCATCCAAATGGTTTTTGATTCTAGTTAACCAAGGGTGACGGTTAGACGACATGGTTGTGAGTTGTGTGGGAACTGGGAAGTGAGTTATGTGTTAGGGATATGGGAAGTGAGTTCGGATAGAAGAAAGAAAACAATGAAGTTCATGGAGGAAGGAAGATTAAGAAGACGAGTAAAACAAAGGAAATGATGACTATTACTATAAAAAGCCAATCATCTTTTTAAATCAAGGTAACCGAATTTGTATAAGATATTTCTTTATTTCAAGTCAGTGACAAAAAAGAAATCAAATTTTTCTTTGATGCCTCTGATATGGATCCTCCGTGAAACCCGATGCGTCTACCCGTTGGTGTGAAGAAGTCTACACTTAGTTCCTAAAATCATGCATGCATTATAGATTAGTTAAGCACGTTTCCCTTATCCCCATGTTTCGTTTTATTAGACCATGGGGTATAATGGGGCGTGGATTTGGGGCATGGGTTGACACGTGGAATTCGAGCCCCCCCCCGCTGGTGAGTGACGTGTCCGTGGGGTATGGCGGGGCGTGGCTAGGCCGGCGTGGCTTGGCTTGTCCAGGTGTATTAAAATAAAAAAAAATAAACATGGCCCGCTATGCGCTAACCAACAAGCCAATAAGAGCTGGCCACATAGGATCGTTAGCATGCACCACGTCCGGCCTTAAACTCCCGCCCAAGAGGCCACGCCCAAACCCAAGCCCTCCTGGGGTGGTGACTTGGGTGTTTCTCTCCAACCAATATTAACTAAAATAGAGATAAATAGAAATCATGGGATAATAACATGCATACTACGTGGGTAAATGGAAACGTGCAGGATATGAACATGGGTACTGGGTTGGTTAGTCCGTATCACAAACACTACAGTTCACATCGCATTCAACTCTTGTCGTGCAGCGACCCTCCTGCATACTATCCACACATCTCTCCCCTCGTGATACAAAATGCCGAGTCCAGCCAAAGTTTGGTAGGCTACCGAGAAATCAAACCATATACTCCTTTGCCTTTTCAGGTGATGACGTCCTACAGGGAGTGGAATCATCTATCATCATTTCCACTGCATGCTTGATCATAGGTAGGAATATGGATTTGGTAATGTACATGCTAACCATGGATGCCAGGGAGTATACCCTTCGCCCTAGATTCACCTGCATTGCGAAGCATATTGAAGCCATAGCACTGAAGAAACAAGCAGTGGCTGCCTCCGATAAATGCTCGAACTCGTAAGGGGAGGTATACAAGAAAATAGCTTTCCCGGCACGGTGTAGCAAATCCGGGTTGGAGCTTTCGGTGGTTTCTTGATATGAACCTCCTGGAGGTACTACTCGGAACATCATAGCTGTGGCTACGACAGTTATTGAGTAGCCTACAAAGTTTTTGATGATGTTGAAATCATTGATTTCAACATACAATGTTTGGAATATGATCCTAAATACCAAGTATGAGCACAAGTTGTTCCCGTCATCCAAAGGGTTTTTGATTCTAGTTAACCAAGGGTGACGGTTAGACGACATGGTTGTGAGTTGTGTGGGAACTGGGAAGTGAGTTATGTGTTAGGGATATGGGAAGTGAGTTCGGATAGAAGAAAGAAACAATGAAGTTCATGGAGGAAGGAAGATTAAGAAGACGAGTAAAACAAAGGAAATGATGACTATTACTATAAAAAGCCAATCATCTTTTTAAATCAAGGTAACCGAATTTGTATAAGGTATTTCTTTATTTCAAGTCAGTGACAAAAAAGAAATCAAATTTTTCTTCGATGCCTCTGATATGGATCCTCCGTGAAACCCGATGCGTCTACCCGTTGGTGTGAAGAAGTCTACACTTAGTTCCTAAAATCATGCATGTATTATAGATTAGTTAAGCACGTTTCCCTTATCCCCATGTTTCGCTTTATTAGACCATGGGGTATAATGGGGCGTGGATTTGGGGTATGGCGGGGCGTGGCTAGGTCGGCGTGGCTTGGCTTGGCCAGGTGTATTAAAATAAAAAAAAATAAACATGGCCCGCTATGCCCTTGCCAACAAGCCAATAAGAGCTGGCCACATAGGATCGCTAGCATGCCTCACGTCCGGCCTTAAACTCCCGCCCAAGAGGCCACGCCCAAACCCAAGCCCACCCGGGGTGGTGACTTGGGTGTTTCTCTCCAATCGACGCCCCAACCCTCGCCCCATGCCGCATAGTCTTAGGGGACTGGGGGTGGTACAAATTCCATCACTCACAATATCCAATCAAGTTCCGCCATGTCATCAACCATTATTTCATCACTCACAACCTTTTTTTAGTGGTGGCGGTCATCAATCTCAACACCCAACAATAAACCCCCACACCCCCTCACATCCATTTATCACTCACACCCCCCATCACTCGTTGATTTTATCACGCCAACATTCCATCATTCGTTGAAAATCTTGGTGGCGGTGGGAATTTGCATCACGCACCACCCCGCCTCCTCTTAGTTTTCTAGGTTAGAACCCCGTGTATTACATGGGTTGAATAAATGTAATTTTATATATTAAATAATAAAAAGATATATCTTTATGAACCACGATATTGTACGGGTTAAATAAATATAATTTTATATATCAAATACTAAAAAAAGTTATATCTTTAAAAACCATGTGTATTACATGTTTTAGGGTTTAGGGTTTAGGGTTAGGGTTTAGGGTTTAGGGGTTAGGGTTTAGGGGTTGGGGTTTATGGCTTAGGGTTAGGGGTTTAGGGTTTTTTTTTTTTGGGTAAATGGGCATCGCCCGATAAACACTATATAAAAAACAAAACAAATTGCATCTTTAAGGGGGGCATTCCCCCCTCTTCGTCACCTGAAACATGCTCCGGGGACCAAAAATACAAAACCATTAAACCCACACTAGGAATGCACAATACCCTAGCTTTACAATGAATAACAATATGGACGCTATATCTAGAATAAACACTTGGCGCCCACAAAAAATTGCATCTCTACGCAGCCAATGATGTCCGAATGCTTCACCAATCAGCCCATAAGTCCATATGATGTAGGTAGCAGCAGATTCACTATACGGCCCATACAGCGCCCAGTACATCCAAAACAGTGCTATCAAATCCAGCATATTAAGGGGGAGCAGGTGTATAGATGGGCCTGTTTGCTCGGCCACAAACCATAACAACACATTGGGTCCCGACGCCCAACTAAAGCAACACTCGGTCTTGTAAATAATCCCGGATTAATTCCAGACCAAACCCGGAGGATGAAGTGCGGCTCCCGGTAAACCAAAACAGCGACCGAGCTGAAAAAACAAACCCGGGCCTTCATAGAAAACCCATAGCTGCAGCTGGAACACAGACTCAGACCACAAGTGCGGATGCCAAACACAAACCGGAGCAGAATAAAACCAGGAGTCACCTGATGCCACCAGCACACTACTGTACCATACTTAGACGCCGAAAACAGAAAAGGATCCCGCATCAACAAACAATACCTTATCGTAATCAGCAGCTCAAGCAAACCAAACACAGGAGCTGGCATCAAACCCGAACTTTGGTAGTAAACCCGGAGCTGGTGCTGGACCTCATACCCAGGCCATAAATTCGGATGCCCAGATAATTCCAACTCAGAGGAAGCACAGCAGCCAATCTTGGGGCTCGTTCACAGACCCGAAACACAAATCCAGCGGCATTTCATCCCCACTTATAATCTGCAGCAGCCATTCCAGCAACCTGATATAATTACTTAAGATGGCAGCGCATAATTTCTTGGTTCTGTGGAGCTGCACAATGACCAATATGCCCCTCTTTTTGCAGTCGAACCTGCTGCTACTTTGAATTAATCCCGGCTCTGCAGCTGGACCAAAAGCTCGGACCTCAGACTCAAGAGCTGAGCTTAGCCCGGATGGGAGAAAAGCAGAAGCCAGCGACACGCTCGGAACCCGGAACGAGATGGATACATATCCGAACCACAAGATCAGCAGCATATATACCCAGCTCATTGTTTTCAGCAGCCGAACCATCAACCCGATGTATTTTCGTAGGCTGGCAGTGCAGAGATCCTTGATCTGGGATAGCTGAAAAATGACCAATATGCCCTTATTTCTGCAAATGACCTTGCTGCTCTTGTTTACCCGGTGCAGTAAAACAACAGCCTGATGCCACCAGTTCTCTACTTTCCCAGACTTGGGAGCCAAAAACCTTCAGCTCCTCAACCGCTTTGCCTTTACCGAGCCCGAGCTTTAAACCTTCAGCACTAGGAACCTTGGGATCGATAACTTTAGAGAGACATAAACTGTGCGTCATCCTGTCCCAACCCATGAAAACATTAGCCCAAACAAATATCAAAAGCAAAAGAATAATGTTAGTAGGCCGAGTAACACAGCAGATGGGATTGGACTTGAGGATATGGTACAAAGTTGGGTTCAACCGAAACGACTTCACCCCAAGTCCTTCCTTCCTTATATCTCCCGGGTTTGTGTGTATCCCCATCACACTAAGAAAGCCTAAAACACCCTGGTGGCTCCATCTCACATGCCAAGGCCAAACAGTGGTGAAGGGTACAACTGTCAACAGACTCCCTATAGACCAAAGAAAAAGAGGTGAGAGAACGACCACCTGATAACTCCAAGAAAGACTAGTAAAGGTTTCTACCCACCACCCCCTTATAACTCCAGCCCAACCCTGTGTGTTCCCTACCCAAATACACAACATGAACAGCAATAACCAAACCCCCAGCCCATGCCAGATGGCATCTGTTCTTGTATAGCAGCAGCAAAAATTGCCTCCCAGATCTGCCCTGTTCCAGGCCTGCAGAGATAGATAAAACCACACACCTCAACCCATGACCCACCCACCCACACTCAAAAAGCATAAAATAGTGAGAGTATGTAAGTAAAGGATTTTCATATTATGTGTGATAAGATTCTCTACTCGACAAGACTCTCTCCCAGGACTCTTCTGACCCAGCGCGTGGTTAATACCCTGCAGCCAAACACGACCTATACAAAAAATATATCTCATCATGTTGATTGCGGAGTTTGTTTGCTACGGCTTTTCCATTGCACTTCATGCAGGTCCCATATTCTCACTACAGTCATTGTAGCAGCAGATTTCACCAGAGGGAGACCCATAAGCCTGCTTTTGACCATCTCTGTTATGAGTTTACATATCTCATCAGCCTCTCTCCTTTTATCCTCATGTATACGTCTGTTCCGTTCTTGCCAAACATAGTATACTGAGGCCCCCAGGACCAGTCTTTGGACAATACTCCATATGGAGTTGTTTTGAAGCATGCTGCACATGTACGGGATGATTTGGTTCCAGCTAATCGGCATGTTTCCCCCATTTGTCTTCCTTTCCATTTCCCTCCATATTGTATTAGAGATCACACATTCAAAAAACAAGTGATCATGGTTGTCCGGGACCCTTTTACAAAAGACACACCTAAGATTACCCATGCCTTGCCACTTACTGATTATGTCGTGGGTTTTAAGCCTTTGGTTAACCGCTAGCCATAATATAAAAGCATGTCTGGGAATATTCTGATTAAACCAGACAAGATTTTTCCACGGGACCACGGATCCAGGGTCTTGTAGATCATTCCAGACATTGCTAACAGTAAACGGAACACTATCCCCATTCATAGTTCTCCAAATGACTTTATCCTTAACACCAGGGGTCAAATTTGGGGCAGGGCCAGCCACTATATCAGGGAACCTGTCATGCCAATCCTCAGGTAAATTCCAATTACCCTGGGTAACAATATCACTCACTTTGGCATGTCTAGATAGGTCTCCTTCAGCCATGTTCCTATGTGTAAGCATTCTGCTGAGGGGGCCCAGTTGGTGCCAGTTATCAAACCAGGCAGACGAGTCCATACCATCCCCAATCTTGTGAATAATGTGGTCCCTGAGCCGGGTTCTGAAATTTATTATCTGCCGCCATCCCCAACTAGTGTCAGCTTTGGCTTCGAATTCCCAGAAGTTGCAATTGTTCAGCCGATAAGCATACACCCATTTAACCCACAATGAGTTTTTCTTGGTGATGATATTCCAAGCGTGTTTAGAAATAAGGGCACTATTCCACGTTCTCAGCAGTTTGATGCCCAAACCTCCATATTTCATTGGTTTACATACCTCCTTCCATTTCACCTTAGCTTTTCCCCGTTTCATTTCTCCGTGGCACCACAAGAAGCCCCTCATTAATCTTTCAAGGTCCTTAGAAACTGCCACAGGGAGGATGAAAACCGATGACCAGTACACATGCAAAGAATTTAAGACAGAATTAATAAGTTGCAGGCGTCCAGCAAACGACAAAGCTTTGTTCTTCCAGTCCATAATCTTCCGCTTGACCTTATCAATAAGGGGCATGCAATCTTTTAAGTGAAGGCGAGTAGAGATGAGAGGGACTCCCAAGTATTTGACCGGTAGCTCACCCACCTGGAACGGGATAAGGAGGTTAATACTCTCCTGCACATCTTGCATAACACCACTATAAAAGATTGTACTCTTGGGGATACTGGGAGTGAGCCCCGACACCAGAGTAAATTCCTCCAAAGCATCCATAAGAACTCCAACAGAATGTAAGTCCCCATGGCAAAACAAGAAGAGGTCATCAGTAAAACAAAGGTGTGTGAGGCCCACCTCTTCACATCTCCAATGGTACTTGAATTGTGGGTCTTGGTTAACCTTTCTTCGAATCAAGAGGGTCAGGTGATAGGCACCCGGTTACGGTAACGGATTGGGTTTCGAAATCAACTGTGAAACGGCTAGAAACGGATAGATCTAACGCCCGTTTGTGATACAGACACACCACACAAACAAACGATAGGGCAGCCTAAGTTAATACTAGATACAGATTCACCACTAGCATCAATTTAGGATCCAAAGAACACCATTCAAGTTGCCACACTTGAACTAGCAATGGAAGGATCAATTAACTCATAATCCAATGAGATAAATTAATCAAAGAGAAAATTCTCATACTCAAAACACACTAACTTCCATTCGTAAACTAAAGTGAATTACATAAAGGAATTCCTAAAACTAACAACCACCCACTAACTCCACTAATCTAAATATAAAATAAAAATAAAACACATGTTGGAAAATAAAAAACTGCACAAAACATGGACTCATGCAAATAAAAAAACACATAAATATAACTTAAAAATATTAAATGAAAACGTGACTTAAGGGGCTATCATTCTCTCGGTCTTCGAAAAAAGTTTGTCCTCAAACTTGGACAATCATATTAGGGGGCGGCTCGGGAGGTATTTGCGGTTGATATCTAGTCGTGCATAATCTAAGACGGAGCCGTGGACTGAATGGGAAATTTACCTTGTTCATGGCCACACTTGATTTCCACAGTTGCATAGAATTTTTATTTACTATTTGGCCCTGTTGAATTCCATTGCCAACGACACAAGTAGACTCACCTTCTTTGTCCTCATATATATCAACCTTAATTCCATTCGTTACTTGGTTTAAGTTACCTATGTTGGACATATTTGCAACCATACTAGTGGATATAGCATGCATGCTTTGCTCGATGGCTATTGTCTTGTACTCTTCTGATTGAGGTACGGATTCACCGTGAACAAGTGAATCAATCCTTTGATCGGTAGTCGCGTCGAGAGCTCGATTTACAAATAAACACTCAGTTTCATTCGGAACAGTTCCGTCGTCATCGTATCGAAGGCCAACATTTTCTAAGGCAACATTTTCTCTGTTTGCATATCTAATCTCCACACCAAAGTTAACTTTAGCCTTTTCTTCATCATCCCCTTTAACTTCTGGTCCATCCACATAATCATAGTTTTCTTCTTGAACTTCTCGCTTGCTGAGAAGTGTAGAAACCGATGACTCCACCTCCAAGTTTTTCTTAGGTTGTACCTCTACCCGCTCAAAATCAGACACGGTTAAGGATGTAAACTTTTGCGCAGCCGATTGTTCTAAATTCTGTAAGTCTGTCTCAGGCTCGAGGTGGTTTTCCATTCCGATAGACTTGTTGTGATTCTCTGTAAAAACATTAAACCGAGTTTCTATTCCAGGTTTGTCATGTGTTGGTGCTGCACCAGCCTTTAACTTGGCATGATAATCGAAGACATATTTTGGAAGCTTTTGTTTTGGCTTCAGAGATCTGGAGTTGGCCTGTTCATCCCCAAGAATCTCTTGACGCAGTTTGTTTATCTGATTTTGCATAAACTGCAACTGTTGTTTCCATTTATGATTTTGTTGTACCATGGCCTCGACTCTAGCCTGCAAAACGTATTCCTTGCCTTGCCTTGCATCCATATAAACTGATTTGTAGAGAGTGTGAGGACTCAAAATTAGAGGTTTTTTTTTTTTTTTTTTTTCTTTGTTGGTCTGTAAGAAGGGAAACAGAAAAATAGAGTCGACAATGAATCGTTCGGCTCTGATACCAGATGATAGGCACCCGGTTACGGTAACGGATTGGGTTTCGAAATCAACTGTGAAACGACTAGAAACGGATAGATCTAACGCCCGTTTGTGATACAGACACACCACACAAACAAACGATAGGGCAGCCTAAGTTAATACTAGATACAGATTCACCACTAGCATCAATTTAGGATCCAAAGAACACCATTCAAGTTGCCACACTTGAACTAGCAATGGAAGGATCAATTAACTCATAATCCAATGAGATAAATTAATCAAAGAGAAAATTCTCATACTCAAAACACACTAACTTCCATTCGTATACTAAAGTGAATTACAGAGTATTCTTCCGCCATAGCCTTACGCCAGTGAGATTCTTTGTTGGCAACGGTAAAAGAGGTAGGTTCAATGTCGGGTGAGGTAGTAGATGTATGAAAGGAAGATGGTTTATAAGGGTTGGTTTGTTTGGGGTTTGGCCGTAGGTTGGAAGGCCGGTGGCGAGGAGGTGGGGCGGGTTGGTTCGGTTGTGTGTGGGCGGTAGTTGTGGTAGAGTTTGGTGGCTGGTGGGCTAGAGTAGGATGGGCAGAGGTGGTTGAGTAGTGATCAAAGGCATTTTGTGACGTGGTCGACTGAGTTTTTGGGCGTCGGGAATAGGTGGTTGGTGGCTGATCGGTTGGTGGAGCCGGTTGTTGGGATGTTTGGGCTGAGTGGGATGGGATGGATTGGTCCGGTGTTGAAGAGGTAACCGGTTGTGTGGTGGTGTGGGGTTGGGTTGGTTGTGGGACTGTGTGAGGTTGGAGCCGAGGAGATGTCAGGTTGGAAAGGAATGTTGTCAGTAGGGTAGGAGGAGACATACGGGTTGGGCTGTGAAGGACTGGGTGAAGAATCGGTGGGATTGGTACCGAAAGGAAATGTGTTTTCCTGGAATCGAACATGGCGTGCAATATAGATACGTTCGGTGGCTGGGTCAAGGCAACGGTATCCGTGATGAGTGGTGTTATATCCAAGAAAGACACAGGGTGTAAGACCGGAAATCCATTTTATGTGGATTATAAGGTCGAAGGTAAGGGAAGCATAGACAACCAAAAACTCGAAGGAAGGAGAAATCGGGCGTACGTTTGAATAGGTATTCAAAAGGAGACATGGTGGATTGTGTACGGGAAGGCATTCGGTTAATGAGGTAGACAGCAGTTTCAAAGGCATAATGCCAAAAACGTTGTGGAACATGTGCCTGAGACATGAGTGTTAAACCGGTCTCAACCACGTGACGATGTCGGCGTTCAACAATACCATTCTGTTCACTGGTATGAGGGCAAGAAAGACGGTGAATAATACCAATGGAGGTGAGAAAGGAGGACATGTTTCGGAATTCTCCTCCCCAATCTGATTGGACGGTTTTAAGTTTAGTGGAAAATTGTCGTTCAGCCATAGTAACAAATTGTTTAAATGTGGCGAAAACATCAGACTTGCGTGTCAAAGGGAACCACCACATAAATCTAGAGAAGTGGTCAACACATAATAAAAAGTAATGGTGACCATCACAGGAAGGCACGGGGGCTGGACCCCAAACATCACAAAAAACTAAATCCAGAACATGAGTACTCTTATAATTAGAGGGTGGTAAATGAAGTTTTGTAGATTTGCCAACCAAACATGGATTACAATTAAAATCAAACGTTTTAGTAGAAACAGGTAAATGAAATTTAGAAAGCATAGTCTTGAACAATTGAGCATGTGGGTGTCCCAATCGTTGATGCCAGGTGGTTGTAGAAGCACGAGTTGTGGAGAAAGCAAACTTTGGAATGGGCTGTTTTGCTGGAAGTTTGAGAGTGTAAAGTCCGCCTTCACTTGGACCCGTGAGGAGGGTAGTGTGTGTAGACGTGTCCTTCACAGAAAAAAAAGTGGCATGAAATTCAAAATAAACATGATTATCTTGACAAAATTTTTGAACAGAGAGTAAGTTTTTTTTTGAGTGCAGGAACATGAAGGATGTCTTTTAGGTGAAATGTTTTGTTTGGAGAGGTAAAAGTTTTGGAACCAATATGTAAAATAGGGAGGGGCATACCATTGCCAACGTGAAGACTTTCATCACCAAAGTAAGGCTCGGCGTAGTCTAAACTGGATGTATCTAATGATGAGTGTCCATTGGTTCTGGTATCCGGAAGCCAATTGGTAGTGGGAGCTGGTGAGCGATAGTCTGCATAATTAGCAGACGGTTGTCTTGACCGGATGGTAGACGGGTCCCTGTTTGGACATTGAGAAGGGACATGTCCTATCCCGCACCTGTTGCAAGAGCCATAAACCATGTTTTGATTAGATGCCCAACTAAACTGACCTGAGTTACGAGTTCCCTGGTTGTTGCGATTGTTGTAGTTTCTTCCACCTCGACCACGATTACCCCGACCACGGTTATGATTTGAAGAGGCAGACCTGGTTGTGTAGAAAGCCTGAGATGGAGGGCTGTTGGAGGAGCCCGAAAGAGGCTGCAATTGATACCCTAAACGGGCAACAAGCTGCTGAATTGCCTGGACAGTATCAGAAGAAGCCGATGGTGAGTTGGCTGATGTGGCAGCCGTGAAGGCTTGGGCAGGGGCTGGCTGAACAGTAGATTTGTGAATTAAAAACTCGTGATCAGCTAGAAGGCCTGGAAGTTCATTAAAGACAGCCGTGAATTGTCGTGCAAATAAGGCTTGTTTGACTCCGTTGTATTCTTCGCGAAGGCCTGCAACAACCAGCATAACGATGTCTTTATCTGGCATGGGATGACCAATGTTGGCGAGAGCATTGGCATATTCCTGTGCTCTAGAAAGATAAGCTGCTGAGGTTTCATCTCCTTTCATCTGGATTTTTAAGAGCTGCATTCGCAGTGTAAACTCCCTGGAAGAGGTTTGTGGAGCATATGTGTAGGTCCCTCTCGGAGGTGAGATTAAACCTTAACCTTGTTATATTAACCCACTAGCAAGTGCGGAATCCAAGCTAGAGTGCAACCGAGTTGAGACAAGCATAAACACAAAACACACAAGGTTCACCGATTAACACCACTTGTATTAATGCGTATGAAAGGTTCCGGTTACAAGCACAAGGTTTACAAATCTGTATTGCAAACTCTCTAATGTGTGTGTGTGTTCTTGACAGAATGCTCTCACTATCTCTCGAGTGTATCTTTCTGTCTCTTGTATCTGTCTCTCTCTAAGTCTGCCTCAAACAGCACACTGCATGGGTATATATATATACCCAGCTCAGCAAGTCTGACCGAAGGATCCGATAGATGTCTCGAAGGATCATCTATCGATGTTAAACCTGTCGAAGGATCAGGAATACTGATTGAAAGATCATCTTTCGATCAGACTTCCATCGAAGGATTCACAGTTGGCTCGAAGGATGATCTATCGAGGTCTATCCATCGAAGATCCAACTTTCGAGCTCATCGAAGGATCTAAACTATCCTTCGATGAGACATCCTTCGAGCCAGACAATTCACATTCATAAGCTAACTGTTTGGCCAAGTCAAACCAGGAGGATGGTTGACTTGGTCAAACTTACAAGACTATTAAGAACATCGTTTTACATCGTGACTGAATACAGACAAAGTACAGACACAAGTGCACCAACAATATGCTCGTTCAAGACCGAGCCATAGGTCACGCGAGGTGACTCCCTGGACGTGTTGAAACGAAGATTCAGAAATAGTGGACATGATGAGCATGCGGACATGCGCATCATTTGACAGTCAATTTGTATAGTTTGGGTTAGGTTGGGCGGTGGGAGTTGTTCCTTCAGCGTCTTTTCCAGTGGCAGAGGAGGTAGCAATGGTGGCCGGGGGACATGGAATCGAGCCGTCGACATAGCCGAACAGGCTGTGTGTGACGAGGAAGGGCTGTAGCATGAGTTTCCAATGTCCATAGTTGGAAGGGGAAAGGGTAAAAGCGAATTTGTGAGAGTTATGTGAGGTTTTTTCTAGGGTAGTAATGGCTGCGATCTGTTGATCAGCCATGATTGTTGGCAGGAAAAAAAAAGATTGAGGAAGGTAGAGGATGACGGCAGAAGGAAGGTATAGAACCCTAGGCTCTGATACCAAGATAAACTTGGTAATGATTGTATTATGATTGTGTAATTGTGATTTACAATGATTACAATAGATGGATATATATAGACTTAGGTTAAACAACTAGGGCCGGCTGATATAGACTAGGGCCGGGCCTAAGTATCTACTAAATACATTGACTAATACTTAGGGTTTAGGGGTTTTTTTGGCTTTTATAAAGTTTATATCAAAACACACCTAAAATCTTTTTGGTATTTTTGAATAAATTAAAAGACAACAATTTTAATATCCTTTGAGTGTTATCAAACGACATCACCGCTAATGTCGTGCTGATATGCACCAAACGACGAAACTGTTTAAAAATAAAACAATAAAAGTTAAGCAGTAAATAAATATATACAAACATTCTTTTTGCGAGTTTCGAGGGTAAGAGAATCATATCAGTGAACGGTCATGCCAAAACGCTCTTGTTGTTCAGTTAGTTAACATTAAGATAAGCATCCTATAACGATTATCGGTATTGTTATCCACATAAACTCAACTTATCATTTGTAATCATGGCGAGGGGATACGTTAAGGTATGATTTATACTTACCGACCGGTGTTCATCCACATCACGACACATTCCCGTATCAAGGTATGCACGAGGGTTCATCTTACCGGTGAGTATACCGATTATCATCTGTTTGACCGTATATGATGTGAGAAACTCACTTATTTTGATGAAAACAAGCCCTATGTGATAGAATCACTTATTGATGAGGAACTTGATTTTCTATGCATGAGGGCACAGGAGCAAGTCCGTGAACACGTCAGTACTTTCGTACAGCAGAGAGACGAACTTGACTCCCGGATAAATGTGATATTTTATCACTTATTTGTTTGGACATGTGATTGTTGATCACTTATTGAGGTCGAATGCAATATGTACACGTATGTATGGTATCATGGAAGATCTAGACTTGCGTCCCCGTTATTTTTCGGTAAAAGATACAACCATGATACCCAGATGATAAGCAGCATAAAGACCGAATATCTCAGAACCTCGGCAATCTATCAAACGAAATTTCGGTACTAAGACCATATGCCAATGAATGGTTCCCACCCAGGTCTTCAGTCGATTTAAGTTTATATCACCCTGCACACTTTAAAATGATTGTGAGCCTACCGATACATCTTATATAGAGCTGCTTATCGTTTTTCATTTAAGGTTTAAAGAGGTTTAGACAGACCACTGATGTACTATCATTTTCTCTTTTGCTCGCCAGGAAACTCATTTTTGTTTTTCTATGTTTTTGTGCTTTTGAAGTTTTTCGATGTTTTTGAATTTTTCAAATTTGGATTTACTCCCCCTAAAATCAACAAACTAAGATAAAATTTAAAACACAAAGGTATTTACAAAAAAATGATTTTCCGATGTTGGTTAACTCATGTTTTACCTCAATGCCGTTTACCAAAATTAATTTTTAATCAGAAAAGATTTCTCGAATTTTGGAAAAATGAGTTGGCACGTCGGTAAGCGGTGCGGACCATGACAACATTGACGAGTTTCATAGTGAAACAATCACGTGTGAGGTGATATTCGAGATCAACGTGTCTGGCCAAAGAGTGTTGTACGAGATAATAATTCACAAAGCAGCTTAAATATCGACAAGTATAGGAGAGATTAGAAATTTAAAACCGTATCCTGCAACTGCTTCGTGCATTGCAATGAATATGATCGCTCTCCCAAACTGGATATCCACCCGGTGTGGATTTCAAAGTCGATTTTGTAGCTACTGAGAAATATCTTTACAGCAACAAGATCAGAAACCTTTGGGTCCGGCTGGTCTTCCACATTGCACCAGCGAAGGTCTTTGTCTTTCTCTTTCAGAGGTAGTGTGCGGTTGATCAATCCACGCCAAGGCATCCGCACACCCGGTTGGTTTGTTCAACAAACACATTTTCTTCAATCACACCGCGAAGAAATGTACACTGCACGTTTATCTTGTGGATTATGAATCTTCTGACGTGCTGCAGGTGCGTACATTTTGATTGAATCTACCCTGGGGACCCGATCAAAGCCTTTAACAATCACCTTTTAAAATGATTTCCATTTTGCCGAAGCTTTCAATCTCTTACAACAGACAATTCTGTTTTCTTTCCTTTTTCTTCTCTCCATCACAGGCAACAACATCTTTGTCGCCGTTCTTGTGCATGGACACTCCACTATCAACAATCCTATGACTATCGATAGTTCCTCCTGGAACATCCTGCACACTCACTCAGAGATTAGTTGGAGAGGGGGACCCAAGCCTTCATAGACTTGGGTTGCCCCTGAGAATCAAGAAATGTAATTTCAATTTCCTGATGGTTTTCAAATACAGCACCTCCCCCTGAACTTTCACCCGATTTAGGTCTCCAAGCTTGTTTCCGTTTACCAGATTGTGTATTATGTACAATTTCTGGTTTTAATGGTTGTGACAAACTAGGTTTCCTTTTAACCGTTTTGACTTCAGATTTTAAAGCTTTTTCAACAGCTTTGATGTTATGACGTCGTTGTTTCGTTTCTTGTTCCTTAACAGTTCTTTTATCATGTTTTGGAGAAACAGGATGACGTTGTGAGTGACCTTGTTCAGAAGGGGTTCTTTCTACAAAATCTGGTTTAGGCAAGTTTGTGCAGTCTTTAATGATGTGCCCAAACTTCCCACATTTGAAACACGTTCTCCTTTCAACAAACTTAGGAGAATTTGATCGACTGGCAGATGTCGAACCTGTAGAACCTGAGGTACTTGCTCTTTCATCACACCCGTTTGTGTGTTGGGTGTAATTGTTATCACTATTACGTTTCAAAATCTTGACTTGTTGTACAAAATCGGTGTTTGATTTGTTTTCAAAAGTCTCGATTTTATCCGTACCCTTTGATGCTACAAATTTAACATCCTTGCTTTTCTTCTGATAACGAGCTCCTTTTGTTTCAAATTTTGATTGAGAAATGTTAGGCTTTTGAGCTCGCCTTTTTGGTTGTTTACCCTTAGAGGCAATAGGTTGTTGCTTTGTCGGTGATTTCTGTTTTCCAAATTGTTTTCTGATTTCTGATTTTGGAACAGGATCACATTGTGTTACCACAACTCCGGGAATGCTCTTTCCCAAAAATTTATTCGTGTTGTCTTCAAACACTTTATCAATCAAAGATGGATTGACATTTTTAATTGGAAAATCATTGTCCGAATAAATTTTAGCATCACCGACCAAAGTATACAACACGTTATTGCTCTTAACAGCAGACACACATTCTTTGTCATCCTTGACATTCTTGACAGGATCTATCACTTGCTTGGCAACAGGTTGCACGACAGGAGTAGGAGGATCACAAAGAATATGATTCTCAATTGGAATTTCTACTCCTTTCGTCTCATCAAGTGATTCATCCTGGTCATTCACATCTGATTCATCATCTGAAGAATCATAGTCCTCAATGGTTGGAGGACTTTGATTTGAAGCACATGATGACTTTTCTTTGTTATCAGATGAGCCCTCCGATGAATTGTCCGTTTTGAAACCTAAACCAGTTGTAACATCCTCATAATCGAGAGGTACAGACGGTTCAAAACGAGGCATATCCTCTTCATCGGGCATTTTGGTATAGTTGTGTCTCAAAGGAGGCGGACACGACTTATACCCAACACCTTTCACATTTCCTTTCAGTTTTTGAACGTCTATGATGTGATCGAGCACAAATCGGGAGTTAGAATAACTCTCCAACTTTTGCTTGATAGCATCATGCTCGCATTTGGCAATGGCTAACTCCTTTTTGGTTTCCTCAACAATGTTAATGTAATCGTTAATACTAACTTGTTTATGATAAACAACTTTGTTCAATTCGGAAACACTTTTCTTTAGGGTTTCAATTACAGATTTAAAATCCTTTTCATTGCGAGCTAAGGCCATGTTTGCCTCCTTGCACTTTGACAGTTCAACAACTAAACTTTGATTGTGACTATGAACCGTTTCAGATTCACGTTTCAATTCAGCACATTCATGTTTTAATTCTTCAAAAGCATGTTTAGCATTAGCACATTCATGTTTCAAATCAGCACAGTTACTACATATGCTAGGAGTTTCAGATTGTACCTGACTTGTAGAAGCTGTGACATTAGCCATAAAGGCAGTCTGAGAAGAGAAAGATCCATCTTCAGTGAGAATCTTCTCCATTTCTTTTGATGTAGCATCAGCTTTCTTGACCAAGTCAGATTTCTCGTTAGCATCATTCGACAAATTACCAGCTTCAGAATCCACACCCTCCTTTATGTCCGATTCTGAACTGTAATCACTCACACCTGAGCTATCTTCATCAGTGCCACTATATCCTGAACTGTCATCATTTCCCGAAGATTCACCATCGCTGACATTCTTGATGATTTCGGCATAAAACGCAGTTCTTGTTTGATCACTTTTTCCCAACTGTTTGGCCGGACCACAATCGACACTTGGATCGAATTGAGGTTGTGTTGTGGAAACTTGAGGTTGAGGTTGGGGTTTAGATTGCGAAAGATAAGCATTTTGATTGAACTGTGGAAACGGAGATGAGTTTGCATTTGATACAAACGTCGTTTGTAACTTTGGTTGCTGAGCTGAACTGGAACTAACTAACGGGTTAAAACCTCCTCCAAGATACATTTCGGTATTTTGAGGAGCAGGAATTAGTTTAGCTTTCCGAATTTCCTCTTCGTTCTTGTGCTCCAACTTCTGAATGAATTCATAGATATTAAAATTGACAGCATCTAGAACGCCCGTCTGCTTTAAAAGCTCAATGAATGAGCTCCACTTTGGAGGTAGAGCATCAGCAAACCGTGCTACGATTTCCTGTTGAGATACAAGAACACCAACATAATACATTTCATGCATCAAATGATAATAACGAGTAATTATATCATTTAGGGTTTCATTCTCTAAGAAATGAAATGATTCGAATTTCTTCTTCAACAGATCATGACGTATCTTTCTAGTAGCTGCATATTCTTCTCCTCTCGCTACCAAAAGATTCTGTATGTCTTGATTTTGATTCGACACCCTTGCCCATTGACTTGCACTTATTGACTGTTGTTGTTGAGGTATGGTACGTGTCATATATTCAGCCAACGACATCTGTTTTTGATCTGGTAGTGGATCCGTACTCCAATTCCAAGGACTTGTGCAACTCATGTTTGATGTATGAACGATAACAACCTGATTAAATTACACAAATCAAACAGTTAAAAAAATATATATATATATATGAGTTACAAGTCTTAAAAAAAAAATTTCGTCCAAGACTTGATGAAAACAAGATGTGTTTTCGGCTGAGAAGTTGTAATTTCAACTTGATTTCGATTGATGTTTGATAAGTGATTTTGGCAACAACACACTAAGTGTTTTCGGCAACAAGTGAACAAGTGAGTGATTTCGGTAACAACAAGTTAACTGATTTCGTCGATAAGGCCCAATCCTTGTGCGACTAATGAGTCTTGTGCGACTGAAAGAGTCTTGTACGATCCACTTTCTTGTGTGACTCAAAGCTTGTGCGAGTCCAGTTCAAGTTCTTGTGCGAGTCCAATTCTGATATGTCGATGACACAAGAGCCCAAACAGAAGCCCAATTTTTTTGTTGTGCAAGCCCAAATCAGACCTTGTGCGACTGAAAGAATGTTGTGCGACCAGACATCATGTGTGAATTAAACAACTTGTGCGATCTGACACATTGTCTTGTGTGATTAAATAAATAAATCTTGTGTGAGAAATCAATCTTGTTCGACTGCCAATTCCATGTGCGACTATCAGATCTGACTTTCTAACCTCAATATCCACTTTCTAATCAATTTGACTTTGTATCCACCTGACATAAAGTAACTTTTGTCATACCCACTTTCGGCTACTCCATCCTCAATTCTACCAACCGAATGATGTCTTCCAATATAATAATCCAAGTTGCAATCCTTTAACAATTTTCAAATACAAACAACTTTCACAACTGATTTTCAAGGATCTAAAAGTGGATTTTTATGAAGAACACTTGAATATGATATGAATATAGAAAGAACAACCCAGAAAAATATGAATTTTCCGGTTAACCGACAACTTTCCGAAACCCGATTTTGCCCGAAACTTCACTAAGAACCAAGGTTTAACATGTGAACATGAAGAAAAGGATGGTTTTTATAAGAACTTCCAGCAAAACATGCAGATTTTCGAAGATATAACCAGATTTTTCGGAAAATATGAGAACTTCAAACACCCGGAAAACAACCCGAAAACGCTCGGTTTTAACAAGGAGAAGAGCCAAGGCTCTGATACCACTTGTAGGTCCCTCTCGGAGGTGAGATTAAACCTTAACCTTGTTATATTAACCCACTAGCAAGTGCGGAATCCAAGCTAGAGTGCAACCGAGTTGAGACAAGCATAAACACAAAACACACAAGGTTCACCGATTAACACCACTTGTATTAATGCGTATGAAAGGTTCCGGTTACAAGCACAAGGTTTACAAAATCTGTATTGCAAACTCTCTAATGTGTGTGTGTGTTCTTGACAGAATGCTCTCACTATCTCTCGAGTGTATCTTTCTGTCTCTTGTATCTGTCTCTCTCTAAGTCTGCCTCAAACAGCACACTGCATGGGTATATATATATACCCAGCTCAGCAAGTCTGACCGAAGGATCCGATAGATGTCTCGAAGGATCATCTATCGATGTTAAACCTGTCGAAGGATCAGGAATACTGATTGAAAGATCATCTTTCGATCAGACTTCCATCGAAGGATTCACAGTTGGCTCGAAGGATGATCTATCGAGGTCTATCCATCGAAGATCCAACTTTCGAGCTCATCGAAGGATCTAAACTATCCTTCGATGAGACATCCTTCGAGCCAGACAATTCACATTCATAAGCTAACTGTTTGGCCAAGTCAAACCAGGAGGATGGTTGACTTGGTCAAACTTACAAGACTATTAAGAACATCGTTTTACATCGTGACTGAATACAGACAAAGTACAGACACAAGTGCACCAACAATATGCTCGTTCAAGACCGAGCCATAGGTCACGCGAGGTGACTCCCTGGACGTGTTGAAACGAAGATTCAGAAATAGTGGACATGATGAGCATGCGGACATGCGCATCATTTGACAGTCAATTTGTATAGTTTGGGTTAGGTTGGGCGGTGGGAGTTGTTCCTTCAGCGTCTTTTCCAGTGGCAGAGGAGGTAGCAATGGTGGCCGGGGGACATGGAATCGAGCCGTCGACATAGCCGAACAGGCTGTGTGTGACGAGGAAGGGCTGTAGCATGAGTTTCCAATGTCCATAGTTGGAAGGGGAAAGGGTAAAAGCGAATTTGTGAGAGTTATGTGAGGTTTTTTCTAGGGTAGTAATGGCTGCGATCTGTTGATCAGCCATGATTGTTGGCAGGAAAAAAAAAGATTGAGGAAGGTAGAGGATGACGGCAGAAGGAAGGTATAGAACCCTAGGCTCTGATACCAAGATAAACTTGGTAATGATTGTATTATGATTGTGTAATTGTGATTTACAATGATTACAATAGATGGATATATATAGACTTAGGTTAAACAACTAGGGCCGGCTGATATAGACTAGGGCCGGGCCTAAGTATCTACTAAATACATTGACTAATACTTAGGGTTTAGGGGTTTTTTTTTTTTTTTTTTTTTTTTTTTTTGGATAAATGAGCATTCGCTCGGCAAATATGTTCCAAAAAAGATGTGTTACAGGTTTAAAGGGGCATACCACCCCCGCAACTCCTAACAGAGGACACACCGAAACAGGCTTCGGGAACCTCTAAAACGAGAAAAATACTAACCTACTAAATCTATAACAAAAGGACCAAGTAGGATAAATATTTTTCTACCAACTATAACCAAACTATCAAAACAAATACAAACCATCAATAAAAACCCAATAAAAAACGGCCTACAGCATCAAGAGCATCCAGCATTAGGAAACCCCACATAAGGCCTTCGGCTAGTGAACGACTTGGGCCCATAAGATATGGCCCAGCAGAGAAATCCCGAACAGCCAAGACAAAAAAAAACCGGGTCGGAACCAAAAGCCCAGAACCAAAACAAAGAGGCCCAAAACAATAATCCTGGAACAAAGATGGGACTCGGCCAATGAAACCCGGAAGTAGGAACAAAAACCCGGACAAGAGAGTGGTATTAGCAAACCCGGCCCACATGAAGTAAACCCCAGCTGGGCCGAAGATGATAGCAACCCAGGAGACAGCGATCCAGTGCAAGAACCAAAGGGAAACTAAAGGGCTTGGAACATGATACCACCCGGAGACAAAAGAACCCCGAAAAAAATAATCCCGGTGCTGAAGTAACCTGCAGCTGGACTGTACTCGGAGAAAGAGAGCAGCAGTAACACTAACCCGGAGCTGAGTACAACCCGGAGCCAACACGAACTCGGAAAATTCAGACCCATTGCCAACTCGGAGGAGCCCAAAAAGTAATAAACAGAAAGCACCCGAAATAAGCAGCTTAAGCACAAAATTAAAAGCCAAAAAACTATCTGAACAAGCAAAACAATACCACCACCACACTATCCACATGGACGGATTGGCTGACATGATTTACCGTTTTTTCTTGGGTGGTTTTCCAACCACAGGATCATGAAACTTTCCTGCATTGAGCTGACGAGTAAAGAATTGGGCTGACTCGCTCATATCTTCCTCCACATCTTCAATGCAAAAGTCTGGATTTAGCCCAAGTTCTGCACATTTGTCATAGAAAAACTCCCATTCACCTTCAACCCAATCTTCCTGATCTACAGCTCTAACTGTTCCAGCTTTGCTCAAAAGCCGATCAAGAATCCACTGCTTTTGAATGTCTGTAATACCATAGTCCTTGTTAACATTCTCCTCCTGGTTAACCCGGCACCACTCAGGAAGAACTCTACCTGGATCAAAAGTACTTTCCCGGTTAGTGGAGCACATGAACGTGTCATTATTGAACGGGTCTGTTGGGAGTTTATCAGCTGGTTCCGCAACCAAATTAGAAGCCAAACAGCTCGCTTCCAAATCCAAGACAGAGAAGCTGTTATAAACAGCAACAGGAGGCTGTTTTTCAGCAGCATTAGGACCTGTTTTCGGCTTACCTTTAGGAGCACTAGCACCTTGAACTGCACGGGCAAAGTTGAAACCCCCACCACCCTTTTTAACTCCACTAGAACTTGCTTTATTATTATTATCTTTCATCGAGTCTTGATTACTATCCTCTGTTGTAGTCATAATGACAGGCTGAACCGCCTCTGCACTATTACCTTTAATACCCGACTGCATCAGACCTTTCCCTTTATTTAGATGCCCAGATTTTTTATTTTTAACGGCTGTATTTGGAAGATCTTTACCAACACCATTACAATTACTATTGGCCTTACTCGGAACCTCTTTTTTCGCTGAAGCAGCTTGCTCCTCATCCGTTTTAGGGCGATTCTTGCATAACATAAAGGAGTGGCCAAACACCATGCAGTGTTTACAGACTGCTGGTTTCCATTGATACGAGACATTTAATCTTCCGATACGAGCCTCCCCATTATGAACACTCGGGTATTCCACCTCTACCTCATTAGGAAGATTTAGTTCAGCCTTTGCGTTCACAAGCATTCGGGCATATCCCAACTTACCAGTTTTATTCACCACCCGTGCTTGTGTGACCCGATCAAGGAGGAGAGGTTTTCCCACACCGCTGAAAATTTTACTCATCCCCCTATCTGTCCATAGTTCCATGGGCACATTGTGGACCGTTACCCAAATGGGAATAGAACTAGGTTCAATACGTTCAAGACAAATACCCGGTGCCCATCGATTAAGGATAATAGGAACATTATTGACTAGCCAAGGGCCATTCTCAAGCACGCTATTTAACCCACTCTCACTACTGAATTTAAAATAATAAAACCCGGATGTACTCTTAGAAATTTCAGAAATGTCATAGGCTTTCCATAGGCGTTTTAGGCAAATGTTCACCTTTTGGAAATCCATCGACGTGCCCAAGAAGTATCCATAAAGGTACAATGGGAAGGCTTTTGCTGATAATAACAAATCATCATTCGTCAAAACCACCCGACACTTTCCCTCCGGAGTGATGATCGGGGGAATATATTCCAAATTAACCTTATTTTCAACCTGGTTATTTTTTATTTGATCAGCAAACGATAATCCCGACACCTTATGTTTTTGCCATACATTATTGGAAGCCCCCACATTAACATAACTCTTATTAGTCTGATGCAAAGGCTGATTCATACCTGAGCTTAGGTTGACTGAAGTAGTCTGACCCGAAGTGGGGATTTCAGCAGCTGACCCCTGATCCTTTTGAACCCTTGTATGTTCTCTACACTGCTCATCTTACTCCATCTGGGCAATAGGAGACTCCCGAGCTGCAGATTCAAATCAGACGAAATTGGAGAATATTGACCATCAATTTCTTCATTCAGATCATCAATTGTCACAGAATTTGATTTCTCTGCTAAAATTGCAGCCCAGTTCGTCTTACCTTTGCAGTAATACGTTGAGTTTCTTCCACAAAACCCTTAATACGCAGGTTAGAAAGGAGGGGACCATACTTGACAGTCGGCTTTGCTCTGCTCGAGTTCCTAAAGCCCTTAATTTTGACAGCTCCTTGTTTAAGATTGGCAGAACGGTAACCCCCTGGAGGTCGTCCAGCTTCCTGCATAAGCAAGTGATCATGTGCAACATTTTCTGCTCGGATTCTATCAAGTTCCTCATCCCCAGACGATTTAGCTTGTCTAGGGTTCTTGTGTGAAGTTTTCTTCAGCCTTTGAATGTCGGCTTGTGCCTTAATTGAAACAGATGAGGACTCGTTGCACTCCACTGGGCCACGATTGATGGAATCTGGATGTTGGGGAGGGGTGGCGCACACTGGTACCTGTAAATTTTCCACAGAAGAATTTATCGATAGGGAAGGAGGCAATGGATTAGGGTTATTAAAAGGGACTGGATCAGGAGGATTCGGAGGTATTTGTGGTGGGTCTTCCCCACCGGTGATGGATTTACGGTCATGGGGGAGAAGAAAGTCAGCCGTATATGAGAGAAATTTTAGAGAGAGAAAAAAATTGTGCAAATTAAAATCCATAGGGTTTAGAGTTTAGGGTTTAGGGTTTTTTTTTTTTTTTTTGGATAAAGGGCAGAGCCCAGCAAACATATCATACAACCAATGAAAAAATTACAACCTCAAAGGGGCATACCCCCGAATCATCCCTGGAACACACTCCGAGGACCAAAAATAAGAAATCATTCTCCCCCGTTTGGGAGTATACATATACCTAGCACAATCTGACATGACTTTAGCTATGAAACCTAACCTTCTTTGGTGCAACACTTTACAAGAATGCCTATTAAAATGAGGCAATATAGACCATAACTCATGACTCCTAATAATCCCAAATTTACGACCGTATAGCCAAATCTTACTACCACGCTTGATTAAAAACACCCCAAATTGGGCCTTCAACACTCTCACGACTTGTTAATTAGAAAAGCCCGAGTTATAATGTGACCTGGATACCAAGACAACTCTGTGGGCCTTTTACCCAGCCCAGACAGATTGTAAGCCAACCAAAGATGGACCCTCAACAGACAGATCCAAAAGCTAATCCCAAGCATTTGATGGGCCTTCCACATCCAATTGCAGCTAGAGCCCAAACTCCATAGTGAAATCCCAAGCCCCACAAGAAAACCGATGAAACGTAACCCGGAGCCCACCAATCCAGACGAGAAGAATGGCCAGCAGTCTCGGTTCCTACATAACCCAACCAGCAAACACGGACTATAATCAAACGCCAACCCCACAGCCCACAAACCCAGACAGCCAATTCATAACCCATCATCCCAGTACATCTGTAATAACTCCAGGTGTTAACCTCAGGACCAGGCAAAAAATTACCGCCCCTGTTGATCCAACAGATTATAAACGCCCAGAAAGCATGCACCTGATTAGCCTTGACAGAATTTTTCTTTCCTAATTCAAACTTGATGTGCAGACTTTTGAGGGCATGATTGTCATTATACCACCACAGCTTTACCCAGCAGGCCAGCAGCTGATCCGAATCTTTGCTGCTATAGTCCCAAACTGGGACCATCATCCACGTAACAAGATCCCAGCCCACTTGGTTTTAAAATGCGCGCATAATGCGTGCTGCTCTCGATGCGCTAATGAGAGCGCATCACAACAGCTGATGCGATGCGTTTACGTGATGCGAGAATATTGCGCGCATTTCGCATGATGCGCTCATCGCATAATGCGCTCTGATGCACGCAACATTGTTTCTTATGCTTTTTTCCAGATTTTATGAACTGTGTTCGGTTTTTTCCATAATTAACATCTTAGTATGCTTGATTTGAACCAAAAAAACAACTCTTACCTTCTAATTACGTCAGTTGTTTTATTTTAAGTATGTTTTTATAAGTTTTTATGTATAAATAATTTTTAACTATTTTTTTTATAAAGAACGCATCACATACGTGATGCGCTCGCATCGCGCATCAGATTTTTGGACTAAACGCATCGGAGCGCATCACGCAATTTAAAACCAAGCCAGCCCAAACCCAGCAAGACATCCCTGTACTTCAGCTTTATACGACAACTGGATACAAATCCCAACCCAGTTCCCTTGTGACAACATTTATGCTCAATAGAGACAGCATATATATCCATACCCTGATGCGTCCAGCTCTTAACTCGCAACCAGAAAAATTGAATAGTTGAACTAAGATCCAGGTGCATCAGCGTCAAAAGCAAAGCAGCACTAAACTGCCCATTATAGTAAGACTTCTGCTGCCAATTGTAATACCATTTAGACCTGTCCCAACCCTGATGAATACCCGAGATGAATAGACGGCAAACAGAATCTGCAGACTTGAGAGGATTGCTGTGTTTACTTTGCACAGTGTTTATAGGCTTTTGGTGGGCATAATGGTCATATAGCATTATTTGCTTCCAACCATAAAGCACCCAGCTCATTGCAGCTCTAAACGTCCAACCAAAAGGCAGACCAAGATCTACACACTTCACGATCATGCAGCACAAATACCCTTCCCAGCATATCATCATAACCTGTCTTTGCAATGAAACCCACCTGCTGTACCAAACCCAACCCGATATAACCATATTCCCATTACAACACAGAACACAGAAAATTATAAGACACACCCGGTTTCTAAATCCTAGGGGTTTAGGTTTGGGAGTAGGGTGCAAATGGGGAAGCCAACGAAACGACTTCCTCCCAAACCAATCCTGCCTTATGACTCCCAGGTTAGTGTTGATCCCCAACACGCAGACCAAACCTATGACATCCAGATGTCTCCTGCAACTAATAAAGGCAAGTAATGAAAGGTACAGACCAAACACACTCCCTAAAGTCCAAAAGATGAGGGAAAGAAGGCAAAACACCCAATGACACCAAGAAGAGCTAAAAAGTGGGTCTACCCGCCACCCCCTTATATCTCCAGCCCAAACCAAAGCCCAGCCCAACTGATTAAACCAACCCAAGATTCAAGCTGCTCCAAATCAGAAAAATACCCAGCCCAAAGTATCCCACCCTTCCCAAGCCTGCAACAACGATAAGATATTACCCAGCCCCTGCCATCCAAAACCATGAAGATAAAAAGATACAGGAGAATTGAAAGTGGTACCAGTGGGGTACCACTTTGAAGGTTTTCCATGTTAAGAGTGAAAGTTCTCTCATCCCAGATGCAACTCAATCCCTGCACAACCCTCTCTGCGAAGAATCTATAATAGAGCCAAAAGCCCCATACAGTACTGCAGTGATGATGAACACGATTATGAATCATTTGGATAACAGTTGGCTTTGGTATTTTCCATCCATTGCATGTTGTGAAGGTCCCAGACACGCATAACTTCCAGGGTAGAGGCAGATTTACGAAGTTTCAGTCCTAAGACACGAAGCCTGACTGCTTCTTTTATCAGTTTTAACACTTCTGTCATAGGCCTAGCTCTATCCTCATGAGTACGAAGATTCCTGTTACGTGTCAAAATAAGTAGAAGGACCAAAATGTAATTGTTGTATAGTGTAGGGGTTATTGGTTAGTTAGTGGCTATATAGTGTGTGCGTTGTAACAGATTGAACCATCGAATGAATTGAGTTTTCCTCTTCTCTTGTGTTCTTCTTCTCTATCTTTCGATCATCTACTGTTATTACGAAACTGTTCGTAACAATGGTATCAGAGCTTTCAATCCTCCCGACTGTGGGTTAAGAGCTTATCATTCGTCTCGCGATTTTGGGGTAAAAATTTGGGCAGCCTACGACGGTTCTTCTTCAAAAGAATTAGGGCAACAACATCAAGATTAATCTTTGGGTGAATCTTGGTAACTTCATCGACAACTGAAGGCAATAGAAACAACAATCGATTCATCTTTGCAAAATTAGGGCAACAAGCTGGTATTTGGGTTCGATTTCAAAAGTCATCAATCGAGCGGTGAATTCAACATAGAAATCATAATGGAGCAGATGATGTTATTTGAACAAGAAGGTACTGTCAGTCTGTCAGAGATTATTGCGATTCATTCCTCTTATTGTTCGATCAGGTTAGAAACTCTGAAGAAATGACTGATTTCTATGCTATCTACCTGTTCATATGTGGCTTAGAACCAAGAATTAGGAACATCTTTGTGAAATGGCATCAATATAGCTATATTAAGGTGGAAGACGTAGTTTCTTTGGCCTTGAAAATAGATACCAACAATCTGCATGATTCTTTTTCCCCATTCGATTCCAAGTCTTCTTTTTACATTGAAGGATTGGAGTTTGATATTAAAATTACTCTTGATGAGTTGATGAAGGATAATGAGTTTTTTAGGAATGGAAAGATTCAAGAAACGATTGTAGATGAAGTAATTGATGATATTCAAGAACATATTGATACATACAAAAATGGGAATGATATTAAAGAAGTCAGCAATCAAGAATATGAATTTGAAAATGAAGAAGGTTGTGAAATGGTTGAAAATTTTGGAAATAAAATGAGTTCGGATGTATGTTATAATATTGCTACTAGTCCAGTGGAAGATTCAATTGTTTGGTCAGAGAACAAAAAAGAGGAGATTTTGGGGTTGGAAACAATCACACACAAGGAAAATGATGTGAATGTGGAAGATATTATCGATGATTCTAAGCAAAATGAAAGGGTTGGAAGCAGATATGTGAGTATTTTTTCTATTGTTTCTGATAATAATCTGAGTATCAAGTTTAGCGAGTGTCATCAGGAGATGATACAAAGAGAATCAGTTCTTGTTCCTTGGTTTCTTCAAGAGACAAAATACATAAATCTATTGAATATGAAGGCAAGAATGCACATGTGGCATAAATGGAAAATCAAATTTTGGTGGGCTAAAATTAGTTTGAAAAGGCTCTCACGAAGCCTTACATGCTATTACCACCATGGCTATTGTCTAAATAGTTTTTGTGTGCATATTATGAAAACCTTTGATTTTTGGTACATTGGTGTTCATGGGCATGAAAATGTCCAGTGTTGTCCAAGCATTCATGGGTTGAAAAATGTTCAAGCCTACTGCTCTAATTCAGTTGGGGGGGGGGGGGGCATTCATTGTCTTATCTTAATTCATCAAGGACAACTTATCCTTTTTGGTAAATATAGCATTATCACTCAATGGCCTACTTTGATGATGGACTTTTATAAGGGCTTTCATGTGCAAATGCAAAATTGGGGAGTTGGAGTTCGTTCATGTGGTAAGGGACTTCTTGCTTATTCGGAACCACAATCAAGAAAGAAAGAGTTCTCTATAGACGATGACTATTTGGTTATGGCAACCAATGCAGAAGTAAATACCTTTAATACCCCTGGTGTTGTGGAGTATTTGCATTTTATCAAGGAAGTTAAAGATGCTCAAAAGATTCGTAGGAGTGTAATGGACTGTTTCGAAAAGGCTATATTGTCAGTGTTAACTAAAGAAGAACGTAGAATAAGCCTACACTTCGTAATTGTTGGAGGGGGGCCTACTGGAGTAGAATCTGCAGCAGAATTACGTGTTTTTGTCCATGAAGATTTGGTTGAACTATACCATTTGGTCGTGGACCTTGTTAGAGTTACGCTCATCCAATCTATCCAATCTGGTGATCATATTTTAAACATGTATGACAGTAGAATTAGTACATTTGCTGAACAAAAATTTGGTTGGGATGGTATTGATGTAAATACAGGATATGGGGTTTTAGGTAAAATTAAGGTAAGAAAAAAATGGTACAAAAAGTTGCATTTTGGTAATATTCTTAGATATGGGTTTAAGATTTTTCAAGAGGTGGTCTTGGTCATGGGATATGTAATAAAGGATCTACATTTATGGACGATCTTTGTACAGTATCCTTGGCTCATGAATGGTACTTCTATGTGTAAGTGTGAAAAAGAACAGTTCATGAGGCCTTATTTCATCTGTGGACTTTTGAGGACAAAAGTCTTTGAAGGGGAAAGGCTAAGCATAAGAGGTGGAGATGCAGTTTGGCATGTTATGATGACAACTTATGGCTGCTGTGAAACATGGCTTAGTCAATATGGTGGTGACAATTCAACAAAAGACTTTTATCTTTTTACAGCAAAACATGAAGTTGAGCAGGGGTTTGGTGGTCAAGCTTTCTCTTTTGTTTTTGACACTTTTGATTAATGGGTTTGGTTTGTTATTTTGTACTTTTGAGGTTACGTGTCAAAATAAGTAGAAGGACCAAAATGTAATTGTTGTATAGTGTAGGGGTTATTGGTTAGTTAGTGGCTATATAGTGTGTGCGTTGTAACAGATTGAACCATCGAATGAATTGAGTTTTCCTCTTCTCTTGTGTTCTTCTTCTCTATCTTTCGATCATCTACTGTTATTACGAAACTGTTCGTAACAATTCCTCTCCTGCCAGATGTAGTATACAGCAGCTACCAGAGCGAGGCGGTTTATCACACTCCAAATGGAACTATTGGACTTCAGGTTACATAGGTGATCAATAATACACGGCCAGCTATAATGCATGTTACCCCACCTAGTTAGACTAGAGAGCTCACCCCATATGGCGTTAGTGAAAGGGCATTCGAAGAACAGATGGGGGTGGCTGTCCGGGCCATTCTTGCAGAAAACACAGTTAAGGTTGGAGATATCCATCCAATTCCCAAGAACGTCATGGGTCTTTAGCTTACATTTAATGGCCAGCCACAGAATAAATGCGTGTCGAGGAATATTTTGACTGAACCACACCAGAGTAAACCAAGGAACAACAGTTCCCTCTTCATGAGTATCCATCCACACATCGCTAACAGTAAAAGGAATAAGCTTCCCATCATTGGTTTTCCAAACAACTTTGTCGTCAACTTCAGGATAAAGAGTTATTGGGGGGAAAAACAAGGCAGGAAACCGATTTTGCCACTCCTGGGGCCATTTCCATCTACCATCTTCTACAATGTCTGCAACAGTACTAAACCGGGACATATCACCCTCACACATATTACGGTGGGATATGAAGTTGCTAAGGGGACCTAGAGGGTGCCAATTGTCAAACCACACAGAAGTGTTTTTCCCATTACCAACTTGGTGAATGATGTGCTGCCTGAGGGAATCACGGAATTCTAGGATCTTCCTCGAACTCCAGCAGGTTTCCACTTTCCTCTTGACCTCCCAAAAGTTTCCGTTGTTGAGCCTATAAGCATATACCCATTTCACCCATAAGGAGTCCTTTCGAGAGATAATGTTCCAGGTATGTTTGGATATGAGAGCTTGATTCCACGTACGAAGGAGTTTGAGGCCCAAACCCCCATGTAACATAGGCGTGCAGACTTCCTTCCATTTAACTTTAGCTTTACCTCTCTTCAACTCACCATGGCACCATAAGAAGCCCCTCATGAGTTTTTCGATCTCCTTCGACACAGAGCGAGGTAATATGAACACCGAAGACCAATACACCTGAAGGGAATTAAGAACAGAGGATATCAGTTGGAGCCTGCCAGCAAACGAGAGGGACTTATTTTTCCAGCATAAGATCTTGCACTTCACTTTATCAATCAGGGGAAGACAATCAGCATGATACAATCTGGTTGAGATAAGGGGGACACCAAGGTATCGCACTGGCAGCTCGCCCACATTGAATTGAACATGACTTTCAATCAGCTCGCGTTCCACAGCATCCACATTACCAAAGTATATAGTACACTTGGGAAGACTCGGAGTAAGGCCAGACACCTGCTTAAACTCTTCCAAGGCAGTCATCAGAGTGTTAACCGAGTTGCAGTCACCATGGCAGAAAAGAAAAAGATCATCAGCAAAGCAGAGGTGAGTTAGGCCTACGTCTTTGCAACGTCAATGATATTTAAAACTGCCATCCTGTTTAACCTTACGGGAAATCAACAGGGTAAGAATTTCCATCACAAGGGTGAACAAGTATGGAGACATAGGGTCACCTTGCCTTAACCCTCTACGACCCTTGAAAAATCCTTGGTGATCCCCGTTCACCGCAATAGTGATGGATGGCGTTGAGACACAAGTCATGATCCAATTTATCATTTTGGTAGGGAATCCAAAATGGCCCAGACTAGCCCTGAGGAACTCCCACTCCACATTGTCATACGCTTTTTGGATGTCAATCTTGAAAGCACACCGAGCTTGACCTTTATCCAGGTGATAATTTCTCATCAATTCTTGGGTAAGGAGAATATTATCGCTGATTTGTCTACCGGGGATAAAAGCACATTGATTGTCATTAACCACCGACACAAGGGCTCCCTTAATCCGGTTAGCAATAATTTTGCTGATACACTTGTAGATTACATTACAACATGCAATGGGCCGAAAGTCTGACACTTTATTTGGAGTATTCAGCTTAGGGACCAGCGCAATCACGGTAGCATTAACCTCTTTGAGAAGTTGGCCATTCCGGAAGAAATCCTTAACAACTTTACATACATCATCACCAACAATGTTCCAGGCAGCCTTAAAAAATTTGGCAGAGTACCCATCTGGGCCCGGGGCTTTGATATCATCAATATCAAAGATAGCCGTTTTTATTTCTTCAGAGGTAACCTCAGCCACCATTTTCACTGCTTCCAAGGGGGGAACTTGCTTGGTAAATAGAGTATTAGGATCCGGGATAGGGGCAGTAGGTGACGACACCCCAAGAAACGATTGAAAATGATTTACAAACGCACCTCCAACCTCTGAACCAGAGAAACACTCCCCATTCAAATTTTCCACCATGTGAATTCTGTTTCTGTTATTGTTGCTTCTAACTACCCTGTGAAAGTATTTTGAGTTATGATCCCCCTCTTTCAGCCACAGAACCTTGGCTTTTTGTTGTAAAAACAGCTCCTCGTCCCTCACAGCCTCTTTATAGGCTTCCAAATAAACAAGCTCTTCTTCCCTAAGAGCCTCGTTGTCCGGGTATTTAACAATTTCTTGCTGGATACATTCCAATTCAGCTTTGAGCTTGTGCACCTTCTCAAAGAGATTACCTTGCTTGAAGTTGATACGTCTGATGTCTTTTTTAAGATCTTTTAGCTTAGAAACAAGGACAAACATGGCATACCCCGTCTTACAAGTAGCCCATCTAGACTGAACAGCTAGAAGGAACTCCCTCTTGTGCACAACAAAGTTGGGGAATTTGAACGGCTTGGGTTTAGGTTTGGGGACCTCCGGTATAGAAAGGACCATAGGGCTGTGATCCG